>CM044901.1:86994139-87638475 GCA_024500145.1 Gentiana dahurica var. dahurica | reverse complement strand
GAACAATTATTCTAACGATTATGTCACAATTATCTATCTAAACGAAAGTTGAAACTAACTAAAACCTAAACCTAAGAATTAAAATTTAAAACAAGAAATAAAAACAAACAGAAAATAAGAAAACAGAAAGCCAGACGAGCGTTCACTAAAGCGAACGAGCGTCTGAAAACTAAACCTAATGGACGGGCGTCTGCTATTGCGGACGAGCGTCTAAATACGAACTGGAGCAGAAAATTGCAGAAAAGTTGCAGGAAATTAGGGTTTATAAAACTAGAACTTAACTAAACTTAATCTAAACGATTCGATTAAAACAATTAAAGGAAAACACAGCAAGGCGACTAGATTCCACCTATCAACCAACAATCCCAACTAGATGGTGATCTAAAAAGGCATAGTTTTTAGTAGTGATTTATTCACGAATTCAATTAAATATCTTCAATCAAATTCTAGGGTTTCGTTTATCTTTTCAAATAAACTAAACATACAATCAAAACGAGATCACGAGATTGTTTCCAAACTCTTACTCAACTAATCATGCATAATCTCTTACAACACAATTAGATGCATTACTTTGAATAAAATCAAACTCAAATAACATACTTTCATATATTGATTCAAGCATAAAATAAACATAGATCGTTTCATCAAATCTTAATTCAATAAAACTTAAACAACATAAAACAGATCCAAAGTAATGAAAAACTATGAATTAAACTCACTAAACATAAGCATCGAACTCCTCTAGTTGGTTGTGTTGATGATGGGCTTCCTCCGTCGACTCACTGCAAGGTTTCTAGCCAACAATCATGTTGAAGATGATTGTTGGTTGGGAGATTTGCATCTCTGTGAAATTAGGGTTCTCTGGCCGCAGCTTTTTGGTGAATTTGCGATCTCAATTATGTGGTATATGAATTAGGGTTGGGGCTGCCGCTTTATTTATAGAGCTCTAAGTCGGTTAGGGTTAAGTCGGCAACGGACGCTCGTCTGGTCTTGTGGACGCCCGTCCAATGCCTGGACGCTGAGTAAACGCTCGTTCATCCTCCGTCTGAACTCTCTGAATGTAAAATACAATTCTGGACGCTCGTTCACTTTATCAAACGCCCGTCTGGAATGGACGCTGCACGAACGCTCGTTTGAACTGCTTAGGACCAGATTTCTTCATCTTTATCCGATTTCCTCAAGCCAATTCCAACTCTATCTCTTATGATTCGACTTGAGCTTCATTTATCCACTTATAGCACTCGAAGATTAACTCCTACATGATAAATAAACAATGCAAAAATGTAATAAAATCCAAATAATAATAATTCCATTAAATCAACACTTAAAATCATCAATTTTGCATACAACCCTCTTAAAATCATCTTTATTAAATAATTACACTTAAACCCTTAATTCTCATGTAAATTACGCAAATGTGGGGAAAAATAATAATGAAATAACCCTTAATAATCATATAAATATGGCCTTAACAACACCCCCACACTTAGCTTTTTGTACGTCCTCGGACAAAACAATCAAAACTATAGCTCAACTTTATAAATAATCCACATAGATCTCTAACTCACGTAACAAAAGATACAACAACTATAGCAAATGATACCAACACAGAGATAGATTCGGTGTATGTGTGACAAGCCGTTCTCAATCTAACAAGCCTTTCAAAGAAATATCCTCTCAGAAATTCCAATGACTATCCTAGGTACAGACAGTAACAGCTCCACTCAAAGCCTTCCCACGCACTCAGTAGGATAATCCCTACAACATATCATGCGGTTCTACTGGGTATAAGATCCATGATAACAAAGACTTAACTTTTATTTTTACTCATCATTTTCAAAATTTTCAAATTTGACGCATATCAGAATAAGCTCTTACCCATCATAGTAGAATAGGATGTTTCGGGATAACACCCTACCTTACTCAAATCATAAGGTAGCTATAAACTGACTGTCGTGAGCTATTGGTCATCATAGTGGTATAGGACATACGAGGTATACCCTACCGCACTCAAATCATAAACCAGCTTCCGACAAACGTATTTATTAATAATTGCTCACTCACTTTTTTTATTCACTTTTCAAAGTCATAAGTTACATCTCACTTATCACATTCAAACTTTATGATATTCACAGTACATGGTCTAACTAAGGTGTAACTATACCGACCTTCCTAAGATAAATCACTAAAAATAATGAAAGGATATAATTCAAAAGTCATGCTTCAAAATCAAAGGCTTTCGTGAATGAAAAACGAAACTATCTCCATAAAAGTAAAACATGCTATAATTATCTCACTAAGTCACATACTATCATCGTTAGAAAACTACAACTAGCAAGCATCTAGTTCCAATTATATGCTCAAGACTCACAAAAAATTTTAAATTTCGCAGAAATTTAACTTTCAATAATAATTCAAAGGATATAGCATAAAAACATACCCAAACCCCCCCACACTTAAATCACATTATGTCCTCGGAATGTGCAAATGTAAAAGAAAAAGAAAACTTAGCTGGTTTCAACGGTGGTTGTCGGATGAAAGTTGGCAGAGGTCAGGCCGGAGCATGAACATACCGCAACAACTCGAATAGACAACACTGGACATAAAAGCTTGTGAACCTGCTCAAAAGTATCTGCAACACTCGACATACCATATAATCTCGGGGCACACGGGGTATATGAGCAACACATAACACAAAACACTTACAATGAACGTAAGAGGAATAACCATCAACACAAAATCAACTAAAGTATTATTTCTAACACAATAAAACAAAACAACCTAAGAAAAGAAACGAACAAAGAAAACTAGGTTGCCTCCTAGGAGCGCTCTTTTAATGTCAATAGCTTGACACAAAGTTCAAAATCAACCCGGATCGGGCCACTTTGGTTTGACTACCGCCACCTCAGTATCAGAATCAGGAGCACTGGGGCGGAAATGATTTTCACCACAACAACAAGTCAAGTGTGCTATAAGATCATTAAACTTTTCTCTCCAAACTACACTGACTCTCTTCTTCTTGTTCTTGCGCACGACAGGCATAGACATAGTGGTCTGATCAGAAGTTTCAGCAGAAGGTACCTCACGGGTGGAGATAGGAACGTCATCGTCATCTGACTCAAAGAAATAAGATGGAATCTCCTCACAAATCAGGACATCTGTACTCTCATCTCTCCTTTGGAAATAAAGAATCTCGGGCTTTTCCTTTGGTTGCCCAAAATATTTCTTAAGTCGATGGCCATTCACTTTAAAAGCTTGATTACCATACCCGTTCAAAGTAATTACTCCACTAGGATTAACTTCGAGAATCTCAAAGGGACCAGACCATCTAGACTTGAGTTTACCCGGAAACAGGTGAAGTCTAGTATTATAGAGTAAAGCCATGTCACCAACTTTGAATTCTCGGTCCTTGATCTTAGCGTCATGGAGTATCTTAGTTCTCTCCTTGCTGAGCTTAGCATTCTCGTATGCACGGAGTCTGAATTCGTCGAGCTCGTTCAATTGTAACAATCTTTTCTCCCCACGAGTTGGCTATCAAAATTTAAGAATTTAATTGCCCGGAAAGCTCTGTGTTCAAGTTCGACAGGTAAATGACAAGCTTTGCCATAGACCATTTGGAAGGGTGACGTGCCCATCGGGGTCTTAAATGCAGTACGATAAGCCCAAAGTGCGTCATCCAACTTAAGACTCCAATTAGATCGATTATTGTTCACGGTCTTCTCTAAAATTCTTTTCAAGCTCTGGTTGCTTACCTCGACTTGGCCACTAGTTTGAGGATGATATGGTGTACCAATCTTATGTTTGACACCATACTTCTCAAGGATCTTGTCAAGCGGCGCATTGCAAAAGTGAGTACCTTCATCACTAATGAGTGCTCTCGGACAGCCGAATCTAGTAAAGATATTCTTTTGCAAGAATTTCTTTACAACCTTGTGATCATTAGTTTGAGTAGCTATGGCTTCAACCCACTTGGAAACATAATCCACACAGACGAGGATATACTTATTACCACATGAGGATGGAAAGGGTCCCATAAAATCTATGCCCCAAACATCAAAAACTTCGCATTCAAGAATGGGCTTAAGTGGCATTTCCATCCTACTACTCTGCCGTCCAGTTCTCTGGCACCTATCACAACCTTTACAAAAGGCTTCTGCATCTTTAAACAGAGTTGGCCAGTAGAATCCAGCTTGAAGAATCTTTGCAACCGTTTTCGGTGTTCCATAGTGACCTCCGGTAGGACCACTATGGCATTGTTCTAAGATATCCCATTGATCATGCTCAGGAACACACCTTCGAAGCAACCCGTCTTTACAGACTCTGAACAAATAAGGATCTTCCCATACGAGATATTTAAGATCAGAAAAGAACTTTTTCTTCTCCTGATACGTCATATCCTCTAAATGACCACTCGCTAAATAGTTGACGTAGTCAGCATACCACGGCCTAACCGCTTCAAGCTTCATCAATTGCTCAGTCGGAAAATCAATGCCTATATCATTGTGATTTTCTGCACCCTCATTTACTAAGCGAGATAAATGATCAGCCACAATATTCTCACTACCTTTCTTATCTTTAATCACAAGGTCAAACTCTTGTAGAATTAAAATCCATCTAAGTAACCTTGGTTTGGCATCTGCTTTATCCATAAGGTAGCGTAAAGCTGCGTGATCTGTCCATACAATCACTTGAGACCCTAGAAGATAACTTCTAAACTTGTCAATGGCAAAAACAACAGCTAAGAATTCCTTCTCAGTTGTGGTATAATTGCATTGAGCCGGGTTCAAGGTACGACTCGCATAATAGATGGGCCTAAACCTTTTATCAACTCGTTGACCTAAAGCTGCGCCTACGGCGTAATTAGAGGCATCGCACATCAACTCGAAAGGCTTGGTCCAGTCAGGTGCAACTAAAATAGGGGCACCGATAAGCTTATCTTTCAGACAATTGAAAGCTTCTTTGCACTTCGCATCGAACAAGAAATCTACATCTTCTTTCAAGAGATTTGATAAAGGCTTGGCAATCGTAGAAAAGTCTCTAATGAAACGCCGGTAGAAGCCAACATGTCCTAGAAAACCTCGTACCTCTTTCACCGTCTTTGGGTACGTCATCTTTTCAATGGCTTCAACCTTAGCCTTATCAACTTGAATACCAGCATTGGACACCTTATGTCCCAAAACGATTCCTTCGTCTACTAGAAAATGGCATTTTTCCCAGTTAAGCACCAGATTTTTCTCAACACAACGTTGGAGTACCATATCTAGGTTCTTTAAAATTTCATCAAAGCTATCGCCGTAGACTGAGAAGTCATCCATGAAGACTTCCATGCATTTCTCAACAAGTCCATCAAAAATGGCCAACATACACCGTTGAAAAGTCGCGGGTGCATTGCATAGACCGAATGGCATTCTACGAAAAGCAAAAGTACCAGATGGACACGTAAACGTTGTCTTCTCTTGGTCATTAGGATCAATGGCTATCCGGAAGTAGCGAATAGCCATCAAGGAAACAATAATACTTGTGACCACTCGGTCTTTCAATCAGTTGGTCAATGAAGGGTAAGGGGAAGTGATCTTTTGCGGTGACTTCATTCAGTCTACGATAGTCAATACAGACTCAGTAGCCAGTCACGAGTCGTAGGGCAACTTCCTCCCCTTTTTCATTCTTTTCAACCGTAATACCGCCCTTCTTTGGCACAACTTGAGTAGGGCTGACCCACTCGCTATCGGCGATTGCATAGATGATTCCCATGTCAAGCCACTTTATAACCTCCTTCTTGACAACCTCTTGCATATGCGGATTCAACCTTCGCCGAGGTT
Organism: Gentiana dahurica var. dahurica; assembly: GCA_024500145.1. NCBI lineage: Eukaryota > Viridiplantae > Streptophyta > Magnoliopsida > Gentianales > Gentianaceae > Gentiana > Gentiana dahurica. The sequence goes on along the minus strand of CM044901.1, from coordinate 87,632,656 downwards.
GTCTCACCTTTTTAGCTCCTTCCTCCGTTCGGATTTTATGCATGCATATGTCCGGGCTGATCCTCGGATATCACCCACTTGCCAACCGAACGCGAGGATGTTTTTCTTAAGCACTTCTATCACCTGTGCTTCTTGCTCTTGGTTGAGTTTCGAAGAAATGATCAAAGGCAATTTATCACCAACAATCCCAAAGATATACTAAAGGTGTTTTGGTAGTGATTTGATCTCTAATTCAATTAAATATCTGCTCAATTCTAGACTTTAACGGGCCACCTTTCTCTTTATAAACTTGGAATGGTTGACAGTAGAACACCTCATCTTCCCGAGGCTCAACCCCAGACAGTTACTGAATCAAATCATCCATAATCCTCCTCAACACTTGATTCCTTATTCTTGTGATCGATCATTTTTCTTAACTCTTCATCTTTTAGCTCTTCTGCCAGCTCTTCCCAATCATCTACTTCCCAATGAGTAGCTTCTCTCCAAAACTCTACCTCGTCCCAACTACCCATCGAGCTTCTTCTTCACTCGGGATGAAGTCTTCCTGACTCAGTTCCTTGAGATTATCGTTTGTTGCTGGGTATCTCCATGCTTCTAACTCAATAACAGGCTCAGTATGAGCGAGTGAAGATGATTCGTCAATGCCTACGGCTGGAATTGAATTAGAAGATGGTCCGCAATCAGCCGGATCCTCAATGTCCATGACTTCAAAAACACCTATCTCTGTAAGCTCCATTGCATCTTCGTAATAGGCATCTCCTCCGTCCTCATATATGGCTTCGACAAACGATATTTCATCAATTACGGCTCTTTCGGGATGTGTCCCTCGTGTGAAGGTGACAGATGTGTCATCGACTCTAAGAGTAATCTGTCCTTTGCAGAAGTCGATGAGAGCGTTAGAAGTGTCTAAAAAGGTTCGGCCTAGAATTAGAGGCATCTCCTTATCAGGTGGATAGTCTAGAATAACCCAGTCGGTAGGGAAGACTAAATGTTCAATTTGAAGGAGAACATTAGCTACACAACCGGCTGCAGTCCGACTAGATTTGTCTACCATCCGAAGAGAAATGGGGCGTTCTCGCATTCTTTTGTCTAGTCCGAGCTTTTTGCATACGTTTAATGGCATCACATTAATGGAGGCCCCTGAGTCGCATAAGACATTTTCGAACAAATGGCCTTCAATCTCACAAGATATTGAAGGTCTGCCAGGGTCACCTCGCTTAACAGCGACTTTTTGTGAAACCATTGCACAGTCTTCTCGAAACACTTCTTCACCATCCCCTGAAGCTTTCTCTTGCTCCCACAGAATTCTTTAAGATACTTAGTACATTTAGGCATTTCAGACAATACCTCAGCTAAGGGCATACTCACTTTAGTGTCCCTAAGCATCCTCCTCACTCCAGCATACTGCTTGTCATTAGTGAGGGCTTTCTCTTTCCTTTTTGGTGGATAAGGAAGGGCTTTATCATTCTTCGTAGCTTGATTCTTTATCGCCTCGTCCTCCTTATCCTTCCATCTCACAAACTTCTCTTCCTTTTTCTTAGTCAGGGGTACTGCCTCTTGACTTTCCTTCCTTTCCTCATCATCAGAATTATTTTCATCCTCCGAAGAATTGTCACTAAGCTCCTCCTCATCATTGCTTTCTTCGGCATGTGATTTCTGATTTCCCCCTCCTGAACTCATGGCGTCAGGAGGGGCTACTCGCTTCCCGACATCTTGCCGGGTCCAGCCTTCTTACCACTTCTCAAAGTTACTTCGTTCAACTCCTCTTCTTGCCCATACTCCCATTGTGGTGTAATGGCAGTGCAAACATTCACATCAGCTTTCGGATTTCTCTCGGTATAACTCGGAAGTTTACCGTGAGGTCTGCTTGCTTGCTGGTCTGCCATCTGACCAACTTGTCTCTCAATTGCTTTAACACTAGTAGACAGAGTCTTCACCATGTCCACCAGCTCATCGAATTTGTGTTGAGGGACACATGAGGTGGTATGATTATTGTTCTGAGTTTGATTCCAGCCACCTTGAGGCCTTTGGGAGTTCTGTACTGGCCTTTGATAGTTCGAGTTGAAAGAATTCGAATTTGAAGGGCCAGGTGGTAACTTGGCTTGATTGAAGTTTTGTCTTTGAAATCCTGAATAGTTCTGGTTCTGGTTGAAGTTTCGGAAGGGTTGGTTTTGATTATCCATTAGGTTTACCTCCTCCGTCATCTCAGTCCCTGCCTGAGGTTCAAGATAATTTGAATCAGAAGGCTGCATCTGAAGATTGGCCAACTGCTTGCTTATCAATTCCATCTGAGCAACTAACAATTGTGTATCGTGATTGCTTGGGGTACCTTCTTTCTTAGCAATATTGGTCTTCTTGGGAGTCGACCACATATTGTTCTTGGCTATTGTCTCAGCCACTCTATAGGCAGTCTCATCACCTCCCCCTAAGAAGGATCCATGAGCTGTGGAGTCAAGATAGTCTCTATTAGGTTGAGAGACACCTCTGTAGAATAGTTCCAACAACTCATGTCTATCATATCCGTGATTGGGGCACTTCCTCATCAAAAGATTCAATCTTTCCCAAGCTTTGCCAACAGTCTCATCCTCCAACTGCTCAAACGTAGCTATTTCCCGTTTCATTTCCATAATCTTGCTGGTGAAACCCACTTAAGAGCGAAGGCTCTTTTGACATCATTCCATGTATGGAGGAATGATGTGCTAACGATTTAAACCACCGACTTGCTTCACCTTTCAAGGCAAAAGGAAATAGCTTTAACTTTACGATCTCAGAATCAACACCAGGATAATGGCCTGCTTCACAGATTTGTACGAATGTGGACAAGAAGTCGTGTGGATCTTCCTGAGCAGTACCATGGAAAGAGCTATTCTGAACTAGAGCAACTACTCCGTTCTTTAGATCAAAGTTCGCTCCTCCCATGTCGGGAGGACGAATAGGTCTATGTCCCTCGAGAAAATCTTGATCCGCCATTTTATCCAAATCAGGGAGAAGCCTTCTTCTAAGGATAGATCGTTCGGGCTCAGGATCAAAGATGAGAGGTCCCTTCTTACTTCTCGTTTGCATAAACCAGAAGAAAGGAAAAGAAAGAAATCAACCCTTTGGGGTTGATTAGAATAGGTTTAGAAAAGATTAGATGGTTTAGAGGGAGAAAAGAAAAAGAAGTGTCAATTGAAGAGAGTGAACTGGCGTTCAGTATAAGTGAACGCTCGTTCAGAGGAAATTCTGGGAGTGGACGCTCGTTCAGATCACTGAACTGGCGTTCAGAAGACAGATTGGGGAGAAACGGGTGTTTAGAGGCTGGACGAGCGTTCGGTAGTTCAGACGCTCGTCTGATCAGCTCAAACGATGCAGAAAAGAAGATTTTTAGAACAGACGGGCGTCTGAAAGGATGGACGCCCGTTTAAAAACTGAAAAACGAAACAGATACAGAAAAGAATAGCAGGAAAGAAAATAAAAACCTAAAATAGTAATAATTAAGGCAATATATTTATACGATCTAAAATCTAAGGCAAATCTAAGCTAAATCTAAGGCTTCGAAACTAATAAAAAAAAATCTAATGCGACCAATAACATAAAATAAATAAATAAAAACTAAAATAATTAAAATCAAATTTATAAAATCGAAAATCTAAACTATGATAAAGTGAAATAAAATAAAAATAAAAATAAAACGTAGCAATTAGATTATTACCTAAAAAAAATAGTACCGAAATAAAAATTGCACCTAGAAGAAGCCGACAACCGTTACCGACTCCCCGGCAACGGCGCCAAAAACTTGTTCGGTAAAAACTAGTTTTAAATTTATAAACCGAAACACCCCAAGTATAAGGATCGTAGTATAGGATGTTTACGGGTCGTCCTAAGGGAGTGGAATGTTTATCGGATCAAGGAACAATTATTCTAACGATTATGTCACAATTATCTATCTAAACGAAAGTTGAAACTAACTAAAACCTAAACCTAAGAATTAAAATTAAAACAAGAAATAAAAACAAACAGAAAATAAGAAAACAGAAAGCCAGACGAGCGTTCACTAAAGCGAACGAGCGTCCGAAAACTAAACCTAATGGACGGGCGTCTGCTATTGCGGACGAGCGTCTAAATACGAACTGGAACAGAAAATTGCAGAAAAACAGCAGGAAATTAGGGTTTATCAAACTAGAACTTAACTAAACTTAATCTAAACGATTCGATTAAAACAATTAAAGGAAAACACAGCAAGGCGACTGGATTTCACCTATCAACCAACAATCCCAACTAGATGGTGATCTAAAAAGACATAGTTTTTAGTAGTGATTTATTCACGAATTCAATTAAATATCTTCAATCAAATTCTAGGGTTTCGTTTATCTTTTCAAATAAACTAAACATGCAATCAAAACAGGATCACGAGATTGTTTCCAAACTCTTACTCAACTAATCATGCATAATCTCTTACAACACAATTAGATGCATTACTTTGAATAAAATCAAACTCAAATAACATACTTTCATATATTGATTCAAGCATAAAATAAACATAGATCGTTTCATCAAATCTTAATTCAATAAAACTTAAACAACATAAAACAGATCCAAAGTAATGAAAAACTATGAATTAAACTCACTAAACATAAGCATCGAACTCCTCTAGTTGGTTGTGTTGATGATGGGCTTCCTCCGTCGACTCACTGCAAGGTTTCTAGCCAACAATCATGTTGAATATGATTGTTGGTTGGGAGATTTGCATCTCTGTGAAATTAGGGTTCTCTGGCCGCAGCTTTTTGGTGAATTTTCGATCTCAATTATGTGGTATCTAAATTAGGGTTGGGGCTGCCGCTTTATTTATAGGAATTTGAGTCGGTTAGGGTTAAGTCGGCAACGGACGCTCGTCTGGTCTTATGGACGCCCGTCCAGAATGCCTGGACGCTGAGTAAACGCTCGTTCATCCTCCGTCTGAACTCTCTGAATGTAAAACACAATTCCGGACGCTCGTTCACTTTATCAAACGCCCGTCTGGAATGGACGCTGCACGAACGCTCGTTTGAACTGCTTAGGACCAGATTTCTTCATCTTTATCCGATTTCCTCAAGCCAATTCCAACTCTATCTCTTATGATTCGACTTGAGCTTCATTTATCCACTTATAGCACTCGAAGATTAACTCCTACATGATAAATAAACAATGCAAAGATGTAATAAAATCCAAATAATAATAATTCCATTAAATCAACACTCAAAATCATCAATTTTGCATACAACCCTCTTAAAATCATCTTTATTAAATAATTACACTTAAACCCTTAATTCTCATGTAAATTGTGCAAATGTGGGGAAAATAATAATGAAATAACCCTTAATAATCATATAAATATGGCCTTAACATTTTACGATAGTCTAACTATTATAGTGTTTGTCTGATATAACCTATACAATAACCAGACTCTAATAAATCCTATACATTCAGTTCTAGATATCTTTTAGCTTTTCACTATAACAACTTTCAGCACTTCATCAATGGGGTGTAAACACATAAATAAGTAAATAAGATGAATCATCATCAAAACATAAATTTTATTTCCAACAATTTCCCTCTTTTTGATGATGCCAAAACTCTCCTTAAAGAAAGCTTAAAAATAAAAACAATGCAAAACACGGTAAAACTGGAAACTGGATATATCATTAAGATTCACAAAAACTGGAACAAGTTACACATTTGTTATCAACTGAAATAAAATCTAAGTAGCTTTCTGTGTAACTAGAAAGAATTTTCTATCCTTATCATGGAGATGATATTCATCCTCCAACTTTCTATCTTTCTTGGAGAAGGCTTTGTTATAATCCACTTGATTTGATTGCTTTCATTTTCTCCAAAGAACTAACTTGGGAAGTTCACTTTCCCGACTGCAATACTTTTCAAATTCATCAACATCTATCTTCATTTGCTCTGTCTTGTCTCTGATTTGAAGTCTCTCTTCGATCTTCTTTATCTTCTTGTAATTTGCCATCTTCTGATTGTGAAATTCATCTGACAAGAAATAATTGAGAGATTCTTTATAACTCTTGTACTTGTACTTAGTCTTGGTGTGATTGTAATCTCTTACATGCTTCATCCATAGATCTTGAGTAAGAGTTGCTCTTTTATCTCCTGGTTGACTGTATTTTATAATAAGCTGATCTTCACTAAGTTCTTCAGCTTGTCTGATATTAGATTCGGTTGCTGATGCTGATTTTGCTTTCAAGTTGATCAAATTTGCTTCTAGCTTCAGTTTCTCTTCTTGTAGATTCAGCTATTCTTCTTCTACTTCCCCTTTCTTGGCATCATACATCTCATTGACCAAAAGATGAGTTGCTTTCTGATCTTCTGCTATGCCATTTTGAGAAGTTAGAACTTTCTTAAGCTGAGTTTCTAACCCATAAATCCTTTGGTTCAGGTGCCATTCAGCCTTAGCTTGAGTTTCACGATCTTCTTCGGTGGTGATCTCTAACTTTTCTTTAAGTTTAAGGATTTCAGAAACTGAGTTAGAAGTTGTCTTCTTGATTGTGTCAATCTTTGTATGAACTGAGACATAAAACTATTTTCTGTAATCCAAACAATCAGAATTCCTTGACAATAAGGAATTATAGTCTTCTTTCTGAGTAAGCACACTGTCCAAGGTTGATTGTAGCTTGGTCAGTTCTTCAGCTGTCAGAGTTTCAGTTGGATCTTCATCTTCCTTGATTACAGGCTGAGTGTTATCTTCTATCACCATCAGTTGCTGAGTTTCATCAGCTTTTCCTTCTTCTTCCTTATTATCAGTTGACTGATTTCCAACTGGCAATTCTTCTGGTTGACTACCAGCTTGCCTAACTTGTCTTTCAGGTTGTACGTCTTGTTGCAAAACTGTACTCTGTTCAGCTTCTTTTCTTGAATCATCATTTTTATCATCATCATTCTTCTTTAAAGCATCCTTAGGTATAGATGATGTAGCTGATTCTTTTCTCTAAGCTATTTCTTTGAATCTCTTATAGCAACTCTTTCATAGGAAATAATGCGTATAAGTCTTGTATTTCAAGTTTCTCCAGTAATAGCTTCTCTTTATTCTGCAAAACATCCTTGATAGATTCTCTGGAGTCTTCAGTTTTGAGCTTCATTTTTATCAACATGATGATTCTTTCAGCTTCAAAAGCGTAATCTGATTGTAACTGAACTGGCTGTTGCTCTTGACTAATTTCCATTACGGAAACTTGTTTATCTGATATCTTCTGCTTTACATGAGAAACAACTTCAGTTATCAAGTTGGCCTTAGCTATCAGTTGTTGTTCCCCATCAGTTGGTGCTGTCTCGCTTGAAGTACCTGGGAACAAACGTCTTCCAACTGACTTAGCCTCCTGTGAGTTAGCTTTCCTTTTAACTCCTTTTTGCTGAGCGATTTGCTGAGACACAGTTTTCTTATTGGCTTCAGGTTGGGAAGTCTTGGAGGTTTCTTTCCTAGAATGGACTTGTGCTGCGCCTTGTGTAGATGCATCATCAGCTTTTGTAGATGCAGCAGCAGTTTGTTCTACCTCCTTTCCCTGAGTGAGTCTTTCCAAATAAAGCTGAATCACCAAACTGAGTGATTTCTTCAACCAAAATCTGCCAACTAGCTGTCTTCCTTCAGCTTTTCTTTTTCTAACACATGTCCAAGACTTGTCCCAGTGGACTTGTCCTAGTTTCGTTCCTACCAGAGGATTTCTAGAGGTGACCCCACCCCTCACGGTGTGGCACTTAGGTCCGTCTGGTAGTCAACATTGAATACCATTCTGTAACGCCCCCAGACCCCGAGTCTGGTAGTGCTAAAGCAGTCATAAATGGTCCGGTCAACTTCTTAAACCGCCGTCCTTTCTTGGTCTAAAATGGCTAACCCGAGTTGATATGACCTTTATGTCTCACACTTATATGGGGGTGAGCAGGACATTACTTTACCGATTTGGGAGTTTACAAAATGAGTTGGGATGATCCACTTGCATTGTCTTTGAGCTGATGTGTGAAAGTTCGATACCCTGCATTGATTTCTCTTTGTAAAAAATGTATATAAACCGCCTTTGTAAATTTGATCACTGAGCCTAACTTCGATTTACATCATCTACGAAGCTCCCGGATGGGGCGGTGGGGTCTTTGGGTTGGGGCTTTACCTTATATATATATATATATATCACGTATGTCGTTTTGCTTACAACTTTATTATCATGAAACATGATAATCAATGAACAAGGGCGGATCCAGGAAATTTTCTCAGTGTGTCACTGAATGGTAAAACTACATTTTTATTCAAATATTTGTTCCATTGAGATCATCGGCGCCTAAAATTACATTTTTTTAAACAACTAAACGACATATTTTAATACTAAAAAAATTCCCCTGATTTTCATGGAGATACTTGACACCTTGAGACCACATAGATCCGCCCATGTCAATGAAGCAAGACAGCATTTAAATATCATTACGTAGACATCAAAGGGAAAGTGTAGTTCAATGACAGCAATGTGTTGGAAGACAATATACAAATACAAGTTGGCAATTTTGTTGGGGAAGCCAGCTCCGTGAACTTTAACAAAGAAATTTTTATTGGAGAGACAGTGATGTTGTTCCAATTATTTCCAAAGAACTGAAAGAAGTCTCTCCTTACGGGGTTCAAACCTCCACCCTCCAGCTTAAAGTCCAGGCTGCCGTAAGCATCCAAGCTCCTTACCAACCGAGTTATGTCCCGGGAACAATCCTATTATTTTATAATGTTATGTTATTTTTTGTATTTTTTTGTTTTTACTTTTTATTGATGAATGGGAAGTGATATGGCACATTTTCACACATTTATTATGGACGGAAGAGTCTATTCACTCCTAAAACATATTTTGATTAAATATAAGTAATAAATAAATAAATTTTGTACATACCTAATTTGAATGACATGTTGATTTTTCTACTCCCAATAACAGTAACAATATATGAATTATGCTATAATGCTATACATGTTAATGAATCTCATATGCTTGATAGAGGTCAACCAAGGCAGGCCCTTCCCTGAGTGCAGGCCAACAAGACCACGGCCAAGAGCCTCCCGTCAAAATTTGTAATTTAAGGGATCTCTTTTCATATTCTAGTATTGTATTTTAGGTCAAATTCTAATTTTTTTATTTAATAAGCCACTACTTCATGCTACATGACACATGCTCATTCTTCCGGACTAAATTGAATAATGCTTCATCTATATCACATACTGAAGAATCGAGTCATACGTGCTTTAAAAAGGGTGGTTAATAACAGAATGTATGATTAATATGTCACTATTTCAAAAGTGGACATGACTCTCACGTAAGCGTTGTGAAACAAGGACATAATTAATTGGCTCAATTTTCTCACTTAGAATGGATCAAAAGTCTATATGGTGAAAAATGCATCAAAGAAAATTAAGATAATCTAGCAATTTGGAATATCTTGTTAAAAATCTTAGTGACGTTCCTACCCCCACTTAATCGAAACATTGTCCTCAATGCGAAGATGAAAATATAAAATGAAAAGGAACTTAGCTTCGGTTAAGCGCGGAGCACTGTAAGTGAATGGATCTCCAAAATTGCAACGGGCGTAAGAAGTCCTCGAAAATAAATCTGCGCTAAATATCTCAAACAAGCCAAGAAAAACATGGGTGACAATAACCGGATAATAAAATTGTGGCACTAAAAGAGAAATGAAATTACTCCAAAAGTTTAATCCGATAAAATCATTATATTATTGAAAAGTATGCTACATACTTGATAGGAAAAACAAAATAAAAATAAATACTAGAAATCGAAAATAAAAACAAGGAAAAAGAAAAGAAACTAGTCCTCATCGAAATATTCCTCCCAGTCATCTCTAGGCTCGAAACCGGGAGGTGGTCCAGAAATTGAGGCAGCAGCATCGCAAGAAGATGTGCTGTGATGTGGGGTAGTCCTAGGTGGTGGGGTCGAAGGAGGAATGTCTAAAATGTCCATCATTCTGTCCATTTTGCGATGCAGATGCGCAATCTCTCTTGCATTCTCCTCAATCAAAGCCCTCTGAGACCGAGGCCCTCCGTGGACCGGAGTACGTTCTCTCTCAGCTCTCTGACCCACTCGTCTGGGTGAAACAGACAGTGAAATGATATTCTTTAGTTCAGGCTTTTCCCAATCACCACTGACATGAACTAGAACCTCATTCTCCACAACGAACATATCTATCATAGGCCCATAAGGCAGCTACTCTCGCTCAGACTCATCGGCAATCTCCAGGATACAGCTATTCATCAGGATGCCGATGTTAACTGAAGATTCCTGCTCCAGATAGAACATCAATTTTTCCCGCCTCGGTGTAACAGATGCCGTATGCTTGGTCGGCAGAAGGCGGGAACAGACAAATCTTTTCAGCATCTTCCTATCCCAATACAGGTCATTCTCTAGGAAGATGGTGGGGATTCCCATTGGATTGCGCTTCCATTCCACACCAAAAGTTCTCAGCTATCATCTGCATCCGTTCCAAATCATTCACATTGGAGGAGGATGTATACTCATCCGGGCCCACTGGTGGATTGTGCACCCCGTAGTATGCATTGATCCGCTCGATGGTGAAATCCACTTTCACCCCCGGACCATATCAAATGTAGCTCCTGGGTTATGCACCACCGTAGCATTGAACCGGCTTGGTGCCTCCGCCATATCCAGAATATCATGAAACTTAAGGGCTCTCGGCAAGATAGAGCCACAATCCTCCAAGTCGACGCCACGGTCACGGCCAACAGGTCGTCCGTTCCAATGACCTCGGAACGACTCGTAGATCTCCAAAGAATCGAACTGCTCAACCCCATCTATCAAGGCGTTGGCATCACCATATACAACTTCTTGACCACTCAGACGACGCATAGTCCTGCTACGTTTTGGGGCCATAGCTGCTGATGACAGAGACTGCTGATACACTGATCCTGAAAAACTGACCCTCGATTAATCAGTTTTAAGACCCGATTAATCATACCTAAATTTCTTGATTTTTTCTAGGACTGTGCTGCTGATGATGGAAGAAGATGAACTACAGCAACAACGATGCTATACAACACCACACAGCAACAGAGTATGGAAAAAGGGTTATTTATGTATTTAAATGGAAGGAAAATAGTTGATAGTGGTGGTGGAAATGGTTGGTGATGGTTGGTGGTAGGGGCAGAGATTTATAAAAATTAAGAAGAAATGGAGAAATGTATGATGAAGAAGAAGATTGTTGAAGATGAAGAATAATGGTGGTGAAGGGGTGTTTAAATAGGAGAAAATGATAGGAGATGGAAGGATTTAGTGAGATAGTGGGTAGAGGAGTAATGGTGGTGAGGGGATTAAGGGGTTGATTGATGGTATTGTGGAGGTGGAGTAATGGTGGAGTGTGGGAAAGGAGGAAATGATGGAAAAGAGGGAAAAGTGGGCGGCTGCTCTGATTGGTGGGTAACCGATGCAACGCTTGTCCATCACGTGTCATCGAAGGGTCTGATCTTAAATCTGACACACAAAAACCGATAAAACCTAGCTCGATAAACTGGGGAATATGCCCGATTAATCGAGGCCAACTTTTCTCCAGATTTTCTCAGTTCCTGTTCTGCACACCTTACATTAACTTACAGCTCAATCCTGACCTCAAATCACCAGTTATTACTCCTTCTTTTGTTATTTCCGATTCGATCATAACCTACTTCACTAGAATCCACAATGAGTAAAAAACCTTCCCAACATCCATCGGTTTCAAGCCTAAGTGTGCGGTAGGATGAAAAAAAGCTCATCATATCATCCGGCTACTTTTATTGACTTATTTCCTATATATTTGTTCAAGAGATAGTTCTGAGTTTATAGTTGCCAGCTCGAATTTCTTCGGATCCTCACTCATTCAGGGGTTGAGTCTTTAACTCGCCAAACCTCCAATCTTGAGGTCTTAACCATCGTAGAACCCTTCTGAGCTCTTCTCATGGAATGCCTTTCTCTTTTTGCTCGTGCACTAGGTCTTTCCCTACTTCAAGATTTAACCTTAACGCCCAGGGATTCAATATTTTCCAATGTCAGCTCTACTTCACTACGCCTTACAGAAGCACTAACTTCCGTGAGCGTCTTACTGTGGCCCTTTTCCTCATGTTCTCTAAGTAGTACTCTCATAAACTCATGCTCACAGGTCTCTACAAAAACCTCTCGAGATTTAGGCCTCTCCTATTCTATATCCACAATTTTCATATCTCCAGAACCGTAGGTCATAATGCAACATTTAGGCATATTGTTTAGAGGATCTAGGATCTTAACGGTTACATCATCATTATTGGTCTTAAGAGTTATCTCCCCATTAACGAAATCCTTGATCGTCCGGCTGGTCGCTAAGAAAGGACGTCCTAATAAAACTGGGGCACTAGGATCTTCCAGTACGTCTAAGACTGTGAAATCTATCGGGATTATGAATCCTCCTGCCTTAATTGTGCAATTCTTTAGCAGACTGGAAAGCATATCTCTGGTATGATCGACAAAGGTCATGGACCGGGTTTGGTTCGTGGCCTGAATCTTAACTTTTTGACAGAGGGAGAAAGGAAGAATATTGCAACTCGAACCGGAGTTGCAGAGCCCTAATCCTATAGATATACCGTTGATTAAGATCGGGAGTCAAAACGTCCCGGGGTCTCTTAACTTCACTACGGTATCAGAGTCCGGATAGTCCTCAGGGTCGGAAAACATAGTATCAAGGTCCTCTTTCGGACCATCGGAATCGTAATCAGAAGATATATCTATCAACTCAATAGGGAACTCACCTGGCCGATACTTTTCTTACTCTTGTAGGCTCTCCTCGGCTTCCCGTTTAAGTGCTTCTTTTTCCTCCTCCACACGTTTCTTATCTGCTTCATTCTGCTCTCTAACTTTTGATCCTGGATAAATGGAAATTGGTTTGATGTTCAATACTTTATGAGGCATTGTGCTTGACTTGTCTCGCCTTTCTCAAATCCTGATAAATGAATTTCCGAAGTGTCATGAGATTCCTGCGAAAGAGACAAAAGGAAAACAAAGAAAATGGCTAGCAACTCCCGCCTCAGTTGGGATTAGACCCAACTACTGCGGACCTACTAACTAAAACTAACAAGGATATACACAGAATTATAAAGGCTGTCAGAACTTGATTTTCTGACCCTCAGTAAATCGGGGGCAACCCACGATAAACCGGGCTCAGAATCTCTTATTCTAGCAGTAAAAAAATGTAGGCCCATCATTGGCTACAAAATCAGTTAGACTGTCTTTACTCTTTGTCATGTGTCTTGAGCATCCACTGTCAAAATACAAAATATCCTGCAAAACAAATTAAAATGTTTTAGGTACCCAACTCTGTTTGGATCCATGAGGGTCAGTTGTCAGTACAACTCGGGGGATATTTCCATAAGGTTTTCTCTGGAAATTGTTGCACTTGTTTTCATATATGTAAGACACATTTCCATAGTATCTTTTTCTGGATTGTGCCTCATTTATATGATTTCTCAAGTCTTTTGGCTGAAACTGGTTTCCAAAATGCTTTCTATTATTGAAGACTGAATATTAACTATCATTCTGTCTATACTGCGGTTTGGACTGACTTTGGTACTGAGACTTTTGCTGAGAACTAGGATTAGTCCTCTGCTGAGTCTTGGACTGAAACTTGTGATAAGTTTTCTGTCTAGAATGATTGTTCCTATCAGCTTTAATAATAGGTTCAGTAAAATTCCAATCATTATCAATGGGGTATAATCTGCCTTTCCCCCTGACTGTGTGAATCTTTGAATGATTAACATTCTTAGATTTCCTCTGACTGAAGTTTTTCTGGTTCTTAACTTGATCAGCTTTTATAGATCTGGCATTTGATTTACCATTCATGTTTTCTTGATGTACAACTGATTTACCTTTAGATTTGTTTTTGTTATTGAATGCAGCTGACTTCTTGGAAAACTGATGCTGGGACTGAGTTGATTCACATAAAACTGGTTTTACAGGTTCAGCAAGCTTTTCAGTTTGGAGAAACTACTTAGCTATGAACTTAACGCCTGTTTTGACATTAGGTTCAGCAGTTTTGCTCATTCCTTCCTTTGAGTGACTGGTTGTCCACTCTTCATTCTTTTGGTTCTGTTCATCTTGAGAGCCATTCGTTCTTTCATCTCATCTAACTGTTGAAGATTGCTAGAGGAAGTTTCTTGATTATCATTGGTTGCTGCTGCAAGAGCTGTTGTTTTGGGTTCCTCCATGGCTTTTGTTGGTCCCTTGAAAAGTCTTTGGTTAAATTTAGGGGTGAATAAACTTAACACTTGAAACTTTTGGAGTTACCAAATTCAGCAAGTTCAGTAGTCTGCTGACTATTGATTTAACTGAATTTGTTGCAGCGGAATATATTCAAGTTAAGCCTTATTACTTGTTGTTAAAATATGATACCAAATATTAGATACTCAGTAGTGTAAGTGTGTGATTCAGTTGCTAGTTTCAGTAGGTTGATGTGCTAAATATACTAAATGCAAAAAAAATAGATAGGCAATTTTTTAGAGTGGTTCCAGGTGGTGTAATCCTGTCAGTCCACTATTCTCCTGTGATGTTGGAGGTAATTCACTAGAGATCTTTGAAGTTGCAGTTACAAAAATCCCTAAGTTGTCTGTCCTTCAACAATAACTATGGCTTCAGAAATTGAACACTTGGAACAGGTAGGATTGCTGCTCCAAAGTCTTCCACTGGTCCTCGAAGGGTAGGATTGCCTCTTCACCAGCTCTACCACAAACAACAGTCCTTGACACCCAGAGATGCTTCACTGTCTTCAGCAGGTTTCTTGTAAAATAAAGTTTGAATCAAGTAAGTGATTCAGCTTTCAGCAGCTTGATCAGGATGAAATGATCAACAGCTTGAAGTCTTCAAGTGAGTAAACTTGATGTAGTTTGATAACAGATTACACTTGAAGAAGTTACTAGATCAGTAGATTTAAGTTCAGTAGGGTCAGCAGGGTGATTTTCTTGATAATAAACTTGATAGCTTTTGGCAAGTTATCTTCTTGTTCATCTATTTTTCATCACCATTCATCACTTGTTTCTGTATCAGGGTTCTTCTTTATATAGGTGAGAATCCTTGTCACTGATGTTTGAAATTCAAAACATAGCCATTTCAGATTTGTCCCATCTTGACTTGCTTTCTGTCCCTGTACATAGTACTGACACTGTCAGTTTACTTTTTTGACTTTTTTTAGACTGCCACTCTTTGACTTGTATCCATTTGATAAACCTCTGAATCATTCCAACGTCCCTTTAATCTTAGCCATTGATTTGTTGACAGAATCAAGAGTTGTTATCTGTCCTTATCCTTGTAGTCTACCAATTTAACCTTTGATTAAATCGAAATATATGTTCAGCAGGTTCCTGTGAATGTAAGTCTGCTGAAATGCATATCAGTCAGCTGAACCAAAGTTGCTGTGTTTATAAAACACTGCAGCTGACTTCTCTTATATCTAAATTTTTATTATAAAGTTAGATTACACCATTTTGATCATAACCAGGTTCCGATTACCATTTAACTCATGGAACTTAGATCTTGTACACAAGGTATATGCAATCAGTTTAGGTCATCACAGACTTCCCTAAATTCTGATTCCATATCCTTGACTTTAAATAATAAGTTTGATCCCTTAGCCTTCAATGACTGAGTTTGAGCCCTCAGCCTTCAGTCTTCAGCAGGTTCCTAAACTAGTCTACTGACTTAGGCACCCTACTGACTCAGGCAGGTCTGCTTATGAAAGTCAGCTGACCTTTTACAGTGCTTGTTTGATCAAACCTATACAAAGATCAAACTCTAATAAGCCTATACATTTGATCTAGACATCTTTTTGCCTTTGCCCTATAACAGCTAGTCTGGCACTCATCACTAAAACTTAAAATAAGTCCAATAATTTCCCCTTTTTGATGATGATGCCAATACCCTCCTTACAACAAAGCAAAAAGAGTAAAAACAAAAACAGAACAAACTCAGTTATTTCTCATTATAATCATATTTGTTCAAAAGTTATTACAATCTAGATACAACAAAAATAAAAGGCAGGTGTAAGTATGCTGATCTAGTTCCTCCTTTCTCTTTCTTGTCTTTCTTTCTCTTGCTGCTCTTGATATTCCCTTATATCTCTGACCATTTCTCTCATCCATTGATTTTTAATAAGGGAAAAATCAATATGGGGGTTCACTTCCTTCCACCATTTCCATGCCTCAGGTAGAGTTAAATTGATTTGGTGTACTCTAAAACCTAGACGCATGTATAACTGCTTGAATTCTTCCAGGGATTCTCTTGCTGAAGTAGTAGGTAGACTTCTTCCACCCCTACCACCTCTGTGTGTGGTTCTTAAGGATTTAACTCTGGCTTCCCAAAACTTAAGTCCCAAAAAAGAATTTAGCCCCTCATGGAAACCCTTGTCATGGTAAGGTCTCCTCTTATTGTAATACAACTTCTTGTATTCTTTGAGGAGATCATCAGTCAGCTGAAGTCTGCCAGGTGCAGGTTCTCTGTATGCATTTGTATCAGCCTCCCATTTCTTTTTAGTAAAAATCCTTACAGCCTCTTTTGCTACTGTTGTCTGGCTCTCTTCCCCCTTATTGACATCATCAACAAAACGGGAAAGCAGGCCATGAAAACTCTCTTGTGTGATCACCAAATTGTTCAATTGATCTTCCATAATTTCTGTTCTTGTGTCAACTGCTGTGATCCTTCCTTCCAGTGTTTGCTCCAATAGATTGATCCTTTCAGTGATCATAGGATCCAAAGCAACAGGTTGAGTGGCATTAGCAGGGTCAGCCACATCAGGTTTGGGTGCTTCAGCATGATTGTCAAGCTTCTTATGAATAAAGGAAAACTGTTCTTTCAAGAACTGATCCTTGAGTGTATTTCCTAGTTTTATGCCTCTCACATCTTTGGTAAGGCCAGCAAGAGCAAATTGAGTGGATGTGATATTGGAAGCAACTGTTTCAGTAGTCCTTCCTATATTTTCCACCAGGTTCATCAAATCTTCAAATTTTTGCTCTTGACTGTCATGTTGAGTTCTTAACTGTGTAATGTCATTTCTGACTGCCCTCAACTCATCCAACACCTGTGCTGGTACTCCACCAGCCATACCTCCAGCTATATATCCAGCAGCTTCATCAGCAGGCTCTTCAACATTGTATTATGCCCTCTGTCTGCTGACAATCATGGCCCAACTCAAGTCTCTTCCAACAGGGTTAGGACCTTCCTCAACTACATTTCCAAAAATTTCCTCCAGAATTGGATCTTGGGCAGGTTCCTCAAAAATTGGTACAAATGCCTGTTGTGGTTCAGTAGCAATAGGTTCTTCCTCAGGCACTTGAAACTCTTCATCACTGAAGTCATAGTCCAGCAGCTGTTCATCTTCATCAATAACAGCAGTATGCTGACTATCTTTTCCTTCATTAGCCTTTACCCCAGTAGGCTGTACTTCAATAATTGTAAGTTCCAACCTTTGTCCAGGTGTTGTCTGATCCTCAGCAACCTGTACCTCCTCAAAATATGTGGGTGATCCTTCCAACCCCATCACCATGTCCAATCTCTATCCAATCACTGTTTGTTCCTCAGTGAGTAGGACTCTCTCTTCCACAAAAATAAAAGGAAAAGTAGCCAAATTTTCTTCCTGAAATCCCCTGTCATCAGCAATCTTCTGTAGAGTGTCAGCAGATTTAGATAAGGTGTCCTGAGTATCAATCCATTCTTGATATTGAACTGAATCTTCAGAACTGATATCAGGCTTACTATGTTCAATAATCTTCTCCTCATCCAGATTTTCAGTCTGCTGATCATCAGGATTCACATCAGACTCCATAACCTTGAATGTATCAGATGTGCCAACCATCCTGTTATCTCCAAGATTTATTCCATCATTAATTAGAGCCTCCAAATCATCTATAGTAAGATTTTCCAGTTCTTCATCCATTTGGTCAGGTTGCTGGCCCTCGGTAGACTTGCCAGCACGAGTAGACTATACTGCTCTTGGTTCAGATGATAATGCAGTTCCACTGGCTTCTCCTTGATGTGAGGGATGATCATCATCAGAATCAGATGATGATGAATCATCACTATCTGGTCCTTCCCTACGATCCTTAAACATGACACTTCCTTCTCCCTTTTCTCTATCAATGATTTCCATCAACCTCATTTCCAACAAGGAAGTATCAACCAGGCCAAGTTGGTTTTCCACCTCTAACTTTTCAAAAGCCCATTCTTCAAAATCTATCATTGGCTCAGCAGCTGATTTTTGTTTCTTATAATATCCAAACTTCCATTGAAAGTAATCAGCAACTAGCTTAAGTTTAGGATCAACACATCCTTCTTTTCTTTTCTTCTCTTTCCTTTCAAATGGCATTGAAGGCTTTTTAGCAGCTGATTTTTGAACTCGTTGTCCTCTAAAGGTCTCAACAAGCAGATTCAATGTTTCCTCAACAGATGCTTCTATGTCAGTAGGTTCTTCTGGTTGTAAATTTGTACCTACCACCTCCATCTGTTCCACACTTGGTTCCACTTGACTTACATGCTCATCAGCAGGGTTAGCAACAGATTTCTCTTCCCCCTAAACTATTACAGAGATGGCAAGGTCTTGTACCGTTGTATCAATTTCCACAATAGGTGCAGATTCAGTAGACTGCTGTGTCTCTTCTGTAAGTTGCTCAACAACAACCTCTACAGCTTCAGTAGGCTCAGCAGCCTTTAGAGGTGAGGATTCAATAACTTCTACAGCAGGCTCAAGTGCAGCAGTCTGCTGTTGTTCTTCAATGTGTTGCTCAATAACAACACCAGCATCAGTAGTAGGCTCAACAGTCTCTTCTTCTTCTTCTTCTTCTTCTTATTCCCTTTGTTCTTCTAGGACTCTCAATTCCTTTCTTTTTCCATGTTTCTTTTTCTTCATTCTTTTTGAAAGTTGTTCAGTTGCACTTTTAGCAGCTTTCCTCTTTCTACTATCTGCTTTCTGTTGCTCTTTTAAGATTTCAGCAGCAGACTTCTTCTTTATAACTTCAGCAGGGTTAGTAACTTCAACTTCAATTGGACCCTCAGTAGACTCAACAGTCTCTACTAATTGCTTCCTTGTTTTCCTAGGCTTTAGCATCTCAGTGATTTTTCTAGTATCAGCAGCCTTTCTCTTTTCAGCAACTTTCTTAGGTGTAGCAGACTTAACAACTTGCTTAACCTGCTCACCATAAGCATCATCATCTCCATCATTGTCACTCTCAGTTGCTTCATCATTTTCATCTTCATCATCATCTAATCCAGGAATAGGGGTAGCAACTTCTGGCTTGTATCTGGATTTATTGATTTTCTCAGATGCAACATCAGGTAGCTGAATGTGATTCAGTAAGGTCTGAATCAGTAGACCTAGAGGCTTGGATTTGGACTTCCTTATACCATCTCTATCTTCAGTAAACACCTTATTCATATAATGTATAAAGAATCCAGCCCAATCAAACGTTACACTTCTACATATGATGATTAGTAGGTCTATCTTAGGTCCAGAAAGTGTATCTAGACTCCCATTGAATCCCAGAATGTTCTTGGCAACAATATTGCTCAGCGGATTATACTCAAATCCAATGTGCCTCACATTAATGCCTAGAGATGATGGTATGGATTCATTTGCCTTTATTGCATCAACAAACTTTATTCTTGGCAGGTTCATCATTTCTGGATTGGTAGGGGCTCCATTTCCAGGTTCAAAATGAAATACTTCTCTCAGTAGATCTGAAGTGATTTCAATCTCTTTGCCATTAACCAATGTAGTGAAGGCTTCTCTACCTTCGTGTATGACCATGTTCTTCCAGAACTTCAAAACATTGACATATGAAATTCTTTCCAATCTTCTATTGATAACATTTTCCAAACCAGCAATCCTTCTGATTCTTCTTCCAATGTTTATGGCTAGCTCAGTGGTATGACAGTCAGTAACGTACCCTCTCACACTTTGACTAGTTCCAATATGAACATCAGCTTTATCCACCATTAGAAATGAATGTATGGAGAAAAAGCTTTCAAATCTGTGTTCACACGGTGTAATCTCAGAGAAAATCAATCTGAATGTTGTATGTATTTACTCTGTGTATGCATCTGTATATATAGAGAGAGGTGGTTGAAACTGTCAGATAAAGTACTGTACATGTAATGTAGCATTAACCACGATTAAATTGGAATGAATGAGATCTTGCCACGTGTCCCATAACTGATCCATAAGGAGTTGTAACCGTCTGATCGTGTAACTGCGGTTGTAAAGATAAGATAAATGTCCCGGTCAATTGCTTTTTGACTTTTGTTAAAGTTTGACTGTGTAACTATGCTTCAGTAGCTTTTGTCATTAGTAGACTTGGCTCAGCAGCCTACTAATAAAGATGCCTCAGTAGCCTGCTGACAAAGTTACTCTGCTGATCTTCAATTCCTCTTGTTTTGTCCAACTGATAATACAAGATGAAGTTTAATACCAATGACTGATCTGTCAAGTGAGCTCACCCAACATGACAAAGACCAATCCCATTGGCAACTTCATTTGCTCAGTTGTCCAAACACATAAATAAGTACATGGAATTGTTGATACCAATGACTAATTTGCTAAGTGAGCTCACCCAACATAGCAAAGACAAATCCTCTTGGTGAATTCCAGTATATTGCTGATCAACGGTGTATCAGTCAACTCTTATAATTCCAAGCACAGTCCTTAACTTAGCAAATCTTTCACTATCCAATGGTTTTGTGAATATATCAGCAAGTTGATTTTCAGTAGGGATGTAAAGAACCACCACATCTTTCTTTTCTACATGATCTCTTATAAAATGATGTCTCACATCAATATGCTTGGTTCTTGAGTGCAAAACAGGATTTTCTATGATTGATATTGCACTTGTGTTGTCACACATTATAGGAATTTCTCTTTCTTCAATTCCATAGTCCCTTAACTGTTGTCTTAACCATAATATTTGTGCACAGCAACTTCCAGCAACAATGTATTCAGCCTCAGTAGTGGAAGTTGATATAGAATTCTATTTTTTACTGAACCAGGAAACTAGTCTATTCCCCATCAATTGACAAGTTCCTGTGGTGCTTTTTCTATCAATCTTGCATCTTGCATCTTGCATAATCAGAATCTGAGTAGGATATAACCTTGAAGCTTCCATCTTTTGAATACCATATCCCTACTCCCAAAGTCTCTTTTAGATACTTGAGAATCCTTTTGACTGGAGCTAGATGACTTTCTTTTGGTTTAGATTGAAATCTTGCACAAACACCAACAGCAAAGGATATATCAGGTCTGCTAGCAGTAAGGTACAATAGACTACCTATCATCCTTCTGTATAAGGTCTGATCAACATCTTTGCCTTCTTTGTCTTCATCCAATCTTATGTTTGTACTCAATGGAGTTGATACCTTGGTGTTGTTTTCCATACCAAATTTCTTCAGTAGCTCCTTGGCATACTTGGTTTGGTGAATGAAGATTCCATCTTTCATTTGTTTGACTTGTAATCCCAAGAAATAGTTCATTTCTCCTATCATACTCATTTGGAACTTACTTTTCATGAGATTGGCAAACTTTTCACATAGTAGTTCATTTTCAGAGCCAAATATTATGTCATCAACATAAATCTGTACCAGCAGGGTGTTGTCTCCTTCATTGATTCAGAAAAGAGTCTTGTCAATGGTACCTTTGGTAAAACCATTGTCCATCAAGAATTGAGATAGAGTCTCATACCTTGCTCTTGGTGCTTGTTTCAAGCCATAAAGTGCTTTATTGAGTTTGTACACTTTATCTTCTTGATCTTTAACTTCAAAACCTGGAGGTTGCTGAACATACACCTCTTCCTCTAGAATGCCATTCAGAAATGCACTCTTGACATCCATCTGGTATACTTCGAAGTTTTTGTGAGTAGCATATGCCAAGAATAATCTTATAGCTTCCAATCTTGCAACAGGGGCATATGTCTCATCAAAATCTATTCCTTCTGCTTGAGAATAGCCTTTTGCTACTAGTCTGGCCTTATTCCTTACAATGGTACCGGATTCATCTAATTTGTTTCTGTATACCCATTTTGTTCCAATTATATTTGTATGAATAGGCCTTTCCACTAGTGTCCAAACTTGATTTCTTTCAAATTCATTCAATTCTTCTTGCATAGCAATTATCCAATTTGGATCTGAAATTGCTTCTTCAACAACCTTAGGCTCCATTTGAGATAGAAAACATGTAAACATTGCTTCTAATTGTCTTCTAGTTCTCACACCTTGCTGAATATTGCTAATAACTTGCTCAGCAGGGTGATCCCTTAACCATTGAGGATTTTGATTAGATTGATCCTCAGGAACATCATCTTCAGTAGGGTCTGCTGTTGCTTCAGCAAGGGGTTCAGCAGATCCTTGAACTGCCTCAGTTGTTGCATCAGTAGAGTTGCCAGCAGAGTGTTCAGCAGGGGCAGAGTCAGAAATTTTTAAATCATTTATCCTTTCCAAAACATCAACACATTCTGGATCAGTGACTTGTTGATTCTCAGCAGGTTCTGAAGCTTCATCTTCCATTCCAGTGAACATGGGTTCTTCAAATACAACATGTATCGTTTCTTCATGTTTTAGTGTTCTTTTATTCAGTACCCTGAATGCCTTGCTGACAGAGGAATATCCCAAGAAAATTCCTTCATCTGATTTTGGTTGGAATGTCTTCAATTGCTCCTTATGATTTAATATAAAACATTTTCTTCCAAATGGATGGAAATAGGATATATTGTGTTTCCTTCCATTCCAAATCTCATAAGGTGTCTTCACAGCTTCTTGTTCACTGAGGTCCTATTTTGTGTATAACAAGCAAGCTGTATTGACTGCTTCAGCCCAATATCTTTCAGGTAATAAAGCTTCACAAATCATAGTTCTTCCTGCTTCTTTCAAAGTCCTATTTCTTCCCTCATCAACCCTATTTTGCTGAGGTGTATCAGCAGCTGCTAGTTGATGTAGCACACCATTCTGCTTACAGTATTCTCTTATAACTTTATTGAGAAATTTGGTACCCTTGTCTGATCTGATCTTCACTACTGTCAAACTTTTCTCATTTTGCAATCTTTGCAAAAGTTCAGGCATCCTTTGAAGTGTTTCACTTTTCTTGTTCATGAAAATTACCCAAGTGAATCTTGAATAATCATCCACAACTACCAGAGTGTACTTCTTTCCTGTCACGCTTGTTGGTGTTACTGGTCCAAATAGATCCATGTGCATCAGCTCCAAAACTCTTTTTGTTGATTGCTTAGTCTTTGACTTGATGCTAGATTTTGTTTGTTTACCTTGCTGACATGCATCACATATAGCATCCTTTTTGAATGTGATCTCAGGTAAACCAATCACCAGTTTCTTCTTCACCAACTGATTTATATCATCAAAGTTTAGATGATTCAACTTCTTATGCCATAACCAATTTAGTTCTGACTTGGTATGCACAATCAGGCATGTCTCTGGAACAGCAGTAGACCAATCCACAACATACATGTTTTTGTTAGGTGTAGTGCCCGAAAGACAATTTGTGTAATTGTTTTTAATGGATGACAGAATTTATCTCACCTTATTACTTGCTTTGTGCTTGTAAGTAATACACTACTGCAAACCCTATGTATATCAGTATGTAACCACTTAACTCAGTGCATGGCATGCACGTGAGGATTGAGTTAGTGGTGATATACTTAAACTGTTAGTCCGTGGTGAACTTAATCAGAGTTTAGGGTCTCTTGATTAAAACACCAATAATGCGCCCAGAACACCTTAGGATGTGATAGTCTTATCCGGACTGTCGGTAGAGGGTACCTACGTGGGGCATTTATATATGATGGCATTCATATAGGACTGGACCGATTTAATCTGTATTTCTCGATATAATTCCGTAATCGAGGAATCTTATTAAATCATTAGATGATCATATCAACCTTAATCCTGAGGTGATCATAGGGTGCTGCTTGTCCCGGGGTAGTGTTTGATGTGTTAGTTACGGTTCACTTAAATATGTGTTCCAAGCCACTTCTCATTGGCACTATCTCTAGATGAGTGAGTAGTTCTGATTTTCACAGACATGGAATCCATTCCTTCCCGCGGGAAGTAGAGAGACAGTCTCCTTATTTGTTAGCCCTAAGAAAGTGATCGATCCCGGGAGTTCACATTTGACTAATTAGCTACTAGTCAGATATGTGTACAAATTGATCATCAGGGGGTTGATGGTAAATAAGGATAAGATATTCTGAGTCGGGTTCACGGAGACTTCCCACTCAGAATGGACAGTCTATGGAGGGTTAATCCGTATGTAGTGATTATATCAATGGACGCTTATTCACTCTAAGGGTTGAGTATAAGTAAACATCTATAATCGGTAGAGTTCAGTTTCGGGTTTATGGTGGCGTAATCCCGGAATTAATAATTAATGTACTTATTCTGTTCGATGAATAATTAATTATTGGAGCTACTGGTTATAGGTCCATGGTCCCCGATGTGGCTTCTGTAATTCGGACTAATAATCTTGTTATTTGGGCCTCAGTGATAATTAATTGGCTGGGCTAATTAATTGATATGCATGGATATTATTTAGTTGGGCTAAATAATATAATACACATAAAAGACATTTTATGTGGGCTAAAACCCTAGGGAGGTGGCGCCATATTGGTTCTCTTTTAGCACAAGAATTGATTTTCTTGTGTTATGGAAAATAAAAGATATTCTTGTTATGTGATTGGTTGGATGACATGTTATTTAGTTTCCTATTGGTCAATAATATGTCACAATTATTCATTAAGGAAAATATCTTTTTATTTTGTTTAATTAATTATTTATTTAATTAATTAAAACTTGGAGACCAAGGATTTACTCTCCTATAAAAGGAGAGTTATTCCAAGTGTAAATCACACTTGAAAATTTCGCCCCATATCACCAAAAAGGAGAGAAAAAAAATTAATTTTCTTGTCTAGGGTTTTAGAGGAAGAAAAACTTGGAGTTTTTCTTGGTGTTGCATATCAAGGAGGTTGGTGTATCAAGAAGGGTGTCCACCAACCGCCGTTTGGAGAACACATCGGAAGATCTTGGCTTCTCTTCCTACTATTGGTAACATGATCTTAACCCCCTTGTAGTAGTTTATGTCCTTTAATTATGTGTTTTGATATATAAATCGTGATCCATCCGCTGCGTGTAGATCTAATTCGTTTAGATCTAAGAACCTGCATCCATCAGTTTTGTTGTCTTCTTCCAGCCAACACAACTTGATCAACTCTTTCACTAATGACAATACAGGTTCCCTTGTCAAAAGTGACCTTGTAACCCATGTCACAAAACTGTCCAGTGCTCAGTAGGTTGTAGTCCAGTCCTTCCACAAATGCAACATTCCTGATTGTTAATCCATTTCTCACAAGTGTGCCATATCCTCTTGTGTATCCTGGTGTGTTCTTGTTGCCAAAATTCACTCTTGGACCATCCTTTGCCACATAATTTGACAAACAGTGCTTATTCTTTGTCATATGTCTGAAACATCCACTGTCAAAGTACCAGACACACAACAAAATAAAGTTAATGTATATTAGATACCCAAAAATGTTTGGGTCTATAGTGGTCAGTAGTAAGCATGACCCTTGGCAAATTTCCATAAGGTCTTCTTTGAAAAGTGTTATACTTTTGTTCATATATGTATTCTACACATCCATAAGGTCTAACATTTGGTTGTGTAGTACTCACATATGCTTTCTGGCCTTTTGGTATGTAATGCTGTTTGGAGTGATTTCTATTGTTAGAAGCACTAGCATAACCATTGGTTTGCTGTCTGTTAGGAGCAGCCTTGTTATACGGAGTCTACTGAGGTCCCTGCTGAGGTCTTGTATAAGTCCTCTACTGATTCCATTGCTGAGGTTTTACCTTAGCAGTATGGTTATATCTGTTGTTTCTAGCTGTAGGTGCAGGAATGTTCCAATCATAATCAGTAGGGAATAATCTACCTTTCCCCCTGAGATAAGTATCCCTAGAATGATTGACATTTTTAGGTTTAGGTTCTTATCCTTGGAATATTTCTGATTTTTGCCTTTTTGTGGTCCAGCAGACTTGGTAGCAGGTCTGCTATCAGTAGGTCTAGAAGGTGCAACAGTCCTACCTTTGGATTTATTCCTTTTGTTAGGTACTGTTGACCTTTTTGACTTCTGATTTTGCATCCTTGAAGTCTTCTCAGTAGGCTTCACTACTTCAACAACCTTTTTTGGAGTTGGATCTTGTGCAGGTACAAACTTAGCACCAATTTTGGTACTAAGTTCAGTAACCTTACTGGATCCATTCTTATTAGATTGTTGAGTTCCAAATCCAAGGCCTATTCTATCACCATAAGGCTTTCCAGATTTGAATGCAGTAGTGGAACTAGATTGTTCAGCAGATTCAGCAGCTACTGAATGTACAGCAGGCCTCTGTTTGAAGAGCTTCTTTTTCAGCCTTCACAGTCTCATAACCAGATTGTATATTCCTCAGTTGATTGAGGATGGCATCCAAAGTTTCTTCATTGTCAGAATTTTTAGGATTTGAACCACAAGTTGATTCACAATCACTTTCAGCAGGAGTATTTATAGATACAGAATTGTATACCTCATCTGTTTCATCCATATTTACCATTAAAGCATAATCATCCATATCAGCAACAAATGCAGTATCATCAGATTCATTTCCTTTTTCTGATTCAACTTTATATCCTGATTCATCTTCAGCAACCATAGCTTTCTTGCCAGATCTTCTTTGTTGACTTTTGCTCTTCAGTAGGTCTGGACAATCAGGTCTGAAATGTCCAGGCTTCTTGAAATTGAAGCAAAGATAATCAGGTTCCTTCTTCTGTTTTAGTTCAGGACAGTCAGGTTTGAAGTGTCCTGGTTTCTTGCATTGATAGCACAAGTAATCATTGTCTTTCTTGGATTCATCCTTCTTCTTTTCACTAGATTTCTTTGTGAAATTCCTTGGAGAACCCTTTCCTGTTTTCATCATTCTGATTTTCTTGCTCAGTAGGGCAATTTGCTCTTGCATTTCATCCAGTAGATCATCTTGAGCTCCTGATGTTTCTTCTTGATGTGTAGCAACCAAGGCAGTGGTCTTTGGTTCTTATTTTTCATTTTCAGGTACAAGTTTCTTACTGAATTCATAAGCCTTGAGATCTGAAAATAATTTGAAGGTATACTCTTCATGAAATCTTCTCATTTCTTCAATTGCAGTAACCTTCATTTCCCAAACTTCTTTTGCAGGTAGGGCTTCTAAGACTTTTGTATTGACTTCCTCTTTTGAGTAGATCACATTCAGCAATATGAGTTCATCCATTATTGCATTAAATCTTGATTCCATTTGCTCAATGGTTTCATTTGATTTCGTCTTGAAGTCTTGAAACTTCTTTTTGGCAACACTGATTTTGTTTTTCTTGATGGCATCAGTGCCTTCACAAATTAATTGTAACTTATCCCAAAGATCCTTTACAGTCTTGCAATCCTTCACTTTCATGTACATATTGCTATCCAAGGTTCTGTATATGCTATCAATAGCAATACTGTTGAGGTTTGCTCTATTTCTATCTTCAGCATTCCATTCTCTTTTTGGCTTTTGAATGTACTAAGTTTGACCATCTACAGTTATAGCTTTTGTGATTTCCAGTGGTCCATCAGTCAGCACATCCATCATCTCATCCTGTGTTGCAGCTAGAAAAGCTTGCATACGAAGTTTATACTCATCAAAACGATCTAAAGAACACATCAACATTGTTCTAGCATACTGGTTGTTATCCATGATGCAAAGCTTTGAAAATCAGAAACTTGAAAAGTTTTCAAAGTATTTTCACAAGCACAACAAGTAGGATTACTTCAGAACAGAAGCACTGCTCCGATACCAATTGTTGGTCCCTTGAAAAGGCTTTGGTTAAGTTTAGAGGGGGGGGGGGTGTGTGTGTGAATAAACTTAACACTTAAAACTTTTGGAGTTAACAAATTCAGCAAGTTCAGTAGTCTGCTGATTGCTCAGTAGTCCGCTGGCTGTTGATTTAACTGAATTTGTTGCAGCGGAATATATTCAAGTTAAGCCTTATTACTTGTTAAAATATGATACCAAATATTATATACTCAGTAGTGTAAGTGTGTGATTCAGTTGCAAGTTTCAGTAGGTTGATGTGCTAAATATACTAAATGCAGAAATCAAATGCAGAAAGTAGATAGGCAATTTTTTATAGTGGTTCCAGGGGGTGTAATCCTGTAAGTCCACTCTTCTCCTGTGATGTTGGAGGTAATTCACTAGAGATCTTTGAAGTTGCTGTTTCAAAAATCCCTAAGTTGTCTGTCCTTCACCAATAACTATGGTTTCAGAAACTGAACACTTGGAACAGGTAGGATTGCTGCTCCAAAGTCTTCCACTGGTCCTTGAAGGGTAGGATTGCCTCTTCACCAGCTCCACCACAAGCAACAGTCATTGACACCCAAAGATGCTTCACTGTCTTCAACAGGTTTCTTGTAAAAGAAAGTTTGAATCAAGCAAGTGATTCAGCTTTCAGCAGCTTGATCAGGATGAAATGATCAGCAGCTTGAAGTCTTCAAGTGTGTAAACTTGATGTAGTTTAATAACAGATTACACTTGAAGAAGTTATTGGATCAGTAGATTTAAGTTCAGTAGGGTCAGCAGGGTGATTTTCTTGATAATAAACTTGATAGCTTCAGGCATGTTATCTTATTGTTCATCTATTTTTCATCACCATTCATCACTTGTTTCTGTATCAGGGGTCTTCTATATATATGTGAGAATCCTTGTGACTTATATTTGAAATTCAAAACATAGCCGTTTCAGATTTGTCCCATCTTGAATTGCTTTCTGTCCCTGTACATAGTACTGACACTGTCAGTTTACTTTTTGACGGTTTTCAGACTGTCCACCCTTTGACTTGTATCCATTTGATAAACCTCTGAATATTTCCAACGTCCCTTTAATCTTAGCCATTGATTTTTTGACAGAATCAAGAGTTGTTATCTGTCCTTATCCTTGTAGTCTTACAATGTAACCTTTGATTAAATCGAAATATATGTTCAGCAGGTTCCTGTGAATGTAAGTCTGCTGAAATGCATATCAGTCAGCTGAACCAAAGTTGCTGTGTTTATAAAACACTGCAGCTGACTTCTCTTATATCTAACTTTTTATTATAAAGTTAGATTACACCATTTTGATCATAACCAAGTTCCGATTACCACTTAACTCATGGAACTTAGACCTTGTAACCAAGGTATATGCAATCAGTTTAGGTCATCACAGACTTCCCTAAATTCTGATTCCATATCATTGACTTTAACTACTAAGTTTGATCCCTTAGCCTTCAATGACTGAGTTTGAGCCCTCAGCCTTCAGTCTTTAGCAGGTTCCTAAACTAGTCTACTGACTCAGGCACCCTACTGACTCCGGCAGGTCTGCTGATGAAAGTCATCTGACCTTTTATAGTGCTTGTTTGATCAAACCTATACAAAGATCAAACTCTAATAAGCCTATACATTTGATCTAGACATCTTTTTGCCTTTGCTCTATAACAGCTAGTCTGGCACTCATCACTAATACTTAAAATAAGTCCAACAGTGTTGGTCAGTGCTGCTGTCATTGTGAAATCTTCATTGAATTCATAAGATTTTAGATTTGAGAAGATTTTGAAGGAATCTTCTATGTCAAGTCTTCTTGATTCTTCCATTGCGGTGACCTTCATTTTCCAGCACATGGGTAAAGTCTTCAAGATTCTAGTGTTGATTTCTTTCTTGTGTACTCAATCTTGAGTAATGCTAGTTCATCCATTGTAGTGCTGAATCTTGTTTCCATCTGATCAATATTTTCGCCCGACTTCATCTTGAAATTCTCAAACTTCTGTTTGGCAACTGAGATTTTGTTTTCTTTGATGGAATCAGTTCCTTCACAAACTAGCTGAAGTTGTTCCCACATTTCTTTTGAAGTTGTGAAATCCTTTACTTTCAGATACATGTTGCTGTCCAGGGTTCTGAGGATGATATCCATGGCAACATTGTTCAGATTGTTCCTTTTTCGATCATCATTGTTCCAATCACTTTTGGGCTTGGGGACTCTAACTTGATCACTGATCGCGTGCAAGGCACTTACTAGAAATAGGACTAGGTCTATCGTAGTAGAGTGCTGGCAAATCAAGGTCGATCCCACAGAGACTCGTAAGAACGTCTAATTATCAAGATTGAGCTTGTCACGATAATGGTCTACGACCAACTATAATATAGATAATAGTAAATTTGGTAACAATCAACTAGCAAGATTATGCAAGTTCAACGAAACAAACTAGAGTTTCTAAGGTATTAGTTCAATTATGAGTAATTAGTTATTCGCCCCACACATGCAACAGTCCTCCCCATTGGTGATTTATTCATTGTTCAGCTACGGGTACAACTCCTAACCCTATCCACTCCGATAATGGCAGTAGACAATCTATATGAAAGCTACCCTCCTTAATTGGTCCATAATAGCCCATACGCATAAAGAACTAGAGCTGTCGATATTGAGTGCTAACTCATACCGCAAACCCGCCTAGACAGCTGTCGACATTGACCAGCACGTTCCTAGGGTCCATCAAGATAATGTCCTAATTAACACTTCACTAACAGTCCTTTATGTAAATTTACGATAACATGCAAATAGTTGATCAGGCTAAAAACATGTAAATTAAATCTATCGATCAACATAGCTGGCGTCGATTATCATGAATTAGTAATTTACTAGGTATTCAGCTCCAGCGATATAGACCGTCGCAGATCTGAAGAACGCAACTACTATTTCATGATTTCTTCACCAACGGATCAGATCTATAACACATGGGGTAAAATAAACCAACTACTACATAACTAAACTAAATAAGCAATTAAAACATACTAGTCGAATATAACGACGATAGATCTACATCTTGGAAAAGATAGAAAATCAAACCCTCGAAGACGAGCGTAGATCTCCTTCGGATCTCTCCCTAGACAGCGACTCTGTCGTCTCTCCGACCAGAACTCATAAAATATATAAAATAAAGAACTAAGAACTTTTATTGCATAAAATTTGTCTTGAAAATTGTACACTTGTGTTCTGAGGCGAAGCCTCTTATTTATAGCTATCTAAAACGACTTAGGAACAACTAGTTCGACCCCTCGTCCAAGAAAACGCGTTTTGGAAGATTTTGGGACCTCGGTAAGTCGGCACCGCCCCTCGGGTTACCGAGGTTAATTTCATCTTTTTTCTTCAACCGACTTAACTTGGATGCTTCTAGAATACCCTAGGCCCATTCTTTTCGTTCAGTCCTCTCCAGATTCGTCCATCATGCTCAGCCCAATATTCCGTATCCTGAAAATCATCAAATAATGCATGAAATAATATCGAAACAGGGAAAATAAATGCAAAGTGTAGATTTCTCGACTCACGAACCCGACATATGATATTCAATGTAAATGGTTCATATTTATAGGTCGAAACAACTAATTTTAGCTCATAATGGATAGAATATTGATGCCGTAGGATAGACTATTTTAACCGTCATCAACTACCCCCAACTAGCCTTCTGCTCGTCCGCGAGCAGAGTATCAAGGCGGAATGTACATCTAAGAACAATCCCCATCAACTACCACATATTCAATAAATATTTCCCGTAGAAACATACATGAAGCCACAATCCATAAGCTCCCTATTAATCACTACTTACCACGCATCAATTTGTCGTGTGATGAATCAGTCGTGATAATGCGTTCGTGAGAAGAATCAAGTTGTATTAACCACACAATCTTAACTTGCTTGCACATACACTCGCTCATCTTGCTTTCAGACTTGGTTACACAACATGGTACCGTAATTGTGTCAGGCGGACTTGGTGACTGAGCATCGCTCTTAAGTCCTCGTTTGTTTCTTTTTATGCAAGGGTCGTGCCCTTTTTACACGAGTTCGCTTCCCTCACTGCCTTTATTGCATATCTTTTTATTATTTTTTTCGTATTCTTTTTTTTTTCTGGCAGATTTCCTCACTTTTTTCTCTTTCTCTCACAAGTCCGTTTGTCCCGGTCACCTTTCGTCATCCAAGTTGCTTTCCTTGTCTTACAAAAATTTGTTGAAGTATATAGACAGACAAATAATGATTCCCGGTTAAAACAACTCATCATCTAATCTTAAACGCTTCTCACTTTGATTATGTGCTCAAATATTGATTGCAATGATATAATAATAATTAATAAGTTACTACTTCACGCAACTTATCATATGCTCATTCTTCCATAATAAATGAATATGCTATAGCTCACTTCAAATTGAACTTGGGCTCCTTTTCTACCGATTCCTTACTCGAAAACATGCAAATAGCAAACTAAAAACATTGTCAAATTTTCAAAAATATTCCCTTTTTCGATTATCCAGCTAAGACGCCTACCCCCACCTATGATAGACATTGTCCCCATTGACTAATAATAAAGAAAAGGAAAAGTCCTTAGCTCTGGAAATGTCGGCTGAGTCAAAATGAATCCTGGAGCGTAATCGTTAGCTCTTAGGTCATTCCTCTTCCAAGTTATTACCTGCTTTCCAAAATTCTTCCAAAGACTATGAGTAACATGTGAAGGGCAATAAGAAAATAAGGTGGCGGTAATTGTGCATACCAGAGGAAAGCGCAAAAACAGTTTAAGCCACTTTATTCTGTCATTGTCCTTAGCAAGACGGGAAAACTCATAATGACCTCCAGCTTCTCTAGAATGACACATGTGCAAAATACTTGGAATCTCATCAGCATGGATGCATCTCCTTAGAATGGCATCAGGGCACAATTTGTATAGGTAGGGATCGTCGCAATGATAATGCTTCAAATATGTGAAGAACTTCTTCTTTTTTGCATTATTGAATTCTGGTGGCAGGTACTTTCCTGCTAAGTAATTCACAATATTGGCAAACCAAGGGTATACCTTGCCCATTCTTGAGATTCGGGTCTGAGATTCAAATTGAGCTACCACTGTTTATCAAGAAAGCCGTCCTTGATCTCAAACGGTTGCTCTTTTTCCAGCAAAGTTAATCTTGACAGGCGATCAGCCACCTGGTTCTCGGATCCCTTTTTATCTTTTATTTCCACATCAAACTCTTGTAAGAGTAGAATCCATCTGATTAATCTGGGCTTGGAGCCTTGCTTGGTTAAAAGGTATTTCAAAGCTGCATGGTCCGTGAATACAGTGACTTTCGATCCTATCAGGTAAGGTCGAAACTTGTCAAATGCAAAGATGACAGCTAATAGTTCATTTTCTGTAGTCGCATAATTCCTCTGGGCACTGTTAAGGGTATGACTGGCGTAATAGATAGGCTTAAAGATTTTATCCTCCTTTTGTCCCAGGGCTGCTCCAACTGCCGTGTCGCTTGCATCACACATAAGCTCAAAAGGTTTGTTCCAATTTGGTGCTAACAGAATTGGGGCGGTTATAAGCATTTGCTTTAATGTGTTAAATGATTTCTTGCACTCTTCTCCAAATATGAAGGTACATCCTTTGCAAGCAATTCAGTCAAAGGTCTAGAAACTTTAGAGAAGTCCTTGATAAACCTCCTATAAAATCCTGCGTGGCCAAGAAAGGCTCGCAACTTCTTTAAGTTCATTGGATGGGGTAACTTTTCTATCACCTCTATTTTTGCTCTATCAACTTCCATTCCTTTCTTTGAAATTCTATGACCCAACACTATGCCTTCTGTAACCATGAAATGGTATTTTTCCTAATTAAGTACAAGGTTGGTCTCTTCACATCTCTTCAACACTTTACTCAAATTGTCCAAGCATTTATCAAAGCTATCTCCAAATACAGAGAAATCATCCATGAAAATCTCTAGAAAATCCTCCACCATGTCCACAAATAATGACATCATGCACCTTTGGAATGTTGCTGGTGCATTACATAACCCAAAGGGCATGCGATTGTACGGAAAAGTTCCATATGGACATGTGAAAGTTGTTTTCTCGCGGTCCTCAGGGGAAATATTGATCTAATAATAACCAAAATATCCATCTAAGAAACAATAAAATGCATGACCTTAATCTTTCTAACATTTGATCAATGAATGGTAGGGGAAAATGATCTTTACGAGTTGCGTCATTCAGTTTCCTGAAGTCAATGCAAACTCGATGTCCAGTAATTAGTCTCACAGGGATCAACTCATCAAACTCATTAGGTTGGACAATGAATCCTCCTTTCTTGGGCACCACAGGAATCGGGCTTACCCACTCACTGTCTGCAATTGGGAAAATGATTCCCATCTCCAACATCTATATGATCTTCCTTAACAACATCCTTCAGTTGTGGTGTCAACCTCATTTGAGGTTGTGCTACTACTTTCTTTTCAGGGTCTACAGAGATCTTTTGCATTCATACTGATGGGCTTATTCCTCTAATATTTGCAATTGTCCATCCAAACGCTCCTTTATGCTCTCTCAGTTCTCTTAAAAGTTTCTCCTCCTCTAAAGGCGATAATAACGATGAAATTATAAGGGGGAGAGTATCATCTTGTAAGTATACGTACTTCAGGTGAGATGGCAAAGGCTTCAACGTTAAGTTCCTTGGTGGCTCTTCTAACGATGATCTTAACAGCTTACCAGTCAATTGTAGGTCAAAGAACTTGTGCCATGAAGGTCTATGAATGGTTCCTCCTTAATCCACATAGGATATAGACTCTATTTCTTGCACTTGACCTTCACTACACCCAGGCCAGGTTTCCTCATTACTTTCCTCTTCTTTCAGGAGGAAAGTCTTTGCTACCTCAGGGTCTAGAGCCACTTGTAGATATAATTCTAAAACAAGCTCGTCTATGGCATCTAGCATGTAGCATGCTTCTCCTTCATCTTGAGCATATCTCATTGAATTCATCATATTGAATACTACATTGACCTCATTCACTCTCAGAATTAGCTCACCCTTATGAACATCTATCAATGTTTTGCTCGTAGCTAGGAAAGGTCTTCCTAAGATCAATGGAACATCGTGATTAGCTTCCATGTCTAGCACCACAAAGTCTACATGGAATACAAACTTATCAACTTTCACCGAAACATCCTCCACCACTCCACCCAGTTGTTTCATTGACCTATCAGCTAATTGAAGGGTTATATATATCTCATTCAATTCTTTCATGCCTAACTTATGAAAGATGGAGAGTGGCATCAGATTGACACTGGCTCCAAGATCACATAATGCTTTATTCAGGCATACTCTTCCAATTGTTCATGGTATGAGGAAGCTCCCAGGATCTTTACACTTAGGAGGCAGTTTGCGTTGTAAAACTGCTGAGCATTCCTCGTTAAGGTATATAGTCTCAAAGTCTAATAATTTCCTTTTGGAAGAAATTGCTTCTTTCAAGAATTTCGCATACTCTGGCATTCCGGCCAGAGCTTCTACCAAAGGTATATTTACTTGCAACTTTTTAAACATCTCTATGAACTTTTTATAACGCGATCATCATTATCCGGCTTATATATCCTAGAGGGATAGGGTAAAGTAGCAGGATTAATAGTTACAGTTCGTGAAGACTTACCTGTTGACTGCTGCTGCTCTGCCTGCTTGTCTGCTGAGTTTTTTAGACTCCCGGTTTACCAGAGTAGTGTCCCGGGTTACCGGCCCCTCTTTTTCATCAGATTCTGCTGCAATCTACTGCTGACTGCTTCTGATTCTTCCTGGGCAGTTGGTATAACTGGTCCAGGCAGTTACTTTCCGCTTCTAGTCATGATTGCATTCACGTCCTTCGGATTCTTCTCAGTATTACTTGGCAATCCTCCCGGAGGATGGTTTGACACTTGTTCTGAAATCAGCCCCACTTGGTGCGACAGATTCTGCACTAAGGCTTCTTGATTGGTCAGTCTTGTATCATTTTTTGGACAATAAGTGGTGAAGTTTGTATTCAGCTCTGTCATGGATTTCGTAAGTTGATTGACCGTGTCGGTCACAGTTGAGCTCATTTTATCCATGGTTGCTTTCCAACTACCAAACTTATTGAATTGAGGCATGAATCCACTAGTTTGTCTCGGTCTCTCTCCACCGTTTGAATCACTTTGTCAAAAACCCCCAGCAGGGTCACTCAGTCTAAAACCAGGGTGGTCATGAGAACCTGGGCGATATCCGCCCCTATAAGAATTTCCTTGCCTCCCTATATAGTTCACATCCTCAGTGTTGGTTGCTTCAATCTCTTGAACTTTCTCAACCTTGGCTATGCGATCTTGCATGCCATCTATATTTTAATTCATCGCCATTAGCTGGTATAAGATCTTTTGAGAAGTATCTTCTCCAAATACGCCTTCAGCTACTTTGGCTGTTTCAACTTGGTGTGTTCCCCATTGACTTGTAAGCGCAATTTGCTCCAATTTCTCTTCAGCTTCTTCCGGTGATAGCAACGCAAAACATCCGTTGCTTGATGATTCAACTCTCAGTTGTTTACTTGGCTGCAATCCATGATAAAAACTATGCATTCGTACGGGCAAGGTGATATCATGATGAGGGCATCTCCTCTGTGCTTCCTTAAATCTTTCCCATGCTTCTTTAAAGGTTTCAACGAGTCTCTGCTTGAAATTCATGATTTCTTGTCTCATCTGTAGTGACTTCCCAGGTGGGTAGTACTTATTCATAATTTTCTGAAATAGATCGGTCCAAGTTTGAATCGATCCTGATGATAGAGACAATAACCATTGATGTCAGGTCAAGTAAAATAAAATACTCGATACCTAAATAACACACTAGCAAGAGAACTAGGTTCAATCGTAGTATAGTTAGATAGAGTCGAGGTCGATCCCACAGAGACTCGGCTTAAACAAAATATGACTTAACAGACCAAAAGTAAATTAAAAGCGGTCTACGACCAACAAATAACGCAGAAATAAAATTGACACAATAGAAACACAAAACCAACAAAGACACAATGACACTAAAACACTTGTTTTTGTAGGTTTTATAAATGATTAACAAACGGTATTGATAACACTAGTAGTAATTACTCCCCCATGCTATGTAGATTGATGACGAGACAAAACAAGACATTTAAGATTAATTATTCTGACTACGTGAGTCATCCCCTAAGATAGATCTAGCTCCGGTTAGGCCATCTAGATCATCGTGTCTCCATTACGTGACTTCACATTTTTTAGTCTCCATCTCATATAACTTCTGACACAATTACGAAACTAGGGATGCCGGTATAAACCGTAACCTGATCTAAGCAACAGTCCCATGATTAGGCGTACTTCTTAGACACTGATTCAATCTCTGTCCTAATTAACAATCACTTTTTGGGTCTCATGTTAAATTACGATGACAAATAATTAAGTTGATCAAGTTTAATTACTCGTTTGAATTACAAAGCAGAGAACCTGACGTAGTCGAAGCCGTTCACAGACAAATCAAGAACATCACAGATCTTGCTACCAACGAGACATAAGCTCGCTGCCAACAATCTCAGATCTGAACCAGATTTGCTTGTGAAACGTCTTTTACGTCTCAGATCTACATAAACATGGGTTCGATAATTAACTACATCACGAAATCAATACACAAAAAGACTACTCCATAACGAAATAAATTAGATCTACTAATAAAGATTGCATAATTGAGTAGACATTACCCTCGAAGACGAGCGTGACTCCCACTCCTCGATACAATCTCTAACCGGAGATTCTAGCGACTCCGTAATGAACGAACATAAAATAAAATAAAGAAAACGACGAACTATATTGATAAAAGTATTGAAAATAATGTATTTCTAAGGTGTACGTATGGCGTGTGCTACACCCCTTTATTTATAGGTGTTCAAGCTAATTAAGAGATATACTTCAAAATGTCAAAACAAATAAGAGATAACTCCCGGCCGATCTCAAAAATAATAAAATGCGCCCCCCCTAATTTGCGTGTGGAAGTTGGCGCCATCATTTGATTGGTTTGCCGGCTTTTGTCATGCTTTACTCCTCTTCTTGTGCTTATCCGATATTTATCTTCAATGCATCTTGAATTTATCTTGAGATTAAATTCTCCTTTTTGTATTTATCCTCCATAATTATCCAAATTCTGCAAAATAGATATTTATCCCAAAATAAATCATATTCAAATAAAAATGGATAAATACCAAAATATACAATATAAACGGATAAATACTAAATTATGCCTTATAAATGGATAAATACCAAATTATATAATATAAATCACATAACATTAAATAATTCATATAAACAGGTGATTTATCATAAAATATATATTATTAATCCCGATTTAAGGATAATGTTGATGACTTTTACGGGTATAATTTGACCGTCATCAACTACCCCCACTTAGACTTTGATCGTCCCGAACGAAGCATCAATAAGTCATTCCCCAAGACACATTTTCTGTGGTCAAATCATACTTATACAAGAAACTCGAGTCAATTCATTCCACTTATGCTCATAAGGTACCCATTATTTACTACTCATCATGAATCGAAGTGATGTGTGCATGTGCATTTGGTTTTATATATTCGTGGCAAGATAAAAGTTTATGCTAACTTCGCAGTCTTAACCTACCAACATCAGCATTCCCACTTCTTAAGCCTCGCAATGGGTAAAGACATGGTGCAATAAGCAAGAGCGTCATCCATAAGGTTTTTGGACTTGGAGACCGAGAAAATTACTCGAAGCCTCTTAAAAATTTGAATTTCTTTTCGCATTTCCGTAGTTTCAAGCTTTACACCTCTCTCACGGATTAGTGGAAGCATTGAATATTACCACAAGCGCGGGGCTACTTTGGTAATGTTACTACAAGCCCAGTGTTTAACATTTCGTTAAAACACAAATTCTCAAACTTATTACTCTGCTTTGATGGCTAGAAGATAAGAATACATCAGCAGATAAATATCGACTCTAGGTCTTCATAACCAATCATCTACGCAATGTACACACAATTCTTCTTAGTTATTATAATTTGTGCGGAATTCGTCGATTCAAATTGAGTAAATAATAATTAACTACTTGCAATAGTTGGCATGAACATCCTTAAATTTACATTCACATAAGTATAAAGTGATCACGTAATCATGCAACTTGGTTCACTTCCCTATCAATCCTATGTATAAGGACTCACAATTCTAAGGGTACGAGATAATACATTTGGCATTTGTTCAAAATTTTCATTTTTCACATTTTTTCACCGTTAATTTTTCAATTGTAACACATCATGGCTAAGTCTCCTACCCCCCACTTAAACTTGGCATTGTCCCCAATGACAAAGAAAAAGGAGAATTTAAGAGAAAGACTTAGCTCTGGAAATGGCTGTCAAGCAAATGCAGAATGTAGTTGTAGACCAAGCACGTCGTGGAGAAGCAAACAAAACCCTGTTTAAGCGAACCAAACAGAAACTCCACGAAACCGTTAATAACGTGTCAACGGAAGTTATAAAATAATGTGACAGTAATTAGATATAGAATATCCAAAAACAATTTAAGCCACTTTATTTCATACAACCAATGACACGGAAAACCAAAGAGTTAAAACTTCAAAACTCACATGTCGGCTATCAAGGAAAAAACCTCGTTTATTCCGAACTTAGAATCGGAACATGGCGAGATGACAAAAACCTTAACAGTCTCATGCTACTTTATTTAAACAAGACAAAAACAAAAGATAGACTTTAAGAAATAGTTCTGAGTTTATAGTCGCCAGCTCGACTCAACTCAACGATGGTTTAAGTATAGGTGGGATCTTCAAGAGTGAAGAATTCCTCCTCCTTTCCTTGACCAAGACCCATGTAATGCTTCACACGGTGTCCATTGACCACAAAAGTGGATTG
The DNA here is from genome assembly GCA_024500145.1 of Gentiana dahurica var. dahurica. NCBI lineage: Eukaryota > Viridiplantae > Streptophyta > Magnoliopsida > Gentianales > Gentianaceae > Gentiana > Gentiana dahurica. Next base: position 87,592,834 of record CM044901.1, on the reverse strand, counting down.
GTCTTTAAGGTTCAACAATTCAACAGCTCCAGAAGGGAAAACCTTACTTACTTTATATGGACCATACCATCGTGATTTTAACTTGCCAGGAAAGAGTCTCAAGCGTGAATTGTAAAGAAGAACCAGATCACCTTCCTTAAAAGTGCGGTCCAATATCTTCTTATCATGAAATCTCTTTGAGCGCTCCTTAAATATTTTAGCATTCTCATAAGCTTCCAGACGAAACTCCTCTAGGCTAGTCAACTCTAACAACCTTCTTTCTCCAGCTAAACTCTCATCAAAATTCAGCATACGCGTAGCCCACATGGCACGGTGTTCCAGTTCAACAGGTAGATGACATGCTTTACCAAAAACAATCTTATAAGGGGACATACCAATAGTCGTCTTATAAGCAGTTCTATAAGCCCATAAAGCATCATCTAATCGCAACGACCAATCCTTCCTAGTCGTATTCACAGTTTTCTCCAAAATGCGCTTTATTTCTCGATTTGTAACCTCCACTTGTCCACTTGTTTGAGGGTGATAAGCAGTAGCTAACTTGTGCCTAACCCCGTACTTAATCATCAACTTTTCAAACGGCCTATTACAGAAATGGCTTTCATTATCACTAATAATGGCACGAGGGGTTCCAAACCGTGTAAAGATATTTTTCTTTAAGAACTTCAGTACAACCTTCGCATCGTTAGTAGGTGAAGCAATGGCCTCCACCCATTTGGATACGTAGTCTACTGCCACTAAGATATAGCGGTTGGACAAAGACGAAGTAAAAGGTCCCACAAAATCAATACCCCAAACATCAAAGAGTTCCACCTCTAGGATAGTCTTCATTGGCATTTCATTCCTTCTCGAGATATTTCCCGTCATTTGGCATGAATGACAAGATCTAGCATATTGATGCGCATCTTTGAACAAGGTAGGCCAGTAAAAACCACATTGGAGAACTTTCGCAGCGGTCTTGTCTCCTCCATAATGTCCTCCGGCCTCATAAGCATGGCAATGCCTAAGGATATCATACATCTCTTCTTCCAGCACACACCTCCTAAAGACATTGTCGGATCCTAGCTTAAAAAGATAGGGCTCTTCCCAATAATAGTGCCTAAGATCCTTAAAGAATTTCTTTCTTTCTTGTGGGTTGAGATTTGGTGGCAAGTATTTCGCGGATTGATAATTCACAAAGTCTTTAAACCATGGTTGTTTATTCTCCTTTACAACCTCAACACGCGAAGATACTGCAGCGCAATCATCCTTTCCATGTATGGCCGTGATGGAGAATAGTTGTTCATCAGGAAATGTTTCTCCAATCTCGGTCATTGGTTCATTATTCTCTATTTGTAGACGGGAAAGATGATCAGCAACCAAATTCTCAGATCCTTTCTTATCACGGATTTCTACATCAAACTCTTGCAACAGTAGAATCCATCTCAATAACCTTGGCTTGGAATCTTGTTTGGCTAAAAGATACTTCAAAGCTGCATGGTCAGTCCAAACAGTGACTTTAGATCCTACTAGATAAGATCTAAACTTGTCAAACGCAAAGATGACAGCTAGAAGCTCTTTCTCAGTAGTTGCATAGTTCCTTTGAGCAGCATTTAAAGTTCGACTAGCATAGTAGATGGGCCTAAAGATCTTGTCTTTTCTTTGTCCTAAGGCAGCACCTACGGCAGTGTCGCTTGCATCGCACATCAACTCAAAAGGTAGATTCCAATCAGGCGCAATCAGAATGGGTGCAGTAATAAGCATGTTCTTTGACTTATTGAAAGCTTTCATGCACTCACTAGTAAACACAAACGGCACATCCTTGGCCAGTAATTCGGTAAGAGGTCTAGAGATTACGGAAAAGTCCTTCACAAACCGACGATAGAATCCTGCGTGGCCAAGAAAACCTCACAATGTCTTAAGATTGGTTGGTGGAGGTAGTTTTTCAATCACCTCTACTTTAGCTCTATCCACCTCTATACCGTTCATAGAAATACGGTGGCCAAGTACTATACCTTCAGTAACCATCAGATGACATTTCTCCCAGTTAAGCACCAGATTCGTCTCCTCGCATCTCTTTAGCACTCTTGCTAGATGCGTGAGACATGAATCAAAATCATCTCCAAATACGGAGAAATCATCCATAAAGATCTTTAGGAAATCTTCAACCATATCAGCAAATAGAGAAATCATGCATCTTTGAAATGTTGCTGGTGCGTTGTACAAACCTAAAGGCATTCTATTATAAGCGAAGGTTCCATATGGACATGTAAAAGTGGTCTTTTCACGATTCTCGGGTGAAATATGAATTTGATAATATCCCGAGTAACCGTCAAGGAAACAATAAAACGCATGTCCGCTCAGTCTTGATGACGTGGTCAATCAGGTTATAAAATACTTGACCACCATAAACCAATACTAGCAAGAGGACTAGGCCCATCGTAGTATAGCTATAGTGAATCAAGGTCGATCCCACAGGGAACCAATTGTGGATCATCTTATATACAAACAATTAATTAAACATGTCAAGGACATAGAGGCGGTCTACGACCAACATAAAACAAGAAAGGTAAAGACACGACTCGACACAACGTAATTAACCTCCCCAATTATAGTCTTTATCGTTTGGACCTAGATAATTTATATAATAAACTGAACTTATTAACTATCAATCCGTTTGTATCTATCTTAGATTGGCTACGGGAGTCATCCTCTTTAACTTGACTTAGCACCGGTAGGTCACTAGATCACTGTGATATTGTTACGTGACTTCGCCTTTTGGTGCCTCCATCTCATATAACTCACACGCTTACGACTCTAAGGACGCCGATATTGACCGTACACCTCGTCTAGGAAACATTCCTATGGTTAGGCGTACTTCCTAAACGATTACTCAAGCTCTCGTCCAACTAGCAATTACCAAGTTATAGTCTCATGCTAATCTATGACGTACGTATAATCAGGTGCATGCAATTCCCAAATATAAACCTACCTAGATAACGCTGAACGTCCGAAGATCAATTCATGAGCCTACCTAAGAGTTTTATATTGGTATTTCCTTTTTACACGTTTTAATTAAACTAAGCGAGTAACGTAGCCATAGCCATACCTACTGAGATAATAAATTCTATTAAGTTAACCTAACCATAAAGACGTGGCTATTTAACGGATGAAAACAGGGCTCGGTCGACCGAATAGGTGGGCTCGGTCGACCGAGTGAACTCATTCGGTCACCCGAATCAATTTCGTCCCCAGATTACATCCCTGAACATATCTCTCAGCGTTTCATCATACAAAACAGATTAAACAGTAACTCGTAAAGCATTCATATAAACTAACATAGATACGCATTAATTAAATCAAGTAGATTCATGAATAAATACTAAGTGTATGACGTAGGTTATGGGATCCTCATAGACAAGGTGTCGCCACATCCCTAACGTCATAGCCTAGATCTACATCATCTAGCTATGATTAACTAACTCAAACAATAAAGCATAATTGGGAGTGATTAATTACTTAAAAGAAAGAAACAGAAAATAAAGGCTTACATAACTCGCAGCCTTTAAATTGCTGGAAACCTTCAATCTACTTATGCTACATTGTATTAAAATATCAAAGTAGAATTATATTCTAAAGTATGAGAGGTGTGTTTTACAATTGCTCATAGCTGTTGCTTATATAGGAGTTACAGCCGACTTAGGAAGGATCTAGAGGATAAACACGATTAAAGTCAGAAACCGCCCCTGACCAGAGGCTCGGTCAACCGAAGGGAAGCACTCGGTCGACCGAACCTGGATTTTCCAAGTTCTCCACGTTTTCTTCGTCTGCCTTGCTCCCCACTCCACGCTTCGTGCTGATCTGATTACTTCTTTCGTTTAATGCTCCGATTTTCTTCCTTTATCATCTTGAGATCATTGATTAATTAACATTAATCCTCCCGATTTGTTGTGATCTGCAAAATCAATAATTATCGCACAATAAATCGGCTTTAAATAATAAAAACGGCTAAATACCAAATATCATATTAATAATCACTTAACATTAAATAATAAATATAAACGTGTGATTTAATATAAAATATATATTATTAATCTCGATTTAAGGATAATGTTGATGACATTTACGGGTATAATTTGACCGTCATCAAGTCTCTCGAGCATTTGATCAATGAAGAGAAGAGGGAAGTGATCCTTACGAGTAGCATCATTCAGTTTCCTAAAGTCAATGCATACTCTATGACCAGTAATGAGCCTAACAGGAATCAACTCATTTAACTCATTGGCTTGTACAGTAAAACCTCCCTTCTTCGGAACTACGTGGATCGGGCCAACCCATTCACTATCAGAGATAGGAAAGATGATTCCCATTTCTAAAATCTTAATAATTTCATCCCTTACCACGTCCTTTAATTGTGGAGTCAACCTTCTTTGGGGTTGTACAACCTCTTTCTTTGTAGGATCAATGGAGATTTTATGCATGCAAACACTAGGGCTAATGCCTTTGATGTCAGCTATAGTCCATCCAAATGCTTCGCGATACTCTCTCAACACTCTCATCAGCTTTTCTTCTTGTATTTCAGTCAAGGCAGAAGAAATGATAAGCGGTAAGATCTCATCTTGAAGAAATACATACTTCAAATGTGCAGGCAGAGGCTTCAGTGTCAGATTGGTTGGTGGTTCTTCTAACGAGGTCTTTAACTTTTGTCCGGTCAGTTTAAGTTCAAAGAACTTATGCCAAGTCGGTCTATGGTAGTACTTTTCAACCTCGGTAGACTTCATCTCCTCGACATGTCTAGGGGTTCCTCTACTACATCCAGGCCATATCATTTTTTCTTCCTCGCTCTTTTCATATGGCACTTCATCCTCTAATTCCAAGGTAGCCTCGAGGAAATCCTTAATATCCTTATATTGTTGGAAATCACTGACAAGCTTGTCAACAGAATCCAACATGAAACATGCATCCTCTTCATCGTCAGGTGTCTTCATAGTGTCAAGCACGTTGAAAGCTATTTCATCCCCATTAACTCTTAACACTAACTCTCCTTTGTAAACATCAATAAGCATCCTACTAGTGGCCATAAAAGGTCTTCCTAAGATCAGGGGTACTTCGTAGTTAGCTTCCATATCCAGCACAACAAAGTCGACATGAAACACAAATTTCTCAACTCTTACTAGCACATCTTCAACCACTCCACAGGGCTCCTTAACCGAACGATCAGCTAATTGCAAAGTAATTGAAGTCTTTTTAAGGTCTTTCATACCTAGCTTTTGAAAAATGGATAGAGGCATAAGATTTATGCTCGCTCCTAGATCACACAAAGCTTTGTTCAAACATACGTTACCTATGGTGCAGGGAATGAGAAAGCTTCCCGGATCCTTGCATTTTGCAGGTAATTTATGTTGAAGAATGGCTGAGCACTCCTCATTTAGGCAAATGGTCTCTAAATCTAGGAGTTTCCTCTTAGTAGAGACAGCTTCTTTTAAGAACTTGGTGTACTCAGGCATCTCAGCAAGTGCCTCAACTAAAGGTATATTGATGTGTAGCTTTCTAAAGATATCAATGAACTTCTTATACCTCTTGTCATCAACCTTAGGCTTAGATTTGCGTGGAGGATAAGGTAAGGTTGAAGGATCGACTTCAGTGAAAATAGGATACTTGTTATTGTAAAGTTCAACTTTGGGGCCAACAGGTTCCTTATAGGTTTCTTGCTCAGGCAAGGTCCCAGAAGTACTTGCTTCCTTGCTTGGCTCACCATCCTTGCTTTCTACGGATTTCTCTTTCTCTTTCAAAGATGGTGGAGTTACTTCTTTTCCACTTCTAGTCATGATCGCATTCAAATCCTTGGGATTCTTATCAGTGGTGCTTGGCAATCCTCCAGGAGGTCTAGTCGAGACTTGCTCAGCTAATTGTCCTATTTGGTGAGTGAGATTCTGGACTATGGCTTCTTGATTGGTCACCTTAGCATCGGTCTTCTGACAATATTGGCTAAAATAGTGGCTAAATCAGCCATCGATTTTGAAAGTTGTCCCTTATTGTTAGTGACGACATTACTCAATTTTTCTATGGCAGCTTCCCAACCAAAAGTTTTAGTTTGCTGTGGTACATAAGTGGTAGGCGGTTTAGGCCTTTCTCCTGCATTAGGATCACTATATAAGAATCTGGGGTGGTTATGATTAGGCTTATATCCTCCCCCAATATAATTGGCTTCTTCAGTACCAGCATTCTCACTTTTAGGGGTTACCTCGATTCCAGTCCCGTTCTCTACTCTTGCCATCCTCTCTTGCATTCCATCTACCTTACTGTTGATAACTGACAGTTGTTCTAGGATTTTGGTAGATGCACTATCCTCAAATATGTCAGCAGCCATTTTCACAGCAGCTATGTCATTGCCTCCCCATTGACTATTCATTGCTATCTGCTCCATCTTTCCTTGTGCCTCCTCAGGAGATAAAAGAACAAACGCTCCATTGCTAGAGGCGTCTACTCTTATTTTCTCAGTCTCTCTCAATCCATGGTAAAAAGTTTGCATTAAAAGCCAAAGAGAGATATCATGATGAGGACACTTCCTCATAGCTTCCTTAAAACTCTCCCAAGCTTGATCAAAACTCTCCCCAGGTTGTTGCTTAAATCCTAAGATGTCTTGGCGTAACTTAAAGGTCTTTCCTAATGGAAAATACTTATTCATGAACTTTTGCAACAATTGTTCCCAAGTAGTGATAGATCCAGCCTCTAGAGAGAGAAGCCATTGCTTAGCTTTATCTTTCAAAGTGAAAGGGAAAAGCTTAAGACGAATGTTCCCCTCCGGGATTAATTCTGGTTTCACAGTGCTAACGATTTCCAAGAAATTTGTCACATGAACACCAGGATCCTTGTTTTGGACTCCATGAAAAGTGGAATAGTTGGTCACCATTTGAATTACATTAGGCCTAGGGTGATAGACTTCCGCAGCATTTTGCGGTGCTACGATAGCGGGAATGAATTGCTCAATAGTAGGCGTTGCATAACTTTGCAAAGTGCGCCTCGCAGCTTGGTTTCCATTATTAGCATTAAGATTGTTCGCATTATTAACATTATTGGGATTATTAATAACTTCAGGATTAATTACCTGGTTCGGATTTACCGGAATGCCTTCCATTTTCTGCCTCAGATTCAGGATGCTCAGAATGATCGGTTGTATGTCCTTTTTCTGATTCGTGCTCGCTTTCCTCAAGATTTGGATCCTCTTCTCCCTACTCAGCCAGCTCTCTAGCTAACTTTCTATTTCGCCTTGCAAATTTCTCTATTTCAGGATTATATGGCTCAAGCGGTTCCTTCGATTTCCGAGTAGCGTACTGTAAAATAAAAAAAACAATAAAACAATTAAAAACTCTAAAGGCTAGACCTTTAACTAGACTTATAATAACAGACTCTATTCATAATATTTACGAATTTACTTTTAATTAAATAAGGTATATTTAATTTAATGACACGAGTCCCTGGCAACGGCGCCAAAAACTTGATGTCGGGTCAAGTAAAATAAAATACTCGATACCTAAATAACACACTAGCAAGAGAACTAGGTTCAATCATAGTATAGTTAGATAGAGTCGAGGTCGATCCCACAGAGACTCGGCTTAAACAAAATATGACTTAACAAACCAAAAGTAAATTAAAAGTGGTCTACGACCAACAAATAACGCAGAAATAAAATTAACACAATAGAAACACAAAACCAACAAAGACACAACGACACTAAAACACTTGTTTTTGTAGGTTTTATAAATGATTAACAAACGGTATTGATAACGCTAGTAGTAATTACTCCCCCATGCTATGTAGATTGATGACGAGACAAAACAAGACATTTAAGATTAATTATTCTGACTACGGGAGTCATCCCCTAAGATAGATCTAGCTCTGGTTAGGCCATCTAGATCATCGTGTCTCCATTACGTGACTTCACATTTTTTAGTCTCCATCTCATATAACTTCTGACACAATTACGAAACTAGGGATGCCGGTATAAACCGTAACCTGATCTAAGCAACAGTCCCATGATTAGGCGTACTTCTTAGACACCGATTCAATCTCTGTCCTAATTAACAATCACTTTTTGGGTCGCAAGTTAAATTACGATGACAAATAATTAAGTTGATCAAGTTTAATTACTCGTTTGAATTACAAAGCAGAGAACCTGACGTAGTCGAAGCCGTTCACAGACAAATCAAGAACATCACAGATCTTGCTACCAACGAGACATAAGCTCGCTGCCAACAATCTCAGATCTGAACCAGATTTGCTTGTGAAACGTCTTTTACGTCTCAGATCTACATAAACATGGGTTCGATACTACATCACGAAATCAATACACAAAAAGACTACTCCATAACGAAATAAATTAGATCTACGAAAAAAGATTGCATAATTGAGTAGACATTACCCTCGAAGACGAGCGTGACTCCCACTCCTCGATACGATCTCTAACCGGAGATTCTAACGACTCCGTAATGAACGAACATAAAATAAAATAAAGAAAACGACGAACTATATTGATAAAAGTATTGAAAATAATGTATTTCTAAGGTGTACATATGGTGTGTGCTACACCCATTTATTTATAGGTGTTCAAGCTAATTAAGAGATATACTTCAAAATGTCAAAACAAATAAGAGATAACTCCCGGCCGATCTCAAAAATAATAAAATGCGCCCCCCCTAATTTGCGTGTGGAAGTTGCCGCCATCATTTGATTGGTTTGCCGGCTTTTGTCCTGCTTTACTCCTCTTCTCGTGCTTATCCGATATTTATCTTCAATGCATCTTGAATTTATCTTGAGATTAAATTCTCCTTTTTGTATTTATCCTCCATAATTATCCAAATTCTGCAAAATAGATATTTATCCCAAAATAAATCATATTCAAATAAAAATGGATAAATACCAAAATATACAATATAAACGGATAAATACTAAATTATGCCTTATAAATGGATAAATACCAAATTATATAATATAAATCACATAACATTAAATAATTCATATAAACAGGTGATTTATCATAAAATATATATTATTAATCCCGATTTAAGGATAATGTTGATGACTTTTACGAGTGTAATTTGACCGTCATCAACCATATCTTCGCTTTGTCTTTCAGAGTGAATGGAAATAGTTTCAACTTGATATTGTCTTTTGGTACTCTCCTGCTGGCTTTACCGAGCTGACTATCTCCAGAAAGTTGGTGATGTGTACACTAGGATCTTCGTTCATTACTTTGTGAAAGGTAGTGTAGTTAGTCACCATTTGTATAACATTCGGTTTAGGGTGAAATACCTCAGCTGCATCTTCAGGTTGAACAATTGTTGGCATGAATTGCTCAGTCGTAGGCATTGCATAACTCTGTAGAGTTCTTGACGGACGTTTTCTAGTGCTATTACAATCCTTACGGGCAGTGTACCGGGTCAAATTGTAGTGCTAGTATGGTGAGTCAGGTGTCGAATCCTCAGGGAAACGTGGTAATTCTTTTAAGTGTGGTTAAACACCAAACAACTATTATTATCTCGATCTAAATCGCAGGTTTATCAAACGAGTCACTAATATACTAATGAACAGAAAATAAATGCATAAATTAAAACTAACATAATATATATAAATACATAAATATATATAGTAATACATAAATAGTAAAATATATATATATATGTAAATATATAGCCACCAATATATTAAATACTAATAATTATTAAAGAACTAGCCAAGATATATGTAATTGGATTATTCAATCTTTTTAGTTTAATGGATGTGCTCGTTCTTCCTTTTTATTAGGTCCAATTGAATATGTGAAACAGTGCACTCCTCAGCTCAACAGTTCCCTCTCACACGAGCGTACAAAACTGTCATATGTCTCATCAACTGTCCAATGTCATCTTAATCATGGGTCACTCCCGTTTTGTCATACGGCCAGTATTTTAAGATCTGTTAATTAAACAGGTGATTTAACGTAATTAGATCTCGAGTACAGATAATTTCAAGAAGTATTTCTCTTGTCAAAAGATAAAACAATTCTACCCCCGGGTAGGAAATAGGATTCCGTTGTCACGTTTTCACTCGGCCATTTTTACCCTCCGGTTTTTCTACTTTTTTTCTCATATCCTAACTTCACCGTTTAGTTCGTCATTAGGTTATGGTGCGATTCATATTGGTTAATTACGTCAATACGAATATTTTCAATATATTTCAAGTAGACAAAGATTCATCAAATTCAATTTTAGTCAATTTTAGTTATAGTCATCATCCATTTTACCAAAAAGATCGAAATATTTCAATTACATATCTTGGCTAGTTATAGATTTAGCCTACTAACATTACAACGAAAAACATAAAAACAACAAACATAAAACTTTAGAATATTACCAGGTTACACCTGCTGATTTAGAGGCCGTATTCTTCCGGAAATTACAACAACTTCTTCAACATTGAACTCCCGATAACCGTCCAAGCATTACAACGATACTAAAGCTTCTACATTATTTACGGCAGAATGCCTACTAATATGTACATTATTACTACTAATTTAAGAGATTAGAAGATATATATTGGTACACTTTTTCTGTTTGAGATCCTGCTGTATTTATAGGCAGTTTTTTTCAGGGCCGGATCATCCGAGGTGAAGCCGGATCGATCCAGGAATAAAAATTGTTATCCCACGGTTTATCCTCTACAGAATCACATGCTAATCACATCATTATGTTTCCTAACTGAAAGGCCGGATCGATCCGAGGTTAATCCGGGTAGCATTTTTCACATCTTGATCTGAAACTTGATAAAATCATAACTTGAGCTCTGGATCTCCAAATGACATAATTCAAGAAGAGTTGGAAAGATCTTGAAAAGATCTATAACTTTCATGAAGGACTCTTCTTCAGAAAATGCCTTTTTGATGGGCCATTTGTTCGTCGAAAATATAATTCGATAATACTACTGCGAATTGATGATCCACTTGAATTTTAAGTCTCGTGGCACTTTCTTACTTCCTTCAAAAGACATATTTTTACTTCAAAAAGTGCCGTCACTCGGGGCCTTGGTTTACCTAAAAATCTGCAATAAAATACCAAAAATACCCACGTAAAACTGACACGACACTCCGGTTACTAAACTGGTACAAAATTTATAACTTTTTATTACTTTTACTAGATTTTTATATTGATTAGATTTATTCATAACTATTAATATTTCATAAGATTATCGTTATAATTTATTATATTTTATATATAAAGAGTTGATAAAATATATAATATATCGTAATTTTTATCATATAAATGTTATACATCAACTACTCCCCACTTAGCTCTTTGATCGTCCTCGAGCAAAATAAGCGGTAATATATAAAAATTACAATAAAAATGATATACTTGGTAGATTAAATCTCAAGTTAGTAAAATATCATTTCAATATTATAAATATATTAATTATATCTTTCTTAGAAATTAACAAGATAAAAAGTGTATATAACTTAGATAAATTATTTATCAAATATCATTTAAATGAAATTCTACATAATCTACTTAGTAAATATAATTAAAATTCTAGAATTATTCTCTTATCTCAACTTATATGAAATATTTGGAATCAAGGACTAAGTCAAGTAGTTGGCAAAGTGGCTTATAACGTTTTTAGGCTCAGGGTGTTGGTTAATCGAAAGGATAGAAAAGGAAATCAAAAGAGAACGAAGCAAGTCGTACATACTTATACCTTCATATTTTTGATCAAAAATATCTCGATTAATAACATTCTGATATTATTTCACCTATTTTTCAGATTTTCTCTCTTTTTTTTTTCATAGAATACTAACATACCCGAACTCATTGCCAAAATCGACTATCTTTCAAGTGTCATGAGGTGAGACCGAATATATTAATACCTATCTAACTTTTCCAATCTCAGATATACCATTCTTTTGCATCGATACTTAGCTTTTATGTTATCATCTCCTTTCATAAATACGTACAAACTCGTGGGAATTTTAGGAAATGTAGACCAAAATAGGCTAAGGGTCGGTTATAATTGGTTTAATCACAATTGGCTATTTCGAGTGAGGTCTGGCCACTCTTTTTGGCTGAGGTGGGGACAAAAATTGGAAATTTTATTCAGGTAGGCTATTTGGCTATAGCTGAACAAAGTTATGCCAAAAATCGTCATCCCTAGTTCGATTCCATATTCATATTTTGTTTTGAAAAGAAAATTATTCTAACATTTCATTATAGATATAAGTATATTTGCTAAATTTCAAAAAAAACATTACTTGATAATATTTATGTATAGTTACATATACTTAAAATCTTATGAAAATCTAAAACTGACATATATAATATAATTATAATATATCTAATTTACTTTACTTAATTAAAATTTTATTCTTACCAATTTATATTATTTCTATTCATATTAATTATATATTATCTACTTAAATTTATTCAAGAAAAATTAAACTAAGTATTAAGCAATTAAGTATAAATTTATATGAAAAATTTTAATTTTTATTTACTAACCTAACTCTACTCCCCACTTACGAAGTGGCATCGTCCCGATGTTCAGTGAGTAATAAAAAAGTAGGTTCGAAAATAAAATTAAAATTTTAGATGAATGTTATTATTTTAGCGATATTACTTGCATGTATTATTATGTTTCTACTAATAGAACCAACATAATAAAAAAAACATATATATTAAACATCATAACTATTACAAACCTAAAGAAAAATAATTAAACAACATATTAATCTACTGACTTAAATAACTACCATCTTAAACAACTTCCAACTAATTTTTAACAAACTGACCATTTAAACAACATATTAAACCGTTGATGAACATCCGGGAGTATCGACCGGAAGTAATCCCAATTGAGAACCACGAGATGGAAAAATCTCGTCCGTATTAAACTCAGGTACTTGATTCAGATGAACACAAAGTTGAGATATAAGTCAAGCAAACGGAAGTGGCCTTCCTCTATTACGCCTCTCTACCGCAAAATTGATTGCTGTCTTGTACATCAATATCCCCCAGTCAATATATGCCCCAACCGTGAGTGCATACAACAGCAGCATCTCGTCATCCGTAACCCCCAAAAAGTCACTAGTGGGATAGATCCGTGAATTAATGAAGTGTTTCCATGCCCTCAGATGAGGGGGTAAAGCCAGAGTGGTTGAATCATAGTCATGGTCAAAAAGTGGAAACACGTACTGGAATGCTTCGGCAGTACGATTGACAACATTATAAGCATTTCCGAGTTCTCATAGAAACTCAAAGTGTGGGTTTGGATCAAAGGTAGATGGCGGGATTTCAAAAATTTGATTTATAATGACTGGAGAAAAGGATATAACGATACCCCTAACAGTGATAAGATGAGACGAGGCTACCGTTGTTATGTCAGAAAGAGATGCATAAAAATCTCGAACAATCGAAATGTTAATTCTACCTCTGGGATTCCTAATCAGTTTTCTCCATCCACAACCTCGGATTAGATTTCGTCCCCACTGATCTATCTTCTCCGTGTTTAAACCTTTCTCCAACAGAATAGGAGATTGAACAAAATTTAGACGTCTCGGAAAATCGTTATGAAAACAAGAGGCTTGACTCTCGGGAACCACACTGTCAGGAGTATGTGGTTCATAACTATTAATAGAGGGGGATGAGCGATTAGACATATTTTATTACAGATAGGAAAGCTTATGCAGATAGAAATAAGAAAGGAATGAGCAATGGTAAGGAGAGCTGGCTATTTCCTTTTATAGAAACTTACCCATCATGCAAAAGTAGAAAAAATATCCGTCTTGGCGTTTTTGGACTTCCTGGATCGATCCTGGAAAGGGCCGGATCGATCCGGCCTATCATCTAAAAAGCTATGTCAGGTCAGTATACTCACGCCGGATCGATCCGGGATCAGGTCGGATTGATCCGGGAACAACTATTCACGGACAGAGTTGGTTTTAGCATGAAATTTGCCCTGAATTTTCTCTAGTTTTATATTTTTGCTCAATAACTTTGGTTTCTTATTATGTTATTTTTATAGAATATTGATAACGACAAACTTTACTACACGGTGCCTAAAATAAAATCACACGAAATTAAAAACCAAACTAAATCAAAAATCAGTTGTTCAAAATTAAATTGTTTAAGTGTCAATAATCATAAAATGTATCAAATTACTCCTCATCATCACTCATCTCGACATAGCTCGAACTCGGCATGGCTTGAGAAGTAGTAGGATCATAAGTCGATGCATGGAATGGTTTTGGAAAAGGCGTCGTCATCCTAACCGAGCCATCGAATCCCATAGAACTCATCCCTGTCGTGACATCAGAAAAAGTGCTTACCCATCCTGTTGTCGTGTGGGCAAATGATCCAAATCCTCCCCAACTGGATGTTGCTGCCGCCGTGGTACCTGTCGAAAAATCACCTATACCACTAGTTTGATTTCCAAAAGAATGTGGCATTGGTTGGAAACTTGATTGAGGTGGCATTGGTGGAATTATATCGGGCATGGTATACGGCTCAGATTGGCATTGCGGAATGTTCATTTCGGCGTAGGCAGGGTTCTGAAGTAGATTCATCTGATATATACCGTGCATGCCTTGTCTCAAATCTTCCGACCACTGCCTATTCCTTTCCGCATAAATAGCCATATTGGCATTCGCACGATGAACATCATAGGACAAGGATTGAAACATGTCGTACGTGATGGTGTTTGGAAGCTGAGTTTGTGGTTGACTAAATGATGGAGGAACAGTGGAGGGTTGAGAAACAGGTGGAATAGGCTGAGGTTGACGGCGGTTTGGGTTCATAAAATCTATTCTTCCCGCCGGTTGAGCTGGCAAACTAGGGCCTATCAATGTTTCATCAACCGTAACCAGGTTATCATTTGGTAGCTCAGGAACACCTATTTGCCGACACAATGAAGAAATAAAACAAGGAAAAGGCATATGATTGCCTGGTTTAGCAGTCATTACAAATTCCTTGGCCCGTTTATACATTACCTTGCCTACATCCACAGGTATATCATTGACCATAGCCCATGCAATACACAGATCCTCCTTACCAAAAGATGTTAAATGACGAGTAGGGTAAAGAGTCGAACTGATAAACCGCTTAATGGCTCTCATGTCCCTTATACACTTCCCATACGAGAATCTGTTTTCACGCCATACAGCTGTAGGATCTAACTCGTTTTGGGCTGTCAAGACTACATGGTCAAAATCTGCCGGTTCATCAAGATTCCACACTGTATAATAATCCTCCTCTTCTGGTATATCAGGAATACCATATATAGCATTTATAATGTGAGGATTGAACGGCACTGTGCTGGTTCTTAAGGTTACAGAAGTTAACTCACCATCTTCTGTTGCATTATGAGTTGCTAACAGAGAATAAAACTCAGCAACCAAGGTCGTGTTAATCTCACCTTTTCTTAAACTGGCTAACTCCATCCAATGTCTCCTTTCAATAATCGCTTTCACCTCCTGTCCCAAATCCTTGAAATCTAAACCTCTCTCTATCGCAACTAGACACTTTCCAAACTTATTCTTTAAGGCATTTCTAGCTGCTCTAGATGCGGTTCTTTCAAAACTAACGGCCAATTCTTCATCTGTTAAAGGCCTTGTCTCTATGACCGGGATTTGGGTAGGGATATGTGGCTTACGTTTTTTAGCGGCTTTTGATGATTCGGCCATTCTACGATAATGACACAATAATTTGAAAACAACAAAACAGACAAAACAAACAACAATACACAAATGAGTAATAAAACAGTTGAAAATAAATTAAAAGTTGCATAAAAAACGAAATTAACAAAATACATTACTAATTTGTTACCTTATAGTGCTAAAAAGGTTGAAGAGTTGGCCGGAAAAGATGAATGTTGCCGGAGTTAAAAGTTGAAGCTTTTCTTGAAAATTTCTCAAATTTGAATGAGAGATTGAAGAGAAGAGAGGAAAATGAGAAGAATATAATGAGTGGGGTGGTTTGAGAGTGATTGTTAGTGATGATTATGAAAAAAATTTCGAGTGGGGAAAAGGGTAGGGGCGGCTGTTTGAAGAAAAAATTTTGGAAGAGGAAGAAGAAAGGGAGAACCCGTTCTTTTTAGGTTTTTTTAGGTGCCGGATCGATCCGGGGTTATGTCGGATTGATCCGACCAAATTATTTTTTTTATTTTTATTTTTATTTTTTTTTTCAAAACTTTATAAAACTTACTAAAATTCAATTAAACTTAATAAATTCTTTATAAAACCTTAATAATATTTCTACTAATTTTTGAATAAACCTTTTATAAATTTTTTTATAAAACTTTAAATAATTTCATAAAGATCCTTTATATAAAATTTTCAAAAGTTATATAAATTTTTTATATACATTTTAAAACTTATAGGGTTCCTAATTCCTCTATTTCTAAATCTTCCGGAGTTCCGATATAACGTTCTATCAACCTAACCTTGAGAAATGAAGCGTTCGAATTTTCTCTTTGATCTCCATCGGTATTTTCGGATAACCACCTAATCGTTCCCTTCTTAACAACATTCAAACACTCATCCCGAGATTTGGTTGTGCTTTCTCCACATTTCCCATTATGCTCACTTTTTCCACATATTCTGCATCGCATTAAAAACTTTGCCCTTCTCTTTATCGAACTTCTCGATTTTCCATTACATACTTCTTTCAATCTGATCTCTCTCAATAATTGCTTGTTTTTCTCAAGAACTAAAGCTTCTATTTTAAACGCGACATCTTTATCAAGGCCTAACTTCAAAAGCAAAATAAAAACTCCTAATCTATTTAAAAAAGGCATCCAGTTCTTTTACGTCTATCCGGTAAAAGACGAAACTAGTTTAAACATATAAAACACAGAAAAGTAAAGTAAAGATAGCACCTGGGATTCAACTGAACTTCGTTTTCCTGCTTTTAGTTTTGCGGAGGATCGGTTAGCAACATTACTTCCTTTTTCAATGAGATCTCTTCACTTTCCACAAATAGCTTCACCCTGTGGCCATTGGCTATAAATGTTGTATTTCCATTAGTTAATTCAACAGCTCCAGATTTGTAAACCTTTGTTACTCTAAATGGACCTGTCCATCTTGATTTAAGCTTACCTGGAAATAACTTTAAACGTGAATTGTACAATAACACTCGATCACCTACATGGAACTCACAACTATAGATTCTCTTATCGTGAAAAGATTTCGTGCGTTCCTTGTAGATTCGAGCGTTTTCATAAGCATCAAGACGAAATTCTTCTAGTTCTGTTAATCAAGTAATCTATGATCACCGACAGCCTTAGGATCGAAATTCAAAAATCTAATAGCCCAAAAGGCCCGGTGTTCTAATTCAACTGGGAGATGACAAGATTTACCAAAAACTAGTTTGTAGGGGGAACAACCAATTGGTGTTTTAAAGGTTGTTCTGTATGCCCATAATGCATCATCCAGTTTCTCTGCCCAGTTTTTACGATTTGAGTCCACTGTCTTTTCTACCATTCTTTTAATTTCTCTATTAGACACCTCTACCTGACCACTGGTCTGCGGATGATAGGGTGTGCCTAACTTATGTGTTACACCATATTTTTCGATTATCTTGGTAAATGGTCTATTACAAAAGTGTGACCCTCTATCACTAATGATAGCCCTCGGAATGCCATACCTAGTAAATATATTCCTTTTAAGGAATCTTATGACAACTTTGGTATCATTAGTTGGAAGAGCTTCAGCTTCTACCCATTTTGAAACGTAATCTACCATTACAAGAATAAATCTTTTTCCAAAAGATATAGGGAAAGGTCCCATGAAATCTATACCCCAAACATCAAACAATTCACACTCTAAAATCGGTTGAAGAGGCATTTCATGTTTCTTCGATATATTTCCCCATTTTTGGCATGATTCACAAGATTTCGCATATTTATATGCATCTCTATACAGTGTAGGCCAATAAAAACGACATTGTAAAACTTTAAAAGCAGTTTTCCATCCTCAATGGTGACCTCCTGCCTCACGATCATGGCAAAACGATAAAATACTTAAAATCTCATTATTAGGTACACATTTTCTGATTATCCCATCCGAACATTTACGGAAAAGGACTGGTTCCTCCCAGTAATAAAATTTTAAGTCGTAAAAGAATTTCTTTTTCTGTTGCCAAGTCCAATGAGCCGGAATATAATCACAAGTAAAGTAATTAACGATATCTCCTAACCAAGGTGACATTTCCTTAGAAGGAATTCTATTCTTTAATAATTGCATGGTTGAAGGAGTATTGATTCTAAACAGTTGTTCATCAGGAAATGAATCTTGTATTTCAATTCCCCTTCCTTCATTTTCCATTCTACTTAGATGATCTGCTACTACATTTTCACTTCCCTTTTTATCTTTAATTTCTATATCAAATTCTTGAAGTAAGAGATTCCATCTAAGAAGACGTGGTTTAGCATCTTTCTTACTTAGTAAGTACTTCAAGGCTGAATGGTCTGTATAGATAATAACCTTAGATCCAACAATATACGATCTAAACTTATCTAAGGCAAAAATTACAGCCAACAGTTCTTTTTCTGTAGTTGCGTAATTAAGTTGAGCTGCGTTTAATGTGTGAGATGCATAGTAGATTGCTTTGAGTACTTTGTTATATCTTTGACCTAAAAATGCTCCTACAGCTAAATCACTCGCATCACACATAATTTCAAACGGCAAACTCCAATCTGGTGCTACTAGCACTGGTGCAGTAGTCAACCTCGCTTTTAGGGTCTGAAAGGCTTCCATACATTTACTGTCAAAGTTAAAAGGTACTTCCTTTTCAAGCAAATGACCTAGAGGCTTTGCTATTTTTGAGAAATCTGCAATAAATCTCCTATAAAAACCTGCATGTCCAAGAAATCCTCTCAAAGTTCTTAAATTAACTGGTGGAGGTAACTTTTCGATTACATCAACTTTAGCTTTATCAACTTCGATACCTACTTCAGAGATTCTATGTCCTAGAACAATCCCTTCTGATACCATTAAGTGACATTTTTCCCAGTTTAAAACTAAATTGGTATCTTCACAGCGTTGTAACACTCGTTCTAAGTGCGATAAACATTCATCGAAGGAATCTCCGTATACACTAAAGTCGTCCATAAAAATTTCTAAAAACTTCTCGACCATGTTAGAAAATATAGCCATCATACACCTCTGAAATGTAGCTGGTGCATTACATAAACCAAACGGCATTCTCTTATAAGCGAAGGTTCCATACGGACAAGTGAAAGTAGTCTTTTCTCAATCTCCTACTGCAATGAATATTTGTAAATATCCCGGATAACCATCTAAGAAACAGTAATACTTATGTCCACTTAAACGTTCCAACATTTGCACTATGAATGGAAGTGGATGATGATCTTTCTTAGTATGATCGTTAAGTTTTCGGAAATCAATGCACATTCGATATCCGGTAATTTCTCTTGTCGGAATCCGTTCATTTTTATCATTTCCCTTACTGTGAAACCTCCTTTCTTTGGTACCACTTGAGTTGGACTTACCCATTCACTATCAGATATAGGAAAGATTATCCCCATTTCTAATAGTTTAATAACCTCTTTCTTAACAATTAGCTGCAAATTTGGATTGAAGCGGCGTTGTGGCTGAATACAAGGTTTAGCGTCTTCCTTTAGAATAATTTTATGAACGCAAATCTCAGGGCTAATTCCTTGAATATCAGCTACTGTCCAACCAAATGCTTTCTTATGCTTTTTCAACATTCTAAGTAATTGATCTTCTTGTAGCTCAGTTAAGGTTGACGAAATAATAACCGTTAATAGATTATTAGTTTCAAGAAAAGCATACATAAGATTTAAAGGAAGTGGTTTCAACTCTAGATTACTGGGTGGATCTTCTACTGAAGGTTTTAGAACTGGTCCTTCTAGTTCTAATTCCAGATACTGATGCCATGGTGGTTTAGGACTAAAACTTCCTTTATTTAGATAAAGGATTATCTCTTTCATTTCAGTGTCCTTCTTATTCTCTTTATAGATAGACAATGCTAGGCATTCTTCTAATCTGTCTTCATAAACTGGTAGTTGAATATCATAGACATTATGAATATCCTCTATAAAAGAACTTGATTCTGGTGATCTGTATGGATATTTCATAGCTTTGAATATATTGAAAGCAACTGTATCTTCGTTAACTCTCAGTATTAATTCTCCTTTTGGACATCGATTAATGTTCTTCCTGTAGCTAGGAATGGCCGACCTAGAATAAGTGGCGCTGAATATCCTTCTTCCATTTCCATAACTACAAAATCTACTGGGAAGTAAAATTTATCAATCTTAACCAATACATCCTCGATAATTCCCTTGGGGTACTTGACTGATCTGTCTGCCATTTGAAGAGTCATTTCAGTATTCGTAAATAATCTTCATAAGACATGAGATTAATACTTGCTCCAAGATCACATAGTACTTTTTTAAACAAAAATCCTCCAATTTCACAAGGAATTGTAAAACTACAAGGATCTTTCATTTTAGGTGGTAATTTATGCTGTAAAATTGCAGAACATTCTTCATTGAGACAAATATTCTCATATTCTTCTAACTTTTTCTTGTTTGAGAGAATGTCTTTCAGAAACTTTCCATAGGCAGGCATATTAACTAGAGCTTCGATAACAGGGATATTAACATGAAGATGACGAAAAGTATCAAGGAAACGAGCATACTTCTTATCATTTTTTATTTTTTTAATTTGATCTTTAGGTGGGTAAGGTAAAGATTCTAAATCTATAACCTTTGATCCCGAAGTCATTTTCTCTTTTCCTTTCTCCTTAAATCTTGGAGTGTTACTTTGTTGCCATGTATCATGATCTTTTTTCTTTAAAACGCTCCCTGAATCGATCTCTTCTTCAGAATTTTTCAACCCTTCCTGTTTATCATCCTTGTTTTCAGTATCATTCACTCTAACATGTTCCTTGAATAAATTTCTTAAATCTTCATCCATGGGATCTTTCAGAATTTTCGGGATTTTTACCCATTTCTCACCTTTATTTTCAGGTTCCATACTTCTATTTTCTTTCAAGAAATTTTCTATAATTTCTTCTTCCTCATCAGTGAATTCATGTTCATTTTTAGTTTCATCATTCTTACCATCTAAATCATCTTCTACTTCATTATTTCCGAAACTTTCTACTCCATTACTACCACAGAGTTTTCTACTTCTGGTAACTACAGCATTTACCTCTCTCGGATTTATTTTAGTGTTACTTGGTAATCCTCCTGGTGGTCTACTGTTTTTACGTTCCCCTTACCTACTCAAATGATCTTCCATATTTCTTAATGAGGCTTCTATCGTTCTCATTCTGGTATCATGACCACTCATAGATGTTTTTATTGTACTCATATCTTTAGTGACTGTACCTATAGAAGTCATCATTGTTTCCATATTTTGAGCTTGAGTAGACACCACACCCATCATATTTTCCATTAGTTTCTCCCATTTTTCAACCCCTTATGCAGGCTGAGTTGAACTTTGAGTTACTGGTATACTTTGAGTGGTGTGTTGAGGATAGGATCTGGGTAATGATTGTAAATTCTGATTAGAGGTATCTCCCTGATAAACTTGATTATTAGACGAATTCCTATATGGAACTGGATATGGCGGTTGTCCTTGCTTACTAGGGTTTTCAGACCATCGAAATGTTGGGTGGTCTATTCTAATAGCATTAAACGAGTTTGAATAAGCATTGTTCAAATTCCTATGCTGCTGAAGAAAAATTACCTCTTCTCTCGAATATCCTGTTGGTTCTTCAATCCCTAATGGCATATTATCCTGATTTGAGTATTCAGTGGGTGTACTATTTTCTGAACTTAGGTTTTTGTTAGATTGTAGGCCATCAAATTTCCTACTCAAATTCTCCAAATATGCTAGAACTTCTGTATTAGATGTACATTCTCCTGCAAAAGCTACTTTTCTGGTGCTAGAACCGGTTTCCCACATTCTGTTATTCTTGGAAATCTTTTCTATAGCATCGTAAACTGTTTGTGCTTCACTCATCATTAAAGAACCACCACATGCATGATCTACATCCGCACGTGAGTCTTTTCGTAATTTACGACAGAAAAGTTGGATTTGCATATCTAAGGAATAACCATGGTCGGGACAAGCTCTTAACAGTTTTTTGAATCTCTCCCAGGCATTCCCAAGCGTTTCTTCAGATCCTTGTCTAAAGTTAGCAACCTCGACTTTTAATTCCAAATTTCGTCCAGGAGTGAAATATTGTTTCAAAAATTTGGTTTGAATATCCTCCCAACTAGTCAGTGAGTGATGTGGAAGAGACATAAACCAATCTCGTGCTCGTCCTTTTAAAGAAAAAGGAAACATAGACATCCTCGTTAATTCACGATGAGCACCTTGACTTTTGGCTGTATTGCACAATTCTTCGAAAAGATAGAGATGATGATGTGGATCTTCATCATCCTCTCCTAAAAATTGGGCTCTTGCGTCAATTAAACCAAAAAGATGAGATTTAATTTCGAAATTGTTCGCTCCTTCATTTGGTAAAAGAATGGGATTATTAGTCTGGTTCCTTCTTATGGTCTGATCACAGATAGGTCTCGGGTTTGGTGGGTTATTACGATTATTCTGGTTCCGATTCTGATTATTCCTATTATTAGGATTTTGATTATTATTAGGGTTAATAGGGTGTTGTCCATGCCCTAGAGCATGTTCTAGCCCTTGTTCAGGTGTTTCATCACTGATTTCGGCCATTCTCGTTTCTCGATTTGATGATGATTCGTGGTCAGGATTTCCCTGACTAGTATGACCACGTTTACTCTCTAATCTTAACCGCCTTTCGTAAGTATTTATGCCAGGCTTATAAGGAGTGAGTGGGGCCTTAACGCTTCTGGTCATCAACTAACGAAAAAAGGAAAATAACACGAAATTAATAATAGTAAAATTGGTAACTTACTTATAAGAAGTACGGACAAAAAAATAAAAAAGAAATGTGAAAAGAAGAAGTGTTGACTTATCCTCGAGAATTTTGAGCTGATATAAGTAGTAACCATAGACACAAAGAAAAATTAGCGACGTGTCCCCGGCAACGGCGCCAGAAAGCTGACGGACGATTTCTAGAGCTATTACAATCCTTACCGGCAGTGTACCGGGTCAAATTGTAGTGCTAGTATGGTGAGTCAGGTGTCGAATCCTCGGGGAAACGTGGTAATTCTTTTAAGTGTGGTTAAACACCAAACAACTATTATTATCTCGATCTAAATCGCAGTTTATCAAACGAGTCACTAATATACTAATAAACAGAAAATAAATGCATAAAGTAAAACTAACATAATATATATAAATACATAAATATATATAGTAATACATAAATAGTAAAATATATATATATATATATATATATATATATATAAATATATTAAATACTAATAATTATTAAAGAACTAGCCAAGATATATGTAATTGGATTATTCAATCTTTTTAGTTTAATGGATGTGCTCGTTCTTCCTTTTTATTAGGTCCAATTGAATATGTGAAACGGTGCACTCCTCAGCTCAACAGTTCCCTCTCACATGAGCGTACGAAACTGTCATATGTCTCATCAACTGTCCAATGTCATCTTAATCATGGGTCACTCCCGTTTTGTCATACGGCCAGTATTTTAAGATCTGTTAATTAAACAGGTGATTTAACGTAATTAGATCTCGAGTACAGATAATTTCAAGAAGTATTTCTCTTGTCAAAAGATAAAACAATTCTACCCCCGGGTAGGAAATAGGATTCCGTTGTCACGTTTTCACTCGGCCATTTTTACCCTCCGGTTTTTCTACTTTTTTTCTCATATCCTAACTTCACCGTTTAGTTCGTCATTAGGTTATGGTGCGATTCATATTGGTTAATTACGTCAATACGAATATTTTCAATATATTTCAAGTAGACAAAGATTCATCAAATTCAATTTTAGTCAATTTTAGTTATAGTCATCATCCATTTTACCAAAAAGATCGAAATATTTCAATTACATATCTTGGCTAGTTATAGATTTAGCCTACTAACATTACAACGAAAAACATAAAAACAACAAACATAAAACTTTAGAATATTACCGGGTTACAACTGCTGATTTAGAGGCCGTATTCTTCCGGAAATTACAACAACTTCTTCAACATTGAACTCCCGATAACCGTCCAAGCATTACAACGATACTACAGCTTCTACATTATTTATGGCAGAATGCCTACTAATATATACATTATTACTACTAATTTAAGAGATTAGAAGATATATATTGGTACACTTTTTCTGTTTGAGATCCTACTGTATTTATAGGCAGTTTTTTTCAAGGCCGGATCGATCCGAGGTGAAGCCGGATCGATCCGGGAATAAAAAATGTTATCCCACGGCTTATCCTCTGCAGAATCACATGCTAATCACATCATTATGTTTCCTAACTGAAAGGCCGGATCGATCCGAGGTTAATCCGGATTGATCCGGGTAGCATTTTTCACATCTTGATCTGAAACTTGATAAAATCATAACTTGAGCTCTGGATCTCCAAATGACATAATTCAAAAAGCGTTGGAAAGCTCTTGAAAAGATCTATAACTTTCATGAAGGACTCTTCTTCAGAAAATGCCTTTTTGATGGGCCATTTGTTCATCGAAAATATAATTCGATAATACTACTGCGAATTGATGATCCACTTGAATTTTAAGTCTCGTGGCACTTTCTTACTTCCTTCAAAAGACATGGTTTTACTTCAAAAAGTTCCGTCACTTGGGGTCTTGGTTTACCTAAAAATATGCAATAAAATACCAAAAATACCCACGTAAAACTGACACGACACTCCGGTTACTAAACCGGTACAAAATTTATAACTTTTTATTACTTTTACTAGATTTTTATATTGATTAGATTTATTCATAACTATTAATATTTCATAAGATTATCGTTATAATTTCTTATATTTTATATATAAAGAGTTGATAAAATATATAATATATCATAATTTTTATCATATAAATGTTATACATCAGTTCTCCTATCTGCTTGTACCACAAATCCTCCTTCATTCTGTCCATTCTGTCCGTTCTGTGCCATGTTGATGTCTATATCTTCTTCTTCTCTCTCGATGTGCTCTCCTTCATACAAAACCACATCGTTCGCCAGCCTAACAGATCTCTCTCGAGTTTCCTTTCTCTTTTGTCTAGCAAAATTTTCAATCGCAGGTATGAATCTCTCAAGTTCGGCTGCTGAATTTCGTGTAGCGTACTACAAGACACAAAAAGTGTTAGGAACATTTTGTTATGTTTTGATGATGGCCATACTAGCTGTTATAGCAAGCATGAAATAAGTTAGAATTCTCTGTATAAGTCTTTACTTAGAGTCTGACATGTTGTGTAAGTTGAGTCAGACAAGTATTGTACTAGTTTGTAGGACGGCAAATTAAAAATAGATTTCCGCAGAGTGAAGCCAGTTAAGTACCAGCAAAGAAGCAATGAAGACATTATGGTCTGACTTATAACCAAGGAAGTCTGTGATGACCTAGGATAAGTCTAACTTATGTTTCAAGTAATGATACTTAGTGAAGACAAAGCAAAGAAGGAAGATCTAAGCGGCAAAGTCAGAAGGATCACATGACCGTTCAAAGAACGGCTAAGTAAACTTTACTTAATCAGATTTTGAAATATGATAAAGATACAGAGGATCAAGCATTAAATGGACAATCAATAGAGGATCAATCAAGAACGGATTTTTTGATAAACGTTTGAAGAAAAATCCGATCACTGAAATCAAGGGAATATAATTAAGGGGGAATCAAGAATAAAATCAAGGATTATTCCCCTCATTAATATTGCCAACGGACGGAAATTCAAATCACGGATAATCAAGTCTATAAATAGAAGGCATTGACAGAAAAAGAAAAATAAGAAAGAACGATCATAAATCTGAGCAAAAACTCTGTCAAAGTAAAAAGCCTTCTATCTGTGCGAAAAAGAAATATCTAGTGATCAACTCAAAACTGAGAGCTACATTTCAAACATCAAGCATTGAGATTGATCAACAAGTTTGTGAATCCAATTCACATCAATCAAGAAACTGAATCAGAGCCATCTGAGAATGAGTTGTGTTTGAGATAGCTACTGAAGGATTTGATCCCAAGGAGCAGTGAAAGAGACCGAGTCACTGAAGCTGTTACAGTTAAGGAGTTATAGTTTTGTAGATTGTGAAGCTTGTGTAGTCAAGGACAATCAGGCTATTGTATCTGTGAAAACAATAGTGAATTCCTCCAATCATCACAGGAGAAGAGTGGATTAAGGGATTACACCACCCCTGAACCACTATAAGCCTTGTGTCAATTTACTTTTAGCAATTTACCTTACTGCATTTACTTATTATCCTAAATTATATCATAGATCTGTGATTGAACAAACTATTTTGAAACAACATTTTAAGAAGGGACTTATCCGCTGCCCAAAAGCTTTTAAACACAAGAAAAGTTTTTGAAACTCCACTATTTTCATTCACCCCCCTCTGACTATAGCTTTACCCTTCTCTGGGACCAACAAAAAGAAAATAAAAAGGTTAGTGACTTGCCTTGGCGGCTGTTACACACGCCTGGCAGACTCAAAAATACAGACTCTGACTACTGACTCGACTTTGAACTAACAGAAACGATTCTGGCAAAATTGGGACCCTCGGTAAACCGGCGGAAATTTTTCCCGATTTTTAACAAAACCGATACTGTATGACTCCAGTATAAACAGAAAATAAAAAATACTCAATTAAACAGACTCAAATATATACAGCAAACTCAATCTTAAATAAAAAGTATTCTTGACACGAGTCCCCGGCAACGGCGCCAAAAATCTTGATCACGTGCAAGACACTTACTAGCAATAAGAATAGGTCTATCGTAGTAGAGTACTGGCAAATCAAGGTAGATCCCACAGAGACTCGTAAGAACGTCTAATTATCAAGATTGAGCTTGTCACGATAATGGTCTACGACCAGCTATAATATAGATAGTAGTAAATTTGGTAACAATCAACTAGCTAGATTATGCAAGTTCAACGAAACAAATTAGAGTTTCTAAGGTATTAGTTCAATTATAAGTAATTAGTTATTCCCCCCACACATGCAACATTCCTCCCCAGCTACGGGTACAACTCCTAACCCTATCTACTCCGACAATGGCAGTAGACAATCTATACGCAAGCTACCCTCCTTAATTTGTCCGTAATAGCCCATACGCATAAAGAACTAGAGTTGTCGATATTGTGCGCTAACACATACCGCAAACCCGCCTAAATAGCTGTCGACATTGACCAGAACGTTCCTAGGGTCCATCAAGATAATGTCCTAATTAACACTTCACTAACAGTCCTCATGTTAATTTATGATAACATGCAAATAGTTGATCAGGCTAAAAACATGTAAATTAAATCGATCGATCAACATAACTGGCGTATTCAGATCCAGCGATATAGACCGTCGCAGATCTGAAGAACGCAACTACTATTTCATAGTTTCTTCACCAACGGATCAGATCTATAATACATGGGGTAAAATAAACTAACTACTACATAATTAAACTAAATAAGCAATTAAAACATACTAGTCGAATATAACGACGATATGAAAATCATACCCTCGAAGATGAGCATAGATCTACATCTTGGAAAAGACTGAAAATCATACCCTCGAAGATGAGCATAGATCTCCTTCGGATCTCTCCCTAGGCGGCGACTCCATCGTCTCTCCGACCAGAACTCATAAAATAAATAAAATAAAGAACTAAGAACTTTTATTGCATAAAATTTGTCTTGATAATTGTACACTTGTGTTCTGAGGCGAAGCCTCTTATTTATAGCTATCTAAATTGACTTAGGAACAACTAGTTCGACCCCTCGTCCAAGAAAACGCGTTTCGGAAGATTCTGGGACCTCGGTAAGTCGGCACCGCCCCTCGGGTTACCGAGGGTAATTTCGTCTTTTTTCTTCAACCGACTTAACTTGGATGCTTCTAGAATACCCTAGGCCCATTCTTTTCGTTCAGTCCACTCCAGATTCTTCTATCATGCTCAGCCCAATATTCCGTATCTTGAAATTCATCAAATAATGCACGAAATAATATCGAAACAGGGCAAAAAAACGCTAAGTGCAGATTCTCGACACACGAACCCGACATATGATATTCAACGTAAATGGTTCATATTTATATGTCGAAAACAACTATTTTTAGCTCATAATGGATAGAATTTTGACGCTGTAGGTTAGACTATTTTAACCGTCATCATTCACCATTCACAATTTGCATGTATGTGATTTGGATAGGTCCGTCAGTAAGTACGTCCATCATCTCATCATGAGTAGCATCTAGAAAAGACAGCAAACGACGTCTATATTTGATGACGGTCAAAATATACCCGTAAAAGTCATCAACATTATCCTTAAATCGGGCCTAATAATATATATTTTATATTAAATCATGTGGTTATATTTATTATTTAATGTTATGTGATTTATAAAATATAATTTGATATTTATCCAATTTTTATTATTTAAATATGATTTATTTCGGGATAATTATTTATTTTGTAGATTGAGATAATTTTTGGAGGATAATTATAAATGGTAGTATTAAACTACAAGATAAATCCAAGCAAATACGGATGCATTGAAGATAAAGATCGGATAAGCACGAAAAAGAGGAGTAAGGCATGACAAAAACTGGAAAGCCAATCCAAAGGAGTTGGCGCCGACTTTAAGGGGGGACGCATGCAAGGGGCGCATTTTTTTGCCCCTATACAAAGATCGGCCGGGAATTATCCTAATGTGTTTTCAAACTCCATTTGGATTTAGGAAAACTATTTCAGATTGGTTTAGGTTTATCCTATGCAAATTTCTCTCCTATATATTTGTACATACACACGCCATATACACACACCACAATACACACAATTCATAATAAAATCGTCAGTTTTTCTTAGAGCAGTTTTTTACAAGATCTTCAATTATGTAAGTTCTTGTATTTATTTTCTCTTAGTTCTTTTAATTAATTTCCACAATTATTATTTATCGTTTGAGATTGTTATTTCTTAGTTAAATGAGGTAGATCTAGGATTGTGACGTGAGGCAGTGGGGACTCCTCGTCTATAAGGATCCACACGCCCACGTCTATTTTTGTGATCTATGTATGATTTTATTTAGATTAATAATCGTGTTTCTAGTAGGTATATATAGTTACTTTATGAGCTTCTATTTTATCCGATAAGTATAGAGAAACGCTCGCCGAGTCAATCTAGCCACGTCTTTATGGTGTGATTGTCCAATTAGAATTTCTTGTCTTAGTGGGTATGGCTACGGCTACGTTGCTCGTCTGTTTTAATTAAAACGTGTAGTGAGGAAATACCAATCTAGTGCTGCTAGGTCGGCTCATGAATTGATCTTTCGGGACTTTCAGCGAGATCTAGATCTGTGTTGTATTAGGGAATTGCGCGCACCTGATTATACGTAAATTGTAGATTAACATGACACCTAAAAGTTAGTGTTAATGGGACGGAGACTGATGCGATCGCTTAGGAAGTACGCCTAATCACAGGAATGTTGCCTAGGTGAGGAATACGGTTAATATCGGCATCCCTAGTTTTGTAAGCGTGCGAGTCATATGAGATGGAGGCCGAAAAAGCGAAGTCACGTGATGTAGCATAGTGATCTGGATGTCCTACCCGAAGCTAGATCTAGTTTAGGGATGACTCCCGTAGCCAATATAAGAGAGATACGAATCGGATTAATAGTTAGTGAGTCTAGTTTAACTATATATAGTCTCTGGATCCAAACGATAATGTAATAATTGGGGAGGTTAATTATGTTGTATTTATTTGAGTTGTGTCAAGTCGTGTCAAATTATCTTTTCTTGTTCTTTGTTGGACATAGACCATTTTTGTGTGCTTGTCATGCTTAATTAATTATTTATAGAATGACCCACAATTTGGTTCCCTGTGGGATCGACCTAGATTCGCTATAGCTATACTACGATGGACCTAGTCCTCTTGCTAGTATTGGTTTATGGTGGTCAAGTATTTTAATTTCACTTGATCTACGTCATCAAGTTTTTGGCGCCGTTGCCGGGGAACCAACGGTCAATTATATAAATAATTATTAGTCATGTCAAGTTTTATGTTTCAAAGTCTGTTTTTATGTTTTCAGAGTCCATCTGGCTAGCTGCAATTTACAAAAAAAAAAAGAAAAAAAAAAGAGAGAGACGTGGGTTTCACACCAGGGTGTGATTTTTATCCCACCATGTGATTCTCATGTCTCCCAGTTTTTTTAGGTCGTTTTTTTTGTTTGTTATTCCCCGTTTGTAGTCAGTAGGTCTAGCGGCAGCATGGATAATCATGCTGACCGTTAGGTTACTGATATTTGTATGTTTTTTTTTATGTCCACAGCAAGCCGTATAAATTATTATTCCACGGATATTGTTCGAGAAAAAATGTCGACCAACCAATTTTCTGCAGCAAAGAGTGAACTCAAAGTCATACGTAAAACCACGCCAGTACGGCCGGATAGGCAAACGTTAATAGAAGAACGAAAAATAAAGAGACAAGAGGAAGGGAAGGCAAAGAAATTCGATCTTTTTGAAGGTATACATGCTAGCATTCCGATTGTTATTTCCGATTCGATTCTAGCTCAAGTTCGGAGTCTGACTCCGATTACCTACCATCCTTTCCCTCACCTCTCGAGTACCCGAGCTCGATTCCGATCTTGAGTCTGAGTTCAACAATAGACCATTAGTACGGTGCCATCCGGAGGCAGAAGACTTACAGGATCAATCCCGTTTACTTCCAAAATTAGGAGATCCTGGAGCTTTTATCGTTGACGTAGTCTTAGATGGGAAGAGAGCTGGCTTAGCATTAATTGATTCCGGGTCGAGTCTCAATATAGTTCCACATAGCGTTTGCAAGAGGATTGGAGTCTACACGGTAATGAACAACACGATGGACATTCGCTTTGGTGATGGTCTTCGTACCGTGCGTCCTGGAGCCTTAAACTTCATGACTATAGGAACTGGAAGGCTTCGCTTTTTAGTTGACATAGTCGTGATGGACGTGGAGGAGGATCTCAATTGCCCACTAATACTGGGCCGATCATTTATGGCAACCTCGAAGGCAAGGGTAGACATGGAGAAATTTGAGCTCACACTGTTCGATGCCAAGGGCTCGGAAGTTCATACCATTCTTAGACCACGATTCCTGCTTCCACCGAGTATTTCAATTGTAACAGTTCATGGTGCGGGTGAGACTTCTCTAATTCTTGGCCAAGAAGATACGGATAGGGTTGACGCTGCCCCAAGAAATGGCGAATCGGAATTCTGTGTATCTTACAAAGGGATAAGGACGCTCAATCCGGCGTATAGAACCGGCGGACACTTCAATGCTTTTAGCGGACGAGGCGAAGCCGTGTTTGGACTCGCCGAGGATAGGGAAAGCTTACAGTTAAAAGATAGATGGAGAAGGGTGAAAAAGCGAACTCGTTGAGTTCAATCTCGAAGATCGCTAGTTTCAGAAGCGGAAGCCGAGGTTGGAGCCTGTTTAGATAGTAAGGATGACTGCATATTCTTAGGACTTGCTCCCAAAGGAAAAGCACGAATCCTCAAAGACGGAAGGCGAATCTCGGTAAAAGCCGACCGGGTGAAGATTTGGAAGGCTAAGGACAATAATTCGGAGGAATAATGATATTTGGAAAGTCGAGATGAAGACTATAAATTCAGAACTACTTCTATCTCTTAGGTATTTGTAGTATTTTTTCGGATTTTTAGGTTTTTCTTTTAAATAAAAGTAACGTTAAAACGGTTGAGGTTTTTTTTTTTTTCCGTGTTCCGATGACCATTGGGTTAAGGATGTGCAAAAGTTTTTTTTACTCGACTCGTTATAACGTGAAGTGAAATTCATAGGCATGTCCTACATCGAGTCTGTTGATTGTTTTCCAAATCGCAAAGTTGTATTGAGAACCAAGTTGGGATTAATTCTATTGTTTCGAAAATGATTATTCTTTTTATGAGCTGACGCTGTAACAAATTTCGAGCTATGTTGAAGACTTATTTTGCAGCAATGGAACTTCGTGTTCGATCTCCCGTTTGCTTATATTTCTCGACGTGCTTGGACTATTCCGATATTCTGCTTCTTACTCGAGAACCGTTTCGAGCTAAGTCTTTTTCTCAAATTCTCATTTTTTCTTTGTCATTAGGGACAATGACATGTTTAAGTGGGGGGTAGGAGACTTAGCTATGGTGTGCTATAATTAAAAATTAAAAGAAACGGCATGATAGGAAAATTTTTGAATAAATATAAAATTGAATAAATGCCATATTATTTGTCTCATACCCTTAGAATTGTGAGTCCCTAGCTAAGAATTGATAGGAAAGGAACCAAGTTGCATGACTACGTGATCATTTTATACTCATGTGAATGCAAATTTAAGGATATTCATGCCGTTTGTTGCAAGTAGTTATTTATTATTCGATTACTCAATCTTTGAATCGAGTTTTACCGCGCAAATTGTAATAACTAAAAAAAGTATGTGTACATTGCATAGATGATTGGTTATGTAGACTTAGTATCAATATCTATCTGCTGATGTATTTTTATCTTCTAGCCATTTAAGCGGAGTAATAAGCTTGAGATTTATCTGTGTTTTAACAAAATGTTGAACACTGGGCTTGTAGTAACATTACCAAAGTAGCCTCGCGCTTGTGGTAATATTCATGTTATTGACCAATCCGTGAAAGGGGATTCTTGCAATGCATAATTTACTTTTAAAGCAAGTGTCTTCCTTGAGATGTGTTAATGCTTGAAAATATGAAAATGAAAAAAATTCTACTTTAAGAGGCTTCGAGTATATTTTTCTCGGTCTCCAAGTCCAAAAACCTCCTAGATAACGCTCTTGCTTATTGCACCATTCCTTTACCCATGCGAGGCTTAAGAAGTGGGAATGCTGATGTTGGTAGGTTGAGATTGCGAAGTTAGCATAAACTCTAATCTTGCCACGAGTATATAAAACTGAATGCATATGCACACGTCACTTCGGTTCATAGAGAGTAGTGAATAATGGATACCTTATGAGCATGACGGGTATGAGTTGACTCGAGTTTCTTGCGTAAGTATGATTTGACCATGGAAAATGTTTTCTTGGGGAATGACTTATTGATGCTTTGTTCGGGACGATCAAAGTCTAAGTGGGGGGTAGTTGATGACGGTCAAAATATACGCGTAAAAGTCATCAACATTATATTATCCTTAAATCGGGCCTAATAATATATATTTTATATTAAATCATGTGGTGATATTTATTATTTAATGTTATGTGATTCATAAAATATAATTTGGTATTTATCCATTTTTTATTATTTAAATATGATTTATTTCGGGATAATTATTTATTTTGTAGATTGAGATAATTTTTGGAGGATAATTAGGAAGAATTAAACTACAAGATAAATCCAAGCAAATACGGATGCATTGAAGATAAAGATTGGATAAACACGAAAAAGAGGAGTGAGGCAAGACAAAAGCCGGCAAGCCAATCCAAAGGAGTTGGCGCCGACTTTAAGGGGGGACGCATGCAAGAGGCGCATTTTTTTGCCCCTATCCAAAGATCGGCCGGGAATTATCCTAATGTGTTTTCAAACTCCTTTTGAATTTAGGAAAACTATTTCAGATTGGTTTAGGTTTATCCTATGCAAATTTCTCTCCTATATATTTGTACATACACCCGCCATATACACACACCACAATACACACAATTCATAATAAAATTGTCAGTTTTTCTTAGAGCAGTTTTTTACAAGTTCTTCAATTATGTAAGTTCTTGTATTTATTTTCTCTTAGTTCTTTTAATTAATTTACCCAATTATTATTTATCGTTTGAGATTGTTATTTCTTAGTTAAATGAGGTAGATCTAGGATTGTGACGCGAGGCAGTGGGGACTCCTCGTCTATAAGGATCCACACGCCCACGTCTATGTTTTGTGATCTATGTATGATTTTATTTCGATTAATAATCGTGTTTCTAGTAGGTATATATAGTTACTTTATGAGCTTCTATTTTATCCGATAAGTATAGAGAAACGCTAAGATTTAGTTTTTCACCGAGTCAATCTAGCCACATCTTTATGGTGTGATTGTCCAATTAGAATTTCTTGTCTTAGTGGGTATGGCTACGGCTACGTTGCTCGTCTGTTTTAATTAAAACGTGTAGTGAGGAAATACCAATATAGTGCTCCTAGGTCGGCTCATGAATAGATCTTTCGGGACTTTCAGCGAGATCTAGATCTGTGCTGTATTAGGGAATTGCGCGCACCTGATTATACATAAATTGTAGATTAACATGATACCTAAAAAGTTAGTGTTAATGGGACAGAGACTGATGCGATCGCTTAGGAAGTACTTCTAATCACAGGAATGTTGCCTAGGTGAGGAATACGGTTAATATCGGCATCCCTAGTTTTGTAAGCGTGCGAGTCATATGAGATAGAGGCCGAAAAATCGAAGTCATGTGATGTAACATAGTGATCTGGATGGCCTACCCGGAGCTAGATCTAGTTTAGGGGATGACTCCCGTAGCCAATATAAGAGAGATACGAATCAGATTAATAGTTAGTGAGTCTAGTTTAACTATATATAGTCTCTGGATCCAAACGATAATGTAATAATTGGGGGGGGGGGGTTAATTATGTTGTATTTATTTGAGTTGTGTCAAGTCGTGTCAATCTATCTTTCTTGTTCTTTGTTGGTCATAGACCATTTTTGTGTGCTTGTCATGCTTAATTAATTATTTATAGAATGACCCACAATTTGGTTCCCTGTGGGATCGACCTTGATTCGATATAGCTATACTACGATGGACCTAGTTCTCTTGCTAGTATTGGTTTATGGTGGTCAAGTATTTTAATTTCACTTGATCTACGTCATCAATATTCATCAAAACGGTCCATATTGCACATAAGCATATGTCTGGCATACTGATTGTTATCCATAGTGTGAGTGAGTGAGAACTGCATTATGCAAAGACGGGAAACTGAAAAATGAGCTTTTTTAGGAGAACAACTAGAGTAGATATCTAGAGGAAGTGAGTTTTTAACAAGGGCTTGTTAAAGAATACTGCTCCGATACCAATTGTTTGTCCCTTGGAAAGGCTGACACAAGTTTAGGGGGGGTGAATAAACTTGTCACCAAAACCTATATTTTAACACAACTTAGATTCAATTATAAACTTGTGTGGAGTTAAGCTGACACAGCTGAGTATAAATCAAATTGACTTGTGCAAAACTGAGTCAACCGGCAGCGGATTAAGTTATAGCCTTTATGCGGATCTTGTTGATTCTAAGAAAAAGCTGAGTATCTTGAACTGTATTATGGTGAATGTCAGTTTGTGAACTGTGAGTTTATGTAACAATCAGTTTGTTCAGTTATGCCTTATGAGAAACTTATATGAAAAACAATCACAAATACTGAGTAACCTAAATAACAGTAAGTAAATGCGTAAAGTAAATAGAGCAAGATTTATAGTGGTTCCAGGTGGTGTAAACCTGTCAGTCCACTCTTCCCAGTGATGTAGGAGGAAAATTCCACTAGAACTTTCTGAGGTAGCCGGTTACAAAAACTCCTAATTGATAGTCATTGACTAATCCTAGCTTCACTATCTAAACACTTGTAGAATAGGTTTGGATTGCTGTTCTGCAACTGCTTGAAACACTGGTCCTTAGAGGGTTTTATTGCCTCTTCTCTAGCTCCACAACAAACACAGTCTACTTGACTGCTAAACAACAGAACTGTCCTTGGAAAAACCTTGACCGGATTGCTTCACAGTGTAAACCTTTGATAACAATCAAAGTTGGGCTGAGAATCAATAAATTGATTCTTGCTTGTGGTTCTTCTAAGTGTCTGAATCTGGATTGAGTCATTGTAGCTTGAACACTTGAAGAATTGTGGATGTGATCTTGTTGAGCGCAAAGATTGATAGCAATTTGGATGAACAAGACTTTGGCACTTGTATTCTTGCTAATTCGTTCGATGTTGTGTGTATGATCCTTGATGCCAAGTCCTCTATTTATAGTGTGAGGTCCAACGTTCAACTTGTTTGAATTTGAATTCTATCAATGTTTAAATCTATATAGCCGTTAGTGGTCATATTAACTGTCAGTGACCGTTCTGGCTTGTCAGGCCTTCATCAGATAGAATTCCTTGTTTTGTAACGTTCATATTTAATTCACTTTCTTGGATGACTGACTATAAATTGAGTATCCGGATCAGTTTTATACTGAGTGTGTCAGTTATCAGTTTGTTAACCGACTTAGAGCATTAACTGAGGTTTTACTCTTCTTCAAAACGTAGTACTCTATTTATCTGATTTCTTTTGACTTAATCAGAGTACACCGTATCTATAAAATCATCTAAGATATCATTGTCCTTATGATTCTTAGGTCTTCTTACTTGATCCATAAAGTCAGTTCAGGCCATCACAGACTTACCTGAATTCTAACTTTATTGTCTTGGCTTTAATCTTCATAACTGAGTTTGAACCCTTAGTTCTTCAATCTTCAATAATTGAGTCTATGTCCCTCAGATCTTCAATCTTCTAGATAATTCAATAGAGTCTGCGTCCTTCAGCGAACTTACCATCTTCAGTTTTGAGTAGAGATTCAGTTCTGACTTGTGGTGACTCTTTCAGTTTTAGTCAATACTTCAGTTTTGAGTGAGTATCCAGTTTTCTAGACGATTTCCAGTTTTTAGTTTTACGACACTCTAACTATTACAGTGCTTGTTTGATATAACATATACAATAATCAGACTCTAATAAATCCTATACATTAAGTTCTAGACATCTTTTAGCTTTTCACTACAACAGCTAGTTTCAGCACTTCATCAATAGGTTGTAAACACATAAATATGTAAATAAGATGAATCATCATCAAAACATAAATTTTATTTCCAAAAATTCCCCCCTTTTTGATGATGCCAAACCCCCCCTTAAAGAAAAGCTTAAAGATAAAAACAATGCAAAACACGGTAAAACTGGAAACTGGATATATCATTAAGATTCACAAAAACTGGAACAAGTTACACATTTGTTATCAACTGAAATAAAAGCTAAGTAGCTTTCTATGTAACTAGAAATAATTTTCTATCCTTACCATGGAGATGATATTCATCCTCCAACTTTCTATCTTCCTTGGAGAAGGCTTTGTTATAATCCACTTGACTTGATAGCTTCCATTTTCTCCCAAGAATTAACTTGGGAAGTTCACTTTCCCGACTTTAATACTTTTCAAATTCATCAACAACTATCTTCATTTGCTTTGTCTTGTCTCTGATTTGAAGTCTCTCTTCAATCTTCTTTATCTTCTTGTAATTTGACATCTTCTGATTGTGAAATTCATCTGACAAGAAATAATTGAGAGATTCTTCATAACTCTTGTACTTGAACATAGTCTTGGTGTGATTGTAATCTCTTACAAACTTCATCCATAGATCTTGAGTAAGAGTTGCTCTTTTATCTCCAGGTTGACTGTAGTTTATAATGAGCTGATCTTCACTGAGTTCTTCAGCCTGTCTGATATTGATTCGGTTGCTGATGCTGATTTTGCTTTCAAGTTGATCAGTTCTGCTTCTAGCTTCAGTTTCTCTTCTTGTAGCTTTCGCTTTTCTTCTTCTACTTCCCCTTTTTTGGCATCATAAATCTCATTGACCAAAAGATAAGTTGTTTTCTGATCTTCTGCTATGCCTTTTTGAGAAGTTAGAACTTTCTTAAGCTGAGTTTCTAACCCATAAATCCTTTGGTTCAGGTGCCATTCTTCCTTAGCTTGAGTTTCACGATCTTTTTCATTGGTGATCTCAAACTTTTCTTTCAGTTTAAGGATTTCAGAAATTGAGTTAGAAGTTGTCTTCTTGATTGTGTCAAGCTTTGTATGAATTGAGACATCAGTCTATTTTCTGTAATCCAAATAACTAGAAATCCATGACAATAAGGCATTATAGTCTTCTTTCTGAGTAAGCACATTGTCCAAGGTTGATTATAGTTTGGTCAGTTCTTTAGCTGTCAAAGTTTCAGTTGGACCTTCATCTTCCTTGATTACAGACTGAGTGTAATCTTCTATCACCATCAGTTGCTGAGTTTCATCAGCTTTTACTTTTTCTTCCTTATTGTCAATTGTCTGATTTCCAACTGGAAACTCTTCTGGTTGAGCATCGGCTTGCCTAACTTATCTTTCAGGTTGTACGTCTAGTTGCAAAACTGTATTGTGTTCAGCTTCTTTTCTTGAATCATCATCTTTATCATCATCATTCTTCTTTAAAGCATCCTTGGGTATAGATGATGTTGCTGATTCTTTTCTCTGAAATATTTCTTTGAATCTCTTATTGCAATTGGTGAGAAACTCATCCATAGGAAATAATGCGTATAAGTTATGTATTTCAAGTTTCTCCAACAATAGCTTCTCTTCATTCTGCAAAACATCCTTGATAGATTCTTTGGACTCTTTAGTTTTGAGCTTCATTTTTATTAACTTGATGATTCTTTCAGCTTCAAAAGCATAATCTGATTGTAATTGAACCGGCTATTGTTGAAATTACTGTTGCTCTTGACTGATTTCCATAACGGAAACTTGTTTCTCTGATATCTTCTGCTTTACGTGAGAAAGTTGGCCTTAGCTATTAGTGGTTATTTCCCCTCAGTTGGTGTTGTCTCGCTTGAAGTACCTAGGAACAAACGTCTTCCAACTGACTTAGCCTTCTGTGATTCAGCTTTCCTTTTAACTCCTTTTTGCTGAGCGATTTGCTGAGACACAGTTTTATTATTGGCTTCAGGTTAGGAAGTCTTGGAGGTTTCTTTCCTAGAATGGACTAGTGCTGTACCTTGTGTAGATGCATAATCAGCTTTTGTAGATGCAACAACAGTTTGTTCTACCTCTTTTCCCAGACTGAGTTTTTCCAAATAATGCTGAATCACCAAACTGAGTGATTTCTTCAACCAAAATCTTCCAACTAGATGTCTTCCTTAAGCTTTGGATTTTCTAACACATGCTAACTCAGCTAAGTGTTGTTTCTTGATCTGGTTGAAAACATATCCTGCCCAGTTGAACTCAAGTTCATCCCAGATGATGTTCATCAGAAGTATCCCATCTTCAAGAGTCCTAGAACTTTTACACATAGACTTATTTGAACCTATCATACCAATCAGTGTTAGTGGAAAGAAGTACACATTGGTAGTGGTGGATGATTACTCAAGATATACATAGGTTATCTTCATGTCCAAGAAAAGTGAAACCAAGAAACAGCTCACAGAACTTCTCAAGAGACTCCAAAACCAGAAAGGTGTAACAATTGTGAAGATAAGATCAGATAAAGGATCTGAATTTCTCAACAATATAACTGCCTGATTATTGCAAAACCTTTTGATGTTTTCTTGAAATCAAATAACTGCCTGATTATTGCTTCATTAACAAACACCTTTTCTCCATGAACTCTGGTCACCAGTGAGTTCCTAACCACCTTCATGTTTTCCCAAAATTGCAAAATTCTTTCCAAGTCATGATCTATTTGCAATTTTATCTCCAACAGGTTTTGCAAACCTGGTAAATTTTTGGTCTTTTTATGTATGTGGCTAGAAGGAAGAGTATTGTTGCACAATCTTTCACATTCATCAAAAGATAGACTTTGTACAACAGCGATTAATCTCGATTCTTGAGTGTGATTAGAGGCTGTCATTGTAAGAAAAATTAGAAGAAATTTTTGGACTTTTTGAGAGAGAGAAGATTTTCGAATTTGTGTGTGATTTGAGGAAAATATGATAATGGGAAATTATATAGGGGTTGTATGGAGAGTGTTGACGGTACTGATTTGAATCCATGATCTTTTAAGATTTTTGTACCAACTTTTCAAATTCCATGATTATTTGTGTAACCGGTGCATGTACAATCTGACAATAGAGGGGGTGTACACGCAACAAATTCTGACAGAAACGGCGGTAATTAAATGCGATGTAACTTTTGTCGGTTTTGTCCTTTCGACTTTTGACTTTCTTTGACTGGATAGAACTGAGGCTGAGATCAGTTTCTTGTTGAGTTCAATTCCGTCAACCTTCAGTTTCAGTAGTCAGTTTGAGATTGTTGATGTCAATGACTGATATGTCAAGTGAGCTCACCCAACATGACAAAGATCAACCCCCTTGACGAATCTCTAAGCTTAAACTGACTTAACTGACTTTGATAATTCCCAATTCAGTTCTCTGTTTTGCAAACCTATCTTTGTCAAGTGGTTTGGTAAAAATGTCAGCCAACTAATCTTCAGTTGGGACATAGAGAACTGTAACGTCCTTTTTCTCTGCATGATCCATTATAAAGTGATGTCTCACATAAATGTGCTTCGTCCTTGAGTGCAAAATTGGACTGTCAGTTATGGCAGTTGAACTTGTGTTGTCAAACATAATAGGAATCAACCCTTTTTCTATCTCATAATCTCTTAATTGTTGTCTTATCCATAAAACTTGAGCACAACAGCTTCCAGCTTCTATATACTCAACTTCAGCTATTGATGTCGAAATTGAGTTTTGTTTCTTACTGAACCACGACACAAGTCTATTTCCTACTAACTGACATGTGCCTGAAGTAATTTTTCTATCCACTTTGCATCCATCATAATCTGAGTCTGAGTAGGATATCAGTTTGAATTCTCCTTCTCTTGAGTACCATAT
The DNA here is from genome assembly GCA_024500145.1 of Gentiana dahurica var. dahurica. Taxonomy (NCBI): domain Eukaryota; kingdom Viridiplantae; phylum Streptophyta; class Magnoliopsida; order Gentianales; family Gentianaceae; genus Gentiana; species Gentiana dahurica. Next base: position 87,552,109 of record CM044901.1, on the reverse strand, counting down.
CCCTACTCCTTCTGTGTCTTTTAAATACTTCAAGGTTCTTTTGACAACTGTGAGATGGCTTTCCTTAGGTCTTGTTTGAAATCTGGCACAAACATCAACTGCAAAGGAGATGTCTGGTCTACTAGCTATGAGATAGAGTAGACTTCCAATCATTCTTCTATAGAGAATTTGATCCACATCCTTGCCATCTTTGTCTTCATCTAACCGGATGTTGGTTCCAAAAGGTTTTGCAATGCCAGCTGATTTCTCCATTCCAAACTTTTTGATCAATTCTCTTATATATTTGGTTTGATGGATAAATATCCCTTCATCCATCAGTTTCACTTGTAGACCGAGAAAGTATTTATGTTCTCCCATCATACTCATTTGAAATTTGCTCTTCATTAAACTTGCAAATTTTGCACAGAGTTGTTCATTTTCTGATCCAAAAATAATATCATCAACATAGATCTGAACTAGGAGAGTACTTTCTTCAACTTTCATTTTGAATAAAGTCTTGTCAATGGTTCATTTGATAAATCCATTGTCTACCAGAAACTGAGATAGATTTTCATACCAAATTCTTTGTGCCTGCTTCAGTCCATAAAGAGCTTTTCTCAGTTTAAAGACTTTATTAGCTTGATCTTTAATTTTGAATCCTGGGGGTTGCTGTACATAGACTTCTTCTTCAAGTATTCCATTCAAAAATGTACTTTTAACGTCTATTTGATATACTTTGAATTTCTTATGAGCTGCAAAGGCAAGAAAAAGTCTAATTACCTCTAACCTTGAAACTGGTGCATAAGTTTCATCGAAGTCTATCCCTTCTGCTTGTGAGTATCCTTTAGCTACAAGCCTAGCTTTGTTTCTGGAAATATTTCCATCTTCATCAAGTTTTTTCTGAAAACCCATTTGGTGCCGATTATATTGACATGATCTGGCTTATCCACCAATTCCCATACTTGATTCCTTTCAAACTCATTGAGTTCTTCTTGCATGGCTAGTATCCAATCTGGATCTTTCAGTACTTTTTCTATCTCTTTGGGTTCAGTTTGAGTAAGAAACATGCAATCATAGCATCTAACTGATGTCTTGTTCGAACTCCTTGTTAGAAATCCCCAATCACCTGATCTTCAGGATATCTCTCACCCATTGATGTACTGGGGGTTGCATTATAGGGTCTTCATTTTGTTGAACTGGTTCTTTATTATCTTCTTCTTGATCTTTTTGAGCTTGATTATCCTGAACTGGGTCAGTTTCATGTTGGTCAGCTGTAGGTTGTTCAACTGTTTGAAACTGAGACTGATCCTGATTTGAGGATTCTAAAATCCATAATCTCCCAATATCAACAAAAACTGATTCTGGAAAAACTGGTAACTGAGACTGAGAAACTGATTCTCGTTTATCTTCAGTAGTTTCACTAGGAAAGTTAGGTTCATTAAAAACTACGTGTATAGATTCTTCATGCTTGAGTGTTCATTTGTTCAGTACTCTGAATGCTTTACTGACACTTGAGTATCCCAAAAATATTCCTTCGTCAGCGTTGGGCTGAAAAACCTTAAGTTGATCCTTTCCATTATTGTGTATGAAGCACTTGCTTTCAAAGGCATGAAAGTATGAAACATTTGGCTTTCTTTCATTCCAAATCTCATATGGTGTCTTTTCTTGTATTTTGTTCATGAGAGATCGATTTTGAGTATAACAAGCTGTATTAACTGCTTCTGCCCAATACATTTCTGGTAACTTTGATTCACAAATCATTGTCCTTCCTGCTTCTTTAAGAGTTCTATTTCTTCTTTCAGCAACTCCATTCTTTTGAGGTGTTGCTGTAGCTGCAAGCTGATGTTGCACTCTATTCTCTCCACAATATTCAATGACTATATTGTTGAGAAATTCAGATCCTTTATCTGATCTTATCTTCACAATTGTTACACCTTTCTGGTTTTGGAGTCTCTTGAGAAGTTCTGTGAGCTGTTTCTTGGTTTCACTTTTCTTGGACATGAAGATAACCTATGTATATCTTGAGTAATCATCCACCACTACCAATGTGTACTTCTTTCCACTAACACTGATTGGTATGACAGGTGTCACGGATTTTATCTAACAAAACAAACAAGTAATAAAATTTATAAATCCGGTATTCCCCAAGTGTAGGGATCGTAGCATAGCGATTAATACCGGAGTCGATCACAGGGAATCGAGGTATCTAGTTCATTAATTTTCCTAAGGTTGTTACTACTAAAACGAAACTAAAAACGATAAAATAAACTGGACATAGGATTGTCAGTCCAAAGCCAGGAAGGATAAAAACGATGATAAATAAATAAAACTATAAACGAGAAAAAGCAATAAAAACGATGATCATGGTGATTAAACAATGAACAAACAAATATTCCTCCGATCCCGCAACCCTCAATTTCCTCTCTAAAGTTATCTTGTGATGATTTAATTAAAGATGTGGTTCACCTCTCATAAGTATGAATTCCTACTCTCGTAGATAATTCGCCTATCAATCTTTCATCTCTCGATATATAAGATTGACGCCCTCAAACCAAGGTGTAAGATCTCTCAATCTAGCAACCTAGAAATCTGACCTATCAACTCTCGTTATGTCAAGGTTAAAAATCCCATCTTTCCTATGGTGATCTAAGGTTCACACCGACTCTCGTCATACGGTAAACATCAAATACAATTCATCTTTCGATATTGATTGCATAACAAATAATCATAGAAAAGATACAACTTTGAATCAAAATCACAACATAAACTCCGATTGGAAATAGAAAAACCTGATGGAAAAGATTCAAATCGTTTGAACATGTTCAGCCCCAAGCGTTGAGCATAAAACGCAGCAAAAAGGAAATAAAAACAAGAAAAATCGCAACCCCAGCCTCCCTTAAGGGGGCTGGGGCCGCCTAGGGTTTTCTCCTAATGATTGTGTATCAAAAGGTCTCAATAATGTCTGTCTAGGGTTGAAATCCGCGCTGCTATTTATAGATAACTAGGTCGGCTGCTGCTAAAGTCGGTGTTGGACGCCCGTCCATTCACTCTGGACGCTCGTCCATTCTTCTGGACGGAGGTGAACGCTCGTCTAATTAAATCTGCACATCCTGTATCGAACAGCTTCTCTTGGACGCCAGTCCAATATTCTGGACGCCAGTTCAGACCCTTTTTTCTTCCAAATTCATCTTGATCTTCATTCCAACTTCATCTCTATCTATTTCCTTCCATGCAAATCATCACTTGAACATCTTTTAAGCTCCTTTCACCTCATGCAAGCGTACCTACATCACGATAAAAACATGCAAAATGTAACATCTTACATCTAAGGATATTTATCCAATAAAATCACATAATTAGCTCGATTTTGCACTTTAATACTTCAAAAACTCATTTGCTCAATATTTCAATATAAAGCTCGATTTCCATGAGAAACATACGAATATGGAGAGAATTGTTACAAAATATATCCTTATAAAACGTATAAAATCACCCTTAACAACTCCCCCACACTTAAACCTTGCTCGTCCCGAGCAAGACAAAACATAATCAAGACTCGAGACATATAAACATTTATGCAACCATAAAGCATATTCAATAGTTTAGAGGTTCACCAAAGTGTGTGTGCATAGCCATAATAAATTTCCACTAAATCCACACTTGAGATTGATTCAAGCAAAACTAGCCAACATCCCATTTAAATTAGAAATATAAAAACGATTATAACATGCACCTCACAAAACATACATATTCGAAAAATAATAATAAGGAGTATTTAAAATATTTCCGACATACTTAGAGGATAATCCCTACAACATATCTTTCAGTTTATACTGGGGATAGTCAGAAGATAACTACGGTTTTCAACCATCTTTTCACAATACTATTTGCTAATTTTTCTTAAAGTTCTCTTAATTACACACATATAGCATATGCCCTCATTCCCAGCAATAGGACTTTTCGTGATAACACCCTAGCTGGACTACTATCATCAGGCAGCCGGGAGCTATTAAGCCTCATAGTGGTATAGGACATTTCGTGATAACGCCCTACCGCACTCAAATCATTGGCAGCTACTTCCGACACTTATATATATATATATATATATATATATATATATATATATATATATATATATATATATATATATATATATATATATATATATATATAAAATTCATCTTAGAGTGGTATTCAAACCTTAAATTATATCCCTCCTATCACATTCAAACCTTCAGATATTCACAGTATGTCATACTTTAATTCTAAACACAAACTATTAAAAATTTCAAAATTCGTACGTACGCAAAGAATCATGCGATAATCATCAAAAATCTCTAATCAAATGGGCTTAGCTTTAAAATATAGCTCATCATTTACTATGGCACGTGGGAAATAGTGTTGGGTGAGACATCTAAATTTACTAAATATGTAAAATAATGCACCAATGATATAAGAACTCAAATAAAGATATGCCTTTGTTCACTTGGGACAAAACAAACAAATTTTTTAAAATTTAGCACTTTTTCATAGAAATATAATAGTATGGCAAATGAATGTAGATACATAAAACCATTTCCCTCCCCCACACTTAAATTACAACATGTCCTCATGTTGTGCAGAATTTAAAGAGCGGATAAAAATACTTAGCTGATTTGGTAATGATCCGAAGATTGGCTGAAGGAGGATAGATAATCGATCCGCGGTTCCGAGGCACGAGATGTCATATGTATTCCTCTCCAGATTCACTTCCAAGGCTAGCTTAACAAAAACAGCTAAAAATGTACCTGTACCACTTGAAAAACATGGCAGTATCTCGGGGAACATAGGGGGATAGAACATATTGCGCAGAAAAGTTTGATATAAGCACAGGAAATAATTGCTCAGATGGAAAAATCACCATACAGGGAAAACACAGGACATCTAAGCGTCAAATAAGACACAGAAGCTTACAATACACATATGGACCACATGTGCATACAGAAATAAGGATATAGGACACTAAAGTAGCAGGGCTAGGTGCACTAAAAAGAAAAAGAAAAATAAATAAGAAAAATAGAATAAAATACAATGCAACTAAATGATATGCAACTATACTAAAAAGGAAAAAAGAAAATAAAGAAAATAAACTAGCCCAACTAATTCCATAGATGTCGCCCTAATCTAAGCGAGGTCAAATATATAAACGTCTACCAAATAACGCCACAGAAGCGTAACAAAATTCGATTATGCAAAGCCATAGAAGCTTGCCATGTGAAGTGTAGACGTGCCTTTGACATCCCTAACACCCTAGATAGACGACAAAAAGAACAGCATAAATCAAATTGGAATCACGTATAGCTAGGTGAATTACTCAACATGGACTGCAGTAGATGGAACGAAAACCATAACGGTGAAAGAACAGGACATCTACGCATATACGAAGGCCACAGAGGCTAACAATAAAACATCCATGTCAATTAATGAAACATGTAAAAAGAGTCTATGGGGAAAATGATCATACATGTAAAACACATGGAAAATAAGTCATAGAGATTTTTTCAGATTAAGCTCATATAAAGATGGAACATATACATGGAACATTACAAAACAGTTAGGCTAGGTGCAACTTCATGAAAATATATTACAATGCAATCTACCTGATATGCAAAAATAAAAGAAAGAAAACTAGCCCACTCATTTGCAACACGACATGTATATCATAAACGTCTACCAAATAATGATAGTTTACGATAAACGACAGTACTATTCATTACATGCAGTGTAGACGCGCCTTAAGACTCATCAAAGGTGATAGCATTATGGAGAACCAACAGTTAGCTATACTAAACTGATATAACTCATAAGCCAAAGATAGTAGCAACGGAAAACCGACAGTAGCTACCCATATGAGTTAAAAAAAGAACAAGAAAACACATAAGTCTCAAAGCTCACAAGATTCATCACAACGATATGTAGCATACGGAAACCGACATTAGCTACTAAATAACAATAAGAAAATTTATAGCATACGAGAACCGACATTAACTATAACATGCATAGATGAATCATGTAAATAAAAATTAATCAATTATCTAACATGGATCCGTAGATGGAAAGATGTAAACATGCAAGTTCAGAACATCTACGTAAAAATAACTAGCCACAGAAGCTCGTATGAAAATATCCACGTCAAATAAAGCATGTATCAAGATAAAATCTATTCAAAGTGCTAAGAAAAACTGACAGACTGGACGGCCGTTCAGAAAATCCAGACGGACGTTTAAAGCATATTCAGGGCGGACGGACGTTCAGACAAGCGGACGCTCGTCCTCTTGTTAATGATGAACTGGACGGGCGTTTGGAAAGGACAAATGCTCCTTTGGTTCTCTTAAGACATAACAGAGTTGGTGCAAGTTGGACGGACGGGCGTTCACTTACTATGGACGCCCGTCTGACTCAGCAGAAAGGCACAGCAGACTCGATTGATACCAGAAAACAGCAGCAACCCTAAAATCATAACCTAATACCATATCATTAAAACAGAAACCCTAGTGTTTATTAAAAACGAAAACAAAACTACGAAACCTAAATTCACGTTTCATAAATTGAGTGAAAAAAAAGGTTTTGCACATTCTTAACCCAATGGTTATCGAAACACGGCAAAATAAAAAAACCTCAATTTATTTAACGCTACTTTTATTGAAAACTACCTAAAAAGATACGGAAATAGAAACCTAAACCTAAACTACGAAAAATTTAAAACAGAAAACAAGAAAACGATAAAAGGGAGAAAAACGTGTTGAAATCTTCTGAGCCCAAAATGGAAGGGAAAACAGCAGATTTTGACCTCGAAAACGAGCTTTCCGAATTGGGGTCCTGCGCGCCAAACGGACACTCGAGCCGAAAGTTATGGCCAAAATACTACCGGGTACCCTAACGATCCCTTTTATCCAAACTTATAACAGAAAATCAGAAAAATTAATAAACTAGACAGCCGTACCGATTCCCCGGCAACGGCGCCAAAAACTTGTCACGGATTTTATCTAACAAAACAAACAAGTAATAAAATTTATAAATCCGATATTCCCCAAGTGTAGGGATCGTAGCATAGCGATTAATACCGGAGTCGATCACAGGGAATCGAGGTATCTAGTTCATTAATTTTCCTAAGGTTGTTACTACTAAAACGAAACTAAAAACGATAAAATAAACTGGACAGAGGATTGTCAGTCGAAAGCCAGGAAGGATAAAAACGATGATAAATAAATAAAACTATAAACGAGAAAAAGCAATAAAAACGATGATCATGGTGATTAAACAATGAACAAACAAATATTCCTCCGATCCCGCAACCCTCAATTTCCTCTCTAAAGTTATCTTGTGATGATTTAATTAAAGATGTGGTTCACCTCTCATAAGTATGAATTCCTACTCTCGTAGATAATTTGCCTATCAATCTTTCATCTCTCGATATATAAGATTGACGCCCTCAAACCAAGGTGTAAGATCTCTCAATCTAGCAACCTAGAAATCTGACCTATCAACTCTCGTTATGTCAAGGTTAAAAATCCCATCTTTCCTATGGTGATCTAAGGTTCACACCGACTCTCGTCATACGGTAAACATCAAATACAATTCATCTTTCGATATTGATTGCATAACAAATAATCATAGAAAAGATACAACTTTGAATTAAAATCACAACATAAACTCCGATTGGAAATAGAAAAACCTGATGGAAAATATTCAAATCGTTTGAACATGTTCAGCCCCAAGCGTTGAGCATAAAACGCAGCAAAACGGAAATAAAAACAAGAAAAATCGCAACCCCAGCCTCCCCTAAGGGGGCTGGGGCCGCCTAGGGTTTTCTCCTAATGATTGTGTATCAATAGGTCTCAATAATGTTTGTCTAGGGTTGAAATCCGCGCTGCTATTTATAGATAACTAGGTCGGCTGCTGCTAAAGTCGGTGTTGGACGCCCGTCCATTCACTCTGGACGCTCGTCCATTCTTCTGGACGGAGGTGAACGCTCGTCTAATTAAATCTGCACATCCTGTATCGAACAGCTTCTCTTGGACGCCAGTTCAGACCCTATTTCTTCCAAATTCATCTTGATCTTCATTCCAACTTCATCTCTATCTCTTTCCTTCCATGCAAATCATCACTTGAACATCTTTTAAGCTCCTTTCACCTCATGCAAGCGTACCTACATCACGATAAAAACATGCAAAATGTAACATCTTACATCTAAGGATATTTATCCAATAAAATCACATAATTAGCTCGATTTTGCACTTTAATACTTCTAAAACTCATATGCTCAATATTTCAATATAAAGCTCGATTTCCATGAGAAACATACGAATATGGAGAGAATTGTTACAAAATATATCCTTATAAAACATATAAAATCACCCTTAACAATAGGTTCAAATAAGACTATGTGTAAAAGTTCTAGGACTCTTGAAGTTGAGTGCTGAGACTTAGTCTTGAAACTTGCTTTGACTTGGTTTCCTTTTTGGCAAGCATCACATAAGCTATCCTTCTTGAAGGGAATTTCGGGTAATCCAATTACTAACTGTTTCTTGACCAATGTGTTGATGTCATCAAAGTTGGGATGATCCACTAGCATTGTCTTTGAGTTGATGTGTGAAAGTTTGATACCCTGCATCGATTTCTCTTTGTAAAAAATGTATATAAACAGCCTTTGTAAATTTGATCACTTAGCCTAACCTCGATTTACATCATCTACGAAGCTCCCGGACGGGGCGTTGGGGTCTTTGGGTTGGGGCTTTACCTTATATATATATATATATATATATATATATATATATATATATATCACGTATGTCGTTTTGTTTACAACTTTATTATCATGAAACATGATAATCAATGAAGAAGGGCGGATCCAGGAAATTTTCTCAGTGTGTCACTGAACGGTAAAACTACATTTTTTATTCAAATATTTGTTCCAATGAGATCATCGGAGCCTAAAATTACATTTTTTTTAACAACTAAACGATATATTTTAATACTAAAAATATTCCCCTGATTTCACTAGAGATACTTGACACCCGAAGACCAAATAGATCCACCCATGTCAATGAAGCAAGACAGCATTTAAATATCATTACGTAGACATCAAAGGGAAAGTGTAGTGCAATGACAGCAATGTGTTGGAAGACATTATACAAATACAAGTTGGCAAATTTGTTTGGGAAGCCAGCTCCGTCAACTTTAACAAAGAAATTTTTATTGGAGAGACAGTGATGGTGTTCCAATTATTTTCTATATAAAAAAAATGTTGAACCCAACATTAAGGGTCCCCACTCTTTTTGTCCAAGGGGATGAGTGAAGATGTTAATTAGTTTATCAGTGGCTCAGAGTTATGAGTTGCCTTTTATACCAAAGAACTGAAATAAGGCTCTCTTTACAGGGTTCGAACCTCCACCCTCCAGCTTAAAGTCCAGGCTGCCGTAAGCACCCAAGCTCCTTCCCAACCGAGTTACGTCCCGGGGACAATCCTATTATTTTATAATGTTATGTTATTTTTTGTATTTTTTTTGTTTTTACTTTTTATTGATGAATAGGAAGTGATATGGCACATTTCACACATTTATTACGGACAGAAGAGTCTATTCACTCCTAAAACCTATTCTGATTAAATATAAGTAATAAATAAATAAATTTTGTACTTTGCTAATTTTAATGACATGTTGATTTTTCTACTCCCAATAACAGTAACAATGTATGAATTATGCTATAGAGCTGTACATGTTGATGAATCTCATATGCTTGATAGTGTTAAAATGTATCAATATTTGATCAATTGTATCACTTTGAAATGCCTAAATATATCATTTTACACATCTGAATGGCATTAACCTATGTTTAACATCAGTATATACTTGATCATCGTATATGCTATGTGTGTTATACATGTGATGGACTAATTTCCACAAGTCTATTTAGACTCACATAATTTGACATAATGTTGCAAATTATATACATCAAAAGATGATTGAGATTACAAAGATGGAAATGCGATACATTATATAAAAATAGATCACAATTAAAATATAATGGGCGATACATACTATATTATATGATGTATAACAAACAATGTAACGCTATGAATTATTATATTTCCCGCTTATTACACTTAACATACTAGCTATAATCTATTCCTCTCTTGTATTTCAAATGAGATACAAGTTGCATTTTCTTTCTTCAACAGTCTCATCCCAACAGCCACGAAGAATACGGTGGAGATGACAACAATGAAAGCTGGATTCAACTAATGTGATGAAAGGCCACGGAATTCTATATTCAAGTTGATCCAGCCTTCATGAAGCTATAAGGAGCTGAGTAAAAGTTGTGGAACATTAATTTTAGCTAGTTGGAGCTGATAGAGGTCAATCAAGGGAGGCCCGTCCCTGAGGGCAGGCCAACAAGACCACGGCCAAGAGCCTCCCGTCAAAATTTGTAATTTAAGGGATCTCTTTTCATATTCTAGTATTGTATTTTAGGTCAAGTTCTATTTTTTATTTAATAAGTCACCACTTCATGCTACATGACACACGCTCATTCTTTCGGACTGAATTGAATAATGCTTCATCTATATCACATACTGAAGAATCGAGTCATACGTGCTTTAAAAAGGGTGGTTAATAACAGAATGTATGATTAATATGTCACTATTTCAAAAGTGGACATGACTCCCACCTAAGCGTTGAACAAGGACATAATTAATTGGCTCAATTTTCTCACTTAGAATGGATCAAAAGTCTATGTGGTCAAAAATGCATCGAAGAGAATTAAGATAAATTTGGAATATCTTGTTAAAAAGCTAAGTGACGTTCAAATTCATCAGCATCAAAGTGACGTTCAAATTCAGTTTCCCGACTGTAAGACTTTTCAAATTCATCAGCATCTATCTTTATTTGCTCTGTCTTGTCTCTGAATTGAAGTCTCTCTTCGATCTTCTATATCTTCTTGTAATTTGCCATCTTCTGATTGTGAAATTCATCTGACAAGAAATAATTGAGAGATTCTTCATAACTCTTGTACTTGTACTTAGTCTTGGTGTGATTGTAATCTCTTACAAGCTTCATCCATAGATCTTGAGTAAGACTTGCTCTTTTATCTCCAGGTTGACTGTATTTTATAATAAGCTGATCTTCATTGAGTTCTTCAGCATGTCTGATACTATATTCGGTTGCTGATGCTGATTTTGCTTTCTAGTTGATTAGTTCTGCTTTTAGCTTCAGTTTCTCTTCTTGTAGCTTCAGCTTTTCTTCTTCTTCTTCCCTCTTTTTGGCATCATACATCTCATTGACCAAAAGATGTGTTGCTTTCTGATCTTATGCTATGCCTTGTTGAGAAGTTTGAACTTCCTTAAGCTGAGTTTCTAACCCATAAATCCTTTGGTTCAGGTGCCATTATGCTTTATCTTGAGTTTCACGATCTTCTTCGGTGGTGATCTCAAATTTTTATTTCAGTTTAAGGATTTCGAAAACCGAGTTAGAAGTGTCTTCTTGATTGTGTCAAGATTTGTATGAACCGAGACTTCAGTCTATTTTCTGTAATCCAAATAACCAGAAATCCTTGACAATAAGGCATTATAGTCTTCTTTCTGAGTAAGCACACTTTCCAAGGTTTATTGTAGCTTGGTCAGTTCTTCAGATGTCAAAGTTTCAGTTGGATCTTCATCTTCCTTGATTACGGACTGAGTGTTATCTTCTATCACCATCAGTTGCTGAGTTTCATCAGCTTTTCCTTCTAATTCCTTATTGTCAGTTGTCTGATTTCCAACTGGCAATTCTTCTGGTTGAGCATCAGCTTGCCTAACTTGTCTTTCAGGTTGTACGTCTGGTTGCAAAACTGTACTCTGCTCAGCTTCTTTTCTTGAATCATCATCCTTATCATCATCATTCTTCTTTAAAGCGTCCTTGGGTATGATGATGTAGCTGATTCTTTTCTCTGAGCTATTTCTTTGAATCTCTTATAGCAATTGGTGAGAAACTCATCCATAGGAAATAATGCGTATAAGTCTAGTATTTCAAGTTTCTCCAACAATATATTCTCTTCATTCTGAAAAACATCCTTCATAGATTCTTTGGAGTCTTCTGGGGTCTTCAGTTTTGAGCTTAATTTTTATCAACTTGATGATTCTTTTAGCTTCAAAAGCATAATCTGATTGTAACTGAACTGGCTGTTGCTGAAATTGCTAATGCTCTTGACTGATTTCCATTACGGAAACTTGTTTCTCTGATATCTTCTGCTTTACATGAGAAACAACTTCAGTTATCAAGTTGTCCTTAGCTATCAGTTGTTGTTCCCCCTCAGTTAGTGATGTGTCGCTTGAAGTACCTAGGAACAAATGTCTTCAAATTGACTTAGCCTCCTGTGGGTCAGCTTTCTTTTTAACTCCTTTTTGCTGAGCGATTTGCTGAGACACAGTTTTCTTATTGGCTTCAGGTTTGGAAGTCTTGGAGGTTTCTTTCCTAGAATGGACTAGTGCTGCGTCTTGTACAGATGCATCATCAGCTTTTGTCGATGCAGCAGCAATTTGTTCTACCTTCTTCCCCTGACTGAGTCTTTCCAAATAATGCTGAATCACCAAACTGAGTGATTTCTTCAACCAAAATCTGCCAACTAGTTGTCTTCCTTCAGCTTTGGTTTTGCTAACACAGGCTAACTCAGCTAAGTGTTCTTTCTTGATCTGGTTGAAAATGTATCCTGCCCAGTTGAACTCAAGTTCATCCCAGATGATGTTCATCATATGTATCCCATCTTCAGATAAATTATCCAACCCTTTGTGATGTCCTATGACATGTTGGCTAATCCATCTACTGAGTAGAGAAAACTTAGGTTTAAGACTGTTGAGCTTTGAATTGAGGTCGGCAGGTTGATCTGTTGCTGAAATCTGTCTGAGGAAGGCTTCTTGTTTCAGTGGAAAACAGGCTAGGTCTATTGATTCCACAAGCGGCTTCTTGAAATCAAATAACAGCCTGATTATTGCTTCATTAACAAACACCTTTTCTCCACGAACTCTGGTCACCAGTGAGTTCCTAACCACCTTTATGTTTTCCCAAAATTGCAAATTCCTTCCAAGTCATGATCTTTTTGCAATTTTATCTCCAACAGGTTTTGCAAACCTGGTAAATTTTTGATCTTTTCATGTATGTGGCTAAAAAGAAGAGTATTGTTGAACAATCTTTCATATTCATCAAAAGATAGACTTTGCACAACAGCGATTAATATCGATTCTTGAGTGTGTTTAGAGACTGTCATTGTAAGAATAATTAGAAGAAAATTGTGCTTTCTGAGAGAGAGAAGATTTTCGAATTTGTGTGCGAATTGAGGAAAATATGATAATGGGAAATTATATAGGGGTTGTATGGAGAGTGCTGACGGTTTTGATTTGAACCCACGATCTTTGAAGATTTTTGTACCAACTTTTCAAATTCCATGATTATTTGTGTAGCCGATGCATGTACAATCTGACAATAGAAGGGGTGTACACGCAACAAATTCTGTCAGATACGACGGTAATTAAATGCGATGTAACTTCTGTCTGTTTTATCCTTTCGACTTTTGACTTTCTTTGACTGGATAAAAACTAAGGCTGAGATCAATTTCTTGTTGAGTTCATTTCCTTCAACTTTCAGTTTCAGTAGTCAGTTTGAGATTGTTGATGTCAATGACTGATCTGTCAAGTTAGCTCACCCAACATGACAAAGATCAATCCCCTCGACGAATCTATGAGCTTAAACTGACTTAACTGACTTTGATAATTTCCAATTTAGTTCTCAGTTTTGCAAACCTTTCTTTGTCAAGTGGTTTGGTAAAAATGTCAGCCAACTGATCTTTGGTTGGTACATAGAGAATTGTATCGTCTTTTTTCTCTACATTATCCCTTATAAAGTGATCTCTCACATCAATGTGTTTCGTCCTTGAGTGCAAAACTGGACTGTCAGTTATGGCAATTGCACTTGTATTGTCACACATTATAGAATCATCCCTTCATCTATCCCATAATCTCTTAATTGTTGTCTTATCCATAAAACAACATCTTCCAACTGCTATATACTCAACTTCAGCTGTTGATGTCGAAATTGAGTTTTGTTTCTTACTGAACCATGACACAAGTCTATTTTCTAGTAACTGACATGTGCTTGAAGTACTTTTTCTATCCACTTTGCATCCAGCATAATCTGAGTCTGAGTAGGTATCTGGTCTACTAGCTGTGAGATAGAGTAGACTTGCAATCATTCTTCTATAGAGAGTTTGATCCACATCCTTGCCATCTTTGTCTTCATCTAACCTGATGTTGGTTCCAATAGGTATTGCAATGCCAGCTGATTTCTCCATTCCAAAATTTTTGATCAGTTCTCTTGTATATTTGGTTTGATGGATAAATATCCCTTCATCCATCTGTTTCACTTGTAGACCAAGAAAGTAATTCAGTTCTCCCATCATACTCATTTGAAATTTGCTCTTCATTAAACTTGCAATTTTTTCACAGAGTTGTTCATTTTCTGATCCAAAAATAATATCATCAACATATATCTGAACTAGGAGAGTACTTTCTTCAACTTTCATTCTGAATAAAGTCTTGTCAATGGTTCCTTTGATAAACCCATTGTCTACCAGAAACTGAGATAGAGTTTCATACCAAGCTCTTGGTGCCTGCTTCAGTCCATAAAGAGCTTTTCTTAGTTTAAAGACTTTATCAGCTTGATCTTTAATTTTGAATCTGGGGGTTGCTGTACATAGACTTCTTCTTCAAGTATTCCATTCAAAAATGCACTTTTAATGTCCATTTGATATACTTTGAATTTCTTATGAGCTACAAAGGCAAGAAAAAGTTTGTTTGCCTCTAAACTTGTAACTGATGCATAAGTTTCATCGAAGTCTATCCCTTCTAGTTAGCTACAAGCCTAGCTTTGTGTCTGGCAAAATTTCCATCTTCATCAAGTTTGTTTCTGAAAACTCATTTGGTGCGGATTATATTGACATGATCTGGCTTATCCACCAATTCCCAAACTTGATTCCTTTCAAACTCATTGAGTTCTTCTTGCATGGCTAGTATCCAATCTGGATCTTTCAATGCTTCTTATATCTCTTTGGGTTTAGTTTGAGATAAGAAACATGCAATCATAGCATCTAACTGATGTCTTGTTCGAAGTCTTTGTTGGAAACCACCAATCACTTGATCTTCAGGATGATCTCTCATCCATTGATATACTGGGGGTTGCATTATAGGGTCTTCATTTTGTTGAACTGGTTCTTCATGAACTTCTTCTTGATCTTCTTGAGCTTGATTATCCTGAATTGGGTCAGTTTCATGTTGGTCAGCTATAGGTTGTTCAGCTGTTTGAAACTGAGAATGATCCTGATCTGAGGATTATGAAATCCTTAATCTCCCAATATCAACAAAAATAGATTCTGGCAAAACTGGTAACTGAGACTGTGAAACAGATTCTCGTTTAACTTCAGTTGTTTCACCAGGAAAGTTAGGTTCATAAAAAACTACATGTATATTTTCTTCATGCTTGAGTGTTCGTATGTTCAGTACTCTGAATGCTTTACTGACACTTAAGTATCCCGAAAATATTCCTTCGTCAGGTTTGGGCTAAAAAACCTTAAGTTGATCATTTCCATTATTGTGTATGAAGCACTTGCTTCCAAAGGCATGAAAGTTTGAAAAAATTGTCTTTCTTCCATTCCAAATCTCATATGGTGTCTTTTCATCTCTTTTGTTCATGAGAGCTCGATTTTGAGTATAACAAGCTGTATTAACTGCTTCTGCCCAATACATTTCTGGTAACTTTTATTCACAAATCATAGTCCTTCCTGCTTCAGTGAGAGTTCTATTTCTTCTTCAGCTACTCCATTCTGTTGAGGTGTTGTTGTAGCTGCAAGCTGATGTAGCACTCCATTCACAACTGTTACACCTTTCTAGTTGTGGAGTCTCTTGAGATGTTCTATGAGCTGTTGCTTGGATTCACTTTTCTTGGACATGAAGATAACCCATGTATATCTTAAGTAATCTTCCACCACTACCAATGTGTACTTCTTTCCACTAACACTGATTGGTATGATAAGTCCAAATAAGTCCATGTGTAAAAGTTCTAGGACTCTTGAAGTTGAGTGCTGGGACTTAGTCTTGAAACTTGCTTTGACTTGCTTTCCATTTTGGCAAGCATCACATAATATCATTCTTGTAGGAAATTTCAGGTAATCCAATTACTAACTGTTTCTTGACCAATGTGTTGATGTCATCAAAGTTGAGGTGACTGAGTTTCTTGTGCCATAACCAGCTGACTTCTGATTTGGTATGCACAAGCAAACGTGTCTCGATCTGAAACTGCTGTTGACCAGTCTACAACATACATATTCTCTTTTATTCTTCTAGCAAGAACTACTTGATATGCAGTTTCACTAACAACAATGCAGAATTCCATATCAAATGTAATTCTGTATCCCATGTCACAAAATTGACTTGTGCTGAGAAGGTTATAATGCAGTCCTTCCACATATGATACATTCTTGATTGTAAGTCCATTCCTGATCAAGGTTCCATAGCCTTTTGTATATCCAGGTTTGTCCTTACTTCCAAAATTAACTTTTGGTCCATCATTGGCTACAAAATCAGTTAGACAATCTTTACTCTTTGTCATGTGTCTTGAGTATCCACTGTCAAAATACCAAATATCCTGCAAAACAAATTAAAATGTTGTTGGTACCCAACTCTGTTTGGGACCTTGGGGGTCAGTTGTCAGTACAACTCGGGGGATATTTCCATAAGGTCTTCTCTGGAAATTGTTGCACTTGTTTTCATATATGTAAGCCACATTCCCATAGTATCTTTTTCTGTATTGTGCCTCATTTATATGATTTCTCAACTCTTTTGGCTGAAACTAGTTTCCAAAATGCTTTTTATTAGTGAAGACTGAATAATAACTATCATTCTATCTGTACTGTGGTCTTGACTGACTTTGGTACTGAGACTTTTGCTGAGAACTGGGATTAGTCCTCGGCTGAGTCATGGACCGAAACTTGTGATAAGTTTTCTGTCTCGAATGATTGTTCCTATCAGCTTTAATAATAGGTTCAGTAAAATTCCAATCATCAGTAGTGGGGTATAATCTGCCTTCCCCCTGACTGTGTGAATCTTTGAATGATTAACATTCTTAGATTTACTCTGACTGAAATTTTTCTGGTTCTTAACTTGATCAAATTTTGTAGATCTGGCATTTGATCTACAATTCATGTTTCCTTGATGTACATCTCATTTACCTTTAGATTTGTTTTTGTTATTGATCACACCTGACTTCTTGGAAAATTAATGCTGGGACCGAGTTGATTCACATAAAATTGGTTTTACTGGTTCAGCAAGCTTCTCAGTTTGTTGGTTTTTTAGGTTTTGAAGGCTAATCACAGTTCGTTTGTTTTTTGGGTTTAGCTCATCTAAAGGTAAATAGTTCTTCTTATCAAAAGGTTCCATTTTTAGTTTAAAGAACATGCTTTTATTTTGTTTTGAATATTGTTTTAATGCACAACATGATTATGTGTTGCCGAGTATCTTCTAAAAGGTTTTCTAAGCTTTTTATGTCTTCTACTTTCTTGGAATTATCTTATGTACCTTGATTACGAGTAGTGGATATAGGATGGGAGTTCATTGTTTGTACGGCCTTGGAATGTTCCTGATGTCGCGCATTATGTCGCTTATACTATCAAGAGTACTAGGTCAAATTATAGCATAGCAACGGTGAATCAAGGTCGATCCCATAGAGACAAGGCAACTCAAGTATAAACGAGTCTAACGTAATTAAGAAAACAAATATGGTCGTCGACCAACAATAAACATAAAAGAAACATGGTATTCCTTCCCCATCCCATCTATCTACTAACTTGGTCTAGTTAATCCTTATGTTTACTTCCCCACACAATTTTCTTAAATCAGTCGAACGTTTTAATTCAGCTTTAGCTACGGGTGCATCTCCTAACCCTATCTACTTCCACTGTAAGGACATCAAACAATCTATACGCAACTAACCTCCTTTGTTAAACATTTAAGTACTATGATAATATTTATGTTTTATATTTGCAGATGTGTTGTTTTTTTAACATGTATTGTCCTTTTGTTTTTCACGTTTTACTATTATTATAATTGAAAAGAAAATATTGCTGATAAAAAAAAAAAAAAATATATATATATATATATATATATATATATATATATATATATATATATATATATATATATATATATATATATATATATATTTATGAATATTTGCGATTACTGGTGGTCGCTAATAACACTCGGAGGTGAAAATCCATACTGCATTTGCGACTACACATGTAGTCTTTATTGCAAATACGATATTAGCTACAACAGTGTATTCGCTAATAATGTGTCCACATAAGCTGCACGTCATCCTCCAACTCATGCCATGTCATCCGCCAACTCATACTACGTCAACATGCGGTCCACGTAAGTTGACACGTCATGATCCACGTCAGCTTCCAGCTCATTGCCATGTCATTCTGACGTGGCGGGATGGAAGTAGGTTCACCGCATTTGAGACTACATGTGGTCGCAAATAATGGTCTAATATTTGCCTCCATAGCAAGTAGTCGCTAATAAACTATTTGACACATGCTTTTTGCGGCTATCTACTAGCGACTATGGGTAGTCGCTAAAGACATATTTGCGTCTACAACAACCTATTTGCCACTACTTTTTGTGGTCGCAATAAACCTTTTTCTTGTAGTGGTTGGTTGTATTAGCCCATACGCAATAAGTTCTAGAGATGCCGGTATGAGACCGAATACCTCCCTAAGCAGCTATCGACTATGACTAGCACGTTCCTAGGGATCCATCAAGGCAATGTCATAATTAACACTTCACTAACAGTCTTTGATGTTAATTTACGAATTACGAATAATAGATTGGCCAGACCTAATGAATCGTTTTAATTGTTCCCGTCGATCAATGAATCTCCAGATTAGGGTTAACTAAAAGTTGCCATGGTAAATCGGTATAGACCGCTGATTTACCTGGGGCGATGGTTCCTATTCTGGAATCTACATTGCTTCGTTCTGATTAATTCAAGTAATTATGGTGTTGTTAAACATGCAGATTAACTATAACACGTAAATACAAGTAGATCTACCATAATAAAGACATAAAGGAACGTTCAAAGCTTCACACCTCTGATTATGGGGATCTAGCTTGATCTACTCCAGCTAGAGATGGCAAGGAGGGAAGGAAACCGTAGAACAAATCACCAAAAGCTAAAGAAACTTTATTTCATCAAATTTGATAATAATGTTTATTAAAATCTATCAAAGTATTGTGATATATCTTTACAATCAGTTCTGCGGCTTTATATAGATACATTAGCCGACTTATGACTCAAATAAACCCTAACCGACCTAGTATATACAGAAGACTTCAGTTTCGTGTCCTCCAAGCCCTCGATTAATCAGGCCTAGCCTATAGTTAATCGGGCTTAATTTTTTTTTCTGGCAGATCTCTTCCTTGATTTTCCCCACTTGGCCCAATGCTCTTCCCTCGGTCTAGATCCTTCCTTAATTGCTCCGGATTTCGGTACATCCTGAAAAATGCATAAAACATGACAAAACAGTACCAGATCCTCGGGATAATAAAACAGATGCAGAATTATGGACTTAGGAACATGCATTTGGTGTTTAACACATTCTCCACAATAAATAAGCATATCTACCTTCTTTAGAGCAAGATTCAGGGTGAATAAATGTTAATTTAATGGTGCATTTAGAGCGTTAACAGTTCCCGTAGGTTAGACATGCTCTTATGTGCTTTTTGTGCTCCTATATGTTTATAATTTGTGACCTCGAGATGTACTGAAACGGAGTACCATGGGGTTCTAAGTCCCATGTCGAACATGTAACGAGTTGTATTCCCTATATCATTCTTAAGAAGATGTATCGAATGGGGTACCGTGACCCAGCCCCACGTTGGACGTATGATTAGTCATGTTCCCCGTGTTGCACCATGCCTTTATGTCAAGTAAGTAAGACTCAAGATCAGACAAGACAAGTCAAGACAAGACGAGAGTACGTCAAGAAAATGAGTAGGTTAAGTAAGTAATTAATGTAACGAACAAGTACGCGCAAGATGAACTGAATGTTGTTAAGGCTTGTTTTTTTATGCATGGTTCAAAGTTGGTTCACTTGTGTTTCATGTTATGATTTTGTAAGTAGTTTTATTAACGTCACAAGTTCTGTTCTTAAAACTATTTGAGAACTGGATGAAGTAGATTCATGTCCTGTCTCAAGGCATTCGACATACATGAATCCCCATTTTGATCTTCTTTCTCCTTACGTACTCAACGTCCGGCCGGTGCTCACTCTTTTCTTTGGAATAAGAAGGTTGCATGTACATGCAGTTTTGACGATGAGGTTGGAGAGCTAACTTAGGATAGAGCAATAAAATTGTTTATGTTTTCGTTTCCTTTTGTAGTTGTTTCTTCTTTTCAGACAAGTGAGTTGTAATGGATAATAGTGTTTACTTTAAGTTAAATATGATATAGTTTGACAGCAGTTGTATTCGGATTGTGGTGGTTTTGGAAGACCTCGATGGTCTATTTCCCGAGTCTACAACTTGTTTCATCTGCAAAAATCTTTTATTACTCGGATATGACATGAGACTTACGTGGGGTTTAGAGTTTACTCTATATGTCAAGTGCCGAACGTCCTGTGTCCGGATAAGGACACGGTATCCGGAACATTGGCATTATAAAAATAACCTTTGAATGTCGTTAATGCAGTAGTTGTAAAGTATTGAAAAGGGGATGAATATATAATAAATAAGAGGTAAAATGAGAAAAATATAATAAATGCTTCTTTGATATTTTAAATGAACTTATATTTTGGGACAAATCAAAAAATCTAAATGAATTTTTATTTTTGGACGAAAGAAGTATTTTTATTCACATTAACCCCTAATTAAATTAAACTAAGTCTTTGGATGCAAGAGGTCAGAGTGGAAAGGACTCCGGTCGCTTAAGCAAAGAGGTCTCGGGTTCGAGCCCTTGTGGATGCCACAAACCTTGTCGGGAAAGGTCCCCACCTTTGGTGCCCAACTGTACCGCGAATGATTAGTCTCAAACTATTGCCTGAGGATACCTTGCGAAAGCAAATTAAACTAACTCTTTGTATTTCCATGTCAATAAATAATGGGAATGCAAAATGCCATTTCCCCATGTTAGGGGAAGTTGTGTTCACATCAGTAAAAATTGAAGCTCAACGTATTGGATGAAAAATGACCAAATTACTTAGTACTCCCTCCGTTCCTAATTATATGTCGCACTTGCCAAAATCAAAATTTTCTTTTTATATGTCGTAGTTACATTTTCAATACATATTTTAATACACTTTCCGCTTTTCAATATTACTTTTCAACTTTCTAGACTCATTCAACCAATCAATCTTTCATATTCATTACACCATTACATTTTTCAATTTTTTTTTTTAAAAAATACTCATTTTTTTAATCTGTGGGTTTTTCTCAAACACGACATATAATTAGGAACGGAGGCAGTAGTATAAGAAGATGATTGTTTTTTTAGTAACCTAAGTCATTTTATTTATTGATGTAGAATATTAAAGTGCAAAAGAAGAAGGATAAATTTGTCGTTTTACAATCTTTTCAAACATATTAATCATTTTTTAACTTGTGTTAATTTTCAAACAAAATCTACTATTTAAAAAAACCGGAGGGAGTACCATTTGCTATTAAGATCAAATCATCCGGGACCCCGTAATATTTATTCAACTCTGAAGTAAACGTCACACACGGGAGTCTCATTATATATATATATATATATATATATATATATATATATATATATATATATATATATATATATATATATATCCTCCAAAGGCATAATTCAATTAAACGTGTAACGCTCCCAGACCCCTGGCCTGGTAGCGCTAAATGAGTCATAAATGATCATGTCAACTGTATAGACCTCCGTCTCGCTTGGCCTAAAATGGTTAACCCGAGTTGACAAGACCTTTATGTTTCACACTTATATGGGGGTGAGCAGCACATTACTTTACCGATGTGAGAATTTACATTCTCCCCACTATAAGGAACTGACGTCCTCGCCAGGATGGCCAAGACTTGTCCCAGTGGACTTGTCCTAGTTTCATCCCTACCAGAGGATTTCTAGAGGTGACCCCACCCCTCACGGTGTGGCACTTAGGTCCGTCTGATAGTCAACGTTGAATACCATTCTGTAACGCCCACAGACCCCGGGTCTGGTAGCGCTAAAGTAGTCATAAATGGTCTGGTCAACTTCTTAAACCGCCGTCCTTGCTTGGTCTAAAAGGGATAACCCGAGTTGATATGATTTTTATGTCTCACACTTATACGGGGGTGAGCATGACATTACTTTACCGATTTGGGAGTTTACAAAATGAGTTGGGATGATCCACTAGCATTGTCTTTGAGCTGATGCGTGAACGTTCGATACCCTGCATCGATTTCCTTTTGTAAAAAATGTATATAAACAGCCTTTGTAAATTTGATCACTGAGCCTAACCTCGATTTACATCATCTACGAAGCCCCCGGACGGGGCGGTGGGGTCTTTGTGTTGGGGCTTTACCTTATATATATATATATATATATATATATATATATATATATATATATATATATATATATATATATATATATATATATATATATATATATATATCACGTATGTTGTTTTGTTTACAACTTTATTATCATGAAACATGATAATCAATGAACAAGGGCGGATCCAGGAAATTTTCTCAGTGTGTCACTGAACGGTAAAACTACATTTTTTTTATTCAAATATTTGTTCCATTGAAATAATCGGAGCCTAAAATTACATTTTTTTTATCAACTAAACGACATATTTTAATACTAAAAAAATTCCCGTAATTTCACCGGAGATACTTGATAGACCACATAGATCCGCCCATGCAATGAAGCACGACAGCATTTAAATATCATTACGTAGACATCAAGGGGAAAGTGTAGTGCAATGACAGCATGTGTTGGAAGACAATATACAAATACAAGTTGGCAATTTTGTTTGGGAAGCCAGCTCCGTCAACTTTAACAAAGAAATTTTTATTGGAGAGACAGTGATGTTGTTCCAATTATTTTCTATATAAAAAAAATGTTGAACCCAACATTAAGTGTCCCCACTTCTCTTCTCCAAAGGGATGAGTGGAGATGTTAATCAGCTTATCAGTGGCTCAGAGTTATGAGTTTGTCTTTTATCCCAAATAACTGAAAGAAGTCTCTCTTTATGGGGTTCGAACCTCCACCCTCCAGCTTAAAGTCCAGGCTGCCGTAAGCACCCAAGCTCCTTACCAACCGAGTTATGTCCCGAGGACAATCCTATTATTATATAATGTTATGTTATTTTTTTGTTTTTACTTTTTATTGATGAATAGGAAGTGATATGGCACATTTTCACACATTTATTACGTACGGAAGAGTCTATTCACTCCTAAAACCTATTCTGATTAAATATAAGTAATAAATAAATAAATTTTGTACTTACCTAATTTGAATGACATGTTGATTTTTCTACTCCCAATAACAGTAACAATATATGAATTATGCTATAATGTTATACATGTTGATGAATCTCATATGCTTGATTGAGGTCAACCAAGGCAGGCCCTTCCCTGGGGCAGGCCAACAAGACCAGGGCCAAGGGCCTCCCGTCAAAATTTGTAATTTAAGGGATCTCTTTTCATATTCTAGTATTGTATTTTAGGTCAAGTTTTATTTTTTATTTAATAAGTCACTACTTCATTCTACCTGGCACATGCTCATTCTTCCGGACTAAATTGATTAATGCTTCATTTATATCACATACTGAAGAATCGAGTCATACGTGCTTTAAAAGGGTGGTTAATAACAGAATGTGTGATTAATATGTCACTATTTCAAAAGTGGACATGACTCTCACCTAAGCGTTGTGAAACAAGGACATAATTAATTGGCTCAATTTTCTCACTTAGAATGGATCAAAACTCTATGTGGTGAAAAATGCATCAAAGAGAATTAAGATAATTTAGCAATTTGGAAGATCTTGTTAAAAAGCTAAGTGACGTTCCTACCCCCACTTAATCGAAACATTGTCCATTAACATTAACAATTATGAATTATGCTATAATGCTATACATGTTGATGAATCTCATATGCTTGATAGTGTTTAAAATGTATCAATATTTGATCAATTGTATCACTTTGAAATGCCTAAATATATCATTTTACACATTTGAATGACATTAACCTATGTTTAACATCATTATATACTTGATCATCATATATGCTATGTGTGTTATATATGTGATGGACTAATTTCCACAAGTCTATTTAGACTCACATTATTGGCAAGAATTTGACATAATGTTGCAAATTATATACATCAAAAGATGATTGAGATTACAAAGATGGAAATGCGATACATTATATAAAAATAGATCACAAAATATAATGGGCGATACATATTATATCATATGATGTATAACAGACAATGTAACGCTATGAATTATTATATTTCCCGCTTAATACACTTAACATACTAGCTATAATCTATTCCTCTCTTGTATTTCAAATGAGATACAAGTTGCATTTTCTTTCTTCAACAGTCTCATCCCAACAGCCACGAAGAATACGGTGGAGATGACAACAATGAAAGCTGGATTCAACTAATTAATGTGATGAAAGGCCATGGAATTCTAAATTCAAGTTGATCCAGCCTTCATGAAGCTTTAGGGAGCTGAGTAAAAGTTGTGGAATATTAATTTTAGCTAGTTGGAGCTGATAGAGGTCAACCAAGGAGGCCCATCCCTGGTGGCAGGCCAACAAGGCCACGGCCTAGAGCCTCCCGTCAAAAAATTTAATCTATAGGCCCTCTTTTCATTTTCTAGTATTGTATGTTAGGTCAAGTTATATTTTTTTACTTAATCTAAATCGTTGTAGACCCAAATTTATACTAGAATTAAGCTAAAAAGTGTATCGTCCTGTTTCCGGATACCGAGTCCTTACCCGGAAATAGAACGTTCGGCACGTATAATATAAAATAAATTCTAAATTATACGTAAGCCTCTACTTGTCGTATCGAGTTTCGCATTTACGGAAGCTAAAAGACTCGGGTGTAAATTTTTTTTTTTTTTTTTTTTTGCACAAGATAAGAATAGAAACACAACCATAATAAAGATAGATAAGATATCTTACGACAATGAATTTCAAATCTTACAACCGTACGATGTTCAAAGAAAGGAAAGCAATACAAGAAATATCTTACAAGAAAAATGTCAAGAAATACATCATGTCTTAAAATAAAATTACAATACAAGTCTTGAAGGGAAAAGAACATAGTTTAGTAGAGATAAAATATGATAAAAGCATAGCATGACAAGTCATCAAACATCATCCTCGAAGTCCTCATCGAACTCCTGTTCCACCTGTTCGTCTTCTCAACCCCAAACACAAAAACATGCATTTGAGGTAAAAACAAAGGTACTAAGCAAGAAACAGAAGCTATTGCATTAACTAGATTTCACAAAGAAGGACTTACATTGTTATTAAGTTATCTTTATTTGACCGACTCAATTCTAGGGTTCACTTCATGCTCATCAATATGTTTTGACTAAACGTTTCTAGCTTAACTCAAGTTTGTTACATCGGCATTAAAGGGAACATGAGTTCGATGAGGACTTCGAGGATGATGTTTGATGACTTGTCATGCTATGCTTTTATCACATTTTATTTCTATTAAACTATGTTGTTTTCCCTTCAAGACTTGTGTTGTAATTTTATTTTAAGACATGTTGTATTTCTTGACATTTTTCTTGTAAGATATTTGTTGTATTTCTTTCCTTTCTTTGAACATGGTACGGTTGTAAGATTTGAAGTTCGTTGTTGTAAGATATATTTTCTATCATTAGTATGGTTGTGTTTCTATTCTTATCTTGTACAAAAAAATACACCCGAGTCTTTTAGCTTCCGTACGAAACTCGATACGACGTAGTAGAGGCTTACGTATAATATAGAATTTATTTTATATTATACGTGCCGAACGTTCTATTTCCGGGTAAGGACTCGGTATCCGGGAACGGGGCGATACAGTTGGTATCAGAGATAAGCGTCCTTTAGGATTCCTTTCTTGAGATAAGTTTCTTTAGATCACTTAGTAACATTTTGATCTTCTTGATCTTTCAGAAAGATGACAACTAGGAGAGGTGGGGCTGGAAGTTCAGGAACTAGACCAGAGGCAGGCAATATTACACCAGTGCTAGGGAGCAGAGCTTTGAGGCCGTACGTACCACCTCAACAAAATCAGTCACCGCGGGCTCAACATAAGCAACCTCCATAGTGGCATGTGGGAGGATCGGTTCAGGTTACTTTGGTAAGTGACATTCCAGCGGATCTTGTACCACCAGTGACAGAAGTTTATCCTCCACCACCCCAGTAAGCTATCCTCCAACCTCAGTCTACCCTCCACAACAACAGACCTTTTACCATCGACCCACAAGTCAACCACCTCAACCTACAATTCCCCCATCACCACGGTTTGACCATCACTATGGTTTTGGATACCCACCCTACGGACTACACCAGCCATACCACACTCCACCACACCATCTAAGGTACCATCCTTATCAACAAGCACCGCATGTGACCCAACCTCAACAACCTTAACAGCCATATCCACCACCTTACCCACCTCAAGCACCACAAGAACCCCTAGATTATCCACCAGTTTATCCACCAACTTATCCACCGGTTTACCCTCCGGTTAGACCTCAAGCTTATGAGCAGGCACCACCCGTGGATTGGTACACTAGGTTGAAAAGGAACTTTATGCAAGACTTTCATGGAAATGTGGAACCAATCAAGGCTGAGATGTGGCTGAGGAGCTTCGAAAATGCATGTACAAATGTGAATGTGCCTGAAGCGGAGATGGCTCAGTTAGCTATGGGCTTTTTGTTGAATACGGTGGATAGTTGGTTTGATGCAATAGAGAATAGCCGAGGTAAGATTATGGATTGGGAAGAATTCTGGGAACTTTTCTATAATGAATACTATCCACCAGCAGTTCAAGCAAATCAAGCAAGTCTATTTTGAGGCACAGTCAAGGTCAAGACACGTCTGTATCTCAATACACTAACCGTTTCAATGAGTTAGGAAGGTTCTATCATGGAAAAAAGAGAGTTAAGGAGAAGAAAATGGTCCTTTATAAGAACGGTTTATCTCATGAGATTCATGCTGGTATGATGGGAGCATCATCGAAGAATATGGCGGAATTGTTGAATAAGGCCATAAAAGTGAAAACTTTTAAGAACAGGCCTTCAGTGATAGTTGGTGCTAACAGA
This sequence comes from Gentiana dahurica var. dahurica, assembly GCA_024500145.1. NCBI lineage: Eukaryota > Viridiplantae > Streptophyta > Magnoliopsida > Gentianales > Gentianaceae > Gentiana > Gentiana dahurica. The sequence goes on along the minus strand of CM044901.1, from coordinate 87,524,709 downwards.
ACATTTGAGATGAGTCAATGGAGTAATTGGGCAGCACCCAACAGAATGTGAAGAAGACGTCAGCATCCTTCTCAGTAGCACCTTCAGCAAGTGCACCTCTTTGTCAGAAATGCAAGAGACATCATTCGGGTGAATGCAAGGCTAGCACAGGCAGTTGTTACTACTGTGGAGATCCTGGACACTTTGCAAGGATTTGTCCAACCAAGGGAGGTAAAGAGAATCAGGGTCAAGCAAGCGGAAAAGGAAGTTCAAGCCGACCAGTTTGAGTTTTTACTATGGGGTCATAAATTGCGGAGCCAGATGACAATGTTATCTCAGGTACCTTTAATTTGTTCATTCTATGTTATTAAAGTTCTATTATATCACGTTAAATCATGTTATAGTTGTATTTAAATAAAATAATTTACATTTTTAGGTAAGATAATATTAGACAATCTACCAGTTAAGGCTTTGTTTGATACCGGGGTGTCTAGCTCTTTTGTGTCTTCTAAGGTTGCTAGGAAACTAAACTTACCTATGGAAGCTTTAAGGAATACTTTGCAAATAACTACACCATTAGGAAGAGTTACTAAAGTGTCGAAGACGATACCTCAAGTAGACATTCGGGTAGGGTCTTAACGTTGTAAGAGTGACCTTACAGTGTTGGACTTTATGGACTTTGATGTGATCTTGGGAATAGATTGGTTGTCCAAGAACTATGTACACTTGGACTGTAGAGAAAAGAGAGTAACCTTTAAGGTGCCCAGGAAATCTTCTAAGACCTTTCAAGGTAACGTGTACAAGCCAAGTAAGAAACGTCATCCGATAATTTTAGTAGTTAAGGCTATAAGAGCATGTCAAAAAGGTTGTGAAGGCTACTTGTTGTATGCAATAGATGTAAAGCAAGTTAAGCCTAAGTTGGATGAAACCCCAATCGTACAAGAATACCCCGAGGCATTTTCAGATGAGTTACCAGGTAACATGCAAGATAGGGAAATTGAGTTTGAAATCAAGTTAGTACCGGGGTCAGCACCAGTATCAAAAGCACCATATAGGATGACACCGGCTGAATTAAAGGAATTGAAAGCTCAGTTAAAGGATATGTTAGACAGGAATATAATTCAGCCAAGTACTTCACCATGAGAAGCCCCTATGTTGTTCGTAAAGAAGATAGATGTTAGCATGAGGATGTGTATAGATTATAGAGCCTTGAACAACCTCACTATCAAGAACAAGTATCCACTACCAAGGTTTGATGACTTGTTTAATCAGTTACTGGGAAAGAGAGTATTTTCTAAGATTGATCTTAGGTCCGGTTATCATCAGTTGAAGATTAAAGTGGCAGACATACCTAAGACAGCTTTTAGTACAAGGTATGGACATTATGAGTTCTTGGTTATACCAGTTGGACTCACTAATGCTCCTTCAGCATTCATGGATTTGATGCAACGTTTTTTCATGCCTTATTTGGACAAGTTTGTGATAGTATTCATAGATGATATCCTTATCTACTCAAAGGATGAGAAAAAGCATGAAGAACACTTAAGAACAATGTTGAAGACTTTGAAAGAAAAACTGTTGTTTGCTAAGTTTTCGAAATGTGAGTTTGGTTGAAGCAAGTCAGTTTTCTAGGACATGTGATATCTGGGGATGGTATACAAGTAGACCCTGCAAAGATCGTAGCGGTTGAGAATTGGCCAAGACCTAGCACAGTTTCAGAAGTAAGAAGTTTTCGGGGGTTAGTTGGATACTACAGGAAGTTCGTGCAAGACTTTTCCAAAATAGCCACACCACTCACCACACTTACACAAAAGAATGTGAAGTTTGAATGGACTAGTGAGTGTGAGAAAGTTTTTCAGACTTTGAAGGATAGATTGACTACAACACCAGTTTTGGTAGTTCCGGAGATCTTTGATAATAATGATGTGTACACCGATGCTTCGGGAAAATGTTTAGGTTGTGTGTTGATGCAAGGGGGCATGGTAATAGCCTATGCATCTAGACAGTTAAAGATACAAGAGAAGAACTACCCAACACATGACTTAGAGTTTGCAGCGGCAGTGTTTGCCTTAAAGACTTGGAGGCACTACTTGTATGGAGTCAAGGCAAGAATCTTCATGGACCACAAGAGTTTAAAATACTTTTAACTCAAGAGAATTTGAATATGAGGCAGCGAAGATGGTTAGAGTTCGTGAAGGATTATGACTTGGATATTTAGTACCATCCAGGTAAAGCGAATGTGGTTGCAGATGCATTGAGTAGGAAGCTAGTGTATGTGTCTCAGGGGTTGAAGATATGGCAGAACAGTTAGATGGGCTGAAAATCTGGAGTTTTGATCAGTTTGGGAATCTAAAGTTTGTGGCACCGTTGTTGGCTAGGTCAGAGTTGATGGATGATATCCGGGGTAAGCAAGATGAAGACCCAGCTTTGGTAAATTTGAAATGAGTCGCAAGAGAAAAGCATAAAGTGGGTTATGTTCTAGATAAGAGCGGAAATCTTTGGTACAAGGATCGGTAATGTGTGCCTAATGTTGGAGACTTAAGACAAAGAGTCACGGATGAGGCACATAGGATGGCTTTTGCAGTCCACCCAGGAGCTACAAAGATGTATAGAGATTTGAAGGAGAAAACCAATGCCAGGAACACACTTGAGGTCATAACAGGCAATAAAAGGAAAGAGATCGTGGATCCGTCGCGACAATGCCAACTGACCACAGAGAGGGAGCCGACTGCTCAACCAGACACAAACACAGTTGTTGCTTTGGCTCACACTGAGTACGTCAAAATAATGGTGGAGGCAAACCAATACCCTATCGCAAGGGGACTTCCCCCCAGACCGATCAAGGGCATGCCTGCACTCGACATTGCTGAACCAATGGAGCAAACCGCTCAAACCAACAACAATCCCCCACAGAACTATCAACAATCTAACAGAGAAGGGCACTCTTACAGAGAAGGGAATGTTCACTCATATGAGGGGCGAACTTAGGAAAGAAGATAGGCTCTAAATCGCCTCGGAACCGGAAACGGCGAGGGGAATGTAGCCCCAGGGCGAGAGGGAAATGAACATTAGATTGCCTTCCAAAACATCAGGGATAGACTGGGGGAACAACAGGGTGAATCCCGTTTCCGGCCAGAAAAGGGGGTTCAATCCGGAAATGTTTCAAGGCACTCTGTCGTCCTTCTTTAGTGAATAAAATTGATCAGATGCAGAGACAGCTTGACAATATGCAGAGGTCAAGAGCACATAAAGAGGACATACCCGGCCGGATCCAGTCCAACCCGATTGGGTTTAGAGCACAACATCAACAAGAACTTTAAATACAAAGCTAGAAATCTCTTAAATCACTTTGAGTCAGCAACACCACATGATTCACTAGAAATTAGCTCAACACAACTCAGACACAGTAGAAATAAATTCTAATCAACTCCAGAACACCCAGTTCAATCTTCTCTACTCTCAATTAAAAGAACCTTTCTTTAACAAAATTTACCAACTAAAATCAGAAATGAGACAAGTTTACAAAAAAATTGAGAGTGTTTGATATTTACAGATGAGTTTTAGCTTGTATGAGCTTAGAGCACTTGCAGTAGATACTGTAAATACTTTAAAAACTGTATTTTAAAGATTTCAATATTCAGATTTAGGAAAAAGTAGCAATGCAGAAGATACACTACATTTTACTGTAAACTACAGATTCTGTAAAATTTTCATTACATTTACCGTATTTATCCAGATTCTTTAAAATTTTCCCTTATATCTAACCCATTACGTAAATAGAGAATTTGATGCATTTAATCTAAGATAGATATTCTGTAAACTAAAAATATATATATTTAAAACTGTAAAATATAGTATTATTTTAGAGCATCTGATGTAAGTGCTCTTGTAGCTTGAATTTTCTTTTCAAAATTCATTTCTTCTTTCCCTAAAAAAAATTCATTTCTTCAACCGAGAGCTTTCTCCTTTATACGGAAGCACCGCATGTCTTAAATTTAATTCAAATTTCAATGTTAGACAGAAGATAGTTGTTGCACAAGGGTCAGCCTCTCTTAGGGGCGAGTTAGCATTATGCTAACCCTTGTGACATGCATGATCCGACATGGTCGTTGTCTTTGGAAGGTTCTGATTGGTCCTCTTGGCGGGGGTAGCTGGCATAACAAACTTGTTTCTTGCCATGTTTATGTGATAGGATGCTTGTAGAACACTCAAAGGGGTAATCAAGTGGATATGTTGATATGACATGAAGCTTGTAGGATACTCAAGCTGGTAGTGCAAGGTAGATCATGAAGATTCCGGCAAAGAAGAGCTGGAAATCCAAGAAGAGTGGCGATAATTCAAGCTCAAACTCAAGGATTCTTTCTCCAACCTTCTATACCTGTATGCAGACCTAGAGAATGCACGATGATCATTGGACAGTCTGATAAACACAACTGAGACTACCAACAGCATTTAGTTACAACAACAGGATGATGCTGCCAAAAAGGGGGAAAGAAGTGATAAGCCTGAAGGATCAACAATTAGACCCCCAAACTTCACTGAAGAACATCTCAAAGCAAGGGATAGAAAATTGCAAGTTAGAACTAAGGCTGAAGAACAGCAGAAGAAAGCCTCGGAAGAAAGAGAAAGAAGCAAAAATGTGCCTTGATTTGGACTATCCTTTCCTATTCAAAGGAGGGATGATGACATAGACACATCAGACAATCAGCAAAGGCTTGGATCCAGTCAAGCAAGAAGCTCTGCAAGTCAACATCGGTCTAGCACCAGCAGAAGCAGTGTCAGTAGACAAAGATACTCAACTGGAAGTTTCTCTGGTTGGAAAAGGCATTTCACCACCTTCAGAAACTGGGAAGAAAGGAAAGCAACAATACTATACAATGTGAAAGAATTTTTCAGAAATCAAGACAGTCTGTACCCAAACTGGTCACAAGATGAAGCTTGGGTAGATTTCTTGTTATCAAGATGATGAGTTGAGGGTGGATATGGCAAATATCTACAAGTATTTAAATAGAGAGTATGCATCTCTCAAGCAAAGATCTAGAGAAGGAGCACCTGGCTCAAACAGGGAAGCAAGCCAATTAGTGCAATGAGGCCAGAGGATTTGTCCAGTGAAAGACTAGAGGAGTTCAATAACATGGTAAAGTTTTTCAGACCCATGGGCAGACTAAATCCCCAACAACAATGGGTGATGTATAAGGATCTGCAGTTTGCAGATCCTCACATTGCTGAGGCAAAGAATAGACTGGAGAATCACTTTGGAGAGCCACAGGCTCATGAAACAATACCTGATTTCAACAGGCATATTGAGAAGAAATTATTCCTAGGCATTTCTCAAAACAGTGCCTTGGAATACTGGAAAAGGAAATTCCCTGAAGTTGACTGGAAGGAGATGGAAGGGACTCACACCACAAAGTTCAAGAGGTACAAGGAAAATCTAAGAAAAATGTTGTTGCAATATATTTTTGCCTTGATCTTTCTATTTCCCTTCACGGATGAATAAAATTGTTGAGTTTTATTCTTTTATTATATGATAAAACAACTTACTTATGTTCAGGTTTATGAGGGTTTTGGCATCATCAAAAAGGGAGAAATTGTTAGGAACATTTTATTTGTTTTGATGATGGACATACTAGCTATTATAGCAAGCCTGAAATAAGTTAAAAATACTTGTATAAGTCTTTACTTAGAGTCTGAAATGTTGTATAAGTTTAGTCAGACAAGTATTTTACTAGACTGGTAGGATGGCTAAGTGAAAGACAGCAGATCAGCAGAGTAAAGGCAGCCAAGTACCAGCAGAGACAAGTGAAGACATATGGACTGACTTATAACCAGGGAAGTCTGTGATGACCTTGGATAAGTCTAAGATGTATTTCAAGTTATGAAATCTATTGTTTTAATATGGTGTACACTGATCTCACACAAATAAAGGATCAATGAAGTACAAGCATACTTGGAAAATCAAATAAAGAAAGGAATAGCACAACGCAAAGTAAAAGGTCTACCGGCTGACTAAAGAAAAATAGTGAATGAGATCTCAACAGCAAAGGAAAAAGATTCACTAAGCCGGTCAAGCAACAACTTAAACAACAAAGTCAAGTATGCCGTTTTCATTCTATTCTGAACGTGGAAAATAAAGAGATCAAGAAATAAATGCAGAATCAATCAATGACGGATTTTATGAAGAAAATTTGAGCAAAATCTGGATCACTAAAATCAAGGATTATTCTTCACTTTAAATAGCCAACGGACAAAATTTCAAATCAAGGAAAATCAAGGCTATGAATAGAAGGCATTGACAGACAAGAAGGATACAAGACTGAAAAGAAAAAGGGCAAAAACTTTTTCAATTTCCTAAGCCTTATCTTTGATCAAAAAAGAACACATCTAGCAGATCAACTCAGCATTCAGAATATAAAGTTATATCAAGCACTGAGATTGATCAACACTCTTGCGAATATCATTCACACCGGTTTGCAGCAATTGAATCCAAGAAGTCTGAGAAGGAGTTGCACCCTTTGTATAGCTGCTGAAGGATTTGTTCCCAATGAGCAGTGTTGAAGATTGAGTCACTGAAGCTTTTGTAGACAGGGAGTGATAGTCTTGGAGATTGTGAAGCTTGTGTAGCCAAGGACAATCACACTATTGTATTGGTGAAAGACAATAGTGAATTCCTCCAATCATCACAGGAGAAGAGTGGATTAAGGGATTACACCACATTGAACCATTACAAAATCTTTGTGTTCATTTACTTACTGCACTTTACTTTACAACATTCACTTACTGCATTTTATTCATACTCTGTGTGTGCATAAACTACTTTGAAACAACTTTTAAGAAGTGACTTATCTGCTGCCCAAAAGCTTTTAAAAGAGAAATTTTTTTGAAACTCCAGTATAGTCATTCACCCCTTCTGACTATACTTTCACCATTCTCTGGGACCAACAATTGGTATCGGAGCAGTGTTCCTAGTATCAGAACCTGTTCAGAACTGATTTCTGGTAACAAGGAGATCACATACTTTCAAAGTAGTTTTCAAATATGTGTTTTTTTACACATACATCTTTTGTCTGTGACTATAGAATCTTCAAATTTCATGTCTAATGTACATGTATTCAATGTTAATAATTTGATGAATATAAGATAAGAATGTTGTCTCATCTTGCAGCAACTCATGAGGAGACGCTGGATGTTTTAAATGATGGCCCAATCAAGATCACAACTGTGATAGCCACATGTGCAGATCAAGGATCAGAGATAGACAAACTTAAGAAATATTGGACCAAAGATGATAGAAGAAGAGCAAATCTCGACTTTGTTGCTAAAGATATGATCTTGAAGACCCTGGACAACAATATGTGATGTTTATTTTCATACAATTCCAATCTAACCATCAGTGTACCGGGTCAAATTGTAGTCTAGTCTAATGAATCAAGGTCATCTCATCATGGAATTCATTACAATCCAAAGTGTGGTTAAACACCAATTAGCTATTATTATTTTGATCTAATTCGCAGTTTTGAGTCTTTTGACAGAAAAGTAGTATCTTATGTTACTTAGTTACTAATAAAACTAACAATTAATAAAGGTACTAACCAGGACAATTTCATGAACTACAGTCTCTTTTAGTTTCAAGGATGTGATTAATTCAGCTTATTAATGGTGTCCAAGTGTGCGAAACGGTGTACTCCCATTCTAACAATTTCCCCTCATACGAGTGTATGAAATTGTTCTATGTCTCTTCCTTGGTTTAAGAGCCCTAAACCTAATGATTTGACATGATAAAATCACGAATACAACTAGTTCATTCCCCGGACAAGAAATCGAACTTTGACATCGGTCAACTTTACCTTCCGGTTTTTCTACCTCGTTCTCACACCTAATGTCTCCGTTCAGTATCAATTAAGTGTGTGTGTGTGTGTGTCAATATTGGTTAATTATTCCAACACAAGCTAACAATCAATATAAGTAGAAAAAGATTTCACACAATCGAAAATAAACCATACGCTACATAATCATCATCTGTTTAACCAAAAGAGATCAAAATAGTTCAATTACATGCCTTGGCTAGTTACAAGACTAGACACTCATTACTAGGAATACTAACATATTTAAGGTAACATTCATAATAATCAGATTATCAATACAAAATAAAACTAGAATATTATGTTACCAACTTCAACTGATAAGGTTGCAATGGCAATCTTGTTTCCATTTCCGGTGAGCTTCAATGGAGGTTACAAACTCTGTTGAGCTTCTTCCACGTAGAATACACCAAGAAATTAAACTAACAGTCTAGGTTTATAGTTGTGATGAAATTAGCTATTATAGAAATAAATATGTTTGGCTTTAAGAACCTATTTGTGTTGCCTGCAAGATAGAAAGGAGAAGAAAATTGGCTAAGTCTCCCTTCTTTTGTGACTTGCAAAAATTATATATAGAAACCGTCTCTGTATGTGAATAGTAAATGGGAAATAATTGAATTTGTCCATTCTTGGCGTACGCCGGTATTTCCCCGGTCTGCGTCGGAATCTTGGCAATCAGTTAGGTATCAGAGCCATTAAATGCGCCAATATTTGCCAATCTTTGATAGATTTTGGATATCTTTCCGGCGTAGACCAGTATCTACCCGGTCTGCACCGGGTCTTGTCAAAATCAGATTCGTATAAGATTTGTTTGGATAATCATGCATCCATCGAGCTTTACGTCATGACTTCAAGACTTCACTACGTGGTATCTGTACAAAACGAAACCAGAAAAACCACGGTAAATCTGATAATAAAATTAGGCCGACAAGCCTCAAAATAATTCAAAATAGTGGAAAATTATGATATCTACTATTTTCGGAAATAAACTGTATTATTACAATTTTTATTATATTTAATATAAAACGTTGCTGAAAACTTAAGAAATGGGATTTAAAATGGATCAAAATATATTATCTGGTTGACATACATCAATATGTTCATGAGGATCAAAGACTGTAAAATAGTAATGGAGATGTAGGATAAATTGGCCCTAATCAATGAAGGACCAGAGGCAGTTAAAGAAAACAAATTATCTGTTGCTAAACAGAAATTTCAAAATGAAGAATGGTGAATCCATCGATCAAATGGATAACAGATTTTCAAGCATCATCTGTGAACTACAACAACTTGGTTACAAATATCCACCGAAAGAAGTCTGCTTGAAAATTTTGAGAAGTCTACCTGAAAGATTGAAGATCATCACATCAGTACTCAAAGGCATAATAGATCTTGCTAAAACCGACACCTTGACACTAATGTCTCAGTTAAAAGCTCATGAATTTGAGTTAAACAGTGAATACGGTGTATCAGCTGAGGCACATAAGGCCAGTGCGGTGGTTGCACCCCATGAAAGCAAAGCAGCTGACACAAGCTACAAAGAGACACAAGATCTAAAAGAGCAAATTGCTTTACTCATTAAACGCTTTGACAGGTTCAGGAAGAAACAATTCAAATGAAGTTCTGCATCAAACAAAAAGTCAAATTCAAGCAAAGACATGAAGAAAAAAGTTGATTAATACAGATGTTTCAATTTCAACAAGAAAGGACACTTCAAGGCTGATTGTCCTGAAGAGAAAGACAAAGATGAAGAAAATAAAAATACAAGTCATCAGATAAAAGGAAAAGCAAGAAAGCACTGAAAGCTGAAACCAGTAGCGACAGTGATGAAGAATCATCTGATAATTACTCAGATGACGGTGAAGGCACCAACTCAGACAATGACAAAGCATGTCTATGTCTAATTGCTAAGGAAATTGATGAAACAAAGGTACTATCTAGTTCATATTCTTCAAATGCATCCACATCTGACACTGCACAATTTTCTATTTCTCCATTAGATTCTGCAAACCTAATTCAAAATCTCATGAATAAATTTGAAGAAATTCAAACAAATCATGAAATTCTGGAACAAGAGTGTGAGAATATAAGGTAAGAAAATAAAAGATTAAAAGAAGAACTGCATAAGTTACAAGCTGAATCAACTAGTAAGGAAGTGCACTTAACCGATCAACAAGTAACAGATGATCACTCATCTGGTACTGACAGACCAGCTGAGAAAACCTCCTTACTAGTCAATACCACCACTGCACCACTTAAAGCACCAGCTTACAAACCCCCAAAAAGGTTTGGATCCTGATCTGGTCTTGGGTACAATAGTCAAGATGAGAAAGGAAATAATGACTACTCAAATCTGAACCTAGGACCAACACTGGACCTAAATTCAGGAAGGATAGAACATAGTTTCAACTATTCATCCTACACCAGCAAAGTCAAAAACCAGTACAGTGAGGCAACATAGTAAATCATCTTACCAGCCCATTAAAGGCAAAGGCTTACTGAAAGGTAATGGAAGACTTTGCCCTTCAGAAGATGATTGGAATGTTACACCTCCAAAATACAAGAAGAAACCATTTCATGCCATGCAATACGTGTTTAGGAAAAGCCAACCCAGGCATATTCCTTGATACAAGAGGCAGTATGAAAATAGGTTTCCTCCTGCATATTGCAGAGTGAAAAAGAATGCAAATGCACCTAAAGGTAGAGAAATGTATTTGAATAATTCTGTCAATAGATATTCTGCTATGCCTTATAAATATGAGGTTGATGACTTCAACCATCCAAGGAGAAGATCCTCTGGATTTACTCTTGGAGTAAAAGGCATGACTGCTAACATGTATGGACCCAAATAGTGTTGGGTACCTAAATTTGCTTGATTTTTTTTTGTAGGATGTCTGGTACATAGACAGTGGATGTTCCAGACATATGACAAGAAATAAAGGATGGTTGGCCGACTTTAAGGCTTTTGATGGACCCAAAGTCACCTTTGGAGGCAAAGAAAACCTCAACAAGATTAAGGGGAAGGCATCATGTTAAAGAACAGTCTGAAGATTCAAAATGTGGCTTATGTCAAGGGATTGAATTTCAATCTTTTAAGCATTAGTCAATTCTGTGACAAAGGCTACAATGTGCATTTTAGCAAAAAAGGATGTAAAGTGATTCACAATCAAACTAGCATAGTTGTACCTGCAGGAAGAAGAGAAGACAATATGTATGTGGTGGATTGAAAGACAGCAAAAGCAGAAACATGTTTGCTTGTCAAGAACAAACAATCACCCAACTGGATTTGACACAGAAGACTGAATCATCTTAACTTCAAGACAATCAACAAGTTATCAAAGAACAATCTAGTAGAAGGCCTACCTGAAATTACCTTCAAAAAGGAAATTCTTTGTGATGCATATCAGAAAGGAAAACAAATCAAGAGTTCTTTAAAGTCAAAGCCACAACAATCAACAACCAGGATTCTACATCTTTTACATATGGACCAGTTACACCAGTGAGTGTAAGTGGAAAGAAATGCACTCTAGTAGTGGTTGATGACTTTTCCAAGTTTACATGGACCATATTCATGAACAAAAAGAGATAAAACTCAAGAAACTACCAGATTTGCTGAGAAGAATTTAGAATGTAATGGAGTTGAAGATCATCAAGATAAGATCAGAACGAGGAACATAATTCCTAAATGAAGTTATCAGAACCTACTGTGAAGAAAATGGTGTGCTACATCAATTATCAGCAGCAGGAACTCTACAACAAAATGGAGTAACAGAAAGAAGAAACAAGACACTCAATGAAGCAGTTAGAACCATGATAGCAGAAGCAAGCTTACCAAAGAGATTTTGGGCGGAAGAAGCAAATACAACATGGTATACTCAAAATAGATCTAACATCAACAAACATCATGGAAAAACACCATATGAAATATGGAATGGGAGAAAACCTAACATATCTCATTTACATATGTTTGGACCTAAATGTTTTGTTTTGAATAGGAATCAGCTACATACTTTTGATGAAAAAGCTGATGAAGCAATAATCATGGGATATTCGGACACCACAAAAGCCTTCAAAGTGGTCAACAAAAGCACTTTGGGGATTGAAGAATCAATTCATACAGTGTTTGATGAACCAAATTCCAGTAGTGAAGATTTACACACTCTTGAAGAAGAGTCTGCACAAGGACAAGTCTATATGAATACAACAGTAACAACTACCATTCTAAATCACACTTTTGATAATAAAGATGAAGTACCAGTTTCTACAACAACAGAGCCACCAACACAAGCTCAAGAAGTTGATGCACAAGTAGGAACAGTAGAAGAACAAGATCAAGCACAACTTCAACCTGAATTGAATTGGCTCAGAGATAATCCAGAAGAACAAGTCATTGGAGATGTTCATATAGGTGTCAGAACTATAAGACAACTGGAGAGCATGCTAACTTGTTTTCTATCACTGTTGGAACACAAGACAATAGATGATGCAATCCAAGATGCTGATTGGATCACAACCATGCACGGAGAACTCAATGAATTTGAGAGAAATAAGGTCAGGGAACTTAATGATAGACCAGACATGGCCAACATCATTGGAACAAGATGGGTATTCAGAAACAAGATGGATGAACAAGGAACTATTGTCAGAAACAAGGCAAGACTAGTTGCAAAAGGTTTTTCTTAAACAGAGGGCATAGATTATGATGAAACCTTTGCACCAGTAGCAAGATTGGAAGCAATCAGACTCTTTCTAGTTTTTTCAGCCCACAAGGACTTTAAAGTATATCAGATGGATGTCAAGAGTGCACTAACAATGGACTCCTGGAGGAGGAAGTATACATGGAGCAACCCCCTGGTTTCCAACTCAAAAGAAAAAAAGACAAAGTGTACAAACTCAAGAAGGCACTATATGGACTCAAACAGGCACCCTGTTGGTCCCTTGGAAAGGTTGACACAAGTTTAGAGGGGGGGGGGGGTGAATAAACTTGTCACCAAAAAAAAATTAGATTTTAACACAACTTAGATTCAGTTATAAACTTGTGTGGAGTTAAGCTGACTGAGCTAAGTATAAGTTAAACTGACTTATGCAAAACTGAGTCAACCGGCAGCGGATTAAGTTTTAGCCTTTAAGTGGATCTTGTTGTTTCTAAGAAAAAGCTGAGTATGCTGAACTGAATTCTGCTGAATGTCAGTTTGTGAACTATGAGTGAATAGATGTAATAATCAGTTTCAGTATGCTTTAATAAATCATAAATGCTGATAAACCAAATAACAGAAAATAAATGAGTAAAGTAAAGTAAGCAAGATTTATAGTGGTTCTAGGTGGTGTAATCCTGTCAGTACATTCTTCTCTTGTGATCTAGGAGGAAAATTTCCACTAGAACTCTTTTAGGTAGCCGGTTACAAAAAGTCCTAATTGATAGTCCTTGACTAATCCTAGCTTCACTATCAAAACAACTGTAGAAAAGGTGAGATTTTTGCTCTGCAACTGCTTCAAACACTGGTCCTTAGAGGGTTGTATTGCCTCTTCTCCAGCTTCACCACAAACACAATCTACCCGACTGCAAAAACAACAACTATCCTTGGCAAATCCTAAACCGGATTGCTTCACGGTCTAAACCATTGATAAAAATCAAAGTTGGGCTGAGAATCAATTAAATGATTCTTGCTTATGGTTCTTCTAAGTCTCTGATTCTGGATTGAGTCTTTGTAGCTTGAACACTTGAAGAATTCTAGATGTGATCTTGTTGAGCTCAAAGAGTGATAGTAATTTGGATGAACAAAACTTGGGCACAATACTGCTTGTATTCTTTTTAATTTGTGTATTTCCGGTGTTTAATCCTTGATGCCAAGTCCTCTATTTATAGTGTGAGGTCCAACGTTCATCTTGCTTGAATTTGAATTCTATCAACGTCTATATTTTCAGATGTCAGATGTCGGTGACCGTTCTGACATGTCAGTGCTTTATCCAGTAATATTCCTTATCTTGTAACGTTCATAATTAGTTCAGTTCCTTGGATGACTGACTATAAAACTGAGTATCCTTATCAGTTTTATACTGTGTATTAGTTATCAGTTTGTCAACTGACTTAGAGCATTAACTAAGTTTTTACTCTTCATCAAAACTTAGTACTCTATTCATCTGATTTTATATGACTTAATCAGAGTACACCATATCTATAAAAAAAAAAGACATCTAAGATCTCATTGTCCTTATAATTCTTAGGTCTTCTTTTAAGATCTATAAATTTAGTTCACGCCATCACAGACTTACTGAATTCTAACTCTATAGTCTCGACTTATAATCTCCATTACTGAGTTTGAACCCTTAGTTCTACATTCTTTAATAACTGAGTCTGTGTCCCTCAGCTCTTCATCCACTGAGTTTGTTCCCTTACTTCTTCAATCTTCTAGATAAGTCAACCGAGTTTGTGTCCCTCAGCGAACTTACCTTCTTCAGTTCTGAGTAGACTTCAGATCTGAGTGACATCTTCAGTTTTGAGTGCATATCCAGATTTCTAGATGATTTCCAGTTTTCAGTTTTATGACACTAACTATTACAGTGCTTGTCAATATAACCTATAGAATTATCAGACTCTAATAAATCCTATACATTCAGTTCTAGACATCTTTTCGCATTTCACTATAACAGCTAGCTTCAGTACTTCATCAATGGGGTGTAAACAATTAATTAAATAATAAGATGAATCATCATCAAAACATAAACTTTATTTCCAACACACCAAGAGCCTGGTATAAGACACTATCACAATTCCTAATCCAAAATGGATTCAGCAAAGGAACCATTGACAAGACTCTTTTCAAACTAGAAGATGGAACAAGCATTTTGCTAGTTCAGATATATGTGGATGATATCATTTTTGGATCAAAAGATGAAAAGCTATGTGATAAATTTGTAAATCTGATGAAAAGCAAATTTCAAATGAGTATGATGGGAGAACTCAACTACTTTCTTGGTCTACAAGTGAAACAAATGGAGGATGGCATATTTATCAATCAAGCCAAGTACACAAATGACTTGATACACAAATATGTATTGGACACTAGTGGCACATCAGACACACCAATGTGTGCAAGAATTGTATTTGGAAAAGATGAAAATGGAAAGGATGTTGATCAGAAGCTTTACAGAGGAATCATTGGCTCACTACTTTACTTAAGTACAAGCAGACCTGACATTGCATATGGAGTAGAAGTATGTGCAAGATTTCAAGCTCAACCAAAAGAATCACATCTATTAGCAGCTAAGAGAATCATCAAATAGCTGAAGCACACAATAAATGTAAGGATCTAGTATCCAAAAGATGATGGATTCAAACTGATATCTTATTTATATTCAGACTATGCTGGATGTAAAATTGATAGAAAAATCACTTCAGGAACTTGTCAGATTCTAGGCAGCAAACTAGTATCATGGTTTAGGAAAAAGCAGAATTACATATCCACTTCAACAACTGAAGCATAATATATAGCAGCAGGTAGCTGTTGTGCATAAGTATTATGGATTAGACAACAGCTAAGAGACTATGGAATAGAGGAGAAGAAAATTCCAATCATGTGTGATAATACAAGTGCAATATCAATTACTGAAAATCCAGTGCTTCACTCAAGAACAAAGCACATTGATGTGAGACATCATTTTATCAGAGATCATGTGAAAAAAGGAGATGTAATCTTGAGATATGTATCTACTAAAGATCAACTGGCTGACATCAGTCATGAAAGATTTTGTAAGTTAAGAAATGAGTTGGGAATGCTTGAAATTGACTAAGTTACAATGAGCAACTAACTGGAGTAATCAGCTGAGTGACTTCACCAGTTGACTGAACCTTTGCCATTTTGGGTGCGCTCACTTGGCAGGTAAGGCACTGGTACCAGCGAAGTTCACTTCACCAATTGTTAGGAACAGTTTTTGATGAACCATATCAGAAAAATGACCAGCAGACTGAGGCAGCTGAGTGCACGCCTGAGCAAACTCACATTGGCCAACAACTATCTGTTGACACATCAGCTGATCCAACAGCAGTGTTGGACATTGGATCAGCTGCTGCCACTCCAACAAAGTCCATCCCTAGCAAAGAGCAAGGAGGATTGAGAGACATCGGTGAAACTGAAATCACAACTACTCATGTACTTGAAGAAGGAGTAGGTGATGCTGATGTCACTTAACCAGATGTGCAAGACAAGGGACTGGAAGTAGTCCCTCTTACACTAAGTCAACCAGGAACTTCTTCACTATCTCCACCAGCACAAGTCAAACCAGAACATGATGCTGCCATATCAAATCAAACTTTTCAAAAGTCAGTGGACTCATTGCTGGATGAACTAGAGCAACAAGCATTGTATCTCAGAACAATGTTTGCAACATTCAAGGATGAGAGTAACTCTATAGAACACAGATTCCATGCAGTTGCTGAGTATATTGATGCACAAAACATTGTTGTTGTGCAGAGGCAAAATGATCTCATACATCAGATGAATATAAACCTCACCAACATCTTCACAGGCCTAAGGCAACATATATCACTTGAAAATGAGGCCATTGCATCAGCAATTGGGAGTAGAATGGGAGTTGTGGTTCAAAAGATAACAACTCATGACAAAAGATTCACATCCATTTAATCCCAGTTGGATGATAACGCTCTAAATACTACTATTAAATGAACCTTTATTTACCCCGAATTATGCTCGAGATGAGATAGATAGGATTATTATTGTAAGGAATATGTGTTAAATACTATGTGAATGTTCCTAGGTTTACGATTCTACATCTGTGTTATTATCCTGTAGATTTGGTACTGTTTTGTCTTGTTTTGTACACTTTTCAGGATGTACCGAAATCTGGAGCAGCTAAGAGTGGATCTAGACCGAAGAGAGAACATTGGGCCAAGAAGAGAAAGTCCAGGAAGAGATCTGCCAGAAAAAAGAAAAAAATCGGCCCAATCAATCGTGGGCCAGGCCCGATTAATCGAGGCCTTGGAAGACAAGAAACCGAAGTCTGCCGTATCTACTAGGTCGGTTAGGCTTTTAATGAGTCTTATGTTGGCTACAACATCTATAAAAAGCCATAGATACTGATTGTAATATTATGCTTTCATATGACTTCATAATTTCACAGACACATTGATAGATTTTGATGAAATAAAGTTTCCATAGCTCTTTTGTGATTTATTATCTGGTTTCCTTCCCTCCACGCCGTCTCGAGCTTGAGTAGATCAAGCTAGATCTCTATAACCGAAGGTATGAAGCTTTGAACGTTCCTTTATGTCTTTATTGTGGTAGATCTACTTGTATTTACGTGTTATAGTTAATATGCATGTTTAACAACCCCATAATTTTACTTGAATTAATCAGAACGAAGTAATATAGATTCCAGAATAAGAACCGATGCCCCCGGTTAATCGGTGGCCTATACTGATTAATCGCGGCAATAGTTAGGTCCCCCTAATCTGGAGATTCAACGTCAGCTACGTTGATCGACAGGATTAATTAAAATGATTACTTAGGTCTGGCCAATCTAATTTTCGTACATCGTAAATTAACATGAAGGATTGTTCGTGAAGTGTTAATTAGGACATAGCCTTGATGGATCCCTAGGAACGTGCTAGTCCTAGTCGATAGCTGCTTAGGGAGGTTTTCGGTCTCGAGCCGGCATCTCTAAAACTTATTGCGTATGGACTAATACACCCAACGAAGGAGGTTAGTGGCATATAGATTGTCTGTTGTCCTTACAGTAGAAGTAGATAGGGTTAGGAGATTTCACCCGTAGCTAAACTGAATTAAAACGTTTGATTAATTTAGGGAAATTATGTTGGGAAGTAAAAACATAAGGATTAACTACACCAAGTTAGTAGATAGGTGGGGAATGAGAGGAATACCATGTTTGTTTCTATGACATTGTTGGTCATTGACCGTATTTGTCTTCTCACTAATATTGAGTTCGTTTATACTTGAGTTGCATTGTTTCTGTGGGATCGACCTTGATTCGCCATTGCTACACTATAATTTGGCCTAGTACTCTTGCTAGTATAATCGACGTAATGCGTGATGATCAATTTTTTGGCACCGTTGCCTGGGACTTTGACCTATTTCGAGAATAAACGTATTTAACTCTAATTAAGAAGTTGAGGATTTTCTTTTATTTTGAGTCTTGAGTCGTCCTGTAATATCCCTACATCATTTTACAGCCAGAATAAGAAATTATGAGCCCAATTAATCATGGGTTACCCCCGATTAATCGCGGTCCAGAAAATAAATTTTTGATAGCCTCTGTGATTCTGTGTATATACCTGTTAGTTTTAGTTAGTAGATCCGCAACAGTTGGGTCTGAACCCAACTGAGGCGGAAGTTGGTAACCATTTTGTTTGTTTTTGTTATGTCTTTTAGCAGGAATTACATGACACTTCGGAAAATTGTTCAACAGGATTTGGGAAAGCAAAACCAGTCAAGCACTATGCCTCGTAAAGTATTGAATATTAAACCAATTTCCATGTACCCAGGCTCAAAGGTTAGCGAGTAGTATGAAGCAGGTAAGAAGCGAGTGGAAGAGGAAAAAGAAGCACTCAAACGTGAAGCCACGGAGAACCTGAAGGAGTATGAAGCTTATCGCCCATGTGAGTTTCCTATTGAGTTAATTGACATATCTTATGATTATGATTCGATAATCCTAAAGAGGACCTTGATACTATGTTTTCCGAGCCTGAGGACTACCTGGACTCAGATACCGTAGTAAAGCTAGGAGACCCAGGGACGTTCGGACTCCTCATATCGATTAACGGTGTGTCTGTAGGCTTAGGACTCTACGACTTTGGTTTGAGTTGCAACATTCTTCCTTTTTCACTCTGTCAAAAAGTAAAGATTCAGGTAACCTTGGACCAAACACGGTCCATGACTTTTGTCGATCGTACCCGAGATATGCTAGCCGGTCTACTAAAGGATTGCAAAATCAAGGCAGGGCAATTCACGTTCCATATAGATTTCATAGTCCTAGATGTACCAGAAGACCCTAGTGCCCAAGTTTTATTAGGACGACCTTTCTTAGAAACAAGCCGAGCTATCATGGATTTCGATAATGGGGAGATCACTCTAAGGACGAATAATGATGCCGCAACCGTTAAGATCCTAGAGCCCCTAGACAATAAGCCTGAATGCTGCATGATGACCTATGATTCTGGAGATGTGAGATTTGTGGAGATAAAGGATGAGAGGTCTAAGCATCGAGAGGTTCTGGTAGAAACCAGTGAGCATGAGTTTATAAGAGTACTACTTAGAGAACATGATCGCGTGTAAGTCACTAACGTCGATATTACTAGCAAGAATACTAGGTACATCATAGTATAGCAAATGCGAGTCCAGGTCGATCCCATAGAGACAATGCAACTTTAATTATAAACGATTCTAACCTAATTATGAAGAAACATAGAGGCGGTCATTGACCAACAATAACATAAAACAAACATGGTATTCCTCCCCCTCTTCTCACCGATCTACTAACTTGGACTAGTTAATCGTTACGATTACCTCCCCACATAATTTCCTTAAATTAATCGTGAGCTTAGTTTTAATTATCATTATCAGCTATGGGCGCAACTCCTACTCCTATCTACTCCGACAATGGTAGTAGACAATCTATACGCAAGCTACCCTCCTTAATTGGTCCATAATAGCCCATACGCATAAAGATCCAAAATTGCCGATATCGAGCGCTAACTCATACCGCTAACCCGCCTAGACAGCTGTCGACATTGATCAGCACGTTCCTAGGGTCCATTCAAGACTATGTCCAAACTTGGCATTTCACTATTCGTTTTTCGTGCCAGTTTATGATTAAAATAAGTAGATTGGCCAGATCTAACCTACTATTAATTAAACCTGTCGATCAACGTAGCTGTAGTGAATCCCAGTTTTAGGTTTTTGAAATAATGCCTCGGTAAACCGGATTACGATTAAAATAAGTAAATTATAGTGTCTTTAAACATGCAGATCAACTAAAACACATAATTACAAACATATCTACCATATTGAAGACAAAAAGGAACGTTTAAAGGTTCGTACCTTCAAAAATGGTGATCTAGCTCGATCTACTTAAGCTAGAGATGATGAAGAAAGGGAGGAAACCAGAACTAACTCTTCCAAAGCTTGAATAACTTTATTTCATCAAAATTGTATAATGTAATTGAATATAATTGGTAAGATTATAATCATATGAAAGATTTCAGTATGTGTGGCTTTATATAGGTACAATAGCCGACTTAAGACTCTCTAAAACCCTAACCGACCTAGATAATGTGGCAGAATCCGTTTCATATTCAACAAGTCACCGGTTTACTGGCCCTAGCCTTCGGGTTACCGGGCCTACTTTTCTCCTTTTTCTTCTGCAGGCTCCTTCTTGGACCTCAATCACTCAGCCCAATGCACTTATTTCGGTCCAGATCCATTCTTTAATGCTCCAGATCCGGTATATCCTATAAAACATGCAAAACGAGACAAAACAATACCAAATCTTTGGGGAAATAGCATAGATGCAGAATTACGATCCTGGAAACACTCACATAACATTTAACATATATTCCATATAATAACGAGCCTATTTATCCTCCTTTGAGCAGAATTCGGGGTGAATAAAAAGGTAAAATTATTGGTACATTTAGAGCGTTATCAACTACCCCCTACTTAGCTTTTGATCGTCCTGAGCAAAAAGGCGAAAAGAAAACAACACTCTGATCAATATACAAGTTAATTAAAAACAACCATGCTTCACAAGGTCAATATTAAGATCATGCCTCTCATATCCATCAGTAACATATTAAACACTATTCATGTCATGAGCCAATGTGTTTGTACAATAACTTTCACAACCGCGTAGTAATGCAGACAATCTCACATTACATCAACCCGTAGTCGAACTAACTAGTCTCGAACATGTTATCTATTAATTAATTGAGCTGGAAAGGCAGATCGAGAACCGAGTATATATTACTCTTAGGCTCGCATTTATCGGTCTATGAAAAAGTCGTGTGTTTTACGCTCCATCGACTCAGATTTTGCCAAAGAGAATATAGATGTATATATTTCAATGTACTTCTCTTTCTTGGCGGGTAAACTCTTATTGATTTAGCTATCCTCACGGCCCCACTCTTGATAAACTATCAAATCTGAAATTCCTTTGCCTTTATAAGCGTTGGTGGAACATGATTCGTTATGAAGCCAAGGTCAACTCTAGTCAAAGAAATATGCTATCAACTACACACCAAGGGAAGTGAGTTATACGTGCTTACAATCGTAGCACACAGAATATGCGCTTAATATGCCACTACTTCAGAAGTGGGCATTTCTTTCACTAGTACATCGTGAAACAAAGATGAAGTCAATTAACTCGAAAAGATCAAAGATATCACATTTTTTCGAAATTCTGTCGAAATGAATCAAGGTCTATGTGGTGAATCGTGCATCAAAGAGAATCAAGATAATCACGCAATTTACGGAATATAATGCTAAGAAGCTAATGCTGAATATACAGAAACCCAAATCCGGATCCGTCCATAATTAGATCGTCAGATCTGATTCACAGCACCGATCGAGACACTCGACCATGCACAACGAAAGCTACGAATAAATTCGCATGCGATTTTACCATGATTAGATTCCCATGTTTAATTAATAACTACAAGAAGTTTGAAGATTTACCTTAACGGAGAGGGATAGTAAATCGACATAGAGGGAGAAGCCGTGATCTTCCGGATTGTATCTCCAAATGACGACTGGTGGACGTCGATCCTCGCCTTAGAACCTCCTTGAATGTGCACAAGAAAAATCCTACATTTTTCTCCTCTTAATGACTAAGACAAAAAAACTAATTTTTCTCCCTTTTAATTTAGTTTATGGCGCAAATTGTTGTTGTGTATTGTGTTAGGAGGAACTCTCTTTATATAGGAAAATAACTAGTCAAGAGAGTTATCCTTTTCACACCACGATTACCTATTCTCATAAGGAAAAGATATTTTTGCCACAAAAATAAGAGATAATTCCCAAAAAATCAATCTCTTTATTTTTCCATTAATTATCCAACAAATAGCTAATAATTAACTACACATGTGACATAATCTAGAAAAATTTCTTTTCCTAAATTATCACATATGTGGCGCCATTTTATCATTAATTTTAATAGAAAATGTCTTTTCTATTTTACATATTATTTACCAAATAAATAATATTACATATTCATTAAATAGACCAACTATTTAATTTATTCTCGAGGTTCCATAAAATGAGAAAACACTCGCGTGTCAGGAGCCAACCCGGGGACCATGGACCTATAATCAGTAGCTACAATAAATTGAATAAAATATTCAACGAACATAATATTTCTACTCAACTTATTAATTCCGGAATTACGCCACCATAAATCCGAAACTGAACTCTATCGATTGTAGATATATAACTTATTCTCAAAACATCGATAAGTGTCCATTGATATAATCATTACATACAGACTAACCCTCCATAGACTATCCGTAACGAAGTGGGAATATTTCTGTAAACCTTCTTCATTACATATCATCCTTATTTACCATTAACCCACTAGTGACCAATTAGTTCATAACCAATACGAACTCTGCGGATCGATCAGTTTCTAGGATCAACAAATAAGGGGATCGTCTTTCTACTTCCCGCAGGAAGGAATTTATTCCATGTTTGTGAGACACACTTCTCACTCATTCCAGAACAGTGCCAACGTGAAAGTGATTCGGATCGCGCCTCTTAGCGATCCTGAACGAACACATCAAACCCTATCCTGAAACAAGTAGGAGTATGCAATCACTTCAGGATTAAGGTTAATCCGTATATGGTCATTTTGTGATTTAATAAGATTTCTCAATCACGGAATTATATGAGAAACATAGATTAAATCGGTCCAGTCCTATATGACTTTCATCATATATAAATGCCCCACTTAGACAACCAATGTCGACGGTCCGGATAAGACGGTCACACCATAAAGTGTTCTGGGCGCATTAATGGTGGTTTAATCAACATACCCCATACTTTGATTAACTTCACCACGGACTAACAATTCAAGTGTATCACCATAAACTTAATCCTCGAGTGCGTCACACACTAAGTTATATGGCTACATATGATACGACTTAGGGTTTTCAGTAGTGTATTACTTACAAGCACGAAGCAAGAAATAAGATGAGAATAAATCTGTCATCTATTAATTCTAAAAACAATTACATAAATTGTCTTTCAGGCGCTACTTCCAACAGCTAAGTGACGTCATGTACCCCCCACTTAATCGAAACATTGTCCCCAATATGGAAGATGAAAAATAAAAAATGAAAATGAACTTAGCTTCAGTTAAGGGTGGAACGAAAGAAGAATCGGATCGTCATAAATCATCGGGCTCATGTAAGTAGTCCATGAAGAATCTGTGCTAAGTAACTCAAACAACCAAGAAGAATAGTGGTGACAAGAAACCATATAATAAAATGGCGGCAGTAAAAGAGAAAATAAGTAACTCTAAAACAAATTAAGCTTTCAAAACATTATTTTAATAATATTCAGCAACATTAACTAGATAGGAAAGAAAATAAAAAATAAAAATGGAAAACAACAATAAAAATAAATACAAACTAGTCCTTATCAGAATCCCTCCCAGTCATCTATAGGCTCAAAACCGGGAGGTGGACCAGAACTTGAGGCAGCAGCGGCCGAAGAAGAGGCATGGTGATATGGGGCAGTCCTAGGTGGCGGGGTCGAGGGAGGTATGCCAAAGAAGTCTATAATCCTATCCATTTTGTGATGCAAACTCACAATCTCTCGTGAGTGCTCCTCTAGTATATCTCTCTGAGTCCGGGGTGCTCCGAGGATCGGAGTACGCTCCCTCTCAGCTCTACCAAACCGTCTTAAACTTTATGAACCAACTGTGAACTGATCATTGGCTCAGGGTCTTCCCAATCATCACTAATGAGAATTTTCACCTCGTCCTCTAAAGCAAACATGTCAATCATCGGCCTGTATGGCAACAGCTCATGCTTGGGTGTGGCGGCAAGCTCGTGAATATGGCTATGCATCAGTAGACCGATGTTGACCGGAGATCCCTGCTCCAGATAAAACATCATCTCTGCCCTCTTGGTGGTGACAGATACCGTGTGCTTGGTTGGTAGAAGGCGGACACAAACAAATCTGTATACCATCTTCCGATCCCAGGATAACTCGTTCTCTAGGAAGATGGTGGGGGCTCCAGCAGGATTGCGCATCCATTGAACCCCAAAATATTCAGCTATCATGTTCATCCTCTCAAGATCTTCAATGTTGCTTGAGGATGTGTACTCATCTGGGCCCACCGGTGGATTTAGAACCCCAAAATGAGCATTGATCCGCTCAATAGAGAAATCAACTTTAACCCCTTGGACCATAGCAAATGTAACTCCGGGGTTGTGTGAAACATAAGCGTAAAATTCCCTTACCACCGTGGTGTTGAACCGTGTAGGTGCGTCGGCCATGTCCAATATGTCTTGCTCTTGTAAGGCTCATGGCAAGATCGATCCGCAATCGTCCAACTCTACCCCTCGTTCTCTAGCAACTGGCCTTGCGTTCCAATGCCCTCGGAACGAATCGTAAATCTCTAAAGAATGGAATTGCTCAACCCCGTCAATCAAGGGATTAACATCTCCATATATGCTCTGATAACCACTGGGACGAACAGATGATCGGTTACGCTTGGGACACATCTTAGACGATAACATGAAATGATGCTGAAGCTTTTTCTAAAAAAGGGTACCACGGTAAAACCGGCAAGTCCCTCCAAATTACCGGCTTGATTTTTTCGAATTCCTTTCTGGACTGTGCCTATATTGATAAAATATGAAGCACTGCAACACCTCACTAGCACAGGAGCACTAGACAGCAACATGGGTGAAGAAAATGGGTGTTTTGGTTTGTGAAAATGGAAGAAAGGTTTGATTTTGGTGTAGGTTTGGTGGTGATAGTGGTGGTGATGGTGGATGACTGAATTTAAGAAGAAGAAGAAATGGGAGAAGTTTGGTGATTTGAGGAGAAGATAGTAGATGAGAGTGATGATAATGGTGGTGAATGGGTGGTTTAAATAGGAAAAATGAGTGAAAGTGGAAGGATTTGGTGGGATAGTGGTTATAGGAGTAATTAGGGTGTGGGATTTGAGGAGGTGATTGATGGGATTGAGGTGGAGTTTTGGTGGAGTGTGGGAAAGGATGAAAAATTTGAAAAGAGGGGAAAATGGGACGGTTTCTGCTGACTAGTGGTGCCTGATGCAACGTGTGTCCTCCATGTGTCTCTATAAATTCAGCTTTACAGACTGACGTTCAGAAATCTGAAAATACATGCTCTGTATCCCGGGGGTAACCTAGGGTTTACCGGGGGTTCTTTTTCCCCAAATTTCTCTGTCTCCTTCACTGCACATTTTGCTCAACCTCTCTGCTCAATTTTGTCCTCAAATTGACTAGCCTCTTTCTTCCTTTGTTGTTATTTCTGACTCAATCCTAACCTACTTCACTAGAATCCACAACGAGTAAAAAAAACCTTTCCACAACCATCGGTTTCAAGCCTAATAGTCCGGTAGTATGAAAAAAAGCTCACCCCTTCATCTGCCTACTTTTATTCATTCCTAATCTACCTAAGAGTTTAAAGAAGTAGTTCTGAGTTTATAGTCGCCAGCTCGACTTTCTTCAGATTTCCGATCATTCAAGGGTCGGAGCTTTAACTCGCCAAACTTTTGCCCCAAACGTTTGCTCCTTTATAGACCCTTTTTGAGCTCTCTTCCTAGCACGCCTCTCTCTCTTAGCCTGTGTAATAGGTCTGCCTCTGCGTCAAGATTTAGACTTTAGACCCAAGGACTCCACATTTCCTACTTTAAGCTCAAAGCGTTCACTACGAAACACGGAAGGACTAGCTTCCGTGAGCATCTTGTTGTGGTCCTTCTTTCTCTCTCTCTCTCTCTCTCTCAGCATTAGTCTCATGAATTCCTGTTCAATGGTTTCTACTGCAACCTCTCTATGTTTATGCCCCACTATCTCCGTAATTTCCACCTTTCCTGAAGCATACGTCATTTTGCAACTGTCCGGCCTATTTTCTAGGGGTTCTAAGATCTTAAAAGATACATCATCATTATTCAACCTCAAAGTAATCTCCCTTTTATCAAAATACATGACTGCCCTGCTTGTCGCTAAGAAAGGTCTCCCTAACAGAACTAGGGCACTCGGGTCCTCTGGTACTTCTATTACCGTAAAATCAATTGGATAACAGAACCCTCATGCCTTAATCATGCACTTCCTAAGCAGACCTGCATGCATATCTCTAGTTCTATCGACGAAGCTCATGGTCCTGGTTTGATTCATAATGACCGGAAGTTTAATCTTTTGACAGAGGGAAAAAGGTAGAATGTTGCAACTCGAGACAAAGTCACAGAGACCTAATCCTATTGATATACCATTAATAGAAATTAGGAGTCGGAACGTGCCAAGGTCTCCTAACTTCACCACAGTGTCTGAGTCTGGGTAATCCTCAGGCTCAGAAAACATCGTGTCAGGATCCTCTTCAGGATCATCAGAATCATAATCCGAGGATGATATTTTAATTAACTCACAAGGGAACTCACCTAGACGATACGTACTATACTCCTCTAAGTTCTCTTCAGGATCTTGCTTGATTGCTTCTTTCTCTTTTTCACCCGCTTCTTAATAGCTTCATAATGCTCTCTTGCTTCAGATCCAGGGTACATGGAAATTGGTGTGACGTTCAATATCATTCTAGGCATATATGGCTTGCCTTGTTTGCGCTTTTTCAACTCCGGTATGATTGAATCTCTGAAGTGTTCCGATCTTCCTACGAAAAAGACAAAATAAAACAAAGAAAAGGTTAGCAACTTCTGCTTTAGTTGGGTATGATCCCAACTGTTGCGGACCTACTAAAAAAATCAACATGGAATTACACAGAATAACATGGGCTGTCAAAATTCAATTTTTCAGGCCTCGGTAACCCGGGGGTTAACCATGGTAAACCGGCCCTGAAAGTTTTCCTTCTGGCAGTTTAACAAGTGCAGGTTTGATACAGATCGACTCAAGACTCAAAATAAAATAAAATAAAATAAAAACAGCTTCTTATCCAGAATTAAAACGTTTATATTTAACATTGGCCACTGTCCCCGGCAACGGTGCAAAAAATCTTGATCGCGTGTAAGTCACTAACGTCGATATTTCTAGCAAGAATACTAGGTACAT
Organism: Gentiana dahurica var. dahurica; assembly: GCA_024500145.1. NCBI lineage: Eukaryota > Viridiplantae > Streptophyta > Magnoliopsida > Gentianales > Gentianaceae > Gentiana > Gentiana dahurica. The sequence goes on along the minus strand of CM044901.1, from coordinate 87,497,589 downwards.
CTTATTTTAGTAAATGCGAGTCAAGGTCGATCCCACAAAGACAATGCAACTTTAATTATAAGCGATTATAACCTAATTAAAAAGCAACATAGAGGCGGTCATTGACCAACAATAACATAAAAAAAACTTGGTATTCCTCCCCCTCTTCTCACCGATCTACTAACTTGGATTAGTTAATCGTTACGTTTACTTCCCCACATAATTTCCTTAAATTAATCGTGATCTTAGTTTTAATTATCATTATCATCTATGTGTGCAACTCCTACACCTATCTACTCTGAAAATGGTAGTAGACAATCTATATGCAAGCTACCCTTCTTAATTGGTCCGTAATAGCCCATACTCATAAAGATCTAGAATTGCCGATATCGAGCGCTAACTCATACCGCTAACCCGTCTAGACAGCTGTCGACATTGATCAGCACGTTCCTAGGGTCCATTCAAGACTATGTCCAAACTTAGCACTTCACTATCCTTATTTCATGCTAGTTTACGATTACAGTAAGCAGATTGGCTAGATCTAACCTACTGTTAATTAAACTTGTCGATCAACGTAGCTGTAGTGAATCCCAGTTTTAGGTTTTTGAAATAATGCATCGGTAAACCGGTATAGGCCGCCGGGTTACCGGGGTCATATTTTCTTATTCCTGGATCTAATTTGCTCAATTATGATTAATATAAGTAAATTATGGGGTCTTTAAACATGCAGATCAACTAAAACACATAAATACAAACATATCTGTCATATTCAAGACAAAAAGGAACGTTCAAAGTTTTATACCTTCAACAACGGTGATCTAGCTCGATCTACTCAAGCTAGAGATGATGGAGAAAAAGAGGAAACCAGAAATAACTCTTCCAAAGCTTGAATAACTTTATTTCATCAAAATTGTATAATGTAATTGAATATAATATATAAGATTATAATGATATGAAAGTTTTCAGTATATGCGGCTTTATTAAGGTACAGTAGCCGACTTAAGACTCTCTAAAATCCTTACCGACATAGATAATGCGGCAGAATCAGTTTCGTGTTCAACAAGTCAACGGTTTACCGGCCCTAGCCCTCGGTAAACCGGGCCGACTTTTCTCTTTTTTCTTCAGCAGGCTTCTTCTTGGACTTTAATCACTCGGCCCAATATATTTCTTTTGGTCCAGATCCATTCTGCAATGCTCCAGATTCGGTACATCCTATAAAACATGAAAAACGAGAAAAAACAGTACCAAAACCTCAGAAAAATAACATAAATGCAGAATTACGATTCCGGAAACACTCACATAGCATTTAACATACATTCCAAATAATAACGAGCCTATCTATTCTCTCTTGAGCAGAATTCGGGGTGAATAAGGGTATAATTATTGGTACCATTTAGAGCGTTATCAGAACATGAGGAGAAGGGCCACAATAAGACGCTCGCGGAAGTCAGTACTTCCGTATTGTTTAGTGATGAGATAGAGCCGAAACAAGAGAATGTGGAATCCTTGGACACAAAGGTTAAGTCTCGAAGCAGGGATAGACCTAGTGCAAGGGCCATAAGGGCAAGACATGCTAGGAAGAGAGCTCAGAAAGTTTTTGCAAAGAACCAAGTGACAGCACTCCTAGATGATAAGAAGGAATGTCTCTTTCTTGGCCTAAAAAGCAAACGAGGAGCACATATTACACAAGAAGGAAAGTGCATGACGGTTAAGACCTCGAGAGTACAAGTTTGGCGAGTTAAATCCCCGACCCCTGATTGAATGAGGATCCGCAAACAGTCGAGCTGGCGACTATTGTTGGTCCCAGAGAAGGGTAAAACTATAGTGAGATGAGGGGGGGGGGTGAATGACTATAGTGGAGTTTCAAAAACTTTTCTTGTATTTAAAAGCTTTTGGGAAGCGGATAAGTCCCTTCTTAAAATGTTGTTACAAAGTAGTTTATGCAATCACATATATAGAGTGTATAATGAAATAAAGTGCTGCAAGGTAAATTGCTGAAAGTAAATAAACACAAAGCTTTATTGTGGTTCAGGGTGGTGTAATCCCTTAATCCACTCTTATCCTGTGATGATTGGAGGAATTCACTATTGTTTTCACAGATACAATAGTATGATTGTCCTTGACTACACAAGCTTCACAATCTTCAAGACTATCACTACTTGGCTTCAAAAGCTTCAGTGACTCAGTCTCTATCACTGCTCCTTGAGAACAAATCTTTCAGCAGCTATCACAAAGGTTGCAACTCCTTCTCAGATTTCTCTGATTCAATTGCCTCAGTCGGTATGAATTGGATTCACAGACTTGTAATCAATCTTAGTACTTGATGTGGAATTTGAGCTCTGATTTCTGAGTTGATCTCTAGATGTCTCTTTTAAGTACAGATAGAAGTCTTTTCAAATTGACAGAACTTTTTTCTTGTTTCTTCTCAGTTTTAATCATTATTTTTCTTGTCTGTCAATGCCTTCTATTTATAGCCTTGATAATCCTTGATTTGAATTTCCGTCCGTTGGCTATTTAATGTGGAGAATAATCTTTGATTTAATTCTTGATTCCCCCTTAATTATATTCTCCTTGATTTCAGTGATCAGATTTTTCCCAAACGTTTATCAGAAAATCCGTCCTTGATTGATCCTCAATTGATTGTGCATTTAATGCTTGATCTTCATCATTTGAAATCTGAATGAGTACAGTTTACTTGATCGTTCCCTGAACGGTTAAGTGATTCTTCTGACTTGGCTGTTTGGTTCTTTCTTCACTGCTCTGTCTTTACTCGACCGAAAGTCATACTTTGCCAGTTTACTGTATTGTTGTTTTCTTTAATTCTTTCGAGTACTTTTTCTACTTCACTGATCCTTGATTTGGGTGAGATCAGTGTACACCATATTTGACAATGAATTTCATTACTTAGACTTATCCAAGGTCATCATAGACTTCCTTGGTTATAAGCCAGACCATAATGTCTTCCTACTTCTCTACTGGTACTTGGCTGGCTTCACTCTACCGGGTATCTGTTCTTACTTAGCCGTCCTACCAACTAGTACAATACTTGTCTGTCTCAACTTATACAACATGTCAGACTCTAAGTAAATACTTATACAGAGAATTATAACTTATTTCAGGTTGCTATAACAGCTAGTATGGCCATCATCAATGTTCCTAACAACTATAATCTCAGAACTACCTCTTGAATTCTTGTTTAGGAAATGAGTCAATAAAAGTAACCGGATGAAATGACGAGCTTTTTTTCGTCCTACCACACCTTGAGGTTTGAAATAGATGGATGTTAGGAAGGTTTTTTTTACTCGTTGTGGATTCTAATGAAGTAGGTTAGGATTGAGTCGTAAATAACAAAAGGATGAGTAAGAACTAGTGATTATAGGTCAAGATTGAGCAGCAAGTTAATGGAAGGTGTGCAGAACAGGAAATAGTAAAACCTGGGATAAAAGTGGCCCCGATTAATCGAAGGTACTAGCCGATTAATCGAGGTAGGGTTTGCCCATCTGAGTGTTCCAAAATTTGAATAAGGGACTTATATAGCACGTGGTGGACACGTGTTGCATCGGGTAGATTAAGATCAGAGCAGCCGCCCCCCTTTTTCCTATCTTCCATCATTTCCTCATTTCCCACACTCCACCATTACTCCACCTCCTCAATCCCATCAATCACACCTCAATCCCCTCACCACCATTACTCGTCCAACCCACTATCCCACTAAATCCTTCCATCTCTTCTGATTTCTCCTATTTAAACAACCCACTATCACCATTCTGCTAGAGTTGCCGGAATCTGAATCCGACCCGAAAACCCGATTCGAATGAATCGAGTCGAGTCAGAACCTACACAGATTCATCTAGATCTGGATTAGATCAAGATCTATAGCGGAAGCATGAATTTTGCGACCTAATTAACTAATAAACGATTAATTAATACCTTAAAGAAAAGGTTACAGGATATTTACCCAACCGGAGAGAAGCCGTGATCTTTCGGATTGTATCTGCAATCGATGACTGGTGCACGTCGATCCCGCATTCGAACCTCCTCAAATATGCCTTCAAGAAAAACCCAGTTTTTCTTCTTCCCAATGGCTAAGACAAGAAAACAAAATATCTCTCTTTTTTAATTTTAAATCTAGCGTTTGTTTTTTCAAAATAATGGCGTTGGATTTTCATCTCTTTTGTGTTGGGAGAAACACTAATAACCAAATAGTTGGAGAATTATCTTATACACACATATTTATCTTTTCCTTTAAGAAAAATAAAACATTTAACCAATAGGAAAACAAATTTCCTATTTATCCAATAAGAAAACTAATTTCTTATTTATAATTATTTAACACATAAATAATTATATTATCCACATTGTAATTAATTTGGAGAAAATTTCTTTTCCCAAAATCAAATATATGGCGCCATTTTGTATGCCATTTGGGATAATAGAAAATGTCTTTTCTATATTATGTATTATTTACCGAATAAAGAATATCCGCATATTTATTAAATGGACTAACTATTTAATTTATTCTCGAGGTTCCAAAATACGAGAATTCACTCATGTGTTAGAAGCCAACCCGGGGACCATGGACCTATAACCAGTAGCTACAATAAATTGAATAAAATATTCATCGAACAAAACATTTCTATTCAACTTATTAATTCCGGAATTACGCCACCATAAATCCGAAACTGAACTCTATCGATTAAAGATATAACTTATTCTCAAAGTGTCGAGTCAATAAGTGTCCACTGATATAATCATTACATATAGAATAACCCTCCATAGACTATCCGTAATGAAGCGGGAATGTTTCCGTAAACCTTATTCATTACATCTTATCATTATTTACCATTAACCCACTAGTGATCAATTAGTTCATAACCAATATGAACTCCGCGGATCGATCAGTTTCTAGGATAAACAAATAAGGGGATTGTCTTTCTACTTCCCGCAGGAAGGAATGGATTCCATATATGTGAGACACACACTCCTCACTTATTCCAGAATAGTGCCAACGTGAAAGTGACTCGGATCACGCCTCTTAGCAATCTTTAATGAACACATGCATCAACCCCTATCTTGAAACAAGCAGAAGTCTGCAATCACTTAAGGATTAAGGTTAATCCATATATGATTATCTTGTGATTTAATAAGATTTCTCAATCATGAAATTATATGAGAAATGCAGATTAAATCGGTCCAGTCCTATATGACTACATCATAAATAAATGCCCCACTTAGATAACCAATATCAACGGCCCGGATAAGACGGTCACACCATAGAGTGTTCTGGGCGCATTAATGGCGGTTTAATCAATAGACCTCATACTTTGATTAAGTTCACCACGGACTAACAATTTAAGTGTATCACCATAAACTTAATCCTCGCGTGTGACACACGCTAAGTTATATGGATAAATATGATACAATTTAGGGTTTTTAGTAGTGTATTACTAATAAGAATGAAGCATGTAATAAGATGAGGATAAATCTGTCATTTAGTAATTAGAAAAACAATTACTAAAATTGTCTTTCGGGCACTACTTCCAACAATCTCCCACTTGCCCGTAAAGACAAGCAACAATTTTTTTTAGAGCACACCATACCCTTATTATATTCACAACATTCTCCCACCTGCTCTAAAGCAGATGAAACATATCTCTCAATTCCATACCCGCCAAGCTCTTATCAATCACATTATATGCAACGCGACTTGGCAAACTCATCAGCAGGTTGTCGGTTTCGAGGCGATCTTTAGGACCGAAACATTACCTCTCTGCACGGTGTGTCTAATCAGGTGGTACTCTCTTAATATGATTTTGACCTATAGTGACTGCGAAGATCCTTTGCATAAGCTGCCTCTCCATTGTTTTCACAGTGAAGTGATATCGGCTTGCCAGACTTGGAATTACTCCCAAATCAGAAAAGAACATTTTAATCCATATTTCCTCTTAAGCTACTCCAATGATGGTGGATTGCTCCAGACAATGACTCTATCACAATGAGTAAACACTGAGCCCGGGATTGACTCACAATCATCCTTGTTCTCTAAAGGTACTTGAGGATGCACTTTTAAGTCAGAATCAGTGTAGTCAATCATATCCACGTTTGCACCCGAATACTCAAGCATACAATTCCTTGTTCTCTAAAGGTACTTGAGAATGCACTATACTGCTGTCCAATGCTTGAATCCAAGATTCGACTACAATTGACTTTTAATCATTTGACATTCTCTATCCACCAGAGAATTTATCCCATTTATCAATATCCGAAGATTGAGAGAATTATTCCGTGAGGGGTTGGGTAGGAAACCTCTCATTGAATATTGCATACGAAAATGCATTATTATCTTAAACAATAAGATGCATGGGTATTACCAACAATTTGTTCTTATGAATTCGATCGAATCAAATTCTAAGAATATAGTCCACTTCTCTTATTTACAGAAGTTTTGGCTCATCGGTTTCTGACTTCAGATAACACACCCATGTTGTTCTCAACTGTTGCAGTGTAACCTTGCATTAACATTAACATTTACTACTTTACCAATATTGATTCTCTTGTCTACAAAAGACTTATCAATATTTTTGGTCAAGCCCACATATTTTAAACATGTGATTTTTAATGACCTAGTGGTTTGCTTTAATCCACCAGTGGATATAAGCATAGACAGCCAATCTGCCACTGGCTTTGAGCTTAAACCTTTCTGTTCCAAATGAATTCAAGCTCTGTTGTACGACAAGAAAGTTTCAGGGTATCACCCCTACCAAACTTTCTGCTATCCTAGGAGAGTCAAGCAAGCTAAATGGTGAGAGATTTCATGGCATCACCCCTATTAAACTATCTACTTCTTAGAGAATTACCCCTAGACCACTTCGCTTTGCTTAGAAAGATAAGCTTTCCTATTCATTCAACTCTTTTTCACGTAGATCCAATTTCTCCCACTAGGTCTGAGACACTCAGGTGGTTCTACAAGAGTGTGAACAGACATGGTACCAAAACTCCATTTACAGGTATATGGCTTTAAACCAACCTCTTATTAACAGAATCCTATACAGTATTTACAAAAGACCATATGTTATCCATCACCTCCAGCAGACTGTAAAGTCTGTATAATTACAGTGGGTCAATGGTTAAACCATACTCCCATTGCATTTGGGTGAATTGATATTCTGATCTAGTTCAGCAGCATCTATCAGCGTAACCCCCAACAACCAATGTTCGATGTTGTCTGATTAAATCAGATAGTAACTCCTTTAGTAACTTTACTTCAAGGTCCAAGGTTGTTATTTAAACATTCTTTCAGAATGGTTGTGATAGTGCAACCGTCACTTTCCGATCTTAAGAATCTTATAACTAACCTTTACTCATCCAATATATTTCACGAATAGTCACTATCTAAATATGTATGCAAAATCTCCAGTCCTACCTTCAAGTACTAGTGCTATATACCTCTATTTGGGGAAGTGGAGTAAACGTACTTCACTCCTTATCTACAAATTCATAGGTATCTTCTAGGTATACTTCTCGGTATTACACAATAATGTAAACCGTTATTTTGCAACTAATATCTTAATTGAGTTAAGCAGTGTATTGTAGCCTATTCATAACTATATAAGGCAATCCATGGTTTATCCTTTCAGTGAAATCGTTTCACACGGAGGTAGGCCGAGCATTAGTGCCAAAAACTATGCTTTATCCTTTATCTGAGCATGGAATACTCGTTTTTCTAGTCATATCATAAATTCCTCTAGATATTCAGATAACCTAATCGGCATTTTGAGTAGTTATCAGTTAAAATGTCTACCACTCAAAAGATCCCACTAGCTTATATCCTTCATAAGACCCCGAAGGTCAAAATGAACATAATATGATACTTCTTCAGCTCTATTACCCTTTCCAAATTGAAAGGTTACTCGGTCATTTTTCCTTTGAGATAGTGTTCTTAGACTGGGAGATAGGAATCACCCGTAGCCAGTTTTCAGATCTTATCTTAAGGATATATGCACTAATTAATAGATGTTAAAGAATCGTTTATCTCAATATGGAAACCATTTGCCTTAATAGTTTATGATTAGTTACATATACCTTTTCAGCATTACTTAGTGGTTCTGACTTTATCGAACTAGCATGAGTCTCAGAATCATACTACAAATGTCATATTCACTTTCTTTAAGGCAACTATATTATCGATGTGAAAGTGAATCCATTTGTTCCAACGAATCTGAAAACAGAAATTAAACTTCTGTGATATTAAAGGATTAAAATCCGAAATTTCTTTCCGTATATCACACCCACTATTTCATCTGCCCGTTGTCTACTCTTTAACCATGAATGCCAAGCTATCTTCTTCTTTTAAAAGAACTCAACTTCCGAGTCATATACCCAGTCAAGAAAGTCTATAAGGATTCATAGGTTAGTAATCCGAAATTACTTTCCTTATCATATACTTTCTTTTATTAATATTTTGGTTTAGCCATTAACATATTTAGTTTGAGATGACTTATTCCTTGAGACATTTACCTTCCCATTCTCGGCTATCTTCAAAAGGAAATGGCCTTGAACTAGCAGTTCATTTGAGTAGACGCTTGTTGGTCCCAGAGGGGTGGGGGGGGGGTGAATGACTATAGTGGAGTTTCAAAAAATTTTCTTTTATTTAAAAGCTTTTGGGCAGCGGATAAGTCCCTTCTTACTATATTGTTTTCAAATCGGTTTAGACAATCACAGATGCAAATTATGATGTATGCAAATTGAATGAATGCTGTAAAGTAAATTGCGAAATTAAGTTAACACAAGGCTTATAGTGGTTCAGGGTGGTGTAATCCCTTAATCCACTCTTCTCCTGTGATGATTGGAGGAATTCACTATTGTTTTCACAGATACAATAGTATGATTGTCCTTGGCTTCCCAAGCTTCACAATCTACAAGACTATCACTCCTTGACCGCAATAGCTTGATGATTCAGTCTTCCTTTGCTGCTCCTTGAGATCAAAATCCTTCAACAGCTATCACAGATTCAACTCCTTCTCGATTGCCTCGATTGATTTGCTTGATTGATGTGAATGTGATTCACACACTTGCTTGATCAATCTCGATTATGAATATGACTTTGCGGTTCCGATATTTGAGTTGATCACTAGTTGTATCCTTGTAAGTTCGAGAGAAGGTTTTTCAAATTGACAGAGTTTTCGCTTTCTTTCTTTTTGAATCGTTATTTCTTTTTCTGTCAATGCCTTCTATTTATAGCCTTGAATGACCTTGGTTTTGAAATTCCGTCCGTTGGCTATATTAATGAGGAATAATCCTTGATTTCATTCTTGATTCCTCCTTAATTGTATTCTCCTTGATTTCAGTGATCGGATTCTTTCTTCAAACGTATAGCAGAAAATCCGTCCTTGATTGATCCTTTAATGATTGTGCATTTAATGCATGATCTTCTGAATCTTCATCGTATATCAAATTTGATCTTGTGAATGTCTCTTCGCCGCTTTTAGAACGGTAGAGTGAGCCTTCTGACTTAGCCGTTCATTCTTTCTTTCCTGTTCTCTTTGCCGAAAGTCAGTGTACTCAGCCGATTCACTGTTTCCTTCTTTGTTCTAGTATTTGGAGAGTCTTTGAACTTCACTGATCCTTGATTTGAGTGAGACCAGTGTACACCATATTTGAACATTTGAGTTTTATCATTTAAAACATAACTTAGACTTATCCAAGGTCATCACAGACTTCCTTGGTTATAAGTCAGATCATAATGCCTTATTTCTTCTCTGCTGGTGCTTGGCTGGCTTGCCTTTGCCGAATATCTGTTTTTGCTTTGCCGTCCTACCAACTAGTACAATACTTGTCTGACTCAACTTATACAACATGTCAGACTCTAAGTAAAGACTTATACAGAGAATTCTAACTTATTTCAGGCTTGCTATAACAGCTAGTATAGCCATCATCAAAACATAATAAAATATTCCTAACAATTTCCCCCTTTTTGATGATGCCAAAACCCTCATAAGCCTAAACATAAGTGATCAAGATTTTCATAACAACAGATAAAAAGTTCAATAATTTTATTCATCTATCATAGGGCAATAAGATATTGCATCTTTTTATTTAAATGAACAAAGGCAAATGATAATATAAATTGAATTGAATTAAGCAACAGGCAATTGGTTTACTTCTTCATTTCTTCAAACCTGATGCCCTTGCCTTTGTTGTCCTCGCCTTTGCTGCCCTTTCTCTTTCCACTGGAGCTTTCCACCTTTCCCTTCCCACTGGAGCTTTCAGGCTTTGAGTTACCTTCCCCCTTTGTGGCAGCATCAAAACGTGCTTCAAGGTCTGCAATTGCCGCATCAGACTCAGGGAGAGGGCCATACTTTTTCTCTAGTATTTTGTTGTTGGCCTCACCAACTTTGATGAGAAAGTCCAGTTGCTTGCCAGAATGCTCCATGATTTCATCTAGATGCTGAATTTTGGTTGTGTGAGCATTGAGGGTGTCTACCAATGGCTTGAGATTGTTGTCAACCGTCTCAGTATGGTATTCAAGATTGGTTTGGACATGATGAGGGATGAGGTGTTGTAAGTTGCAAATTAAGTTTCCCTGTCTCTCCATGACCTCATCTTGAATTTTGATATGGCTGATGAGGGCCTCAATCTTGTGATGGAGGGAGGTTGCTTCACTCCTTAAGGCAGTCTTCAGATTCTGCCTGCTGTAGTATTGCCTTTCCATGTCCACAATGAGGGGTTGAATGTCCAGATTGAACACTCTTTCTGGATCAAATTCTTCTGGTGCCACATGGGCATTCTCTTCACCCTCATCACTTTCATCCTCAGCATCTTCACTTTGCTTCTCCTCATTTTCTTCTTCAACTTCTTGCTCTTCATTTTCTTCCATTTGCTCTTGTTCTGCCTCATTAGACACAGGGTCATTTAGAGGTTGTTGTTGAGTGTGGACTGCTTCATCTACCACACTTCCCCCTTGTGCAATTGTGGGGGAGTTGACAAGTTCGGCTGAGTGAGCTTTATCAGCTGGCTCACTTAGCTGGTTGTCAACTTTGCCTGTGCTTTTGAAAAGCACTTCCTGGAGAGTCAGTTCATCATCAGAAATCTTCAAATCTTCTTGATTTGTTTCAGGATTTTCTCCTTCTGAGTGGTCATCTTCTGACTCATCCCCTTCATCTTGGATTTCCTCCTCATCAGTTGAGGTGAGTCTATATCCTTCTTCACCTTCTTCCAGGTAGGTGACGCCCTCTGGCTGCGTTTCATCTTCTGTTGCTGTGTCATCACTGATGGTCACAGGCTCATCCAAATTGCTGGTGTCAAGCATAGTGGTCTCCTCTTGTGCCTTTTGAGATCTGGTTCTTTGTCCCACTCCTGATCTACTGCCTTCAGGCTGCTTTCTTTTGCTCCCAGCTATGAGTTTGGGTTTTAAGGAAGCCTTGATGTAAGTAAACATCGTCTTTGATTTGTGTGGAGACTGCAAATTTGTGGGTTTTACTTTCAATTGATTGAACAGATGTTGAAGAGGGAACCCATATGATTTTCTCTCCCAGAAATCACCCTTTTTCTGCAAACCCTTGCCTGGTGCAGTGATAGATAGATCGATTTCCTTTTGAATCTGATCCTTCATTCGATTGAACACAAATGTTGACCAGTCAAATTTGATGCGATTGTAGATTATGGCCATCAGTTTAATTCGTACCTCAGTCAGGTTTTCCAATGACCCTTTTCTGCCTTCAATATTTTTGGTGATAACCGGTGCAAACTCAGCAAATGGAAGTTTGAGCGTTGATCTGGGTAGATTGTATGTTTTGCTGGTTTTGTTTGGACTTTTGGCTATCTGAGTCCAGAACTTTGTAATGTCAGTTGTCACAAGCTTGACATTGGCCAGTCCTTTCAATGGAAGGTGCAGGTAACGGTTGAGTACACCTGGCGTGATGATTATTTCTTTTCCAAAGATTGAGCTTTGGATGCGATCAACTTCAGTCTTCTTTGTGCTGGGCACAAACTTAGCGTTTTTCCAAAATGCTATTAGATTCTCATAGCATATTCCAGTTATTGAGGGATTTAGAAAGGTCATTAGCCCCAAATTCGAGCAGCAATCAACCAAACGTTGAGCTTTTGAGTCATTATCACAAAACGAGAGATAGTGCTTAGGTTTGAAAAACGAGCCGGTGATGATAGATTTTTCGTAGTATTTCTCAGTAGCAGTGATTTGGGAGGATGAAGCCATTTTTTTTTACTAAGGTTGGAGAATGAACTTGAGTTTGCAATAGAGATAAACAAGAGTAGGGTTTGTAATTTGCAAGAGAGCGTAAAGATTTCTGAAAAGCTCTAAGTCTTGTTTATATAGGCGATTTTGGGTAGTGTGAACGTGGTTTGAATATGGAAGGATTTAGTGATATAATGGCGTGATTTTGTGTATGAAAATCACGATATTCGAGGGAAATTGAGGTGTGGTTTGAGGCAAGTAATGATAGTGCCCGTGAATCGAGGAGTTTATAATTCGAAAAATAATATAATTACCTCCATGATCACAAGTTGATCGCCACGTGTGTATAGAATAATCCTCCATAATTTCCTTATTCTCCACGTGTAATCAGAATTGATTTTGTTCACACTCTTAATTTGTCCAAGTCTTTATTTCGGTGAAGTGCCTTCACTGGCCACTTACCCGTTCTATAGGTTCTTTACTTAACTGCTCTATTTCACTGTTCCTAACAATCAGTTAAGTTACCTTCACTGGATGCCAGTGCCTTACTTGCTGCATCTCCTGTAACGGCAAAGGTCGTACCAGTTAATGAAGTCACTTAGCCGATTACTCCAGCTAGCCGCTTTTTGATATTTATTCAATTTCAATCATTCCTAACTCAGTTCTTAGCTTGCTGAATCTTTCATAACTGAGTGGTTTAGTGAAGATGTCAGCCAATTGATCTTCAGTGGATATGTGTTTTAGGATGACATCCCTTTTTTCAACATGGTCTCTGATAAAATGATGTCTCACATCAATGTGCTTTGTTCTTGAGTGCAATACTGGATTTTCTGTAATAGATATTGCACTTGTGTTATCACACATGATTGGAATTGTTTTCTCTTCTACTCCATAGTCCCTTAGATGTTGTCTTATCCACAGTACTTGTGCACAACAGCTACCTGCTGCTATGTATTCTGCTTCAGCTGTTGATGTAGATATGGAGTTTTGCTTTTTACTGAACCAAGAGACTAGTCTGGTTCCTAGCATTTGGCAAGTTCCAGAGGTGCTTTTTCTATCTATTTTGCATCCAGCATAGTCGAGTCCGAATATGATATCAATGTAAATCCTCCATCTTTTGGATACCAAATACCAACATTTAAAGTGTTTTTCAAGTATTTGATTATCCTTTTAGCTGCTAGAAGATGTGATTCTTTTGGTTGAGCTTGAAATCTTGCACATACTCCTACTGCAAATGCTATGTCAGGTCTGCTTGCAGTTAAGTATAATAATGATCCAATAATTCCTCTATACAATTTTTGATCAACATCTTTTCCTCCTTCATCTTTTCCAAGTATGATTCTGGCACACATTGGTGTGTCTGCTGTGCCACTTGTATCCATCCCATACTTGTGTATCAAATCTCTTGTATACTTTGCTTGACTAATGAAAATGCCATCCTTCATTTGCTTCACTTGAAGGCCAAGGAAGTAGTTTAATACTCCCATCATGCTCATCTGAAATTTGCTCTTCATCAGGTTTGCAAATTTCTCACACAGCTTTTCATCCTCTGATCCAAAGATTATATCATCAACATAGATTTGCACTAGCAATGTGCTTGCTCCTTCCTCCAGTTTAAATAGAGTCTTGTCAATAGTTCCTTTGTTGAATCCATTCTTGATCGAAACTGTGACAGTGTTTCATACCTGGCTCTAGGTGCTGTTTGAGTCCATAGAGGGCCTTCTTGAGTTTGTATACTTTGTCTTCTTTTCCTTTAATTTGAAATCCAGGAGGTTGTTCTACATAAACTTCTTCTTCCAAGAGTCCATTTAGGAATGCACTCTTTACATCCATTTGATAGACTTTGAAGTCTTTGTGTGCAGCAAATGCTAGAAAAAGTCTGATTGCTTCCAATCTTGCTACTGGAGCAAAAGTTTCATCATAATCTATTCCTTCAGCTTAGGAATAGCCTTTTGCAACTAGCCTTGCTTTGTTTCTGACAACAGTTCCTTGCTCATCCATCTTGTTTCTGAAAACCCATTTTGCACCAATGATGTTTGCCATTTCTGGTCTATCAACAAGTTCCCAGACTTCATTTCTTTCAAATTCATTTAGTTCTTCTTGCATGGCTGTGATCCAATCAGTATCTTGAATTGCATCATCTATAGTCTTGGGTTCCACTTGTGATAGAAAACAAGTTAGCATGTGTTCCAGTTGTCTTCTGGTTCTAACTCCTGTGTGAATATCTCCAATAACTTGTTCTTCAGGATGGTCTCTTAGCCAATTTAGATCTGGTTGAAGTTGATCTACACTTGGTGCTTCCATACCTTCATGCTGGGCATGAACTTCAACTTGAGGAGCTTCATCCGGTGTATTGGTACGTGGCTCCTCTTGATCTTCAGAATGATGATTCGGGATAGTAGTTGGTATGGTTGCATTTGTATAGATTTCTCTTTGTGGTGCTTTCTCTTCTCGATCTTGAAGATCTTCACCATTTGTGTTTGGTTCATCCAAAACCACATGTATTGATTCTTCAATCACCAGAGTCCTTTTATTTAGTACTCTGAATGCTTTGCTGGTGTCTGAGTATCCCATGAAGATTGCTTCATCTGCTTTCTCATCAAAGGTATGCAGTTGATTCCTGTTTAAGACAAAACATTTTGATCCAAACATATGAAAATATGAGATATTGGGTTTTCTACCATTCCATATTTCATATGGAGTTTTTCCATGGTGTTTGTTGATGATTGATCTGTTTTGTGTATGGCATGTTGTGTTTGCTGCTTCAGCCCAAAATCTCTTTGGTAAACATGCTTCAGCAATCATTGTTCTGACTGCTTCTTTGAGAGTTCTGTTTCTTCTTTCTGCTACACCATTTTGTTGTGGAGTTCCTGCTGCAGATAGTTGATGTAGTACTCCATTTTCTTCACAATAGGTTCTGATAATTTCATTTAGAAATTCAGTGCCTCTATCTGATCTGATCTTGATGATTTTTAGCTCTTTCTCATTCTGGAGTCTTCTCAGTAAGTCTGGTAGCTTCTTGAGTGTTTCTTTCTTCTTGTTCATGAAGATGGTCCAGGTGTACTTTGAGAAGTCATCCACCACTACAAGAGTATATTTCTTACCACTCACACTTACTGGTGTGACTGGTCCAAAGAGGTCCATGTGCAACAGATGTAGAATTCTAGTTGTGGATTGATAAGGTTTTGACTTGAATGAACTTTTGATCTGCTTTCCTTTCTGACATGCATCACATAGACTTTCTTTCTTGAATGTGATCTCTGGCAGCCCTTCAACTAGCTTGCTTTTTGATAGTTTGTTGATGGTCTTGAAATTCAGGTGATTCAGTCTTCTGTGCCAAATCCAGCTTGTTGATTGATTATTCTTGGCAAGTAGACAAGTTTCTGCCTTGGCTATTCTCCAGTCCACAACATACATGTTGTCTTGTCTTCTACCTGCAAGAACTACTGTGTTGGTTTGACTGTGAATCACTTTGCATCCTTCTTTGTTGAAGTGCACATTGTAGCCTTTGTCACAGAATTGACTGATGCTCATCAGATTGAAGTTAAGTCCCTTGACATATGCCACATTTTGAATTTTTAGATTGTTCTTGAGAATTGTGCCTTCCCCCTTAATCTTGCCAAGGTTTTCTTTTCCTCCAAATGTGACTTTGGGTCCATCAAAAGCTTTGAAATCAGTGAGCCATTTCTTGTTTCCTGTCATGTGTCTGGAACATCCACTGTCTATGTACCAGACATCCTACAAAACAGATTAATTAGGTTTAGGTACCCAACACTGTTTGGGTCCGTACTTGTTAGCAAACATGCCTCCCATACCTAGTGTGTATCCAAAAGGTTTTCTTTTTGGATAATTGAAGTCATCAACTTCATATGTATAAGGCATGGCAAAATAGCTTCTAATATTTTTACAGAAGGTATTCTGATACTTTTCTCTACCTTTTGGTGCCATTGCATCCTTCTTCACTTTCCAATATACAGTAGGAACCCTTTCTTGCTTCATGTGTCTAGGAACAGATTGGCTTTTCTTAAGCACATGATGCATTTTGTAGAATGGTTTCCTCTTGTATTTTGGAGGTGCAACATTCCAATCATCCTCTGAGGGGTAAAGTCTGCCTTTACCTTTCAGATGCCAGTTGTTCTTGATTGACTGGAATGAGGATTTGATTTGCTGTTTCACTACACTGGGTTTTGACTTCACCGGAACAGGATGATCTGTTGGAATCATGGTCTGTCCCTTTCTAAATTTTCGTCCACTAGTGGTTCTGAATTTAGAATGGTGTTGACCATTATTCCTGCATTCATCCTGACTGTTGTAGCCAAGACCAGATCTGGATCCAAACCTTTTTGAGGGTTTGTAAGCTGGTGCTTTTAGTGGTGCAGTGGTTACCTTCACTGGTGAGGAGATTTCCTTAACTGATCTGTTAATAACAGATGTATGATCATCTGCTTTTTGTTGATCATTTAAGTAGGTCTCCTTACTAGTTAATTCAACTTTTGCTTTATCCAGTTCTTTCTTTAACCTCTTATTCTCTTTCCTTAGATCCTTGCATTCATTTTCCAGAATTTCATGATTCTTTTCAATTTCATCAAATTTAGTCATGAGATTTTGGACTAGGTCTGCTGTATCTAATGGAAGACTAGAGGATTGTGCAGTGTTAGATGTGGATGCATTAGATGAAGAACAGGAACTAGATGTTACCTCAGTTTCATCTGATTCTTTAGCCATTAAACATAGGCTTGTTTCCTCATTGTCTGAGCTGTCACTTTTATCTTCATCCAATTCTTTGGTCATGAGACATAGGCATGCTTTTTCATTTTCAGAACTGTCTTCTTCATCACTATCATCTGAGTCATTGTCAGATGATTCTTCATGCTTTTCACTGCTGGATTCTGCCTTAAGTGCCTTCTTGTTCCTTTTCTTTTCAGATGCTTTGTATTTCTTCTTTTCATCATCTTTGTCATTTTCTTCAGGACAATCAGCCTTGAAGTGACCTTTCTTGTTGCAGTTGAAGCATCTGTATTCATCATCTTTCTTCTTCATGTCTCTGGTTGAGCTTGACCTTTTGTTTGATGATGAATTTCCTTTGAATGGCTTCTTTTTAAACCTGTCAAAACGTTTAACTAATAAAGCTACCTGTTCTTTCAGTTCTTGTGTCTCTTTGCTGATGCATTCGGCAAAGTTACTTTGCTGGGGTGCAGCTAATGCAGTGATTTTGTATGTCTCTGCCGGAGCACCATCTTCACCGTTCAATTCGAATTCATGAGCTTTTAACTGGGACATCAGTGTCAGAGTGTAAGTGCTTGCAAGATTTGTAGTTCCTGTGATTACTGATGTTATGATCTTCCATCTTTCAGGTAGTCCTCTCAAGATCTTCAAGCATACTTCTTTTTGGGGATATGTGTGACCAAGCTGTTGCAGTTCACTGATGATGCTTGAGAATCTGTTGTCCATTTGATCAATGGATTCACCTGCCTTCATCTTGAAATTTTCAAACTTCTGTTTTGCAACAGATAGTTTATTTTCTTTAACCGCTTCAGATCCTTCATTGATTAGTGCCAGCTTGTCCCACATCTCCTTTGCTGTTTTGCAATCCTTTATTCTCATGAACATGTTGCTGTCTAGAGTCTTTAAGATCATATCTTTTGCTACAAAGTCTAGGTTTGCTCTTCTCCTGTCATCTTTGGTCCAATCTTTCTTGGGTTTGTTTATCTCTTTTCCTTGATCTGCTCCTGTGCCTACCACAGTAGTGAGCATGATTGGGCCGTCGTTGATTACATCCAGCATTTTCTCATGAGTTGCTGCAAGATGAGATAACATTCTTATTTTATATTCATCAAAATTATTGACATTAAAAACAGGTACTTTTGATAAGAAGTTTGAGGAATCCATCAGTATAATTGAATATATAAATGACAGTGAATGGAAAACTCAGATTTGAAAACTGCTTTGAAAATATGTGATCTCCTTGTTACCAGAAATTAGATCTGAACAGGTTATGATGCTAGGAACACTGCTCTGCTACCAATTGTTGGTCCCAGAGAAGGGTGAAACTATAGTCAGAGGGGGGTGAATGACTATAGTGGAGTTTCAAAAACTTTTCTTCTTCTAGTTAAAAGCTTTTGGGCAGCGGATAAGTCCCTTCTTACTATATTGTTTTCAAATCGGTTTAGACAGTCACAGATGCAAATTATGATGTATGCAAATTGAATGAATGCTGTAAAGTAAATTGCAGAAATTAAGTTTAACACAAGGCTTATAGTGGTTCAGGGTGGTGTAATCCCTTAATCCACTCTTCTCCTGTGATGATTGGAGGAATTCACTATTGTTTTCACAGATACAATAGTATGATTGTCCTTGGCTTCCCAAGCTTCACAATCTACAAGACTATCACTCCTTGACCGCAACAGCTTCAGTGATTCAGTCTTCCTTTTGCTGCTCCTTGAGATCAAAATCCTTCAACAGCTATCACAGATTCAACTCCTTCTCAGATTGCCTCTGATTCAGTTGCTTGATTGATGTGAATGTGATTCACACACTTGCTTGATCAATCTCGATTATGAATATGACTTTGCGATTCGATATTTGAGTTGATCACTAGTTGTATCCTTGTAAGTTCAGAGAGAAGGTTTTTCAAATTGACGAGTTTCGCTTTCTTTCTTTTTAAATCGTTATTTCTTTTTCTGTCAATGCCTTCTATTTATAGCCTTGAATGACCTTGGTTTTGAAATTCCGTCCGTTGGCTATATTAATGAGGAATAATCCTTGATTTCATTCTTGATTCCTCCTTAATTGTATTCTCCTTGATTTCAGTGATCGGATTCTTTCTTCAAACGTATAGCAGAAAATCCGTCCTTGATTGATCCTTTAATGATTGTGCATTTAATGCATGATCTTACGAATCTTCATCGTATATCAAATTTGGTCTTGTGAATGTCTCTTCGCTGTTTTTAGAACGGTAGAGTGAGCCTTCCGACTTAGCCGTTCATTCTTTCTTTTTTGTTTTCTTTTTGCGAAAGTCGGTGTACTCAGCCGATTCACTGTTTCCTTCTTTGTTCTAGTATTTGGAGAGTCTTTGAACTTCACTGATCCTTGATTTGAGTGAGACCAGTGTACACCATATTTGAACATTTGAGTTTTATCATTTAAAACATAACTTAGACTTATCCAAGGTCATCACAGACTTCCTTGGTTATAAGTCAGATCATAATGCCTTATTTCTTCTCTGTTGGTGCTTGGTGGCTTTCCTTTGCGAATATCTATTTTTGCTTTGCCGTCCTACCAACTAGTACAATACTTGTCTGACTCAACTTATACAACATGTCAGACTCTAAGTAAAGACTTATACAGAGAATTCTAACTTATTTCAGGCTTGCTATAACAGCTAGTATGGCCATCATCAAAACATAATAAAATGTTCCTAACAACGCTACTCGTGAACTGTGGGATGTCTAGTGAGATTGATACCAAATCATTCTCGTCATCTGTTAAGGCCATATTTATATGATTATTAAGGGTTATATTTCATTATTATTTCCCCACATTTGCATATTTACATGAGAATTAAGGGTTTAAGTGTAATTATTTAGTAAGGATGATTCTAATATGGTTATTTGCAAAATTGATTAGATTATGTGTTAAATTAATGGAATTATTATTATTTGAGTTTTATTACATTTTGCAATGTTTATTTATCCTTTAGGAGGCTGAATTTCGAGTGCTAAAGAGGATAAATAAAGCTCAAGTCGAATTATTCAAGATAGAGTTGGAATTGGCTTGAAGAAAATGGATAAAGATGAAGAGATCCGATCCTAAGCATTCCAAACAAGCGTCCAGAAGTGAACTGGCGTCCATGTAGCGTCCAGAATCGTATTTTACGTACAGAGTCTTCAGACAGAAGCTAAACGCACATTCATGCTCCGTCCCAAGTTTCTGGACGAGCGTCCGGATATCCAAACGGGCGTCCAACCCAGTTACTGTAGCAGCCAACATCAGATTCCTATAAATACAGCAGCAGCCCCAACCCTAATTCCATACTTTACACAGCCGCATTAATACACAAAAAAGCTGCGCCCTTGAGAGTTCAGCCGCATCTTCTCTTCATGAAGATGAGTTCTTCCAATCCAACGATCACCAACATGATTGTTGGCTAAACGCATAGCAGTGGAACAACCGGAGGATATCACATCAACGTCATCACAACCATGATTCGTTAGTTTATCTTTAGTTATGATTTTGAATACTTTGTTTTATTTATCGTTTGAATCCTGATTTAATTGTTAAGAGTTTTATTAGATAGGAATATCAACGAAACTTTATGTCGTTTGAATTTTTATGGAAATATAATTTAACAATAGTTTTCTCTTTCAATCGATACAATTGATGATGTTTTGAGGAATCATATATTGTTAGTTGGGTATTACAATTTGGGAACGAATTGTTGATCTTATGATGAATGTTAGTTGTTTTTCTTGGAAAAGTAAACAAACCCTAGAAATTGATCTAAAGGAATTTAGTCGGTTTCGCGATTGATCATACCAATAAAACCGTATTCGAATCATAAACTGGTTGTATGATTGTTGAGTGATAGATTCTAGGTGTTCTCTTGTCTTCCTTTTATAATTTGAAAACAAAATCGTTTGCTTGACGTTAGTCTTAAGTTTAGTTAATTAAAACCTCAATCTTTGCTGTTTTATTTCCTGCATATTTTCATTTGAATCGCATCCGGACGCCCGTCTGTCAAAGCGGACGCCCGTCTGTCAAAGCGGACGCCCGTCTGTCAAAGCGGACGCTCGTCTGCTCTTGAATATTTCCTGTTTTCTGTTTATTTTTAGTTCTGCTTTAGTTTCTTTCGCTTAAGTTTTTAGTTTATTTCTTAGGTTCAGTTATAGTTAGATTAACCTTAGTTTTAAGTAATAGTTCGTGACATAACCAATTTAGCGGTTATACCCTAATCTGATAACTATTCGATTCCCTTAGGACGACTCGGCAACATCCTTTACTACGTGCCTTATACTTGGGGTGTTCCGATAATATAAATTTAAAATACGTTTTCAACGAACAAGTTTTTGGCGCCATTCCCGGGGAATCGGTAACGGTTGTCGGATTCTTCGTAGGTATAGTTTTTTCTAGTTGGTAATTTTTTCTTTGTGTTTTAGGTTTTAGTTTAGTTTGTTTACTTCTGTTTCCTATTGCTTTTCTGCTCTGGTCCTCATTTTTCAGCTCTTGAACGAACGTCCAATCGTACAAATGTCCGTCGATCTGAAATTATTATTATTTTTTATCTGTTTACTGATCAAACGAGCGTATGGCCCTCCAAACGCCCGTTTGTTTAGTAAATACGCCTCTGAACTGCTTTTAGTATACCAGACGAGCGTCTATTGAACCAGATGCCCGTCCGAGACCCTCCCTAGACAGACGCTCGTTCACGATTCCGAACGCCCGTCCGTCTATCTTTCTTGTTCTTTTCTTTTCTTCTCTTAGCTTGTAATTCCAAGGTTAACTCTTCTGTCAACCTGACTTTTAGTCGGTGTTGACCTCTCTGGTTGCCCTCCTGGTTTATGCAAATGAGAAGCAAGAAGGACCTCTCCTCTTTGATCCAGAACCTGAGTGATCCATCCTAAGAAGAAGGCTTTTTCCCGATCCAGACATCATGGGTGACCAAGTTCAAAATCCGAATCTAGTTCCTCCTAATCCAGACCCTCAAGCTCAGCTGAATCAGCTCCTTCAACAAATACAGTTGTTACAACAACAACAGAATCAGCAAGCTGGGCTACAAAATCAATTGCAACAACTCCATCAAGCCCAGCAAGCCCAGCTAAATCAAGACCCCTATGCCCCCTATCTTAACCAAGACTTCCTGGAGGGGCATAGACCTATTCGACCTCCAGATATGGGGCAAGTGCATTTCGATCTGAAGAATGGAGTGGTTGGACTGGTCCAAAATAGCTCTTTTCATAGCACTGCTCAAGAAGATCCTCACGACTTCTTGTCCACTTTTGTCCAAATCTGCGAAGCAGGCCACTATCCGGGTGTTGATTCTGAGATTGCTAAGCTGAAACTCTTCCCGTTTGCTTTAAAAGGTGAAGCAAACAGATGGTTCAAATCTTTAGCCCATCATTCTCTTCGTTCCTGGAATGATGTTAAAAGAGCCTTCGCTCTGAAGTGGGTCTCACCTGGCACAATCTTGGACATGAAAAGGGAGATAGCTACATTTGAACAACTTGACGGTGAGAGTGTTGGGAAAGCTTGGGAGAGACTGAATCTTTTGATGAGGAAGTGCCCCAACCATGGATACGATCGTCATGAGCTTCTATAATTGTTCTATCAGGGTGTTACTCAACCCAATAGAGACTATCTAGATTCCACAGCTCAGGGATCTTTTCTGGGCGGAGGAGATGATGCTGCCTATAGGGTAGCTGAAACAATTGCCAAGAACAACATGTGGTCAACCTCTAGGAAGACCCATGTTAAGGATGATGAGAGGAAATCTGTTGCAAGCGATTCTGTGACACAGATGTTGGTTGCCCAAGTAGAGATGATAAACCAACAAATGGCAAATTTACAAATGCAACAGCAGAAGGGATCAGTGGATATGAGTTTTCTGGGAACGCAGATGAGCAATGAGAATGGAGACGAAGTAAATGTAATGGACAACCAGAAACAAACTTTTCACAATTTCAATCAAAATTCCGGTCAATCAAGCTATACTCCAAACCGTAACTTTTTTGGAAATCCGCGAAACAGTTATTATACGCCACCTGGCGCATCCAATTCCAACCAGTCCTTCAACTCCAACAATCAAAGGCCCCAAGGCAACTGGGCTCAAACGTAAAATCCACAGCCCACCTCTATCTCTCAAAAGAAATTCGATGAGCTAGTAGATATGGTGCAAGCACTAGCCACCGGTCAAAAGGCGATAGAGAGACAGATTGGCCAGATGGCTGATCAACAAGCAAGCAGGCCCCAAGGAAGGCTGCCTAGTTATACAGATAAAAATCCTAAGGCAGAAGTCAGTGCCTGTAATGCCATCACACCGCAGTGGAATTATGGACAAGAGGAGAAGTTGAATGCAGTTACACTTAGAAGCAGAAAGAGAGTTGGACCCGAAAAGTTGTCAGGAAACGAGTAGCCCCTCCTGACGCCATGAGTTCAGGAGGGGATAAGCAGCAGACAAATACCGAAGAAATCGACAGCAAGCAAGAGCTGAATGATAATGATTCTTTGGGGGAATGTGATGAGGATGCTGAAAAGAGAAGTCAGGTGGCCGAACCCCTGACTAAAAAGAAAGCTGAAAAGTTTGTCAGATGGAAGGATAAGGAGGATGAAGCCATTGAAAATCAACTTCCAATCAATCATCCGAAAACCCTTCCTTATCCAGCAAAGAAAAATAAGAATGCTTTGAACTCTGATAAACTTTACGATGGAGTGAGAAAGCTGCTTAGAGAAATCATGGTGACTATGCCTCTTGCTGAAGTGTTAACTGAGATGCCTAAATGCTCCAAGTTTCTTAAGGACGCCTGTGGAAGTAAGAAGAAGCTAAAGGGAATGGCAGATGAAGTGCTAAATGAAGAATGCTCGACAATTTCACAGAACATTGCAATAAAACGAGGTGACCCCGGACGACCTTCAATCTCTTGCAGGATTGAAGGCCGCACATTCCACAATGTCTTATGCGACTCAGGGGCCTCTGTCAATGTGATGCCATTAAACATCTGTAAGAGTCTCGGGTTGGACAAAAGGCTAAGGGAGCGCCCCATCTCTCTTCAGTTGGTGGACAAATCTAGCCGTTTAGCAGCCGGTTGTGTTAACAATGTCCTTATCCATGTTAAACAATTAGTGTTTCCAACCGACTGGGTTATACTGGATTACCAATCTGACAAGGAAATGCCCCTGATCCTGGGCCGGCCTTTCTTAGACACCTCTGCCGCCACCATTGACTTCCACACTGGCCAAATCACTCTGAGAGTAGAAAACACTTCCATTACCTTTGAGCAAGGAAAAAGTACTGCAGAGTCCTCAAATCAGGAGATCTCATTCATTGAAGCAATCTATGGAGATGAATCTGGCCCTGATGAAGAGCTCACAGAGACAGGAACCCTGGATGTCGCAAATCACGAAGAAGAAAATAACTGTTCACGGGCCGTAGTCACTGCAGAGTTGTCTCAACAACTTGCGCACACTGGGCCTATGAGTGAACAGAAAATCTGGGACATTCCAGGGATGAGCAGTAGTGATCTGAAGGAGCTCAAGCAGGCAGACTTTAACCTTGAAGAAGAGGAAGTTTTAATGGGAAGTTGGGATGAAATTGATTTCTGGAGAGAAACTACCCATTGGGAGTTGGATGATTGGGAGCAACTTGCAGATGAACTTGAAGAAGAAGAGCTTAAGAAGATGATTGAACATAGCAAACAAAAAACGGAAGCTGACAGGGAGATTCCTTTTGATGACGTTATTCAATACCTTTCTGGGATTACACCCTAGGAAGATGAGGTGTTCTTCAGTCAACCGGTCCTAACTCAAAAAGAAAGAGGTGGTCCGTTAAAATCGAGTATCGACCAACCACCTGCTGACTTAGAGTTGAAACCACTTCCGCAGCATCTAAAATACATCTTTCTTAAAGACGGCGATAAGTTGCCTCTAATCATCTCATCTAAACTCGAGCCTGAGCAAGAGGCGGAATTAATCAAAGTGCTTGAAAAACATATCCTCGCGTTCGGATGGCAAGTGGGCGATATCAGAGGAATCAGTCCAGACGTGTGCATGCATAAGATCCGAACGGAGGAAGGAGCGAAAAAGGTTAGACAACCTCAAAGGAGGCTAAATCCGCACATGCAGGAGGTTGTCAAAAAGGAGATCATCAAATGGCTTGATATGGGGATTATTTATGCCATCGCCGACAGTGAGTGGGTCAGTCCTACTCAAGTTGTGCCAAAGAAAGGGGGTATTACCGTAGAAAAAAAAAATGAAAAAGAGGAAGAAATTGCTTTACGCCTTGTGACTGGTTATAGAGTTTGCATTGATTATCGCAGATTGAACGAAGTCACTGCAAAAGATCAATTCCCCTTACCCTTCATTGACCAGCTGATTGAAAGACTGAGTGGTCACAAATATTATTGTTTTCTCGATTGATATTCTGGGTACTTCTAGATAGCCTTTGATCCTAATGACCAAGAGAAGACAACTTTTACATGTCCATCTGGTACTTTTGCCTTCCGCAGAATGCCATTCGGCCTATGCAATGCACCCGCGACTTTTCAACAGTGCATGTTAGCCATTTTTGATGGACTAGTGGAACAATGCATGGATGTCTTTATGGATGACTTCTCAGTCTATGGCGACAGCTTTGATGAGATCTTAAAGAATCTAGCTATGGTACTCCAGCGATGTGTTGAGAAAAATTTGGTGCTTAACTGGGAGAAATGCCATTTTCTAGTTGACGAAGGGATTGTTTTGGGACACAAGTTGTCCAGCGAAGGTATTCAGGTGGATAGGGCTAAAGTAGAAGCCATTGAGAAAATGTCATATCCAAAGACAGTTAAGGAGGTACGAGGATTCCTGGGACATGTAGGATTCTATCGGCGTTTCATTAAAGATTTTTCGACAATAGCAAAGCCGCTATCCAACCTGCTGAAAGAGGAAGTAGAGTTCGTGTTTGACGATGGGTGTAAGAAAGCTTTCAAATGCTTAAAGGATAAGTTAACCAGTGCCCCCATTTTGATCGCACCCGACTGGACTAAACCTTTCGAACTCATGTGTGATGCCTCTAACTACGCTATAGGCGTAGTTCTAGGGCAGAGAATTGATAAGAGGTTCAGACCAATCTACTATGCGAGCCGAACTTTGAACCAAGCTCAGTGTAACTACACTACTACAGAGAAAGAATTCCTAGCAGTCGTTTTTGCTATGGATAAGTTTCGAAGTTACCTTCTCGGGTCTCGAGTTGTGGTTTGGACAGATCACGCAGCGTTACGCTACCTTATGGAAAAAACAGATGCTAAACCAAGGTTACTGAGATGGATTCTGATTCTACAGGAATTTGACCTCGAAATTAAGGATAAGAAGGGTAGCAAAAATGTTGTAGCTGATCACTTATCTCGCCTAGTGAACGAGGGTGACGAAAATCCTAAGGAAATAGGCATTGACTTTCTGACTGAGCAATTAATGAGACTAGAGAATGTGAGGCCGTGGTATGCTGATTACGTCAATTACTTAGCGACTGGGCATTTAGAAGAGATGACGTATCAGGAAAAGAAGAAGTTTTTCAGTGACTTGAAGTATCTCGTATGGGAGGATCCACATTTGTTTAAAGTCTGCAAAGATGGGTTGCTTAGAAGGTGTGTTCCGGAACATGAACAATTGGATATCTTAGAGCAATGTCATAGTGGTCCTGCCGGTGGACACTACGGAGCACCAAAGACTGTTGCGAAAATCCTTCAAGCTGGATTTTACTGGCCTACTCTGTTCAAAGACGCTGAAGCCTTTTGCAAAGGCTGTGATAGATGTCAAAGAGTAGGGAGGCTCAGTAATAGGATGGAGATGCCTCTGAGGCCTATCTTGGAATGTGAAGTCTTCGACGTGTGGGGCATCGATTTCATGGGACCTTTCCCATCATCGTGCGGTAATAAATATATCTTAGTCTGCGTTGACTATGTTTCCAAGTGGGTAGAGGCTATAGCCACCCAAACCAATGATCACAAAGTTGTAAAGAAATTCTTGCAAAAGAATATCTTTACTAGATTTGGCTGTCCTAGAGCCCTTATCAGCGATGAAGGTTCGCATTTCTGTAATGCACCACTGGATAAAATTCTTGAGAGATATGGTGTCAAGCATAGAATTGGTACACCGTACCACCCCCAAACCAGTGGCCAAGTCGAGGTAAGCAACAGAAGTCTAAAGCGGATTTTGGAGAAAACGGTGAATTCTAATAGATCCAACTGGAGTCTGAAGTTGGACGACGCACTCTGGGCTTATCGCACTGCGTTCAAGACCCCTATGGGTACGTCGCCTTTTCAAATGGTTTACGGCAAGGCATGCCATCTACCAGTCGAGCTGGAGCACAGAGCTTACTGGGCTATTAAATACTTGAACTTCGATAGCCAGCTCTGTGGCGAGAAAAGATTGCTGCAACTGCATGAGCTCGATGAATTCAGACTCAGGGCCTACGAGAATGCCAAACTGAGCAAGGAAAGAACGAAAGCGCTCCATGATGCTAAAATAAAGGACAGAGATTTCAAGGCAGGGGAGATGGCCTTACTTTACAACACCAGATTGCATCTGTTTGCTGGCAAGCTTAAGTCCAGATGGTCCGGACCCTTTGAAATTGTCGAAGTTCATCCGGAAGGAGCGATTTCCTTGAAAGGGTACAGCGGTCAACCTTTTAAAGTGAACGGTCATAGATTGAAAAAGTATTTTGGCCAACCTTATGAAGTACCTGAGGTCATATACTTTCAAAAGTAGGTTGACGTGCCTGATGTGCTGATTTGTGATGAGATTCCATCCGATTTCTTTGCTTCGAATGATGACATTCTTACCCTTAAAGAGGCTTCTACCACGACTCCTGCACCTATCATTCCGCTGGTGCCACATGTAGGAGAAGTTGAGACGAAGACGAAAGTCAGTGCTGTCTGGAGAGCCAAGTTAAAGAACTTGGTAGGGCACTTGACTTGTGGCGGTTGTGGTCAAACCTCGGTCTTTCCCTCTGATTCTGCTGATGAGGTGGCCGCGTTTAAACCAAAGTGGCCCGACCCGGGTTGACTTTGAGGATTGTGTCAAGCTAATGACATTAAAAGAGCGCAGGCAACCTAGTTTTATTTTCTTTTCTTTTAGGTTAGTTATTATAGAAGTAGTACCTTGGTTGTTTGAGTAAGATGTTTATTCCGTTTACGTGTTGCTGAATGTTTTGTTTGCTCATATACCCCTTGTACCCCGAGATTATATCTATGTCGAGTGTTGCAGATACTTTTGAGCAGGTTCGCAAGCTTTTATGTCCAGTGTTGTCTATTCAAGTTGTAACGGTACACTCATGCTCCGGCCTGACCTCTGCCAACTTTCATACGACAACCACTGTTCCAACCAGCTAAGTTTTCTTTTATTCTGCACATTCTGAGGACATAATGTGATTTAAGTGTGGGGGGTGTCTATCGGGTATGTTTTGATGCTATATCTTGTTATATGAGTGAAAGTTAAATTTTTTTTTTTGTGAATCTCGAGCATGTGATTGAAACTAAATGCTTGCTAGTTGTAGTTTTCTAACGATGATAGTATGTAACTTAGTGAGATAATTATAGCATGTCTTTACTGTTATGAAGATAGTATTCATTTTTCACTCACGAAAGCCTTTGATATTGAAGCAAGATTTTTGAACTATATCCTTTCATTGTTTTAGTGATTTATCTTAGGAAGGTCAGTATAGTAACACCTTAGTTAGCCCGTGTGCTGTGAATATCATAAAGTTCGAATGTGATAAGTGAGATGTAACTTATGTCTTGAAGAAAAGAATGAATAAGCAATCATAATAAATACGTTTGTCGAAAGCTGGTCGATGATTTGAGTGAGGTAGGGTATACCACGTATGTCCTATACCACTATGATGACCAGAAGCTCACGACAGTTGGAAGAAGCTACCTTATGATTTGAGTAGGTTGGGGATTATCTCGAAATGTCCTATTCTACTATGATGGGTAAAAGCTCATTCTGGTATGCGTCAAATTTGGAAATTTTGAAAATGATGAGTAAAAATAAAGTGAAGTCTTTGTTATCATGGATCTTATACCCAGTAGAACCGCATGATATGCTTTTGGGATTATCCTACTGAGTGCGTGGGAAGGCTTTGAGTGGAGCTATCACTGCCTATATCTAGGATAGTCATTGGATTTTTGAGAGGATATTTCTTTGAAAGGCTTGTTAAATTTGAAAAGGGCTTGTCACACATACACTGAATCTATCTCTGTGATGGTATTGTTTGCTATAGTTGTTGTATCCTTTTGTTATGTGAGTTAGAGATCTATGTGGATTACATGAAAGTTGAGCTATAGTTTTGATTGTTTTGTCCGAGGACATACAAAAAGCTAAGTGTGGGGGTGTTGTTAAGGCCATATTTATATGATTATTAAGGGTTATATTTCATTATTATTTCCCCACATTTGCATATTTACATGAGAATTAAGGGTTTAAGTGTAATTATTTAGTAAGGATGATTCTAATATGGTTATTTGCAAAATTGATTAGATTATGTGTTAAATTAATGGAATTATTATTATTTGAGTTTTATTACATTTTGCAATGTTTATTTATCCTTTAGGAGGCTGAATTTCGAGTGCTAAAGAGGATAAATGAAGCTCAAGTCGAATTATTCAAGATAGAGTTGGAATTGGCTTGAAGAAAATGGATAAAGATGAAGAGATCCGATCCTAAGCATTGCAAACGAGCGTCCAGAAGTGAACTGGCGTCCATGCAGCGTCCAGAATCGTATTTTACGTACAGAGTCTTCAGACAGAAGCTAAACGCACATTCATGCTCCGTCCCAAGTTTCTGGACGAGCGTCCGGATATCCAAACGGGCGTCCAACCCATTTACTGTAGCAGCCGACATCAGATTCCTATAAATACAGCAGCAGCCCCAACCCTAATTCCATACTTTACACAGCCGCATTAATACACAAAAAAGCTGCACCCTTGAGAGTTCAGCCGCATCTTCTCTTCATGAAGATGAGTTCTTCCAATCCAACGATCACCAATATGATTGTTGGCTAAACGCATAGCAGTGGAACAACCGGAGGATATCACATCAACGTCATCACAACCATGATTCGTTAGTTTATCTTTAGTTATGATTTTGAATACTTTGTTTTATTTATCGTTTGAATCCTGATTTAATTGTTAGGAGTTTTATTAGATAGGAATATCAACGAAACTTTATGTTGTTTGAATTTTTATGGAAATATAATTTAACAATAGTTTTCTCTTTCAATCGATACAATTGATGATGTTTTGAGGAATCATATATTGTTAGTTGGGTATTACAATTTGGGAACGAATTGTTGATCTTGTGATGAATGTTAGTTGTTTTTCTTGGAAAAGTAAACAAACCCTAGAAATTGATCTAAAGGAATTTAGTCGGTTTCGCGATTGATCATACCAATAAAACTGTATTCGAATCATAAACTGGTTGTATGATTGTTGAGTGATAGATTCTAGGTGTTCTACTGTCTTCCTTTTATAATTTGAAAACAAAATCGTTTGCTTGACGTTAGTCTTAAGTTTAGTTAATTAAAACCTCAATCTTTGCTGTTTTATTTCCTGCATATTTTCATTTGAATCGCATCTGGACGCCCGTCTGTCAAAGCGGACGCTCGTCTGCTCTTGAATATTTCATGTTTTCTGTTTATTTTTAGTTGCTGCTTTAGTTTCTTTCCCTTAAGTTTTTAGTTTATTTCTTAGGTTCAGTTATAGTTAGATTAACCTTAGTTTTAAGTAATAGTTCGTGACATAACCAATTTAGCAGTTATACCTTAATCTAATAACTACTCGATTCCCTTAGGACGACTCGGCAACATCCTTTACTACGTGCCTTATACTTGGGGTGTTCCGATAATATAAATTTAAAATACGTTTTCAACGAACATCATCTTTGAACTAATTTTGTTCGTCTCTCATTCAATACGAGTGACAGCAGTGACACACTTGTCACTTAAGTTTGGAGGCTCAAGAGGGGAATCCTCTACCAAAAAATTAATTGCATTCTCAATTAATGAGTACAACGTTCTTGTTACTTTTCCACTTACATGAAGTTATCATCAGTCAATTTTAATCATTGAGCAGTCTAGTTACCTTGAGATGATATGTAATTGTAAAAAATTATGATGGAAATATAATCGAATCATACACCACAACAAATAAGAAATTTTAGGAATAATAAACATGATGTCATGCATGCAGTTTATCCTACCATTCCAAAGATTTAATCTCACACCTCAGTACCACCGTAGGGTAGGTCAAAGAGGTGACGATTAAATTGAGACAATCTCTCTAAACAATTAAACCATTAAGAATCTGACATCTCCATTTAATTGTTGATTACCTTCCTTTTTCAGCCAAAATATTTCCAAAAATATCCTTGTGAGTGTGACATACTATTTCAAATTTTCAAGTACGCCCCGAGTATGCCGCCGTAGGGTAGGTCAGTGACCCGACGAGTACTCAAAATCCTATACATTCGGAAACCAAGCCTTGAATGTTGATAGAGGTGAAGGCCATCCGCTGGGGGCCGAAATCAAAGCCGCACGAGGCGTAACCATTCTCTCATGTGCTTGTGTCAACAATAGAGGCCGTGGGGTCGGTTGTCACTTTCCCCGCTCCCACTCGTCATTTTGAAAAATAGGTAGTCTCATTAGGATTTTCAGACTTTCTTCCCAATCCGAAAAACAATAAATCATGGACATTTAAATTAATCCTCCCACTAGTTCATCGGTTCCAAATACCTTCCAACTAGTGCCACTATATTCATGATTTTCCAATTTTATGGATTTATAAAAATTCCTTGTGTAGACGCTGCACAATAAAAATTAACCAAGAATTTTATAATCCTAATACATTAGGACTTTATGAATTTTCTAATAATTCGAAAAACAATAAATCACAAAATTTAAAGCTCCCACTAGTTTATCGGTTCTAAATACTGTCTAACTAGTGACACTTTTAATGATTTTCCAATTTTTCGTTAGAAATCTTTTGTGTAGACACTACACAATTAAAATTCACAAAAGAATTTTAAAGTCCTAATTTTTTGTCATGATAAAAATTTGGGATCTTAGAATTTCTCCAATAATCGAAAAACAAAAAATCATGAAAATCACCAACTTACCGGTTCCAAATACAGTCTAGTTAGTGTCCAACTTTTCATGATTTTATAATTTTTTGATCATTAAAATTATTTTTATGTAGACACCACATAATAAAAATCTCCGAAGGATTTTAGATCCAAAATCAAATTTACCTAGTAAATTTTGTTTTATTATGTGAATTCTATATCCAGATAAAATTCCATTTGCCTAATTAATTTATAATTATCAAAATTAATCTAAATTAATTACGTGTTCATACATGCCTAATTAATGCCAAAATTAATTATCGACATGTATGCATATGCTAGGAGTGGAATTCATGAAAAGGATGCATAGCATGTTATAACATTGTTATATTACATAAATAATCACGTAAGAAAATAAAAGCGAGAAAATAAACCACTGAGATGGACCGTTGGTACCCCCGTATCTAATTTATTAATGGATTTATTAATTATCTATTAAAAAACTAAACCCAATTTAATGGATTTATTAATTATCTATTAAAAGGAAAAAAACAGAATCCGGTTCAGTATATATATATCTGCCGAACGATTAATTCAACAATCCGCTTTGTATCTCAGTTGGTCAGCGCCCTGTCTCCCAACCTGCAGGTCGCACGTTCTACCCTCTTCTGCTGCTAAACTTTTATTTCCCAAAAACATCAATTTTCCGGGAAAAAAAATTTTCGGGAAATTTCAAAACGAACAATTTCAACGAAATCTTTCAATTTCTTATTTTACTATATTCAACTCTATGTATTCCTGAGATGAACTCATCCAGTCTAGCTCTAGCTTAAGCAACTTCAGAAATTGTAGCTATTTAGGAATACGAGATTGCATGAAACTTCAATGCATCCTTAACTACAACTAACATTATGAAAGCCCCACCAGCGAAAGCGTACTCCGCGTCCATCTACAGTGAATTGTTCTGATAGTAGCAAAGGCTTAACTTTACTCTTCGTCTTCAATATTGTTTTGTTCTAACAGGAGTCCTCGATATTGGTTTAGAACGAAGACTTTCACACTATGTAGCTTAGTTGAGTTCCGTAGTCTGTGTCTCAGGCTTGCGGAGAGGTATATCACTCCTTGCTTCGAGATTCTTATGAATCTCGGGTTTCGGTGGGTACCGATGTGGACTGCGTCCTCCGTTAGGATAACAAAAATGAAAGAAAGTGAATTTCGTTTCGTTTAGTACGGGATCGATTCACACCTCGCGGTGCTTACACCTTTCACCTATTGAAGTTCTGTTCAAAAACCTCGTGCGAGAACTTGCCACAATAACTTTAGGATTTAGCACATCAGGAGTTTGCATGGATTTGGCACTGGATTGCCCCCAGATCCTCATGATGATTCACTTCGCCACTACCATAGCTGGCGGAAATAGCTTAATGGTAGAGCATAGCCTTACCAAGGCTGAGGTTGAGGGTTCAAGTCCCTCCATCTGCTCCTGGCTTCGTCGTTTAGTGGTACCGACGGTACTGCAAAATTAACTCGCTCGCTCGTTTACTTTCGATATGTGCCCCGTTTTACCGTTTAAAGTAGCCTAGATAGAAGAGTAGATATAGGCGGGGGATACCCACGACGGATGGAATCTCCATATCTAGAGAAGATGAGGTGGAAGAGACAGATGACGTCATCCTTGGAAGAAGGCTAATGAATTAGTCTCACGCATTACCTTACAGCTTTTGATTCCCATCAAAACGCGTCTGGTGGGTTTCAAAATCATGACATCCCGACCTGCAGCCTCATCAAAGACATGTTACGCCACCATGATCTTCTTAAAGGTTGATGGACGAATAAAATTTAAAGCAACAATGAAGAAGCAAAACTACTATTTATTTAGCAAAATTAAAATTATATAATTTTCTATACCCGGAAAAACGGGTTTACAACAGATCTAATGGGTAAAAATACCAACCCTAATCCATCTCGTCAACCACAACATTCAATCATTCATATATATTTACAAACAATATAAAAGATGCAACATACAATTCTAATGCAATTCCACTCCTAATTAATCAATCCGTTCATAATTAATTAATCGACAAAATTCAGTTTTAACTGTGGCTCCGATACCACATGCTAGAGTTGCTGGAATCTGAATCCGACCCAAAAACCCGAATCAAATGAATCAAGTCGAGTCAGAACCCACACAGATTCATCTAGATCATGATTAGATCAAGATCTATAGCGGAAGCATGAATTTTAAGATCTAATTAACTAATAAACGATTAATTAATACATTACAGAAAAGGTTACGGGATATTTACCCAACCGGAGAGAAGCCGTGATCTTCCGGATTGTATCTCCAAGCGACGAATGGTGGACGTCGATCCCGCATTCGAACCTCCTCAAATATGCCTTCAAGAAAACCCAGTTTTTCTTCTTCCCTGTGGGTAAGACAAGACAACAAAATTTCTCTCTTTTTTATTTTATTTAAAACTAGCGTTTGTTTTTTTTTTCTTCTAAATAATGGCATTGGAGTTTCATCTCTTTTGTGTTGGGAGAAACTCTAATAGCCAAATAGTTGGAAGTTTATCTTATACACACATATTTATCTTTTCCTTTAAGGAAAATAAAATATTTATCCAATAGGAAAACAAATTTCCTATTTATCCATAAGAAAACTAATTTCTTATTTATAATTATTTAACACATAAATAATTATATTATCCACATTATAATTAATTGGGAGAAAATTTCTTTTCCCAAACTCAAATAATATGGCGCCATTTTATGCCATTTGGGATAATAGAAAATGTCTTTTCTAAATTACGTATTATTTACCGAATAAATAATATCCGTATATTCATTAAATAGACCAACTATTTAATTTATTCTCAAAGTTCCAAAATACGAGAATTCACTCACGTGTTAGGAGCTAACCCGAGGACCATGGACCTATAACCAGTAGCTACAATAAATTGAATAAAATATTAATCGAAAAGAACATTTCTATTCAACTTATTAATTCTGGAAATACGCCACCATAAATTCAAAACTAAACTCTATCGATTATAGATATAACTTATTCTCAAAGTGTCGAGTCAATAAGTGTCCGTTGATATAATCATTACATATAGAATAACCCTCCATAGACTATCCGTAATGAAGCGGGAATGTTTCCGTAAACCTTCTTCATTACATCTTATCCTTATTTCCCATTAATCCATTAGTGATCAATTAGTTAATAAGCAATATGAACTCCGCAAATCGATCAGTTTCTAGGATTAACAAATAAGGGGATTGTCATTCTACTTCCCACAGGAAGAATGGATTCCATATCTGTGAGACACACACTCCTCACTTATTCCAGAATAGTGCCAACGTGAAAGTGATTCAAACCGCGCCTCTTAGCAATCCTTAACGAACACATCAAACCGTATCTTGAAACAAACATGAGTCTGCAATCACTTCAGGATTAAGGTTAAACCATATATGATCATGTGATTTAATAAGATTTCTCAATCACGAAATTATATGAGAAATGCAGATTAAATCGGTCTTGTCCTATATGACTACATCATATATAAATGCCCCAATTAGATAACCAATATCGGCGGTCCGGATAAGACGGTCACACCATAGAGTGTTCTGGGCGCATCAATGGTGGTTTAATCAATAGACCACATACTTTGATTAAGTTCACCACAGACTAACAATTTAAGTGTACCACCATAAACTTAATCCTTGCGTGTGACACACACTAAGTTATATGGCTACATATGATACAATTTATAGTTTTCAGTAGTGTATTACTTATAAGCACGAAGCAAATAAGATGAGGATAAATCTATCATTTCTTAATTATAAAAACAATTACTAAAATTGTATTTCGGGCACTACTTCCAACACATTCTTCTTCATCCTCAACTACATTCTTCATCTTCATCACAAGTTTCTCCCTTTCTTCTTCTCCTTCCAAAATTTCGGCCAACATCACCACCACCATCTTCACCACTATAAACCATCTTTCTTCCATTACCATCATCCCAAACACCTAAAAACCCATTTCCATTTTATGTTGTTGTGCTATACTACTGTGATGTTGCCACTACTGTCATTCAACTTTTTCCACAATCTGCAGCTATATTTAAGCGAAAAACCTGAAAAATTGGGAACGATTATTCGGGAGTAGGGTCCGATTAATAGAGGGTTTTTTTTTGTTCCAGGAAGTCAGTAGTCTCTGTTATCAGCAACAATGCCTCCAAAATGCAGCAGCATTGTTCATCGCCCGAGCGGTCATCAGGTTGTTTATGGTGATGCCAACCCCTCGATAGACGGGGTTGGGCAATTCGATTCACAAGAGATCTACGAGTCATTTCGAGGTCATTGGAATGGCCGACCTGTTGCTCGTGAGCATGACGTCGACTTGGAGGATTGTGGCAGTATTTTGCCGAGAGCCATGAAATATCATGACATTCTAGATATGGCGGAGGCACCAAGCTGGTTGAACGCTATGGTGGTGCGAGAGTTCTATGCGTATTTGGTGCACAAACCGGGAGCCACATTTGTTATGGGCCGAGGGGTGAAATTTGATTTCACCATTGAGCGGATCAACAAGTATTATGGGGTGCGCAACCCACCAGTAGGCCCGGAGGAGTATAAATCGTCCTCCGATGTTAATGATTTGGAGAGGATGCAGATGATTGTTTATTACTTTGAGGTGGTATATAAGAGAAATCTGATGAGAGGCCCAACTATTTTCCTGAAGAATGACCTATTTTGGGATAGGAAGATACTGAACAGATTTGTATGTTCCGGCATTCTATTGACCAAGCATACGGAATTTGTTCCACCGAAGCGGGCAGAGTTGATGCTCTACCTAGAGCAGGAGTCTCCACTTAACATCGGTATATTGATGAACATCCAAATTCTGGAAATTGCCGATGAGTCCGAGCGATAGCTACTGCCTTATGGCCCGATGATAGATATGTTCGCCCTAGAAAATGAGGTTCCGGTTCTAGTAAGTGACGATTGGGAAGAGCTTGAACCCAAGATAGGCTCGCAGTTGGTTTTATGAGCACCTAGACGAGTGGGTCAGGGAGCTGAGAGAGAGCGCACTCCTGTTCACGAGGGGACTCGATCACAGAGAGCTTTGATTATGGAGAATGCACAAGAGATTGCGAGTTTGCATCGCAAGATGGATTGTATAATAGAATTTTTAGGTGTTCCTCCTTCGATCCCACCACCAAGAACTGCCCCACGTCACAAAACATCCTCTTCCGCTGCTGCTGCCTCTGGTTCTGGACCACCTCCCATGAGCCTCGGGGCGATTTACCTGAGGCCTGGGAAGACTATTTTGATGTGGAAACTTTATTTTACTCATCTCTTGTTGTTAATTTCCATTTTGTACTTTTCATTTTCCTATCTAGTGTTGTATCAGACTTTTATTAATGATATAATGATTTTGTCAGCTTAAATTGTTTTGGATTTATGTTATTTCTCTATTTCTGCCGCATTTTTATTATTCGGTTATTGTCACCCAAATTTTTCTCTTGGATTGTTCGAGTTATTTATCACAGATTTTACGTGGACTTCTTCTACGATGCCCGTTGCATATTTTGGAGATCCGTTTCCTTACTCCACCCTTAACGAAGCTAAGTTCCTTTTCGTTTTCTATTTTCATCTTCTCATTGAGGAAAAAGTTTCAATTAAGTGGGGGTAGGAGCATCACTTAGCTTTTTAACATCATGTTCCAAGTTGCTTGATTTTCTTGATTCTCTTTGATGCACTTTTCACCACGTAGACTTTGATTCGTTTCAAGTAAAAATTTTGAGCTAACTCATTACATTCTTGTTCCACAATGCATAGGTGAGAGTCATGTCCACTTCGGAAGTAAGGGACGTATTAACTATATATTCTGTTATGAACCACTCTCTTTAGCACATATAACTCATTTCTCCAGTATGTAGTATGGATGACGCATTATTCAATTTAGCATGGAAGAATGAGCGTGTGTTATGTTGCATGAAGTAGTGACTTATTAATTGTTATTTTTCCAGTTGCATTCAATTTTTGCGCATGCAATCTGAGTGAGAAGTATTTAGATGAGATGAAGAGTTATCTTAGACCGGGAATCGATATTTGTCGGTGGATATACTTTAACCAATTGTTATAGGAGGATGGTAGCAACTTGAATGTCAAACAAGGTAACCGGGACAAAACAGACTTGCGAGTGAGAGCGAAAAAAGTGAAAAATCTACCATGAAAAAGAAAAAGAAGAAAAAAGTATATAATAAAGGCAGCAAGGGAAGAAAATCGTAGCAAAAAGGGCACGGCCCTCGCATAAAAAGGAAACAAACGAGGACCTGTGAGTAATACTCGGTCCCCAAGTCCGCCTGGCCCAAGTAAGGTTTCATGCTGTTTTCCCGAGTCTGAAGGCAAGAGAAGTGAGTGTGCACACTGATAAGTAAGGATTGTGGGGTCTCGATAACTTCAGTCTTTTCTTGAATGTACTATCACAAAAGATTTATCACACGACACATTGATGCATTGGTCAATGTTGATTAATAGGGAACTTATGGAATAATACGTGACCTATGTTCTACCCGAAGTCCTTGTTGATATAATGTGATTCTGTATGCATTACTGATGTTTGAGGGTTATTGCACTCACACATGGGTTCATGATATGAATGTTGTTTAATGTGGTACTAATGGATATAAGCTGGCATGATTTTTATCCTAGCAATATGAGGCATTGTTTCCTTTTCACTTTTTTGCTCGGGACGATCAAAATCAAAGTGGGGGGTAGTTGATAATGCTCTAAATACTACCATTAAATGAACTTTTATTTACCCTGAATATGCTCAAGAGAATATATATAGGCTTATTATTGTAAGGAATATGTGTTAAATATTACGTGCATATTCCTAGGTTTATGATTCTATATCTAGGTTATTATCCCGTAAATTTGGTACTGTTTTGTACACTTTTCAAGATGTACCAAAATCTAGAGCAGCTTGATGACGGTCAAATTATACCCGTAAATGTCATCAACATTATCCTTAAATCGAGATAAATAATATATATTTCGTATTAAATCACATGTTTATATTTATTATTTAATGTTAAGTGATTATTAATATGATATTTGGTATTTAGCCGTTTTAATTATTAAAAGCCGATTTATTGTGCGATAAATGCTGATTTTGTAGATCACGACAAATCGAGAGGATTAATGTCATTCAATCAAAGGTCTCAAGATAATAGAGGAAGAAAATCGAAGCATTAAATGAAAGATTAATCAGATCAACACGCAAGCGTGCAGTGGGGAGCAAGATAGATGAGAAAAACGATTAACATGTGAAAATTTAGGTTCGGTCGACCGAGCCTATAGCTTCGGTCGACCGAGTGCAGCTCTTCGGTTGACCGAGCCTTAGGTTTGGGTCAGTTTCTGGCTTATATCGTGCTTATCTTCTAGAACCACCCTAAGTCGGCAAAAACCTCTATATAAGCAAGCAGCTACGAGAATTGTAATGGATACCTTAGAATTCCATTCAATAATTCCATACAATTCTACTTTGATATTTTGATACAATGTAGCATACCTTAGATTGAAGGTTTCGAGTTTAAGGGCTGCAAGTTATGTAAGCCTTTATTTTCTGTTTCTTTTATTTTAAGTAATTAATCCCTCCCAATTATGCTTTATCGTTTGAATTAGTTAATCGTAGCTAGATGATGTAGATCTAGGCTATGACGTTAGGGATGTGGCGACGCCTTGTCTATAAGGATCCCATAACCTACGTCATACACTTAGTATTTATTCATGAATCTACTTGATTTAATTAATGCGTATCCATGTTAGTTTATATGAATACTGTGCGGATGACTGTTTAATCTGTTATGTATGATGAAACGCTGAGAGATATATTCTAAGATGTATTCTGGGTTGAAATCGTTTGGGTGACCGAATAAGTTCATTCGGTCGACCGAGCCTATTCACTCGGTCGACCGAGCCCCTGTTTTCATCCGTTAAATAGCCACGTCTTATGGTTAGGTTAACTTAGTTGAACTTATTATCTCAGTAGGTATGGCTATGGCTACGTTACTCGCTTAGTTTAATTAAAACGTGTAAGAAGGAAATACCAATATAAAACTCTTAGGTAGGCTTATGAATTGCTCTTCACGGACGTTCAGCGTTATCTAGGTAGGTTTATATTTGGGGATTGCTAGCACCTGATTATACGTACGTCGTAGATTAGCAT
Organism: Gentiana dahurica var. dahurica; assembly: GCA_024500145.1. Lineage (NCBI taxonomy): Eukaryota > Viridiplantae > Streptophyta > Magnoliopsida > Gentianales > Gentianaceae > Gentiana > Gentiana dahurica. The sequence goes on along the minus strand of CM044901.1, from coordinate 87,457,363 downwards.
GAGACTATAACTTGGTAATTGCTAGTTGGACGAGAGCTTGAGTAATCGCTTAGGAAGTACGCCTAACCATAGGAATATTGCCTGGACGAGGTGTACGATTAATATCGGCATCCTTAGTGTCGTAAGCGTGCAAGTTATATGAGATGGATACCCAAAAGGTGAAGTCACGTAATGTAGCACAGTGATCTGGCGACCTAACTGGTGCTAAGTCAAGTTAAAGGGGATGACTCCCGTAGCCAATCTAAGATAGATACAAATGGATTGATAGTTAATAAGTTCAGTTTATTATATAAATTATCTAGGTCCAAACGATAAAGACTATAATTGGGGAGGTTAATTACGTTGTGTCGAGTCGTGTCTTTACTTTTCTTGTTTTATGTTGGTCGTAGACCGCCTCTATGCCTTTGACATGTTTAATTAATTGTTTGTATATAAGATGATCCACAATTGGTTCCATGTGGGATCGAACTTGATTCACTATAGCTATACTACGATGGGCCTAGTCCTCTTGCTAGTATTGGTTTATGGTGGTCAAGTATTTTATAACCTGATTGACCACGTCATCAAGTTTTTGGCGCCGTTGCCGGGGAACCAACGGTCAATTTTATATATAAATAATTTTCTTATTCATGTCAAGTTTTCTGTTTTAGAGTCAGTTTTTTACGTTTTTGAGTCCCTCTGGTTGTCTGCTCTGTCTGAAAATTCCAGATTCTTAAAATAAAAAAATAAAAAAATTAAAAAAAATAAAAAATTATTCGGTCAACCGAGAGACCTCATTCGGTCGACCGAGAATTTATAATTTTGTTTTGTTTTGTTTTGTTCTTGTTCTGTTCTGTTTACACGGTTTCTGATTTGTGTTTTTCGAGTCTGGAATTTCGCGTGTCTGTTTATCCCCGTATGTTTAATCCGTAGGTCTGATAGCAGCATGGGAAACCATGTTAAAATCAGTCTACGGTTTGTTTTGTTTTTCTTCTGTTTGCAGAAACCAGGGAAGCAATAATCTGAGTCAGTAACTTTTCGTGGGCGCTGAGAAAATAACCCAGCAAACATGTGGAGCTACGAATCTAAGATGGGAAAAGCGATGGAAGCAATACCTTTAAAGCACCAAGATGGCTCCGAAAAAAATTTTAAAGGCTTAAATTCTTCGTGGTACAATGTTGAAGGCAAGGTACTACCTTTTTTGCTTATGTTTTACTACCCTTTGTTTTTTTTTGAGCATAAGTTAGCCTATACATGAACCTTAGTATGAATCTTAGCCCGGAGTTGGTTTGTAAGATTAATTTTAATTAGTGTCGAAGGTTTTGCCCCAAATCTTTCTCATCTAGAGGGTGTAGGGAAACATGTAGTCGTTGAAAGGAAGCAGTGAATAAAGAGTTCCTCGTAGTTCTGTTAAAATCTCATTGTCCTATGCATGAGATTGCTTCTACTGGCCAGGGGAGCAACAAATTGTGTAGTTTAAGCATTCACAATCTAAAGAAGACGTTGAGTTTTGAGTGAACACCATCTTCTACTTTCGTTGAGTTTTATGGTGATGGCTTCTCGGTGAACCCACCTTAAACAGAAACGAGATTACGCTTTGGGTGACAATTTAGAAATCGCAAATCTTAGTACATGGGTTCGGAAATGGTCTAACCATGGCTGGGCGAGTTCAACCGAGCTTCGGCTCAATCGACTCCCCTCCACGTGTGATGTATGTTACAGCAGTTCAACAAGACTTAGCATAGCCGATAAGCCTTCGGGCTAAACGGGGCTTAATCTTGACGGATTGGCCTGAACTGTCACATATGTTCCAACGAATAAGACGGCGTAGGCTTGCCTACATAACCGACCTTATTCGGAGTACTTTGATTCATTGTTTCTTATTGTCAAGGCCAAAACCGTAATTAGTAACCGTAATTTTAACCGAGTTTCTTAGAATTCACTAATTCCTAAAACGAGAGCCGAGGTAAGAGCTTTGGATAAATGGTATGGATAAATGTTGTTTCCTAGGTCTCACAACCAAGGGAAGGGTATTAATCCGCAAAAGCGACAAGCCACCTCTAATAGTGCTCAGAGGGTCAAAGTCTGGCGATCCAAGAATGATAACTGACAAGGATAACTTTTGGAAAGTCGAGTTGAGGACTTTAAACTCAGAACTACTTCTTTAAAACCCTTAGGATTTCTTTTTAGGATTTTAGGTTTTTCTTTCTTTGAGTCCAATAAGAGTAACGTGACATATGTTGAGGTTTTTTATTTTGCCGTGTTCCGATGGCCATTGGGCTAAGGATGTGCAAAACTTTTTTACTCAATATAGGCCACGTGAAATAGAGTTCCGTAGGAGAGTCAAGAAATTGCTAAAGAAAAAGAAATTTAGCAATCAATCTTAAGATGGAAGCATTAAGAGAGCTTGAGAATTATTGAAAATGTAATAGAGAATGATTGGTGCGAACAAGAGCAATTTTGGTCAACTTCCAAAACCTTTTAGAATGGTGATCCAAGTGAAGATCCAAAGTGATGTGCAATTCATTCTGCAATTTTTTCACCTTCAAATTTTTCGATCCTCTCACCAATCTGCCCCGGAAGTTCACATTTCTAACCATTCTTTCATGGCCTCTCTTTCTTTCCATCCGTTTCACTCTCCCACCCAATCCCATTCCTTTAAACAATTCTCAATCCCGAAAACACAATTTCTTACCCACCCTTTATCTTTTCTTCCCAACCTTATGTGTATCTTTTTCTAAACCCATCATACTCTCAACCTCCATTTTGTTTACAAAATACCTTTGTGTTGCGGAATTTGAAATATTGCTAAGTTTTAATGATTATTTTTTATCATTTTGATTTTCATGATCCTAGTTGGGGGAAGTGTAGCTCTGACCCTAGCTAGATTTTAAAGGTTTTTTGGTTCGATCAAAGTACAACTTATCTTTCTACCGGAAGTTTTAAATTTCACATTTTTTTCCGTTTATTCCGGCATTTATAGATGATAAGTTTTGTTCTACATTATCACACCGATCAGACCTTGTTGATGACGGTTATGACTTTTACGTGATACATTGGGTTATTAGTAATTTCGAGGAATAGCTACATCTCCCTAAGTTGTTGATAACCAATGCAAGCGAAAAGTTTCTGCGCAAAGTATTTGATTTTACCTTTAGTCAATAGGTCACATTGAATCTGTTATACCTTGCCAAGTGTCTCTTTTATACTGGATTGAATACATGGTTAATCCAGTCCACCTCGTGTTTTCCCACATGGGGTTATGCTTGTCGATCTTTGTCTTCTCCACCCGGTTTTAAGAATATTTAGGCGGTGGAGGTTGTAGGTGAAGACTACCATCTTTAGTTGCTTGTTTATTTTTCTTTCTATTTAGTATTTTTCTTGTCTTTGGTTGTATAAAATAAAGTGGCTTAAACTGTTTTTCGGTATTCATACCCAATTACTGCCACATTATTCTATAACTTCCATAGACATGGTGTTATTAACGGTTTCGTGGAGTTTGTCTGCTTATACAGGTTTTCACTTGCTTCTCCACAACGTGCTGAAATTTACTCCGATCTTTTTCCATTACTTGAGAGCCGTTTCCAGAGCTAAGTCTTTTTCTTAACTTCTCATTTATTTTTGTCATTGAGGACAATGCCATGTTTAAGTGGGGGGTAGGAGACTTAGCTATGTTATGTTATGATTGAAATTTGAATGAAACGGTAGAAAAATTGAAAAATTGAAAATTTGAATACATACTATATTATTTATCTCGTACCCTTAGAATTGTGTGTTCCTAGCTAAGAATTGATAGGAAAGGAACCAAGTTTCATGAGTACGTGATCATTTTATACTTATGTTAAGTAAATTTAAGGATATTCATGCCCGTTTTTGCGAGTAGTTATTCATTATTCAATTACTCAACCTGTGAATCGAGTATACCGTGCAAATCATAATAACTGAAGAAATTATGTGTACATTGCATAGATGATTGGTTATGTAAACTTAGTATCAATATCTATCTGCTGATGTATTCTTATCTTCTTGCCAACAAAAGCGGAGTAATAAGCTTGAGACGTACCTGTGTTTTAGCAAAATGTTAGACACTGGGCTTGTAGTGACATTACCAAAGTAGCCCCGCGCTTGTGGTAATATTCGATGCTATACATGATCTAAGATAGGGGATACTCTAAAAAGTTTTCTTCCTTGAGATTGATAGTATTTGAAAAATATGAAGATATGAAAAGAATATTCAACTCTTTAAGAGGCTTTGAGTAGTACTCGGTCTCCAAGTCCAAAAACCCTATAGATACGCTCTTGCTTATTGCTCTAGTGCTCTAACCATTGCAAGGCTTGAGAAGTATGAATGCTGAGGTTGGTAGGTTGAGATTACGAAGTTGTCATAAACTCTAATCTTGCTACGAATATATAAAACTAAATTCACATGCACACATCACTTCGATTCATAGTAAGTAGTGAATAATGGATATCTTATGAGCATGACTAGTATGAGTTGACTTGAGTTTCTTGTGTAAGTATGATTTGACCATAGAAAATGTTGTCTTGGGGAATGACTTATTGATGCTTTGTTCGGGACGATCAAAGTCTAAGTGGGGGTAGTTGATGACGGTCAAATTATACCCGTAAATGTCATCAACATTATCCTTAAATCGAGATTAATAATATATATTTCATATTAAATCACATGTTTATATTTATTATTTAATGTTAAGTGATTATTAATATGATATTTGGTATTTAGCCGTTTTCATTATTAAAAGCCGATTTATTGTGCGATAAATGCTGATTTTGTAGATCACGACAAATCGAGAGGATTAATGTCATTCAATCAATGGTCTCAAGATAATAGAGGAAGAAAATCGGAGCATTAAATGAAAGATTAATCAGATCAACATGCAAGCGTGCAGTGGGGAGCAAGATAGACGAGAAAAACGATTAACATGTGAAAATTTAGGTTCGGTCGACCGAGCCTATAGCTTCGGTCGACCGAGTGCAGCTCTTCGGTTGACCGAGCCTTAGGTTTGGGTCGGTTTCCGGCTTATATCGTGCTTATCTTCTAGAACCACCCTAAGTCGGCAAAAACCTCTATATAAGCAATCAGCTACGAGAATTGTAATGGATACCTTAGAATTCCATTCAATAATTCCATACAATTCTACTTTGATATTTTGATACAATGTAGCATACCTTAGATTGAAGGTTTCCAGAGTTTAAGGGCTGCAAGTTATGTAAGCCTTTATTTTCTGTTTCTTTTATTTTAAGTAATTAATCCCTCCTAATTATGCTTTATCGTTTGAATTAGTTAATCGTAGCTAGATGATGTAGATCTAGGCTATGACGTTAGGGATGTGGCGACGCCTTGTCTATAAGGATCCCATAACCTACGTCATACACTTAGAATTTATTCATGAATCTACTTGATTTAATTAATGCGTATCTATGTTAGTTTATATGAATACTGTGCGAATGACTGTTTAATCTGTTCTGTACGATGAAACGCTGAGAGATATATTCTAAGATGTATTCTGGGTTGAAATCGTTCGGGTGACCGAATAAGTTCATTCGGTCGACCGAGCCTATTCACTCGGTCGACCGAGCCCCTGTTTTCATCCGTTAAATAGCCACGTCTTATGGTTAGGTTAACTTAGTTGAATTTATTATCTCAGTAGGTATGGCTATGGCTACGTTACTCGCTTAGTTTAATTAAAACGTGTAAGAAGGAAATACCAATATAAAACTCTTAGGTAGGCTTATGAATTGCTCTTCACGGACGTTCAGCGTTATCTAGGTAGGTTTATATTTGGGGATTTCTAGCACCTGATTATACGTACGTCGTAGATTAACATGAGACTATAACTTGGTAATTTCTAGTTGGACGAGAGCTTGAGTAATCGCTTAGGAAGTACGCCTAACCATAGGAATGTTGCCTGGACGAGGTGTACGATTAATATCGGCATCCTTAGTGTCGTAAGCGTGCAAGTTATATGAGATGGATACCCAAAAGGTGAAGTCACGTAATGTAGCACAGTGATCTAGCGACCTAACTGGTGCTAAGTCAAGTTAAAGGGGATGACTCCCGTAGCCAATCTAAGATAGATACAAATGGATTGATAGTTAATAAGTTCAGTTTATTATATAAATTATCTAGGTCCAAACGATAAAGACTATAATTGGGGAGGTTAATTACGTTGTGTCGAGTCGTGTCTTTACTTTTCTTGTTTTATGTTGGTCGTAGACCGCCTATATGTCTTTGACATGTTTAATTAATTGTTTGTATATAAGATGATCCACAATTGGTTCCCTGTGGGATCGACCTTGATTCACTATAGCTATACTACGATGGGCCTAGTCCTCTTGCTAGTATTGGTTTATGGTGGTCAAGTATTTTATAACCTGATTGACCACGTCATCACAGCTAGGAGTGGATCTGGACCGAAGAGAGAGCATTGGGCCAAGAAGAGAAAGTCTAGGAAGAGATCTACCAAAAAAAAGAGGGAAAAAGTGGTGATGTGCCTAAATCGTACTTCGGTCTGCAGATCATTATTCTGGTTTGACCAGCCACCGACATTAGTGGATGAGGCTACCGGCCATTACTGCCCGTGAGCTCGCAAGCCAAATTAGGACCGCGAGCCTTTGGATCAATTCCAAACCCTTAACCCTATACGGTGAGAAAAAGGATTAGGTGGCCGACACGCGATCTCATTCGATAAACGGGTCCGCCAGCGACCTCGACCATAATATTTAGAGGAAGAACTACCTCAATTTCGGCGAGACAATGATGTAAAGGATATAGGGATCAACGAGGCCATGCAGAGCGCAACCTATCGGCTCCGCTTTGAGCCCGCTACTGTAGCTAGCTAAATATCTATTATGCACTTTATGTCCTCACTTGTAAATAAACTGCATTTAGTCGGTGACTCCCCTATAAATAGGGGAGCTATGTATCCTCATTATGGGATGGACAAATGATATAAAACAAATGGCAAAGCCAAATTGTTCCCTTCCTCTTCTCAGATAAAGCACCACCGCCAGAATCCTCTGGCACCGCCTAGCACCACCGGAAAACATCACTTTAGTACACTTTTATAGCCAGATATCCACCGTACAAACACCGCTAAAAGCAAGATGATTTTTTGACATCATCAACTGGACCGATTAATCGTGGGCCAGGCCTGATTAATCTAGGCCTTAGTAGACAAGAAACAAAAGTTTTCCGCATCTACTAGGTTGGTTAGGGTTTTATTGAGTCTTATGTCGGCTATAACATCTATAAAAAGCCACAGATACTGATTGTAATATTATGCTATCATATGACTTCATAATTTCTTATACACATTGATAGATTTTGATGAAATAAAGTTTCCTTAGCTCTTTTGTGATTTATTTTCTGGTTTCCTTCCCTTCACGCCGTCTCTAGTTTGAGTAGATCAAGCTAGATCTCCATAACCGAAGGTATGAAGCTTTGAATGTTCTCTTATGTCTTTATTATGGTAGATCTACTTGTATTTACGTGTTATATATAATCTGCATTTTTAACAACCCCATATTTTACTCGAATTAATCAGAACGAAGTAGTGTAGATTCCAGAATAGAAACCGACGCCCCCGATTAATCGGCGGTCTATACCAATTAATCACGGCAATATTTAACTCTCCCTAATCTGGAAATCAACGTCAGCTACGTTGATCGACAAGATTAATTAAAATGATTACTTAGGTCTGGCCAATCTAATATTCGTACATTGTAAATTAACATGAAGGACTGTTAGTGAAGTGTTAATTAGGACACAATCTTGATGGATCCCTACGAACGTGCTAGTCATAGTCGATAGCTGCTTAGGGAGGTTTTCGGTCTCGAGCCGGCATCTCTAAAACTTATTTCATATGGATTAATTCAACCAACGAAGGAGGTTAGTGGCATATAGATTGTCCGTTGTCCTTAAAGTGAAAGTAAATAGGGATGGGAGATTGCACCCGTAGCTAAACTGAATTAAAACGTTTGATTAATTTAGGGAAATTATGTGGGGAAGTAAACATAATGATTAACTGCACCAAGTTATTAGATAGGTGGGGATGGAGAGGAATACCATGTTTGTTTCTATGTCATTATTGGTCATTGACCGTATCTATCTTCTCAATTAGATTGAGTTTGTTTATACTTGAGTTGCATTGTCTCTGTGGGATCGACCTTGATTCGCCGTTGCTATGATATAATTTGACCTGGTACTCTTGCTAGTATAATCAATGTAATGCGCAACGAGGAAGGAGATCTCAACGGGAAAGGAAAAAGATTCACTAAGCCGGTTAAGCAACAACTTAAACAGCAAAGTCAAGTATGTTGTCTGCATTCTATTCTGGACATGGAAAATAAGGAGATCAAGCAATAAATGCAGAATGGACGGATTTTATGAAGAACGTTTGAGTAAAATCCGGATCACTGAAATCAAGGAGAATATAATCAATAAGGAATCAAGAATTAAATCAAGGATTAATCTCCACATTAAATAGCCAACAGACAGAATTTTGAATCACGGAAAATCAAGGCTATAAATAGAAGGGATTGACAGACAAGAAGGATACAAGACTTTAAATAAAAAACTACGTCAATTTCCTAAGCCTTCTTTTTGATCGAAAAAGAACACATCTAGCATATCAACTCAGCATTCAGAATATAAAGTTATATCAAGCACTGAGATTGTTCAACACACTTGTGAATATCATTCACACCTGTTTGCATCAATTGAATCAGAGAAGTCTGAGAAGGAGTTGCACCCTTTGTGATAGCTGCTGAAGGATTTGTTTCCAATGAGCAGTGTTGAAGACTGAGTCACTGAAGCTTTTGTAGCCAGGGAGTGATAGTCTTGGAGATTGTTAAGCTTGTGTACCCAAGGACAATCACACTATTGTATTGGTGAAAGATAATATTGAATTCCTTCAATCATCATAGGAGAAGAGTGGATTAAGGGATTACACCACCCTGAACCACTATAAACCTTTGTGTTCATTTACTTACTGCACTTTACTTTACAACATTCACTTACTACATTTTATTCATACTTTTAAGAAGGGAATTATCTGCTTCCCCAAAGGTTTTAAAAGAGAAAAGTTTTTGAAACTCCAGTATAGTCATTCACCCCCTCTGACTATACTTTCACCCTTCTCTGGGATCAACACCCACAGAGACGATGCAACACAGATAATAAACTCACATGTCTAATTAAGAATACATAGGGCGGTCTCTAGACTCACATATCCTCCGCCTCACCGATCTCCTAACTTGGAATAACTAATCGTTGTGTTTACTTTTCCCCATAATTCCCCGATTCAACCAGAACAAATGTTCTTATTTAGTATTAGCTACGAGTGCAGTCTCACATTATTACTCTACTTCCATGGGACGGACAGTAGGTGCCTATGTGCAGTTAACCTCATTTGTTGTTTGTATTAACTCACATGCAATACGTACTAGCTAGTGCCGTCTCAAGACTGAGAACCTCCCTAAGCAGCTACCGTGGATCCACTAGAATGTTCCTAAGGATTTATCCAGACTATATCCTAACTAACATTTCACCATGTAAGTCCTTCATGTTAATTTATGAATAAAATAAGAAGATTGGCAAAATCTAACCTACACGCTAATTAAACATGTCGATCAATGTAGCTGATGCTGAATCTTCTGATTTAAGGTGACCTAAAGTGCATCACAATTGCAATAAAGACCGTCGCAATTGAAGGGGTGACGATTCCTAATTCTGGAATGTCATCTCTCTGCTTTGATTAATTCTGGTAAGTTACGGTTCATTTGAACATGCAGATTAAGTACATCACGTAAATCTAAGCTAATCTACCATAACGAAAATATAAAAGAACGTTCAAAGCTTCATACCTTCAACTATGGAGATCTAGCTTATCAACTCAAGCTAGTTGATGGCTTGGGGAAGGAAACCAAAGGAAAAGCAAAGCAAAAACCAAGAACTCTTTATTTCATAAACTTGTGAACAGTTTTGATGTTACACACATAATGAAACTTGTACAGGTTATTTATAGAACCTGTAAACCGTCCTAGTAATCTAAACCTAACCGACTTAATACAATTTCATGCAGCTTCTATTTCATGTTTTCCAAGTCTCGATATTGCGGCTATTGCTGCCGTAATTGCGGGCTGACTTTCAGCTTTTGTGGGCTCAGCATAATCTTCCATGGACTTCAATATCTCGGCCCAATGACTTTCATAGCTCAGATCCATCCATAATGCTCCTGAATATGGCATATATGATTCTAACGGAAAACGAGACAGAACAGTACCATATTCACGGGATAAATGTATAAATGCATAATTAGTAACCAAGGAACAAGCACTAAGCAATCGATATATAATTCGTAAAATAATCAAACTCTCTTTAGTCAATTGAGCATAATTCGGGGCAAATAATGATGTAGTTTATAGTACTAAATATGGTGTGATCCGTGATCCTCAAAGGTGTCGAGAAAGGAACATTTTATTTGTTAAAATGATATATTGTATCTGGTTCTGCTGCTATTGCATCATTAGAAGCTCACCATTTAGACTTGAACAAGTTATAGCACATAAGACTTGGTCATACAGGTTAAAGATGGATAGAAATTCTTTCTAAATCAGATCTTTTGTGAGGATATAAGGTCGATAATCTAGACTTTTGTCAGTGTGTTTGGAAAGCTACATAGGAGCAAGTTCCCAAAAGTAATTCATAGCAAAAGGAAACACTTGATTATATTAAAATTTATTGCTGGGGGCTATAAGGGATGGAATCATTGGTGGTCACATGTATTTTGTGTCTTTCATAGATGAGTATTCAAGAATGACTTGGGTCGTGTTGTTGAAATGTGAAAGTGATGCATTCAAGAGTTTCAAGCAGTGGAAGACTCTAGTGGAAAATCAGACAGGCAAGGAGATCAAGAGGCTCCGTACGAATAATGGTTTGAAATTCTGTTGGTCTGAGTTTGATCAGTTCTTTAAAGACAATGGTATTTCTAGGTGCCATACAGTTAGAGATAGTCCTCAACAGAATGGAGTTGTAGAAAGGATGAATCAAACTCTTCTGGAGAGGGATAGGTGCATGATCTATAATTTTGGTTTGTCAAGAAGATTTTGGGAAGAGGTTGTGAGTACAGCTTGATACTTAATCAACATAGGACCTGATGACACTTAAAATAGTCTATCCTACACCATCAATATTCTATCCATTATGAACTAAAAATAGTTGTTTTGACCTATAAATATGAACCATTTGAGTTGAATATCATATGCCGGGTTCGTGAGTCGAGATAACTGCACTTATAGTTTATTTTCCTAGTTTCGATATTATTTTGTGCATTATTTGATTATTTTCAGGATGCGAAATATTGGGCTGAGCATTATGGACAGATTTGGAGTGGACTGAACAAAATGATTGGGCCAAGGGTATTCCAGAACCTTCCAAGCTAAGTCGGCAGAAAAAATGACAAAAATACCCCTGGTTTACCGAGGTCTGCCGCCGACTTACCGAGGTCCAGAATCTTCCGAAACGTGTTTTCTTGGACGAGGGGTAAAACTAGGTGTTTCTAAGTCGATTTATGTAGCTATAAATAAGAGGCTTCGCCTCAGAATTCAATGTACACAAATTAGAAGAGAATTACTATGCAATAAAAGTTCTTTGTTCTTTATTTTATTATTTTATGAGTTCTGGTCGGAGAGACGATGGAGTCATCGCCTAGGGAGAGATCCGAGCAAGATCTACACTCGTCTTCAAGGGTATGATTTTTGTCTTTTCCAAGATGTGGATCTATCATTGTTCTATTCGACTAGTATGTTTTAATTTCTTATTTAGTTTAATTATGTAGTAGTTAATTTATTTTACCCCATGTGTTATAGATCTAATTCGTTGGTGGAGAAATCATGAAATAGTGATTGCGTTCTTCATATCTGTGACAGTCTATATCGCTAGATCTGAATACCTAGTAAATTACTAGTTCATGATAATCGGCGCCAGCTATGTTGATCGATAGATTTAATTTATGTTAGTAGCCTGATCAACTATTTGCATGTCTTCATAAATTAGCATGAAGTACTGATAGTGAAGTGTTCATTTGGACATTATATCGATGGACCCTAGGAACGTGCTGATCAGTGTCGACAGCTGTCTAGGCGGGTTTGCGGTATGAGTTAGTGCTCAATATCGACAGCTCTAGTTCTTTATGCGCATGGGCTATTACGGACCAATTAAGGAGGGTAGCTTGCGTATAGATTGTCTACTACCATGGTCGGAGTAGATAAGGTTAGGAGTTGTACCCGTAGCTGAACAATGAATTAAAATTCACCAATGGGGATGACTATTGCATGTGTGGGGGGAATAACTAATTAATCATAATTGAACTAATACATTAGAAACTCTTGTTTACTCCATGCGAACTAGCGTAGTCTTGTTAGTTTGTTGGCACCAATTTCACTACTATCTATATTTTAGTTGGTCGTAGACCGTTATTTGTGACAAGCTCAATCTTGATAATTTGACACGAGTCTCTGTGGGATCGACCTTGACTCGCCAGTACTCTACTACGATAGACCTAGCCCTATTTATAGTAAGTGTTTTGCACGCGATCATAATCTCACATATGGATCAATCTCAATACACCATTTGAGATGTGGTCAGGCAAGCCTGCAGATTACTCAAATTTGAGGTTTTTTGGGAGCACAATTTATTATCATGTCTGTGAACATAAGCTGGAGCCAAGATCCTAGAAAATAGTGTTTATGGGTATGGAGATAGGGTTAGGGGTATAGAATGTGGTCTTCATCTGAAAAAAGGATTATAATTAGCAGAAATGTAATATTTAATGAAAAATCTATGCTTAACTCATATGTGAGGGTCTCGTATGAAAATGAATCTATAGCTGAATTTGAAACTGGAGTGTTGAGAAACATGTGGAGCTCTATGTTAAATCAAAGGAGTAGCAATTAGCTAAAAACAATCAACACTCATCTGATTTGGTCGAACCAGAGCGGAATCCAAATCAGTCAGCTAAACTGGGTTTAGGTGAAACTCAAATATATGAAATTGGTCATCAGAGTATAGCTCTTGGCAGGTCAATAAGGACCAATGTTGAAGCTCCCAAGATGTATGGGTTTGAGGACATGGTTGGATAAGCACTTGAAGTTGCAGAAGATGTGGATGGATCTGAGCCATCCACTTAGAAGGAAGTAGTGACAAGTTTTAAGGCATCTCAATGGCTTGCTGCCATAGGAGATGAAATGGAGTCATTACTGAAGTATCAGACTCGGCATATGGTCAAACAATCATATGAAAGGAGGTCAATCTCTTGTAAATGGGTCTTTAAGAAAAAGGAAGAAGTGCCTTCAGTTGAGGGATTCACGTATAAAGCACGTTTGGTTGCAAGAGCATTCAATTAGAAAGAGGGTTGGTCTATGATGATATTTTCTCACCAGTAGTCAAACACATCTCCATTAGGGTGATACTAGCAATGGCTGCACATCAAGATCTTGAACTTGAGCAGTTAGATGTGAAGACAACTTTTCCAAATAGTGATGTAGATAATGATATATACTTGACTCAACCGGAGAAGTTCCAAGTTCTTGGAAAAGAGGGGCATTGTTTGCATGTTGAGGAAGTCTTTGTATGGACTTTAGCAAGCTCCAAGCCAGTGGTGAGGTTTGGCAATTATATTATCCAGTTGAGCTATGACAGGAGTCTATATGATTGGTGTGTGTATCACAACAAGCTGAAGGATGGTTAATTCATCTATCTGGTTTTATATTTGGATGATATGTTGATAGAAGCTGTGAACTGTGATTTTAACAATCTGAAAGACCTTCTCAATGCTGAATTTGAGATGAAGGTTTTAGGTGCAGCTAAGAAAATTCTGGGATGGAGATCTATAAGACAAAAGTTAGAAGAAGTTGTTCTTGTCTCTGAAGGATTATATTCAGAAGATATTATCCAAGTTAAGCATGCCAACTGCCAAACCAATAGATACTGTAAAGGCATCGAATACTTATCTATCTACTTATACTCCACAGTTAGTTGAGGAGAAGTAATACATGTCAAAGGTTCTAAATGCTAGTGCAGTAGGCATTCTAATGTATGCAATGGTCTGCACTAGGCCTGATCTAGCTCAATCAATTAGTGTTGTCAGCAGGTTTATTGCCCAACCTAGAAAAGAACACTGCAAAGCTATAAAAATGATGTTCAGGTACCTTAGGGTACAACAGATGCTGGTCACATTTATAGAGGTGATACACGGTGCTTGGTCACATGGTTTTATGATGCTGATTATGTTGGAGATGTGGACAACAAGAAGTCTATGACTTGTTATGTTTTCACTCTGGAGGCTCTGTAGTAAGTTTTAAGGAAACTTTATGGCAACAATGACATTATCTACCATTATGGCGGAATTCATGGCACTTACAAAGGAAACCAATGAAGGAATCTGGTTAAAGGACTGGTTAGTGATTTAGGTCTGCATCAAGATCAAGCTGAGATATATTGTGATAGTCTGAGTGCAATATGTTTAGATAAGGATCATGTTTATCATAAGAGAACCAAGCATATTGATGTGAGGTATCATTTTCTGAGTAATGAGAAGATAAATCAGGTGAGATAGATCAACACTCATGATAATCCAGCTAATACGCTCACCAAGTTTGTTCGGAAGGGCATGTTTCTACTGTGCCAGGATTTGCTTAACATCCAAAGCTATTAATTTATTGTTTGAGAAGACAAGTTAAAAGAAGAGGAGTCCGGTACTGTACATTTGGTACCGACGAGTGCATATGGTACATTACATCTGGTTATGCATCTATTCGATTGAGAGTTCAAGTCAATGTTGAGATTTGTTAGTCAATGAAGACTTGATCTCTGGGTCTGAATCTATCAAAGCTGAAGAGTCAGTTGAAGTGGTATCATCCGAAGTGTTCAAATCTAGGAAGGTAAGCTGAAGTGATGTTCAGCTGAGTCATATGTTCAGTTGGTCTCAGATGAAATATGGTGAGCACGTACGTAAAGTTAGCTTTGGATCTGAAGTATGGTTACATCTTGTGGATTTTAGCTGAGCTCTGGGAAAATCACATCAGAGGGTATTTCTGGGAAATACACAATTGGACATTATGGCGGCTATAACTATCCGTATTTATTATAACACTTAGACAAGATTCTTTGTAAATTTCTGTGCTTAATAAAATCATTTTTTTTGTCCGTGGTGTAACCGGCACATTGAAACCACGTTAAATCGTTGTGTTTTCTTGTGTGATTATTTTACATTGATTTAATCTGTCATTTTGAATCTTTACATGCAAATCCGTTCCAACAATATATATATATATATATATATATATATATATATATATATATATATATATATATATATATATATATATATATATATACATATATACATATGTGTGTGTGTGTGTGTGTGTGTGTATATATACACACACGTGTGTGAGTGTGTGCTCATATGAATATGTATGTACGTAAAAGTATATGCATGTATGTGTGTGTATATATATATATACTCACACACGTGTGTGAGTGTGTGTGTGCGCTCATATGAATATGTATGTACCTAAAAGTATATGTATGTATGTGTGTGTAGTGTGTGTGCATAAATATATATATATGACACAATTAAAAGATTTTTTAGTGCCGGAAATTTATCCGCCGCTAAATCCATTTCAGATGTAGCATTGTTCTACGACGGGTTTTTGGTTAATTGGTGGCGGACAAAAAAACCACAAAAGTTCATAGGCGAAGCTGAAAAACGCCGCAAGTTAGCGGTGGATAATGAGCTGTAGTTGTTGTTTTTTTTTTTTTTTTGGTTGTTGTAGTGGACTATTTTTCGTTTTGCGCTCGTCATTTTGACAAAAAGCATCCGGAAAACATTACACAGGGTTCAAGATCCGTTTTTCTTGAACATTCTGTAATTTTACATGAACCTTAAGCAGTTTAGCTTATACTTCTTCCTTCCCATTTTGTTCGGGACCTTTTAGAACTCGTAATGTATAAGTTTGTTGTCTAGTCATAAAAAATGTGTCGACTTTTCCTTTTTACCCTTATTATTATCTTTATATTTATTTAGCTTCCGGCTTTCAACTGGGGTAGTTTAGGAATTTGATAAGAAACATTTACTCTAATTATTGTTATGTGACATATTTTTGGACATCCATAAATCGAATAAGATCTAAACAATTTGAGACCGAAAGAGTATTTAGATACTTTGGACCCTAGACTGAAATAAATCTAATAATAACAATATTTACCTATAATTTATTTGTGATATAATAACAATATTATTATTTACCTATAATAATAACAATATCTAATATATATATATATATATTAGATATATATAACTCAATTAAAATTTAGAAGAGAATTCGAGGAATTGAAGACTAAGAAAATGGATCAGAAGGTCGGCAACTACACAACATTTATGTCACGACACAGCATAAGGGGCATGTTTGATTTAGTAATTGCCGTTTCAAACTCAAGAAATCAAAGATATAAACAGAGGCTTAGATAAACATTGATACCTATCAAACACTTTATGATCACAATTAAAGATGGCAAAAGTTGCATTGGCTGCTCTACTTTTGGTGATGATTCTTGCAGGTTTGTATCATAATTTTTTTTATTAATTATTATTTTTAAGATTGATGAAGCTCGGATTTTGTATCATAACAACGGTGTAGAAGCTTTCTATTTTTTTTTTTATTTTTTATTTTTGAGAATGTGTAGAAGCTTTCATTGTGTCAATTTTTATTTTGGTTATAGAAATTTCCCATCGTGTATAAATAAAACATCATGTTATATTAATACATTTTATAATATTGTCAACCAGGGTCTGTTAAAGGGTTAAAACTGGGGGCAAAATTGCTTCAGGATGACGACGAGGATGATGATGAAATGCCTCCTCTGCCCGATTACACTTGTACTCGTTATAACTGCAACATATGGTTCGACGTTGGCTGCCCGGGCATCTGCACTTGCGATAAGAAACTAAGGAAATGCAAAGTTAAAACGGAATGATCGAGTTTCACCTGCTTCGAACTACATTTAAATACAATTAAATGAAACTACATTTCATTAATTTATAAATTAATGTAATAGTTTAAGGTTTCATCAGTTTAAGGTTTTTACCATCTTTGTCTTAATTAGTTGATGTAGAATAAGACACTATGTATCGTGAGGATTTGATGTACTTTTTCTTCTTAACTAATGTAAACTACTTTTATTTCTTCGGTTCATTATGTTTTCCATTATGAAATTAAGGCAGTAGAAGTTCATTTAACCATAGGTGATTAATTAATTCATTCACTAATTAATACACGCAATAAATTGATAATTGCTTCAACTGTTTATATATTCAATCAACAGAGAGTGAAACGGGTGTCCGGCACGAGACAACTGCACGTCTTTAATAACAGGTGACGCCCCGATTGCCGTTCTTGGGTGACGAGTCATTTTCCGGAAAATAACCTCCAACACATATAAAATTAAATATAAAATTCAACTTTATACGTAACTCTGACAACATCGTGATAAAAAAACAAAACGAAAGCTAAACAGACTTGAGAAACATAACAAGATCGAAAGGAATTTACAAAGCTACCATACATTCTAAATGTTGAGAACTATTACAACATACGAATTCAAAAAGTCATTACAAACTGAATACTTAACCCGCACATGTCTAGTCTTACAAACCATCATAAAACCAGAGGCACTGTGAAATATAATAGAAAACTAAAACTGTATAATTGATTGAATAAAAAGACTTACAGTAGATCTCTTATATGAAAGAGAAAACATAAAGATAAATTGAAAGATTTTTCATAATTTATATAGAAAAGTAGGTAAAAATACACCTTTTGAAATATTTTTAAGTAACAGGACCCCAAATACTTTTTATAAAGGAAATACAACTCTTATAATTTGTATAGGCTAAAGGACAACAAAAAAAAAAAAAAAAAAAAAAAAAAAAAGACGCCGAAGATGGACGCCTGCTTCACCTTTTATTTTTATTTTTTTTCCTCTTTCCATCTTCATTTTAAAAAACTTATATTTTTTGATGTAGATTTCCAAACGCGATGTAAATATTACGGAATTTTTTATTTTTTCATGCACTTCGTTTTGAGAAATGGTTCGATATAATTACATCATTTTTTGTGAGATTCATTGTTGATATTCACTCGAAGAATATCGACAGTGAATCCCGAAAAGAAGTGAATTTTGAATAATAGTGAATTTCGACAACAGATTTTCGGAAATTACGTTGGAATATGGTGAATGTGGTCTCAAAATAAATAGAGAAAAAAAAATGAAAAAAGTTGGTGAACGAATTTTTAAATTTGGAGTTCTTGATTGAAATATGTGTTTAAAAAAACATTGGATGAGAGAAAAAAATGGGTTGTTTTTTTTTGTTTTTTTAAAGAAGAAATGGCGGCAGCATTAGAAAAATAGGAAAAATTAGTTATAAATCCACTGATTAAAAAAAAAGTTATAAATCCACATTTCTCTCATATATTAAGCTTTAATCCACATTTCTTTTTTAGATGCAATAAGGACAAAATAAAATTGATTGGACAAAAATACCCTTATTATTTGACAAAAGATGAACACTCTATTCACATTGCAATTTGCAATAGGTGAAAGATGAACACGCAGCAGCCCCCTCTTCCCTTCTTCTTCTTTTACCCATATCAGATTACCTTCTGTATTGCACCATCATCAATCGGCCGACGACGGAGGAGACAGACCGAGCTCATTTTGCAGTCGTCGTGCTCTGTTCTTCAGAATTTAGCAGCGGTTCTGTTCAGAGACTTCTCCCTCCAGCATTCAGCCTCTCCATGCCTTCAATCGACGGTTCAGCAGCGGCATCGGCCATCAATCTCCATCTCTCTCAGTCTCTTTCTAGCTGCCTTTCAAATCTTAATATCTAACAGTCACAGGCAACTTATGGCTAGCCTCACACCTCACAACCGAGCCAACAAAAGAACAACCGAACAAGTATGTGTTGGAGAAAAAGCCCTTTTTGAAGGGTTGAATGGTCAATTTTAGCGCTAATTAAGGATAGGCTACGATGTATGTCATCGAGAGTTAATGATATCATTAAATACTCTATACGGAGTAGTTGATGATGGGCTTTTGAATCACTCGATTCGGATATCGGGTGAATGAGAAATTAATAGCTAAAGTTGGTAGAAAATATGTAGGAGATGAGAGTTGAAGGGAGGACCTCACCCCATTCTCCCACATTGGAAACTTGAGTGTTGGGAACTCAAGTGATAAGAGCTAGTGTGTCTCTTATGGATGTGCCCCAAAGGGCAAGGCACTTTTGTGCAGGAGGGAGGACTTAGATTATTCCACACGCACGTGCGCCGCCGCCGTCCATCCGTCTCGTGCTCAGCTCGGCTCGGCTCGGTTCGGGTGTTACTATTAATTTTTTGGACAAAATTTCTTTATGAAATTAACCATAAAATTAATTTTGAATGTGATTGGGTCATTCGACCAATCAGAATTCATTGAGTCATTTGACCAATCAGAATTCATTGAGTCATTCGACCAATGAGAATTCAGACGACACATCATCTGACCAATCAGATGAGTGGATTAAGTCAAAATTAGCCTAATAATTTCGACCTAGATGACTTTCCTTGAGGGAGAAGTCGGTCATTACTTTTCCAAGGGGAAAAGTTTGATGACGTGTCTCGGCCAATCATATTTGAGCATTGGTTCCTCCTCTCCACTATATAAAGAACCCCATGGATGAAAGTTGAAGTATAAAAATTTTCTCTAGTCTTTTCCACCACAAAAAGTCTAACGTATAGATCTAGTTTTTGAGTCGAAGAGAAGTTGGAGCACTTTGTAAGTTCGCCGGAGCTCGGGTTTTTGAAGTGCCTCTAAATCCGAGACGAAAGCCGTTATATCTTGGGAGACAGTTGCGACTACCGTGGGCACCATACCGGAGCAATTTGTCTTAAGGAAAGAGTTCCATACTCGCCTCGGTTTGTCATTTATTTATGCATTGCACTTTATATTGCTTTACTTTCAAGTCAGATCTTGTTGAAATATTATTAGCATTTTTAGCACTCTTGTGTAACACTTGTGCATATTTGTGCACATTATTTATTCTTTGTACACATGACATATTAATTATATTATATAAATAATTAATATGTCACTTATCATAACTTTTCTACTTTATTGGGTTCTAAGCTCTAGCCGCCCATATAGATACTCAAGTTGGCCGCCCTAATTACTATCCATAGCATAGCTAGTTTACTTTATTAAAGGTGTATCTATTTATACTCTTGTTCAATCAATGAATAAACTAAGTTGAAGTTTACTCTTGTGTTTATCACATTCTCAAACTCTCTTCATGGTATCGGAGCCAAGCTACTGAGTTCTAAAATCCGCTGCAACTCAGTGTTTTGTTATTCCAAAAATGTCTACTATAACTGACAGTTCATCTTCATCAGTAGACTCCCAGCTGCCTCAGTAGGCTGGGGTCACTGAATCTTCTTCTTATACAAATCATAGACTTGATGGCAACAACTACTTGCTGTGGTCAAGATCTATGAAAATGTACATCTCAGGACAAGGTAAGATGGGATACCTGTCCGGCTCTAAACCTGCCCCTGCTGAAGATGACCCAGGATTTGAAGCATGGGACACTACTAATAATCAAGTCATGACCATTCTCACAAGATCAATGACAAAAGAGATCAGTGAGAACTTTATGATGTATGATACTGCAAAAGAAATCTGGGACAATGCCAGAGATCTTTACTCCAAGAAAGACAATACATCAGAAGCGTACGAACTTGAAGCTCAAATTCAAAACTGCAGACAAGAGGATATGTCTGTAACTCAATACTTCAATCAACTATCTAAGGCATGGCAACACTTAGATATGCTGGAAACTCACCCCTGGAATGATGTTAAGGATGCTGCCCTCTATAAGGACATCATAGAAAAGAAAAGAGTCTTCAAATTCCTCACTGGGCTGAACCCTGCTCTTGATGATGTTAGAGGGAGAATTCTTGCCACAAAACCTCTCCCAAATCTCAAATCCATGTTTGTTGAGGTCAAACATGAAGAAAGCAAGAGGAAAGTCATGCTGCTGAACACCCCTGCTGATAACCCTACTGAAGGTACTGCCCTGCTGAATGTCAGGAAGGCTGATGAGGTTACTGGAACTTACAGGAAACCTGCTGAGAAAACTGGAAGGTTGTTCTGTGATCACTGCAAACGCACAAATCACACCAAGGACAATTGCTGGAAGCTTCATGGCAAGTCTAATCCCTCTAAACCCTCAAAACCAACCAGGGAAAATCAAGGAAGGCTTGTCAGTGACGAGGAGAATGACAACCAGCTGAATGCTCAGTTTGCTGCCTTTAAAGCCTTTGTTGCTCAGCATCAGGAGGGTAGCTCCTCTACTGAAATGGCCACTCATGCTAAAACAGGTATATTCCGCTCACCTCTTAGTAATGAGACTTGGATTGTTGATTCTGGGGCTTCTTCCCACATGACTGGTAATAAAAACCTCATTACCCACTATATGCCATGCACCCAAATTCACAGAATTAAGACTGCTGATGGTTCTGTGTCTTATGCAAAAGGTGTTGGGAAAGTTAAACTTACTAATCAGATATATCTACAAGGTGTCTTATTTGTTCCAAAGTTAGATTGTAACCTTATATCTGTCAGTAAACTCACTAAAGATCTGAATTGGACTGTTGTTTTTGATAAGGATCAGTGCACATTCCAGGATCTTTCTTCACAGGAAGTGATTGGTCAAGCTAAACCATGCTCAGGACAGTTTGTAATCAACCCTGCTGAAGACAGAAGACTGAAGACTGAATCTGCCTCAGCAGCCTGCACTCAGAACCTAGACAATATCATGTTATGGCATTATAGGCTAGGACATCCAAGTTTTGGTTATTTGAAATCTTTAATTCCAGAATTGTTTAAAGGATGTAATCTTAATGATCTTCAATGTGATATTTGTCAATTTGCCAAACTCACCAAATCTGTGTATACTAAATTACCTCACCTCCCATCCACACCTTTCACCTTAATTCACAGTGATGTATGGGGACCCTCAAGAGTGAAAACTATAACAGGCAAGAGGTGGTTTGTCACCTTCATGGATGACCACACCAGAACCACTTGGTTATTTTTAATGAAGGATAAATCTGAAGTTGGATCCATCTTTCAAGAGTTTTACAACATGGTCTCTACTCAGTTTGACACTAAGATTAAAATTTTGAAGACTGACAATGCTCTTGAATATTATGAGTCTAATCTCAGTAATTTCTTAATGAATAAGGGAATTGTCCATATCAGTAGTTGTGTTGAGACACCTCAGCAAAATGGAGTTGCTGAGAGAAAGAACAGGCACCTGCTGGAAATGGCTAGATCAATCATGTTCACTACAAATGTTCCAAAATATATGTGGGGTGAAGCTATAATGACTGCCACATATTTAATCAACAGGCTTCCCAGCAGAGTGTTAGGTTTCAAGACTCCTATCCAAACCCTGCTGACCACACACTCCTGCCCTCATCTTATTGCCCAATTGCCTCCAAAAATCTTTGGTTGTACTGTGTTTGTTTATATACATGCCCAACACAGAAGCAAACTTGATCCCAAAGCTTACAAGTGCATTTTCCTAGGGTATGCTAAGGACAGGAAAGGTTACAAATGCTATTCACCTACTGAAAAGAAATTTTACAACTCTATGGATGTAAAATTCTTTGAAAGGACTCCCTACTACAGCAAGTCTACTGAAGCAGTCACTGATGGAAACCTGATTGAAATTGATCTAAATCCGCTCCCTCAGCAAACTCTTAACCCTCAGCAACCTATTGAGACTCAGCAGACTGAAACCTCAACACCCTACTGACCCAGAGCCTGCTGGACCTCAGCACCCTACTGATTCAGAATCTGCTGAACCTCAACACCCTACTGACCCAGAGCCTGCTGAACCCCAGCACCCTACTGATTCTCAACAGCCTGCTGACGTTGATGACAGACCTATTGCTCTAAGGAAAGGGAAAAGATCATGCACCAATCATTCTATTCATACTTATTTATCTTATGACCAATTATCTCCTGCATTTGCCATGTTTACACAGGACCTGGACTCTCACTCTATTCCTAAAAATATTCAGGAGGCCCTTCAAAATGATAAGTGGAAGGTTGCTGTTAAAACACAGATGACTGCACTCCTGGATAATCATACTTGGGACCTCACAACTCTCCCCAAAGGCAAGAAGACAGTCAGCTGTAGATGGTTATTCACCATAAAATACAATGCTGATGGTACAATTGACAAGTATAAAGCCAGACTAGTGGCTAGAGGGTTCACTCAAACTTATGGCATTGACTATACAGAAACTTTTGCACCAGTAGCAAAGCTTAACACTGTCAGGGTACTGATTTCTCTAGCTGTCCAACTTGACTGGCCTCTTCACCAATTGGATATCAAAAATGCTTTTCTCAATGGTGACCTTACTGAGGAGGTCTACATGAATGTACCTCCTGGTTTGGTCAATCCCCACACTCAAGGCAAGGTATGCAAACTCAGGAAATCTCTATATGGCCTGAAGCAATCCCCCAGAGCCTGGTTTGGAAAACTCACTACTGTGGTTAAAGCTGCTGGATATCATCAATGCAACTCTGATCACACTATGTTTATCAAGACAACTAACCAGAGAAGGTCTATTCTTATTGTATATGTGGATGATATCATCCTTACTAGAGATGACTCTACTGAGATCCAACATTTGAAGACTCTACTGGCCAAGGTATTCCAAGTTAAAGATCTGGGCTACCTAAAATACTTTCTTGGTATGGAAATAGCTAGAAACAGTAAAGGCATTTCAGTCTCTCAAAGGAAGTATGTACTGGATCTGTTGAAGGAAACTGGCATGCTGGGATGCAAACCTGCTGTATCCCCAGTAGACCCTAGTAATACCCTGCTGCATGGCAACATTGCTGTCAGGAAGGATCAATATCAGAGACTTGTAGGGAAACTTATTTATCTGTCCCATACAAGACCTGATATTGCATATGGGGTCAGTCTGGTGAGCCAATTCATGCATTGCCCTACTGAGCAACATTGGGATGATGTGAACAGAATACTGAGGTACTTGAAATCCACTCCTGGCCAAGGCTTGCACTTCATCAAGTCTGCTGAGAGATCTATCAAGGTTTATACTGATGCTGATTGGGCTGGTTGCCACATAGACAGAAGGTCTACTACAGGCTACTGCTCTTATGTATGGGGCAATCTTGTCACCTGGAGGAGCAAGAAACAATCTACTGTCTCTAGAAGCAGTGCTGAAGCTGAACTCAGGGCACTTGTTTTGGGTATTTGTGAAGCTCTTTGGCTCAAAAGAGTACTTACTGAACTTCAGCAGCCTACTCAGCAACCTATCACACTCTGCTGTGATAATAATTCAGCATTATGCATGGCAGAGGATCCAGTTCATCATGACAAAACCAAACATGTGGACATTGACAGACACTTCCTGAAGGAGAAGATTGATGCCAAGATCATTCAACTTCAGTATGTTCCCTCAGCAGACCAGAATGCTGACATTCTCACCAAGGCTATTCCACCTCTTATGTTCAGCAGACTAAGTAGCAAACTTGGCTGTATCAACATATACAACCCAGCTTGAGGGGGGGTGTTGAAATATTATTAGCATTTTTAGCACTCTTGTGTAACACTTGTGCACATTTGTGCACATTATTTATTCTTTGTACACATGACATATTAATTATATTATATAAATAATTAATATGTCACTTATCATAACTTTTCTACTTTATTGGGTTCTAAGCTCTAGCCGCCCATATAGATACTCAAGTTGGCCGCCCTAATTACTATCCATAGCATAGCTAGTTTACTTTATTAAAGGTGTATCTATTTATACTCTTGTTCAATCAATGAATAAACTAAGTTGAAGTTTACTCTTGTGTTTATCACATTCTCAAACTCTCTTCAAATCTGTATTGTGATAGTTTAATTGTTAGATCTTAATCGTCACATCTTTGTTTCATTAGATCTATCATTTACTTGTGTTAATTTATTAGATTTATACCATAGTTGCTTTAATGTGTTAGATCTACATTGTAAAACTAAATTTTAATTTCAAGTTTTATTTTATGCATTTAATTATCCGTAATTTCATCCGTGAATTACGGATCTGTTCCGTAAATAACTCCACACACGATACACTATTCTAATAGTATGTAGATGTATTTTGAAATTGTGATTCTTAATTATTCAATTGTGAATTGTGAGATTTGAATGTGAAAGTCGAAATTCCAGTTTATTAATGTGCACGAGTTTAGTAAAAATCGATAGTGTAATGGTGACTTAAACTTATGCTACTGAGGTCTGGTATGGAAACATATTCGAGTCAGCAATGTATTAAGTATCTGTTGAAATCTGGTGTTCAGTTGGGGGTAGGTTCAGCAGGGTTGATCATCCTGCTGATGGCTAGTCTACTGAAGACAAGTCTGCTGATGCTCAGCAGACTTGTAGGACACGTCTACTGAATATTTGTTCGAGTCTGAGGTATTTCAGTCATTTACTGGGTTGGCTGTTTAGTCGGTTAGGGTTGGATTCCTAAGGCTATAAATACCGTCTGTATTAATTGTAACTTGATGTAACTTTCTGGTGATAATAAAATATCCTCGTTTGTCCGTGGAGTGGTCGGCACATTGCCTGAAACCATGTTAAATCTGTGTTCTTCTTGTTTCTATGTTTGTTTGCTTGTTTATCTTTTATCTTTACTCACAATCACCATCACTTCTTGATCGATCCGTCATAACAAACTGGTATCAGAGCGTCCAGGTTCATCAAGAAATCTGTTTATCTATTTTAAGCAAGGTAGATTGGCACCAAGGTCATAATTGACGTTAGGATTTGGGATCTACACAAGCTTTTCTGGTGACAAAGATGTCTGATTTGAATGTTAAGATTGACAAGTTTACAGGAAGGAACAACTTTAGTCTATGGCAGATCAAGATGCGTGCTTTGTTGAGCAGCAGGGATTATGGGGTCCCTTGTCTAAATCAACAGAAGGAAGTGTTGCTAGGAGAGCCAGTCTGGAGGAGAAAGCATATTCAACAATTATGTTGTGCTTGTCAGATGATATTATCAAAGAGGTTGCTGAAGAGCACACTGCTGAGAAGTTGTGGTCCAAACTTGAGAGTCTGTATATGACTAAGTCTCTAACCAACAAGTTGTTATTAAAACAACGTATGTTCAGTTTAAGGATGCATGATGGTACTCAGCTGAGGGATCATCTAGACCAGCTGAATACAATATTGCTTGATTTAAGGAATATTGATGTGAAGATTGAAGATGAGGATGCTGCATTGATTCTACTTGTATCATTTCCTACATCATATGAGAACTTTGTGCAATCCTTTATTGTTAGGAAGGATTCAGTATCATTGGAGGATGTAAGATCATCACTCCATGCTCGAGAGTTATGCCATAATGCATCTGGTTCTGGAACATATAGTCAGTCTGCTGGCTTGGTGGCCAGTGGTGTCAGTAAGGGCCCATGAAATTCTGGAAAGAAGAAATTCAAGAAGAACTCCAAGGGTCCTAAAGCTAAGGATATCTGTAATTACTGTAAGGAGCAGGGACATTGGAAAAATGAATGTCCAAAAAGGAAGAAGCAGTAGGGTACAACTGCTTTGGCAGAATAGGACACCAACTCTGAAGAAGATCTGGCCTTAGCAGTTTAAGAGTCAGTAGGGCACATAGATGTGTGGATTATGGACACTTGGGCATCTTATCATGTGTGTCCAAATAGGGAGTGGTTTTCAGCTTATCAGCAGGTTGATGGAGGTCGTATTGTTATGGCCAACAGCAAGGTATGAAAAATAGTTGGGATTGGATCAATCCAACTTAGGACACATGATGGTAAATTCTGCACACTGAAAGAGGTTAGGCATGTTCCACAAATGACCAAGTTTGATATCACTTAGTCAACTAGACAACAAAGGATTCAAGTTCAGGGGTGAAGGTGGAGTGGTGAATGTCTATAAGGGTTCATGTGTGATTCTGAAGGATATCAGGCAGGGGTCATTGTACATACTACAAGGGTCTACTGTATCAGGTTCTGCTGTTTGTTGGATATGGAGATGGAGTTAAGGGGTATAGAATCTGGTCATCAGCTGAAAACAGGGTTATACTCAGCAGGAGTGTAGTCTTTGATTAAACCTCTATGTTTAACTCATCAGTGAGAGCCACATCTGAATCTGAAATTGGATCTGAGACTAAAAAGGTTGACAAACAGGTAGAGCTTCAAGTAGAGTCTACTGAATCAAAAGACTCAATAGGGGTTGGTCAACAATCAGCAGATCTAGAGCTGGATCCAAGCCAGTCTGCAGAACAAGGGTCAGCAGGGACTCAAACTGCTGATGTTGGTCAGCAGGGTATAGCTCTCAGTAGAGCTAGGATAACCAATATCAAACCTCCAAGAAGATATGGGTTTGAGGAGGATATGGTTGGATATGTACTACATGTAGCTGAAGAAGTGGATGGTTTTGAAACTAACACTTAAAGGGAAGCTGTGACATGTTTTGAGGCATCCCAATGGCTTGCTGCCATGGGAGAAGAAATGGAGTCATTTCAGAAGAATGAGACTTGGGATTGGGTCAAACAACCACATGATAGAATGGTGGTCAGCTGCAAATGGATATTCAAGAAAAATCAAGGAATGACATCTGCTGAGGATATTAGATATAAGGCACGTTTGGTTGCTAGGGGGTTCGGTCAGAAAGAGGGAGTAGATTATGAGGAGATATTTTCTCCAGTGGTCAGACATACTTCCATCAGGGTGTTATTAGCAATAGTGACACATCAGGATCTTGAACTTGAACAATTGGATGTGAAGACAGCCTTTCTACATGTCAAATATAGATAAGGAAATTTATATGACTCGGTGTCTCGGATTTTTGCAATGAAAACAAACAAGTAATAAATTTATAATCCGATATACCTCAAGTGCAAGGATCGTAGTAAAGAGGTTGATACCGGGTCGATCTTACGGGGAACTGGCGGTTGCTAATCCTAGTTTTTGTTTAACTAACTAACCTATGTCACGGGAAACTACTCTAAACGGTGGATGAAACTAGGCAAAACTGAAAACAAACTGAACTAAAACGTAAAACTGGACAGAAGATATGATCTAAAGCCAGGAAAAATACGGGTTGCGAACTATTAAACTAAACTAAACCTAATATGCAATAAAGGAAATTGATTAACTAAACAATTCAAATTCTAAGAGATTTAATCAAATTATAACGAGCAAACGAGCAATTGATCCACCTATCCTATCAACATTCAATTCCAATTCAGATTATTTCGTGATCTCTAACCAAGTCGTGATTCATTCTCATCTAAAGTACAAACCCTAATTTCTTAGATAGTTCGTCTATTAATCTCTATCTTTCGATCTAAGATTAACGCTTTTTCTAACCAAAGATGTAAACTTTAACGTTTTTAATCTAGAAACCTAACCTATTAACTCTCGTTATATAGATCAAATAACTATTCTTTTATCACGGTGATCTAATGTTTAGATGATTTTCATCAAACAAAACAATCAACAAGCAACGATCTTTCGATGTAAAATTGCATAATTAACAATAAGCATAATAAAAGAAACAACTTGTATTAGAAACTCACAGAATAATCAAGAACGGAACCGAATTGTCGAGTTGGACGGCTTCACAACGCTCGTTCAAGGCTTTTAGCCTCTAAGCATCCTCTCGGAACTTGAAATTGTTTGAATAAAATTGCATAAAAGAATCTAAGGAAAAACTGTTTGAAAACTGAATAAAAACTGCAGCTTAGCCGCCCCTAGGGTTTTAGGGTTCGAATATGTGTATCATTGTGGAGAAAACCGCAGCTATTTATAGATATTAAAGTCGGTTCAGCAAAGTCGGCGGCTGGACGCCCGTCTGGAAAGGTTGAACGCCCGTCCACTCTATGTAAACTTCTTCGAGTCGGGCCGAGCTGGATCAGACGCCCGTCCTTCACTAAATTGGACGCTCGTTCGCTGAAAATCTGGACATCCTGAACCAAACTTTTCTCCCTGGACGCTCGTTCAGATGACCAAACGCCCGTCCTTCACTGGACGCCAGTCCAAGCTGCTGAACGCCAGTCCAAGGTCGACTTCATCTTGATTTCTTCGTCTCTATCTCTTTTTATCAAATCCAATCATCATTATCCCTTTTTATCATTAATTAGCTCGACTCTTATCTCTTTTTAATCAACATTTGAGCATCAAACATGTACCTATAACACACTGAAACATCGCAAAATGTAATAACGTCCAAATAATCATAAAATCATAATTAAAACACCAAAATCAACCAATTTTGCGAATAACTTATTTAAAATCTCATTTACTCAATATGTCCATTAAACACACGTTTCTTATGCAATTTAGTACAAATACGGGGGAAAATATCATAGAATATAGCATTATAAATCGTTTAAATTCACCCTTAACAACTCCATCACACTTAAGCTTTTGCTCGTCCCGAGCAAAACAAAACGAAAATTAAGGCTCGAGACAAAACAGACATCTAAACAAATATAGCATAGATCAATAAATCAGAGGTTCACCAGTGTGTGTGCAAAGCCATAGAAAACTTCCACTAAATCCAAACTTGAGAAACTCAAAGCAAAACTAGCTAATACCCCCTCGTAGACTAGCGATAAATGACGCTCATAAGGTGTACCCTACAAACGTGACATACCCCGAAAAGGATGAAAGAATATATCTAGGGCCTTTTGGAAATACTCAGAGGATAATCCCTACAGCATATCTATCAGTTTATACTGGGGATAAGATAGACGATAACTTAATCTTATATCCATTCATACCAATTCTTTAGTTGATTTAACTTTTCCACTTTTAAACACACATCAGAATGAGCTATTGCCCTGTCATAGCAGAATAGGATATTCGAGATATACCCTACCTTACTCAAATCATAAGGCAGCTTTTCCTGACTGTCGTGAGCTTTTAGTCATCATAGTGGTATAGGACATTTCGAGATAATGCCCTATCGCACTCAAATCATCGACTAGCTTCCGACACACCCAATTAACCCACTTTAATCCAACTTTTCATTTGACAAATAGTTACGTGTTACTTATCACATTCAAACCTTCAGATATTCACAGTATAACATACTCTGGATCTGAATACAAACTATCATAAATCTCAAGATATATCCGTAGCACTAAGCACAAGACTTATAAGAAAATCAGAAATCACTAATCGAAAAGGGGTATAACTTTGTAAATTAGCTCATCATTCACTATGGCTCGTGAAAAATAGATATCGGGTGAAACAACTGATGACGGTCAAATTATACCCGTAAAAGTCATCAACATTGACCTTAAATCAAGATTAATAATATATATTTCATATTAAATCACATGTTTATATTTATTATTTAATGTTAAGTGATTATTAATATGATATTTGGTATTTAGCCGTTTTCATTATTAAAAGCCGATTTATTGTGCGATAAATGCTGATTTTGTAGATCACGACAAATCGAGAGGATTAATATCATTCAATCAATGGTCTCAAGATAATAGAGGAAGAAAATCGGAGCATTAAATGAAAGATTAATCAGATCAACACGCAAGCGTGCAGTGGGGAGCAAGATAGACGAGAAAAACGATTAACGTGTGAAAAGTTAGGTTCGGTCGACCGAGCCTATAGCTTCGGTCGACCGAGTGGGGTGCTTCGGTCGACCGAGTGTCAGCTTCGGGGCGGTTTCCGGCTTATATCGTGCTTATCTTCTAGAACCACCCTAAGTCGGCAAAAACCTCTATATAAGCAAGCAGCTACGAAATTGTAAAGACACACCAACATATACCTTAGAATATCATTCAATAAAATCACTCTATTCATATCTTGATACAATGTAGAATAATTTGAGGGTTTCCAGAGTTTAAGGGCTGCAAATTATGTAAGCCTTTATTTTCTGTTTCTTTTATTTTAAGTAATTAATCCCTCCCAATTATGCTTTATCGTTTGAATTAGTTAATCGTAGCTAGATGATGTAGATCTAGGCTATGACGTTAGGGATGTGGCGACGCCTTGTCTATGAGGATCCCATAACCTACGTCATATACTTAGTATTTATTCATGAATCTGCTTAGTTTAATTAATGCATATCTATGTTAATTTATATGATTGCTTTACGAATTACTGTTTAATCTGTTCTGTATGATGAAACACTGAGAGATATATTCTAGGATGTAATCTGGGGATGAAATCGTTTGGGTGACCGAATGGAATCATTCGGTCGACCGAGTGTCTATGCTCGGTCGACCGAGCCCCTATTTGTCTATTAGTTAGTCCGCCACGTCTTTATGGTAGGTTTAGCTTAGTAGGATTTATTATCTCAGTAGGTATGCCCACGGCTACGTTGCTCGTCAGTTTTAATTAGCGTACGATTAGGAAATACCAATATAGGGCTCCTAGGTCGGCTCATGAATGATCTTCCGGGGCTTTCAACGAGATCTAGGTAGGTTTTGTATTAGGGAATTGACGTCACCTAGTTATACGTAGTTCGTAAACTAGCATGAGACCTAAAAGGTAATTGTTAGTTGGACGAGGGCTTGAGTGATCGTTTAGGAAGTACGCCTAACCATAGGAATGTTGCCTAGACGAGGTGTACGGTCAATATCGGCATCCTTAGAGTCGTAAGCGTGTGAGTTATCTGAGATGGAGGCACTAAAAGGCGAAGTTACGTAACAATATCACAGTGATTTAGTGACTTACCGGTGCTAAGTCAAGTTAAAGAGGATGAGTCCCGTAGCCAATCTAAGATAGATACAAATGGATTGACAGTTAATAAGTTCAGTTTATTATATAAATTATCTAGGTCCAAACGATAAAGACTATAATTGGGGAGGTTAATTACGTTGTGTCGAGTCGTGTCTTTACTTTTCTTGTCTTATGTTGGTCGTAGACCGTCTCTATGTCCTTGACATGTTTAATTAATTGTTTGTATATAAGATGATCCACAATTGGTTCCCTGTGGGATCGACCTTGATTCGCTATAGCTATACTACGATGGGCCTAGTCCTCTTGCTAGTATTGGTTTACGGTGGTCAAGTATATTATAACCTGATTGACCCCGTCATCAAGTTTTTGGCGCCGTTGCCGGGGAACCAACGGTCAATTTTATATATAAATAGTTTTCTTATTCATGTCAAGTTTTCTGTTTTAGAGTCAGTTTTTATGTTTTTGAGTCCCTCTGGTTGTCCGCTCTGTCTGAAAATTCCAGATTCTTAAAATAAAAATAAAAATAAAAATAAAAATTATTCGGTCGACCGAGAGACCTCATTCGGTCGACCGAGAATTTATAACTTTTTTGTTTTGTTTTGTTCTTGTTCTGTTCTGTTTATACGGTTTCTGATTTGTGTTTTTCGAGTCTGGAATTTCGCGTGTCTGTTTATCTCCGTATGTTTAATCCATAGGTCTGATAGTAGCATGGGAAACCATGTTAAAATCAGTCTATGGCTTGTTTGTTTTCTTTTTGTTTTCTTCTGTTTGCAGAAACCAGAGAAACAATAATCCAAGTCAGTAATTTTTCAAGGGCGCTGAGAAAATAACCCAACAACATGTGGTGCTACGAATCTACAATGGGAAAAGCAAAGGAAGCAATACATTTAAAGCACCAAGATGGCTCCGGAAAAAAAAAATTAAAAGGCTTAAATTCTTCGTGGTACAATGTTGAAGGCAAGGTACTACCTTTTTTTTGCTTATGTTTTACTACCTTTTGGTTTTTTGAGCATAAGTTAGCCTATACATGAACCTTAGTATGAATCTTAGCCCGGAGTTGGTTTGTAAGAATAATTTTATTAGTGTCGAAGGTTTTGCCCCATATCTGTCTCATCTAGAGGGTGTAAGAAAACATGTAGTCGTTGAAAGGAAGCAGTGAAAAAAAAAAAAAAGTTCCTCGTAGTTCTGTTAAAATCTCATTGTCCTATGCATGAGATTGCTTCTACTGGCCAGGGGAGCAACAAATTGTGTAGTTTAAGCATTCACAATCTAAAGAAGACGTTGAGTTTTGAGAGAACACCATCTTCTGCTTTCGTTGAGTTTTATGGTGATGGCTTCTCGGTGAACCCACCTTAAACAGAAACGAGATTACGCTTTGGGTGACAATTTAGGAATCGGAGACTCTTAGTACATGGGTTCGGAAATGGTCTAACCATGGCTAGGCGAGTTTAACCGAGCCTCGGCTCAATCGACTCCCCTCCACGTGTGATGTACGTTACAGCAGTTCGACAAGACTTAGCATAGCCGATAAGCTTTCGGGCTAAACGGGGCTTAATCTTGACGGATTGGCCTGAACTGTCACATATGTTCCAACGAATAAGACGGCGTAGGCTTGCCTACATAACCGACCTTATTCGGAGTACTTTGATTCATTGTTTCTTATTGTCAAGGCCAAAACCGTAATTAGTAACCGTAATTTTCACCGAGTTTCTTAGAATTCACTAATTCCTAAAACGAGAGCCGAGGTAAGAGCTTTGGATAAATGGAATGGATAAATGTCGTTTCTTAGGTCTCACAACCAAGGGAAGGGTATTAATCCGCAAAAGCAACAAGCCCACCTCTTATAGTGCTCAGAGGGTCAAAGTCTGGCGATCCAAGAATGATAACTGACAAGGATAATCTTTGGAAAGTCGAGCTGAGGACTTTAAACTCAGAACTACTTCTTTAAAACCCTTAGGATTTCTTTTTAGGATTTTAGTTTTTTCCTTCTTTGAGTCCAATAAGAGTAACGTGACATATGTTGAGGTTTTTTATTTTGCCGTGTTCCGATGGCCATTGGGCTAAGGATGTGCAAAACTTTTTTTACTCAATATAGGCCACGTGAATTAGAGTTTCTTAGGAGAGTCGAGAAATTGCTAAAGAAAAGGAAATTTAGCAATCCACCTTAAGATGGAAGCATTAAGAGAGCTTGAGAATTATTGAAAATGTAACAGAGAATGATTGGTGCGAACAAGAACAATTTTGGTCAACTTCCAAAATCTTTTAGAATGGTGATCCAAGTGAAAATTCAAAGTGGTGCGCAATTCATTCTGCAACTATCCTTATCTTTCCCTTTACACTTTTTCACCTTCAAACTTTTCGATCCTCTCACCAATCTGCCCCAACAGTTCACATTTCTATCCATTCTTTCATCGCCTCTCTTTCTTTCCATCTGTTTCACCCTCCCACCCTACCCAATCCCTTAAACAATACCCACCCATAAACACAATTTCTTACCCACCCTTTATCATTTCTTCCCAACCTTATGTGTGTCTTTTTCTAAACCCATCATATTCTCAACCTCCATTTTGTTTACACAATACCTATGTGTTGCGGAATTTGAAATATTGCTAAGCTTTAATGATTATCTTTTATCATTTTGATTTTCATGATCCTAGTTGGGGTAAGTGTAGCTCTGACCCTAGCTAGATTTTAAAGGTTTTTGGTTCAATCAAAGTCCAACTTATCATTCTACCGGAGGTTTTAAATTTCACATTTTTTCCGTTTATTCCGGCATTTCTAGATGATCAGTTTTGTTCTACATTATCCCACCGATCCGACCTTATTGATGACGGTTATGACTTTAACGTGATACATTGGGTTATTAGTAATTTCGAGGAGTAGCTACATCTCCCTAAGTTGTTGATATCCAATGCAAGCGAGAAGTTTCTGCGTTAAGTATTTGATTTTATCTTTAGCTAATAGGTCGCATTCAATCTATTATACCTTATCAAGTTTCTCTTTTCCTGGCTTGAATACCTTTTCAATCGAGTAACCCTCGTGTTTTCCCACGTCGGGTAATGCTTTTTGATCTTTGTCTTCTCCACCCAGTTTTAAGAATATTTAGGCGGTGGAGGTTGTAGATGAAGACCACCATCTTTAGTTGCTTGTTTATTTTTCTTTCTATTTAGTATTTTTCTTTTTGGTTTCCCTTGTCATTGGTTGTATAAAATAAAGTGGCTTAAACTGTTTTTAGGTATTTATACCTCATTACTGCCACATTATTTTATAACTTCCATCGACTTGGTGTTATTAACGGTTTCGTGGAGTTTGTCTGCTTATACAGGTTTTCACTTGCTTCTCCACAACGTGCTAACATTTACTCTGATCTTGTTCCTTTACTTGAGAGCCGTTTCCAGAGCTAAGTCTTTTTCTTAACTTCTCATTTATTTTTGTCATTGAGGACAATGCCATGTTTAAGTGGGGGGTAGGAGACTTAGCCATGTTATGTTATAATGGAAAATTGAATGAAATGGCACATGATTGAAAAAATTGAATAAATACCATATTATTTATCTCGTACCCTTAGAATTGTGAGTTCCTAGCTAAGAATTGATAGGAAAGGAACCAAGTTTCATGAGTACGTGATCATTTTATACTTATGTTAAGTAAATTTAAGGATATTCATGCCCGTTTTTGCAAGTAGTTATTTATTATTGAATTACTCAATCAGTGAATCGAGCATACCGCACAAATCATAATAACTGAAGAAATTATGTGTACATTGCATAGATGATTGGTTATGTAGACTTAGTGTCGATACTTATTAGCTGATGCATTCTTATATTTTAGCCATTAAAGCGGAGTAATAAGCTTGAGACGTACCTGTGTTTGACAATGCGTTAAAACACTGGGCTTGTAGTAACATTACCAAAGTAGCCTTGCGCTTGTGGTAATATTCAATGCGATATTTGATCTAAGATAGGGGGATACTTTAAAAAGTTTTCTTCCTTGAGATTTATAGTATTTGAAAATTATGAAGATATGAATTGAAGATATTCATCTCTTTAAGAGGCTTTGAGTAGTACTCGGTCTCCAAGTCCAAAAACCCTATAGATACGCTCTTGCTTATTGCTCTAGTGCTTCAAAAAATAAAAGGCATAAGAAGTATGAATACTGAAGTTGGTGGGTTGAGATTACGAAGTCTGCATAAACTCTAATCTTGCCACGAATATATAGAAATAAATGCACATGCACACATCACTTCGATTCATAGTGAGTAGTGAATAATGGATATCTTATGAGCATGACTAGTATGAGTTGACTTGAGCTTCTTGCGTAAGTATGACCTGACCATGGAAAATGTTGTCTTGGGGAATGACTTATTAATGCTTTGTTCGGGACGATCAAAGTCTAAGTGGGGGGTAGTTGATGACGGTCAAATTATACCCGTAAAAGTCATCAACATTGACCTTAAATCAAGATTAATAATATATATTTCATATTAAATCACATGTTTATATTTATTATTTAATGTTAAGTGATTATTAATATGATATTTGGTATTTAGCCGTTTTCATTATTAAAAGCCGATTTATTGTGCGATAAATGCTGATTTTGTAGATCACGACAAATCGAGAGGATTAATATCATTCAATCAATGGTCTCAAGATAATAGAGGAAGAAAATCGGAGCATTAAATGAAAGATTAATCAGATCAACACGCAAGCGTGCAGTGGGGAGCAAGATAGACGAGAAAAACGATTAACGTGTGAAAAGTTAGGTTCGGTCGACCGAGCCTATAGCTTCGGTCGACCGAGTGGGGTGCTTCGGTTGACCGAGTGTCAGCTTCGGGGCGGTTTCCGGCTTATATCGTGCTTATCTTCTAGAACCACCCTAAGTCGGCAAAAACCTCTATATAAGCAAGCAGCTACGAAATTGTAAAGATGTTAAGGGTGAATTTATACGTTTTATAACGTTGTATTTTATGATGTTCTCCCCCATAATTCATATGATTTGCATAGGAAGTGTGGTTTTAAATGATTTATTAAGCAAGTGAGATTTTAATTAGTTTATTCGCAAAATGAGGTTGTGTACGTGTTTTGATTATGGTTTTATGAGTATTTGGATTGTGTTACGTTTTGCGATGTCTTAATGTGATGTAGATACATGTTGGAGGCTAAATTGATGATCAAATGTTGATATAATTCAAGCTAAATCGAGATAGAGATGAGAAAAGAAGGATAAAGATGGAAGAAGGAGGAGATAAAGATCAAGAAATCGAGTTACAGCACATATGGACGTTCGTCCGGGTCCCGTCCAGAGTGGACGGGCGTTTGATAAAGCAGACGGGCGTCCAGGGAAGTATTTTGATACAGAGAGTTTGGACGCTGGATGAACGAACGTCTGGCACAAGTTCAAGGCTGAAGGAACGAACGTCGGAGATACTGGACGAGCGTCCAGAGGAAGAAAATCAGGATTCCGGGTAGCGCTGAACTTCCAACGCAGTTCTTGATATGATAACAACCGATTTGACTCTGGACCTCAAGAGAAGAGTTGTAGGGCTTGAAGAGAGGATTCTACAGGATTTTGAATCACTCCATTCCGACTTACGAGGCCCAAGATATGAGCGTTACAAGTTTGGATGCTGTTGCTGAAAATAGTGGACGAGCGTCCGGAATCTTCAGACGGGCGTCCGGAGCGGTTACTGTAGCAGCCGACATTGAAACTCTATATAAGCAGCGGATTTCTTTCACCCTAATCATATAATTTCGAACCCTAAACCCTAGGGGCAGCTTGGCTGCGTTTTTCCTTCAGTTTTTCTCTAGTTTTATGCACTTAAACTTCTAGATTAGATTAGATAATTTCATGTACTTTTTATTCAACAATTCGATGTGCAAAGGATGCTAGGAGGCTAAATCCTCCTTGAACGAGCGTTGTGAAGCCGTCCGTTTCAACAGTTTGATCTCGAGTTCGTGATTATTTTGTGAGTGTCTATTAAAGTTGTTACCTTTATCATGTTTTTATATGTTGATTGCATGCTATATCGAAAGATCCGTGCCTTTGTTTATTGTTTGCTGATGAAAGTCATGTTAACCTTAGACCATGATAAAAGTTTAGACCTTTAATCTAATCACAACGAAAGTTATTAGATTGAATCTCTAGATTAGAAATTGAAAGATTTCACGCCTAGGTTAGAAAGACTTAATCTTTAATCGAAAGATCGAAGATTAGAAAACGAACTTGTCTACGAAAGTAGGTGTTCATGCCTTAGATAGGTGAATCACAACTTGAGTAGAGATCACGAAATAATCCGAATTAGTATCAAACGTTGATAGGATAGGTGGAACAATTGCTCGTTCGTTCGTTAAAATTTGATTTAAATCACTTGACTCGAATTGCTTAGCTTAGTTTAGTTTATTTTATTTTTCTGCGACTTAGTTAGTTTTTATTGCTTCCAATCTTTCCTAGCATTGGATTAATCTCCTCTGTCTAGTTACTTTTTCTGCATATTTGCTTAGGTTAGTTATTCGTTTAGGTTAGATTCGTGACATAGTTAGTTTAAAACAAAAGCTAGGATTCACATTCGTCTAGTTCCCCGTAAGATCGACCCGGCATTAGCCTCCATACTACGATCCTTGCACTTGAGGTTAACCGGTTTATTACTTGTTGTTTTGTATTGATAAAATCCGGGACAAGTTTTTGGCGCCGTTGCCGGGGAACCGGACGGTTTGCCTAGTTTTTGTTTTTGTTTGTTTTTCGTTTTCTATGTTAGTTCAGTTTTTTTTTCTTTCTGTTTTCTGCGTTTTAATCCCTGTTTTTAGGTCGATTCCTAGGAAGATTAACCTTTAAGTAGTTAGGATATTGGTGTTTTAGATTAGGGTTAAAGTTTCTGTTAGTGATTAGTTTTTTCTCCCTCCTTTTCCTGCTCTGTTTTCTTTCTCTTATCCCTCTCTGTTTCTGCAATCGTTTCTGTTCTGTTTCTGAAATTTTTGCATCTGGACGAGCGTCCAAACTGGTGAACGCCCGTTCACTGTGAAAATTTCAATCCTGTATCATTTTTGACCCCTTGAACGAACGTCCATATTTTTGGACGCCCGTTCAGTCCTAAACCCAGGCAGACGCCCGTCCATTAATTGGACGCCCGTCTGTTCTCTTGTTTCAGTGGCTTTTCTTGTTTCTACCTGTCTGTTTCTATCTTTTCTCGTTCTTACATTGATTAGGGGACATCTAAGGTTGAATCATCTGACTCCACACCTTTCACGATCAAATTTTAGGATAAAAGGGTCTGTTTTAGCACTTGATAGTATTTTGGCCATAACTTTCGGCTCGAGTGTCGGATTGGCGCGCAGGACCCCAATTCGGAAAGCTCGTTCCGACGCCGACGACGTGGCAGACGGCCAAAGGCCGTCCGACACCGTTTTCGAGGTCAAAATCCACTGTTTTCCCTTCCATTTTGGGCTCAGAAGATTTCAACACGTTTTTGGTGTTTCCTGTTTTTCTGTTTTTAAATGTTTCGTAGTTAAGTTTCGTAGTTTTTGATTCCTCTAGGTTTAGTTATCCTTTCCCTCTATCTGATCTGTCCTTTCGTCACTTTCTATCCTTTCTTGCTCAACACCTTGAGTTGGTGTTCGGTTTATGCAAACTCGTAGTCATAAGGGACCACTAATCTATTCCCCTGACCCCGAGCGGACCATAGTCCGACCCAATAGGCGGAGACTTCGTTTCGACGAAGGAAACGCTCTAGATCAAGAATTTGAGCAATATCTTTCAGGAGAAATCGAAAGAATAGTAATAATGGCAGCGGAAGATAGACGGACGTTGGCCGACTATGCCATGCCCGGTACAGTCACCATCAACCCGGCTATCGTCATGCCTACCATTACTGCTCCAAACTTCGAGCTTAAACCCGGACTTATACAGATGATGCAGCATGCATCAATTTTCCATGGTTTTCAATCTGAAAACCCCCACACTCACTTACACACATTCTTGCAAATATGCGGTACTACCCGTATCCAAGGTGTAAGTGATGATGCCATCAAGCTTAAACTATTTCCATTTTCCTTACGGGGGGAGGCACTCGAGTGGTATCACTCCCTCCCCTCTGAATCCATCACTACGTGGGCTGAGCTCGAGAGGGAATTTCTAAGTCAATACTTTCCTCCTTCAAAAACAGCCCAGTGTCTGAACGAAATCTTCACATTCCGTCAGCTGGAAAATGAGTCATTCTTTGAGGCGTGGAAAAGGTTTAAGTCTCTCCTGCGAAAGTGTCCCCATCATGGCTTGCCAAAGCAAAGGCAAGTCCATACTTTCTTCAGCGGATTGACCGAGCTCACCAAGGGCATGGTCAATAGTTCCTCTGGTGGGGCATTTCTCAAGAAAACACACGATGAGGGGTGGGCGCTGTTCGAGGACATTGCCAAGTATAATTATGCCCCCTCTTATCAAGCCATTCAAGCACCTCCTCCCCCTCCCAAGGTCGAAGAGGTGACTATGCAAAATCTCGTTGCCATGTTGCAGAAGCAAATGGCAACCTCTCAAATGACAGCTGCTCAAAGCTTCTCAAATCCGAGTTCTCTGGCTCCTTCACCTTCACAGAACTCTCAAGTTCTGTACTGTGAAGCTTGCTGTCAGATTGGCCATATGACTGGCCAATGTCAATTTTCGTCCCCCTCTGCTCAGCAAGTCAATGTTGTTCATGACTATGGACAGCATAATCCAATCGCATGCCAAGTATGTGATAGCATGGGGCATACTGCTCGCTTCTGTCCCATGATTGGGCAGAATGCGGAAGTCAATGCTTTCTCTGGCCAGACAAATCAGAGATTCAATAACCAATTCTCTGGCCAGAACAGTTTCCAAAACCAAGGGTTTAATCAATCTTCGGGATTTAATCCTAATTCGAACTTCAATAGAAACCCTGGTATTAATCAGAACCCAAGCTATAATTCTTCCAATCCACAGCAAAGGTTCAATCAGAATTGGCCCGCCAATTCTAATTCTGCATTCCAAAGTCGGACAAGCCAGCCATTTCCCCAGAACTTCCAAAACTCTCAAGGCACCTCCCACCAGGACGATATAAAAGCCGAATGGAATTCATTTCGGGAGGAGCAAAGCAGGACGATGAAAAGTCTTGAGAGGCAAATCGGGCAATTGGCTGAGCAGTTAGCCTCTAGACCGTCAGGGCAGTTTCCCAGCTTCACGGAAAAGAATCCAAGAGGCGGGCACGTCGCTCAGGCCGATTTAAGCAGCAGTCAATGCACTGACCTGGTACCTTCACCTCCATACGGTAGAGAAGAGGCCAGTGCAATGAATTTGAGAAGTGGTTCTCAAGTTGGTGGTCCCCCTGGCTTCCAGGGAAACCACTAGCCCCTCCTGCCATTGGTAAGGCAGAAGGGGAAGTAGAGCACCCATCGTCCCCTTGGCTGCAGAAGGCAAATCAGGTGGCTGATCCCCTGATAGAAGAAAGAGTTGAGATTCCTCAAGTGGCTGATCCCTTGAGGAATAAAGAATCGATAGAAAGTCAGGTGGCTGTTCCCCTGAGAAGTGAAACATTTGAGGATCCTCAGGTGGCTGATCCCCTGAGGAATGATAAGTTAAATGATAGTCAGGTGGCTGATCCCCTGACTAACAAAAAGAATGAAAAGACGGTTCGATGGAAAGATTTGGAAGACAAGGCCGTTAGTTCGACCTCGAAGAAAGTATTTTCCGAGGATGATTTGAAAAAGCTTCCATTTCCACCGAGAAAGAGCAACATCCCATTGCATGAAGATAAGAAGTACGGAAAGGTGCTTAATCTGCTGAAAAATACTCAGGTTAATCTTCCACTCTCAGAAGTTTTGGTTGAAATGCCTAAGTATACTAAATTCATCAAGGATGTTGTTTCCTCGAAGAAGAAGTTAGCAGAAATGGATCAGGCAATTGGTGAGGATTGTTCAATGATCAATTATCCAGACTTACCAATCAAAAGAGGTGACCCCGGAAAATTCGTGCTCACGTTGCAGATGGGAGGCTTAGTCTTTCCAAATTCTTTATGTGACTTGGGTGCATCCATCAGCCTGATGCCATTGTCTGTGTGTGAGCAGCTGGGTTTACAAAGTCTTCTAGAACCCACTTCCATGAACCTTCAGTTCGCCGATAGATCTTCTAAGAAAGCTTCAGGGATTCTGAAAGACATTTTAGTCCAGATCGATAGATTTACCTTTCCTGTTGATTGGTACGTCTTAGATATGGGAAAAGATGAGAAAGTCCCCCTGATTCTTGGGAGACCTTTCCTATCCACAGCTAGGGCCCTCATCGATTGCGATGGTGGGCAAGTAACTATTCGAGTTGGTGACCAAGAGGTGAGCTATAGTGTCTCTAAATCCATTCAAGTACCCTCTGGTTCTCCAACCGGCTTTTCTATTGAGGAGTCATTTAATGACTTCAATGACTGTATGGACGAGCAAGTCAAGGCTGTGGAAGCGTAATATGAGCGATTGATCGATAATCTGAATAGTCATGGTATGGTTAATCTAGACCAGTTAGCAGCTGATTTTGAGGATGAGCTAAGAGAAGAAGCCTTGGCGGTGGGACCACTAAGTAAGCTCGGCGATGTTGAGTTGAAGAGTGGCGATCTTAAATCAAGTCTAGAGGATCCTCCCGTAGATTTGGTACTGAAGCCGTTACCTAAACATCTTAAGTATGTGTTTTTAAGAGAAGGTGACAAGCTTCCTTTGATCATCTCTGCCAAGCTATCTCGTATAGAAGAGCTTAAACTGTTAAACGTCTTGCGCAAAAATGAAAAAGCCTTTGGATGGCAGGTGGGAGATATCCGAGGGATATCTCCCGACATCTGTATGCACAAGATCAAGACTGAGGAGGGTGCAAAACGAGTTAGACAGCCTCAGAGAAGGCTCAACCCTCACATGCAAGAGGTAGTCAAGAAGGAGATCATTAAACTTCTAGATATGGGTATCATTTACGCCATTGCTGACAGTGAATGGGTTTCCCCGACTCAGGTAGTCCCCAAAAAAGGGGGAATTACTATTGAAAAGAATGAGAAGGGAGAAGAGATAGCATTGAGGCTCGTTACTGGATACAGAGTATGTATCGATTATCGAAAGCTCAATGAGGTCACACTGAAAGATCATTTTCCCCTTCCATTCATTGACCAGATGCTTGAGCGTCTGGCGGGGCACGCATTCTACTGCTTCCTGGATGGATATTCAGGATACTTCCAGATACCCATCGATCCTGTTGACCAAGAGAAGACCACTTTCACCTGCCCCTATGGTACATTCGCCTACAGGCGGATGCCATTTGGTCTCTGTAATGCCCCAGCCACCTTTCAAAGGTGTATGATGGCAATCTTTGACGGGCTAGTTGAAAAGTGTATGGAGATTTTTATGGATGATTTCTCGGTCTTTGGTCAATCCT
The DNA here is from genome assembly GCA_024500145.1 of Gentiana dahurica var. dahurica. Lineage (NCBI taxonomy): Eukaryota > Viridiplantae > Streptophyta > Magnoliopsida > Gentianales > Gentianaceae > Gentiana > Gentiana dahurica. The sequence goes on along the minus strand of CM044901.1, from coordinate 87,414,091 downwards.
TCGATGATTGCCTCGATAATCTTGATCATGGTCTAGATGTGTGGAAAAGGACTTAGTGCTTAATTGGGAAAAATGTCATTTCATGGTAGATGAAGGTATAGTCCTTGGTCACAAAGTGTCCGCCAAAGGTATAGAAGTAGATAGGGCCAAGGTAGAAGCTATTGAGAAGATGAGTTATCTTAAGAATGTTCGGGAAGTCCGAGGTTTTCTCGGACATGTCGGCTTCTATAGGAGGTTCATCCAGGACTTTTCAAAGATTGCCAAGCCCCTGTCTACTTTACTCAAAGAAGACGTTACTTTTGATTTTGATGAGAATTGCAAGCGCGCGTTTGAGGAGCTTAAGAGTAGACTGACCTCTGCTCCAATTCTTATATCGCCAGACTGGAACCTACCCTTTGAGCTTATGTGTGATGCATCCAACTATGCTGTTGGTGCAGTCTTAGGGCAAAAGCTTAATGGAAAGTTCCAGCCTATTTATTATGCCAGTCACACACTGAGTCCTTCTCAAGTTAACTACACGACAACTGAAAAGGAACTATTAGCCGTAGTCTTTGCTATGGATAAGTTTCGTAGTTACTTGCTGGGTGCTCAAGTGATTGTGTGGACTGACCACGCTGCTTTGCGATATCTCATGACCAAAAAGGAAGCTAAACCGCGCCTACTGCGTTGGATACTGACCCTCCAAGAGTTTGACGTTCAAATCAAAGATAAGAAGGGTAGTGAGAACGTAGTGGCGGATCATGTTTCTAGGGTGTTAAGTGAGGAAAAGGATGAACCAGATGATATAGATCTTTACTTTCCTCTAGAGAACATTATGTTGATAGATGGCCGTTCTCCTGATGTTCCTTGGTACTCCTCCATTGTGAACTACCTTCATGCCAAATACCTTGATCCTGAAATGTCTTATCAAGAGAAGAAGAAGTTCTTCTCTGATATGAAATATTTCGTTTGGGATGAACCTTACCTTTTCAAGATTTGCAAAGATGGTTTGTTGAGGAGGTGTGTTCCCGAATCTGAGCAACGCGATATAATCGAGCAATGCCATAGTGGACCCACAGGTGGTCACTTTGGTCCTTGGAAAACAGTTGCGAAGATCTTTCAATCCGGTTTTTATTGGCCAACGATCTTTAAAGACACAGAAGCTTTCTGTAAAGCTTGTGATCGTTGTCAAAGAACCGGAGCTTTGACAAGGCGATTTGACATGCCTTTGAAACCCATCCTTGAATGCGAAGTCTTTGATGTTTGGGGCATCGATTTTATGGGACCATTCCCATCATCTTGTGGCAACAAATACATCTTAGTCTGCGTTGACTATGTTTCGAAATGGGTGGAGGCAATAGCCACTCCTCACAATGATCATAAAACGGTCATGAAAGTTCTAAAGAAGAACATCTTTGTGAGGTTTGGATGTCCACGTGCCTTGATCAGTGATGAAGGGACACACTTTTGCAACCGACCTTTGGAAAAAGTCCTCGAGAAGTATGGTGTTCGCCATAAAACTGGCACACCATATCATCCGATGACTAGTGGTCAGGTTGAGCGAAGCAACCAGAGTCTTAAGAAAATCCTGGAGAAGACGGTGAATAGTCATAGAAAAGACTGGAGTCTGAAGTTGGACGATGTACTTTGGGCATATAGGACTGCCTATAAGACCCCTATGGGTACATCGCCATATCAAATGGTTTACGGTAAGCCGTGCCATCTGCCAGTTGAGCTAGAGCACAGAGCTTATTGGGCTACAAAGTTTCTTAACTTCGATTCCCAATCCTGTGGCAAACACCGCCTGCAGCAGTTGCAGGAGCTGGATGAATTCAGACTCCAAGCTTACGAAAGCGCCAGGATTAGTAAGGAGAAGATGAAACTCCTCCACGATGCCAAGATAAAGAAGAGAGAATTCAAGGTCGGTGAGCAAGTGTTACTCTACAATTCCAGGTTGCATTTGTTTTCTGGCAAGTTGAGGACACGTTGGTCCGGTCCTTTCGAGATTCTCCAAATCATTCTGGAGGTGTGCTAGAATTACGAGGTTATGGTGATCAACCGTTCGAGTTAATGGTCGAAGGTGCAAGCACTATATAGGTGAACATAAAGAAAAGCCTTTGATTGTTAAATTCCTCGAAATCCTCGGGTGTGGGACTTCCGAAGTCAACCACTTTGACGAGTTTTCACCCGATTTGTTTTCTGAGGATGACGGTTGTGTTAAATCTGAAGATGTTCTAGCAGGTAGTGCTGATATGGAAGAGTTTGAAAGGGAGCGACAACTTAAACGTCATCAGAGGAACCGGAGAAGAAAGAATGCAACCATGGGGAAACTTAAAAAGGTATGGAGAGCTTTCAAAGATTTCACCCCATGTGTTCGCTGCTGTTTCTGCGGCCACACTACTGATTCGAGCTTACACGAGGTAGTGGCTGGCAGAAAGGTTAAATGGCCTGATCCAGGCTGAGCTTCAAATGTGTCGAGCTAACGACAATAACCATTAGCGCTACTAGGAGGCATCCTAGATATCCCTTATTATATTAGTTTCTTTCTTTAGTTGTTTTAGTTCAGTTTTATTAGGATTGTGTTTGTTTTTTGTCAGTCACCCGTCCTAGGCTTATACAGGGTCGAAGTGTGGTTTTGCTTACGATTTCCTCTTATCTTTATCTCAATCACTTTTGCGCGATATGGTGTAATCCCTTGTATCCCCCGAGGTATTTCTTTGCTTTTCAAGTATGCAGGGTATTTTCGGTCGCGTTTGTGAGTTTCAGATGAAGTCAGTTTTCCGGTGGATGGTCCACAGTCTACTGATTTCCTCAGCATTTTTGGACCTGGCTCCGGACCATTTCCAGAATTGCCTCTTTCGACATACGAACAGCTAAGTTTTCTTTTCCTTTTATTTTCTGCATAACATGAGGACATGTTGTTATTTAAGTGTGGGGGAGGGGATTAGTCGATATGTATCTACCATTTGCTTATATGATGTTATTTCTATGCTAAAATGAGCTAAATTTTCAAAATTTTTGTTTTGTCTCGAGTAAGCAATGCATGTTTTTGTTCGGTTTGTTATATTCATCGATGCTCTATGCCATATGTTTGGTAAGTTAGTTGATTCACCCGAATTATATTTCACAAGCCATAGTGAATGATGAGCTATATTTATAAAGTTATACCCCGTTTTGGATTAGTAGTTTTTGATTATCTTATAAGTCATGTACTTAGTGCTACGTATATATCGTGAGATTTATGATAGTTTGTATTTAGATCCGAAGTATGATATACTGTGAATATCTAAGGTTTGAATGTGATAAGTAACACGTAACTAATGTCAAATGGGAAGTTGAAAAATTTAAATGAATACAATGTGTGTGTCGGAAGCTAGTCGATGATTTGAGTGAGGTAGGGTATACCACGTATGTCCTATACCACTATGATGACTAAAAGCTCACGACAGTTAGAAAAAGCTGCCTTATGATTGGAGTAAGGTAGGGTATTATCTCGAAATGTCCTATTCTGCTATGAGGGCAATAGCTTCTTCTAATGTGTGTTTAAAGTGAAATAGTTAAATCAACTAAAGAATCGGTACGAAATTGAATATAAGGCTTAGTTTTCGTTAATCTTATCCCCAGTATAAACTGATAGATATGCTGTAGGGAGTATCCTCTGAGTATTTCAGAAAGGCCCTAGATATATTCGATCATTCTTTTCGGGATATGCACGTTTGTAGGGTGCACCTTATGAGTGTCATTTATTACTATTCTATGAGGGGGTATTAACTAGTTTTACTTTGAGTTCCTCGAGTTTGGATTTAGTGGAAGTTTTCTATGGCTATGCACACACACGACGGTGAACTTCTAATTTATTGACCATGTGGTATATGTGTTGAGATGTCTATATTCTTTCCGAGCCTTTATCTTGTTTTGTTTTGCTCGGGACGAGCAAAGTTTAAGTGTGGGGAGTTGTTAAGGGTGAATTTATACGTTTTATAACGTTGTATTTTATGATGTTCTCCCCCATAATTCATATGATTTGCATAGGAAGTGTGGTTTTAAATGATTTATTAAGCAAGTGAGATTTTAATTAGTTTATTCGCAAAATGAGGTTGTGTACGTGTTTTGATTATGGTTTTATGAGTATTTGGATTGTGTTACGTTTTGCGATGTCTTAATGTGATGTAGATACATGTTGGAGGCTAAATTGATGATCAAATGTTGATATAATTCAAGCTAAATCGAGATAGAGATGAGAAAAGAAGGATAAAGATGGAAGAAGGAGGAGATAAAGATCAAGAAATCGAGTTACAGCACATATGGACGTTCGTCCGGGTCCCGTCCAGAGTGGACGGGCGTTTGATAAAGCAGACGGGCGTCCAGGAAAGTATTTTGATACAGAGAGTTTGGACGCTGGATGAACGAACGTCTGGCACAAGTTCAAGGCTGAAGGAACGAACGTCGAGATACTGGACGAGCGTCCAGAGGAAGAAAATCAGGATTCGGGTAGCGCTGAACTTCCAACGCAGTTCTTGATATGATAACAACCGATTTGACTCTGGACCTCAAGAGAAGAGTTGTAGGGCTTGAAGAGAGGATTCTACAGGATTTTGAATCACTCCATTCCGACTTACGAGGCCCAAGATATGAGCGTTACAAGTTTGGATGCTGTTGCTGAAAATAGTGGACGAGCGTCCGGAATCTTCAGACGGGCGTCCGGAGCGGTTACTGTAGCAGCCGACATTGAAACTCTATATAAGCAGCGGATTTCTTTCACCCTAATCATATAATTTCGAACCCTAAACCCTAGGGGCAGCTTGGCTGCGTTTTTCCTTCAGTTTTTCTCTAGTTTTATGCACTTAAACTTCTAGATTAGATTAGATAATTTCATGTACTTTTTATTCAACAATTCGATGTGCAAAGGATGCTAGGAGGCTAAATCCTCCTTGAGCGAGCGTTATGAAGCCGTCCGTTTCAACAGTTTGATCTCGAGTTCGTGATTATTTTGTGAGTGTCTATTAAAGTTGTTACCTTTATCATGTTTTTATATGTTGATTGCATGCTATATCGAAAGATCCGTGCCTTTGTTTATTGTTTGCTTGATGAAAGTCATGTTAACCTTAGAACACCATGATAAAAGTTTAGACCTTTAATCTAATCACAACGAAAGTTATTAGATTGAATCTCTAGATTAGAAATTGAAAGATTTCACGCCTAGGTTAGAAAGACTTAATCTTTAATCGAAAGATCGAAGATTAGAAAACGAACTTGTCTACGAAAGTAGGTGTTCATGCCTTAGATAGGTGAATCACAACTTGAGTAGAGATCACGAAATAATCCGAATTAGTATCAAACGTTGATAGGATAGGTGGAACAATTGCTCGTTCGTTCGTTAAAATTTGATTTAAATCACTTGACTCGAATTGCTTAGCTTAGTTTAGTTTATTTTATTTTTCTGCGACTTAGTTAGTTTTTATTGCTTCCAATCTTTCCTAGCATTGGATTAATCTCCTCTGTCTAGTTACTTTTTCTGCATATTTGCTTAGGTTAGTTATTCGTTTAGGTTAGATTCGTGACATAGTTAGTTTAAAACAAAAGCTAGGATTCACATTCGTCTAGTTCCCCGTAAGATCGACCCGGCATTAGCCTCCATACTACGATCCTTGCACTTGAGGTTAACCGGTTTATTACTTGTTGTTTTGTATTGATAAAATCCGGGACAAAAGACACACCAACATATACCTTAGAATATCAATCAATAAAATCACTCTATTCATATCTTGATACAATGTAGAATAATTTGAGGGTTTCCAGAGTTTAAGGGCTGCAAATTATGTAAGCCTTTATTTTCTGTTTCTTTTATTTTAAGTAATTAATCCCTCCCAATTATGCTTTATCGTTTGAATTAGTTAATCGTAGCTAGATGATGTAGATCTAGGCTATGACGTTAGAGATGTGGCGACGCCTTGTCTATGAGGATCCCATAACCTACGTCATATACTTAGTATTTATTCATGAATCTGCTTAGTTTAATTAATGCGTATCTATGTTAATTTATATGATTGCTTTACGAATTACTGTTTAATTTGTTCTGTATGATGAAACACTGAGAGATATATTCTAGGATGTAATCTGGGGATGAAATCGTTTGGGTGACCGAATGGAATCATTCGGTCGACCGAGTGTCTATGCTCGGTCGACCGAGCCCCTATTTGTCTGTTAGTTAGTCCGCCACGTCTTTATGGTAGGTTTAGCTTAGTAGGATTTATTATCTCAGTAGGTATGGCCACGGCTACGTTGCTCGTCAGTTTTAATTAGCGTACGATTAGGAAATACCAATATAGGGCTCCTAGGTCGGCTCATGAATGATCTTCCGGGGCTTTCAGCGAGATCTAGGTAGGTTTTGTATTAGGGAATTGACGTCACCTAGTTATACGTAGTTCGTAAACTAGCATGAGACCTAAAAGGTAATTGTTAGTTGGACGAGGGCTTGAGTGATCGTTTAGGAAGTACGCCTAACCATAGGAATGTTGCCTAGACGAGGTGTACGGTCAATATCGGCATCCTTAGAGTCGTAAGCGTGTGAGTTATATGAGATGGAGGCACTAAAAGGCGAAGTCACGTAACAATATCACAGTGATTTAGTGACTTACCGGTGCTAAGTCAAGTTAAAGAGGATGACTCACGTAGCCAATCTAAGATAGATACAAATGGATTGACAGTTAATAAGTTTAGTTTATTATATAAATTATCTAGGTCCAAACGATAAAGACTATAATTGGGGAGGTTAATTACGTTGTGTCGAGTCGTGTCTTTACTTTTCTTGTCTTATGTTGGTCGTAGACCGTCTCTATGTCCTTGACATGTTTAATTAATTGTTTGTATATAAGATGATCCACAATTGGTTCCCTGTGGGATCGACCTTGATTCACTATAGCTATACTACGATGGGCCTAGTCCTCTTGCTAGTATTGGTTTACGGTGGTCAAGTATATTATAACCTGATTGACCCCGTCATCAACAACTAACTTATCAAACGTATGATATATAGCTTAAATGACTATAAAAATAACGAACATAGATCTGAATTGCCTACTCGGGACAAAACAAAAACAAAAGTGTCGAAAAATTTCAAAAATTTTAGCTCATTTCGCATAGAAACGTTACGAATGTAAGAAAATGTATAGATACTATCGACTCGCTCCCTCCCCCACACTTAAAAATCAACATGTCCTCATGTTGTGCAGAAGTAAAGAAAAGAGAAACGACTTAGCTGATTTAAGCCGAAACATGACTCGTCGGTCAGGCCGGAGCCTACATAGTGACACTGGAAACCCGTAACTTTACAATGTAGCTCGACAAAGCCGCGAAAAAGATACCTGCACGACTCGACAAACACGGAACCATCTCGGGGAAAACGGGGAATTATACCAGAATGAAAAGAGATAATAAAAACGAGTAATACCAAAAGATAAGGCATTGAATACATCCAAAAGGATAAACAAAATAGATATGAAAGTACGAGTGCCTTACGGCTTACATGATCCATCGGGAAAAAGTAACAGTAGCAATATCAAGAAGTACAACGAACCATATAAGTAAAAAGTAGTAAAAATATACAATGAAAGTATCTAAGGCAAATCAAATCGAAAAATAGACAAAGAAAATCAAGATTGCCCCGGAGCTGGAGAAACATCGGTCGGAGGATCGGAAGAGGGTCCAGATGGTGGTGCCGTAGTCCCAGCTACTGAATCAGGCTGCTCCTCAGCGGAAGACGACTCAGACTCGTGAATGACGTCCGCAATGGCCTGCTCAATCTCATCAGAATAAAGAAAGTCAATAGTGCTCGGAGTGAAGATTCTGTCATCCCTCGGCTTCCGGCCGTCACTGATACACTTCAGAATCGTCAAAATGTTGTTTTGAGAAGTCCTTATGTCCTCCATCCAGTTCCGTACACTGTTGCCCATACTCAGCCTCATCCGGATCGAAGGAGATAAAGTAGGAAGGGAGGATGGTCGAGGCGATGCCGAAGAAGTACCAGGCTCACGTGCTATCTCAGCCTCAGTCTCAGTCTGACCCGAAGATTTCACTTTCTCCCTCTGCAAGAACCTAGGATTCTTTGGTTTGTGATCGGTCTTGTACTCGGGAACTCCAGCATCTTGACAGAGACCGTGTATCAAATGTGGACATATCAAGCATCGTGTGTATACCTTCTGATTCATAGAAATCTCATCGAAAATCGCTTGCCCTACATCAACATTGAGCTTGAAGTTCAAGGCATATAGCATCCCAAGGTCACCAATGTGGAAGTGCGTCAGGTTGTTCTTAGGCAACAACCTGTTCTGGATAAACCGACACTGGACCTTCCAATCCTCTGTCCAACTTGTAGTGATCAATTCCTTCCTATCTCCACCCGGCCTAAGCGTCCATGGTACCTCCGGGCATACCAACATCCGTAATTCCTCCAACGGATCCTCACCGGCATCCTGTTTAGCTTTAATTGCCTCCATATAGTCCAAGGCCTCAAAAGGAGCTAACCCGTACTTTCCATTGATAACCGCCGGTGTAAATGGCACCTTAACTCCCCGAACAGTAACCACCCCAATTGCCAAATTTGTCTCCGAGCAATTGGCATAAAATTCACGGACCAATGTAGAATTAACCGGGGTCCTCGGGGTTACCATCAAAGCTCCCCACTTCCTATCCCTCAATAACTTCACAAATAAGGGTCAACTTGAGGCTCAAGGATAGCTCGCTCGATCAACATCGTCCGAGTCAGATAATGTTTATTGTAGACCTCCATTGCCGTAGGGTTGATGAATCTACGAGCAAAGGGAATAGGGATAGCGGGTCTCACTCTCTGTCTAACCGGCTCATCTCCCTCAGGCTCATTGTACACCTGCTCACCCCGAGCTTCTGTCACCCTAGTCTGCATACTCACTAACGGCTCATCATCGGTGTCAGACCTAGACTCAGGCTCATCTTGTAAAGGAACTCTAGATTGACCTCTTGGAGGATTCTGACGCTCCCCAATACGGATACCTTGGTTGGGATTTCCTAAAGTGGGGTCCATACCCTTCTTCTTCTTCGTAGGTTCTGTAGCCACCCCCTTACCATGCCTCTTAGATACCGCTTTACGCACCATTTCCATTTAAGGCTAAACAAACACCAATCCCAAACCCAAATTCAAATACAACCACCCGTTTATCATCCAAACGGGATTTCCCAAACAATCCAACACCAAACCACACCAAAACAGCAATGCAGACCATCCAACACCATCCATCAACATCCCGTATCACCACAGAACAAGAATCAAGAACAGAACAAGAAAGAAAAACAAATAAGAGTGAATTCCTATAAAACAGTGTACTCGAAGATCGACTAAAAAAAACGTGCAAAAAGCTAGGAAAAACTTACAAAATCTTACCAAGAACGATGATGGGGTGATGATAAAACGGATGAGAGGTCCAAATAATGCCAAATCGAACCCAAAAATCCAATTTTTCTTCAAAACAGTCGCACCAACTAAATTACCGAATCGAATTGATGGGTGTTTGTCGTTGGATTCGGAGTGAAAAATCGACAATAGGGGATTGAGAGCTGTTTGTGGGACTTTGAAGCGCCCAATTTGGTGTAGAAACAAGGATTTTAGGGCAAAAGTCGGGGTTGAGGTATTTGAAATTCTGGAAAAGTGATTTTCCATCGAAGAAGGGAGTATATATAGACGGAGTCTGGACGCTCGTCCAACTCAGTGGACGGGCGTCCACTGGGGGACTAGATGAACTGGACGGGCGTCCTGATTACCAGACGCTCGTCCAAATGCTCAGTTGACATACAGCGTTGAAAGGGGTCTCTCAGACGGGCGTCCAAGAATGTTGGACGCTCGTTCAACAATTGTGCATAACGGACGGGCGTCCAGGGCACTGGACGGGCGTCCAATAGAGAAAAATTGCAAAATTTATAAAATTTCATAAAGTTTAAATGCAAACTTGCATTTTCTCATTAAACTTAAATAAAACTTCAAAAATACAAACGGAAATCAACGAAAAACATAAAATTACAAGAAAATAAATAAAAACAAATAGAAAATAGTGGGTTGCCTCCCACTCAGCGCTTTTGTTTTACGTCGTTTGCTCGACGAAACATCCTAAAAACGCTAGTCATCGTAAATGGCCGACCAATCTATCACCCGAATGAGACGGCGGAGCATGTCAATCGCCGGAGGGAAGTCATACTCATCTTGCAAACCCCAATCCTCACCGGCTACATCAACACCTCGAAAATGCTCAGCTTGCAGCACTAGCGCTAAATCTGTCAGCATCGGATCATTTAGGATTGTGTATGGACGTCCTAGAGCTGCCTGTAACTCCTCAGTAGTAAAGTCTCCACCTCCCGAACAGCGGGGAACAATGAGAACATAGGTGACCGTCTTGACGCGGGTACTAATGTCGAAGTCTACGTGCAAAACAATGGTTCCTGCCGGTTCGTCATATACAGTGATTAGTGGGATCTTCCTAAGGAAAGGTAACTCCTCTGGCTGAACACCGAAATCCATACCTAGAAAGCACAACTAACTGACAGACAAAACAAAAACTTAGTAAGGCTAAAACTTAATAAACTAAACTTAAATACTAAAGCATAAAACGAGAATAACTAAAAAAAATGATATCTAGGTTGCCCCCTAGTGACGCTTTTGGTTAATGTCGTTAGCTCGACACCACTTAAAGCTCAGCCTGGATCAGGCCATTTGACTTTTCTGCCAGCCACTACCTCGTGTAAGCTCTGATTAGTAGTGTGGCTGCAGAAACAGCATCTCACACATGGGGTGAAATCTTTAACAGCTTTCCAAATACGCTTAAACTTCCCCATGACTGACTTTTTCATTCTCTGAGCCTTCTGATGACGCTTCAAACGACGCTCCCTCTCAAGTTCTTCCATGTCCCAACTACCAGCTAGAACTTCTTCAGTTTGACCACTACCGCCATCTTCTGAAAACAGGTCGGGTGAAAACTCATCGAATTCTTCGACTTTCGTAGCACCACACCCGAGGATATCGAGGAAACGAACGCTCAAAGGTTTCTCTTTAGGCTCACCAATATAGTGCTGGCACCTTTGACCATTCACTCGAAACGGCTGGTCACCATAACCGCGTAGTTCTAGAACGCCTCCAGGAATAATTTGAAGAATCTCGAAGGGTCCGGACCAACGTGTCCTCAACTTTCCAGGAAACAGATGTAACCTAGAATTGTACAGAAGAACTTGTTCTCCGACTTGAAATTCTCTCTTCTTAATCTTAGCATCGTGGAGTAGTTTCATCTTATCTTTACTAATCCTGGCACTTTCATAGGCCTGGAGTCTGAATTCGTCTAACTCATGTAACTGCTGCAATCGATGTTTTCCACAAGATTGGGAATCAAAGTTCAGAAACTTTGTAGCCCAATAGGCTCTATGCTCTAACTCGACAGGCAGATGACATGGCTTTCCATAGACCATTTGATATGGAGATGTACCCATAGGGGTCTTATAGGCAGTTCTGTATGCCCAAAGTACATCATCCAACTTCAAACTCCAGTCCTTTCTATGACTGTTGACAGTTTTCTCCAGGATATTCTTAATGCTATGGTTGCTCCGTTCAACCTGACCACTAGTCATCGGATGATATGGTGTGCCAATTTTGTGACGAACACCATACTTTTCAAGTACTTTCTCTAGGGGTCGGTTGCAGAAGTGCGTCCCTTCATCACTGATCAAGGCACGTGGACATCCAAACCTCACGAAGATGTTCTTCTTTAAGAATTTCATGACCGTCTTATGATCATTGTGAGGAGTGTCTTGAGCCTCTACCCATTTTGACACGTAATCCACGCAGACTAAGATGTATTTGTTACCGCACGATGATGGAAATGGTCCCATAAAATCGATACCCCATACATCAAAGACTTCGCATTCTAGGATGGGTTTCAAAGGCATGTCAAAACGCCTTGTCAGAGTACCGGTTCTTTGGCATCTATCACAAGCTTTACAGAAAGCTTCTGTATCCTTAAAGATCGTAGGCCAATAGAAACCAGATTGGAAAATCTTAGCAACGGTTTTCCACGGACCAAAGTGACCTCCAGTGGGTCCACTGTGGCATTGCTCAATAATATCACGCTGCTCAGATTCCGGAACACATCTTCTAAGCAAACCATCTTTACAGATCTTAAAAAGATAAGGTTCATCCCAAACGAAAGATTTCAAATCAGAGAAGAACTTTTTCTTCTCCTGATAAGACATTTCTGGGTCAAGATATCGGGCATGAAGGTAATTTACAATGGAAGAATACCATGGAACATCAGGAGGACAACCGTCGATAAGCATAATTTCGTTAGAGGAAAGTAAAGGTCTATATCATCTGGATCATCATTTTCCTCACTTAACATTCTAGAAACGTGATCAGCCACTACATTTTCACTGCCCTTTTTGTCCTTAATTTGAACGTCAAACTCTTGTAGGGTCAGTATCCAACGCAGTAGGCGCGGTTTAGCCTCTTTCTTAGTCATCAGATATCACAAAGCAGCGTGATCAGTCCACACGATCACTTGAGCTCCTAACAAGTAACTACGAAACTTGTCCATAGCAAAGACTACGGCCAATAATTCCTTTTCAGTGGTAGTATAGTTAACTTGAGAGGGGTTCAATGTGTGGCTGGCGTAATAGATAGGCTGGAACTTCCCTTTGATCTTTTGTCCTAGAACAGCACCAACGGTATAGTTCGAGGCATCGAACAAAAGCTCAAAAGGCAGATTCCAGTCAGGCGATATAAGAATCGGAGCAGAGATTAAACGATCCTTAAGCTCCTCAAACGCTTGCTTGCAGCTCTCATCAAAATTGAATTCAGCGTCATCCTTAAGTAAAGTAGATAGGGGCTTGGCTATCTTGGAGAAGTCTTGAATGAATCTTCTGTAGAACCCAACATGTCCAAGAAAGCCTCTCACTTCACGCACATTCTTAGGGTAGCTCATCTTCTCAATAGCTTCTACTTTTGCCCTGTCAACTTCTATACCTTTGGCGGAGATTTTGTGGCCGAGAACTATTCCCTCATCTACCATAAAATGGCACTTTTCCCAATTGAGTACTAAGTTTTTTTCCACACATCTGGATAACACTTGATCAAGATTGTCAAGGCAACCATCAAAAGACTGACCAAAAACCGAAAAATCATCCATAAAGATCTCCATACACTTTTCTACAAGCCCGTCAAAGATAGCTAGCATACATCGTTGAAATGTCGCTGGGGCATTGCAGAGACCAAATGGCATTCGCCGGTAAGCGAATGTACCATAAGGGCAGGTGAAAGTGGTCTTTTCTTGGTCAACTGGATCAATGGGTATTTGGAAGTATCCTGAATATCCATCTAGGAAGCAGTAGAATGCGTGTCCCGCCAGACGCTCAAGCATCTGGTCAATGAATGGAAGGGGAAAGTGATCTTTCATGGTTACCTCATTGAGCTTTCTATAATCGATGCAGACTCGGTAACCAGTGACAAGCCTCAATGCTATTTCCTCTCCCTTCTCATTCTTCTCAATCGTAATTCCACCTTTCTTGGGAACTACTTGAGTTGGGGAAACCCATTCACTATCCGCGATGGCATAAATGATTCCCATGTCCAGCAGTTTGATGATTTCCTTTTTTACGACTTCTTGCATATGAGGGTTGAGCCTCCTTTGGGGCTGTCTAACACATTTTGCACCCTCATTCGTCTTGATCTTGTGCATACAGATGTCCAGAGATATCCCTCTGATATCTCCTACTTGCCATCCAAAGGCTTTTTCATTCTTTTTCAAGATGTTGATCAACTTCATTTCTTCTAGTCGAGACAGTTTGGCAGAAATAATTAAAGGAAGCTTGTCGCCTTCTCTTAAAAACACATACTTAAGATGTTTAGGCAACGGCTTCAACGCTAAATCAGCAGGGGGGTCTTCCAAACTGGATTTAAGATCTCCACTTTTCAACTCAATATCACTGAGTTTACTCTGTGGTCCCACTGCCAAAGCTTCTCCTTCCAGCAATTCTTCCTCAAAATCAGCTGCTAATTGATCTAGATTTACCACACCATGAGTATTTAGATTATCAACCAATCGCTCATATTCCGCTTCTACAGCCATGACTTGCTTATCCATATAATCGGTGAAATCATCTGTCATATAATCAATGGAAAAGCCGGTTGGAGGGCCAGAGGGTACTTGAATAGACTTTAAGACATTGTAACTCACCTCTTGATCACCAACTCAGATTGTCACTTGCCCACCATCGCAATCGATGAGGGCTCTAGCTGTGGATAAGAAAGGTCTTTCAAGAATCAGGGGGACGTTTTCATCTTTCTCGATATCTAAAACATACCAATCAACTGGAAAGGTAAATCTATCAATCTGAACCAAAACATCTTTCAGGATCCCTGAAGCTTTCTTAGAAGATCTGTCAGCGAATTGTAAACTCATAGTAGTGGGTTCTAGAAGGCTTTGTAAACCGAGCTGTTTGCATACAGACATTGGCATAAGACTTATAGAGGCACCTAGATCACACAACGAATTAGGGAAGACTAGACCACCCATTAACACTGTAAGTACGAACTTGCCAGGGTCACCTCTTTTAATTGGTAAGTTTTCATAATTAATCAAGGAGCAATCCTCACCAATTTGTCTTTCCATGCCTGCTAACTTCTTTTTTGAAGACACAACATCCTTAATGAATTTTGTATACTTAGGCATCTCGACCAAGACATCTGATAATGGAAGATTTACCTGAGTATTTTTCAAAAGGTTCAGCACCTTTTCGTACTTTTTGTCCTCAATCAAGGGAATGTTGCTCTTTCTCGGCGGAAATGGAAGTTTCTTAAGGTCACTCTCAGAAAAGACTTTCTTTGAGGATGCACTTACAGCTTTATCTTCCAGATCCTTCCAACGAACAGCTTTCTCAGATCTTTTTGTAGTCAGGGGATCAGCCTCCTGACTTTCACTTGGTTTTTCAGTCCTCAAGGGATCAGCCACTTGAGGATCTCCAACTTCTTCACCTCTTAGGGGTTCAGCCACCTGAGTCTTCTCTTGCAGTCGAGGGGAGTGTAGGTGCTCAGCTTCCCCTCCTGCCTTATCAATGGCAGGAGGGGCTAGTGGTTTCCCTGATGGGAAGGACCACTAACTTGAGTACCGCTTCTCAGATTTATTGCGCTGGCCTCCTCTTTACCGTATTGAATTGATGGCATGAGGTCAGTACATGGGCCTTTGTTCAAGTCAGCTTGAGCAACTTGACCACCCTTTGGATTCTTTTCAGTGAAACTGGACAGCTGCCCTGGGGGTCTAGAAGCTAACTGTTCAGCCAGTTGCCCAATTTGTCTCTCAAGATTCTTCATTGATCTACTTTGCTCCTCCAATTTAGCTTCAAGATTGGTAGATTGGGAGGGGCCTTGAGAGTTTTGGAAATTTGGAGCATAGGGCTGGCTGGGCCGACTTTGGACTACAGGGTTTGAATTGGAAGGCCAATTATGATTGAACCTTTGAGTAGGATTGGAAAAATTCGAGTTCTGGTTCTGATTAAAACCAGGGTTTCTATTGAAATTTTGATTCGAATTAAAATTCGAATTAGGATTAAAATTTGAAGATGGATTAAACCCTTGGTTTTGAAAATTGTTCTGGCCAGAAAACTGATTGAACCTTTGATTGTTCTGGCCATAAAATGCATTCACTTCAGCATTCTGTCCGTTCATAGGACAGAACCTAGAAGTGTGCCCCACCTCGTCACAATTCTGACATGTGACTTGATTGTACTGTCCATAATCATGAACAGCATTCACTTGATAAGGTGCAGGGGGATTAAATTGACATTGGCCATTCATATGGCCAGTCTGACAGCAGTTTTCGCAATACAGAACCTGAGGTTTCTGTGGAAAAGAAGAAGTTTGATTTACGGGATTGGAAACTTGAGGTGTGGCCATCTGCTTCTGCAGCATGGCGATCAAACTTTGCAAATTGACTTCCTCAACCTTGGGAGGAGGAGGTGCTTGGATTGCTTGATAAGAGGGGGCATAGTTATACTTTGCAATGTCCTCAAAAAGTGCCCATCCCTCTTCAGGTGTTTTCTTCAGAAATGCCCCACCAGAAGAACTATTGACCATGCCTTTGGTAAGCTCGGTCAATCCACTAAAGAAGGTGTTGACTTGCCTTTCTAATGGCAAGCCATGGTGGGGACACTTTCTAAGAAGAGACTTGAATCTCTTCCAACATTCGAAGAAGGATTCATTCTCTTTCTGATAGAAAGTGAATATTTCATTTAAACACTGGGCCGTCTTGGAAGGTGGAAAATATTGACTCAAGAACTCCTTTTCGAGTTCTGCCCAGGTGGTGATAGATTCAGAGGGAAGAGAGGTGTACCACTCTTTAGCCTCTCCCTTCAAAGAAAATGGAAAAAATTTTAGCTTGATAGCATCCTCACTTACTCCTTGGATGCGTGTAGTACCGTATATCTCTAAGAACGTATGTAAGTGGGTATGCGGATTCTCTGATTGATAGCCATGAAAAATTGATGCATGCTGCATCATCTGGATAAGTCCTGGCTTTAGCTCAAAGGTTTGTGCGGTAATGGCTGGGATAACAATAGCCGGGTTGACTTTGACTTCGCCTGGCATGGCGTAGTCTGCCAACGTACGTCTATTATTAGCGGCCATTATCACAAAATCAGTGATTTCCCTTGCTAATTGATCTTCAAGATCTTGCTCGGCTCGGCTCTGCCAGAGCCGCAGAACGGAAAATCCGCCTGTTTGGCCGGACTACGGTTCGCTCGGGGTCAGGGGTGTATAATAACGGTCCCTTTTGACTCCGAGTTTGCATAAACCGGACCAAAAACAAGTGAAACGAAGCCTAAAAACTAAGAAGTTAAAAGCCTAAACTAAAAATTAAAAGCCTAAAGAAAAGAAAGGGAAAAGAAAAGGAAAGAAAAGAAAGGAAACAAGATTATTAAGGAAAAGATAAAACAGACGGGCGTCCAAAGGCTTGGACGGGCGTCTGTTCAACTTTTGGACAAGACGGGCGTTTAGTGGTCCAAACGCTCGTCTGAAAGGAAGAATTCTTGAACGGGCGTCCAAATTTTATGTACGCTCGTCTAAGTGAAAGAAAACAGAACAGAATTGGAAATTTTCCAGCGGACGGGCGTCCAATATCCCAGACGCCCGTTTGGTAGCGGGAAAATTAAAACAGAAACAGGAGATTTGCAGAAAATAACAGATAGATAGAAAAGAAGAGCAGAGAACTAATCACAAGAGAATCCTAAACCCTAAACTAAAACCCTAATTAACTAATTAACTAAACGATTATAAACTAAAAACAGGAATTTAAAACGAAATAAAAACAAGAAAAACAAAAACAAACAGAAAAACGAAAAACAAAAACTAGACAACCGTCCGGTTCCCCGGCAACGGCGCCAAAAACTTGTCTCGGATTTTTGCAATGAAAACAAACAAGTAATAAATTTATAATCCGGTATACCTCAAGTGCAAGGATCGTAGTAAAGAGGTTGATACCGGGTCGATCTTACGGGGAACTGGCGGTTGCTAATCCTAGTTTTTGTTTAACTAACTAACCTATGTCACGGGAAACTACTCTAAACGGTGGATGAAACTAGGCAAAACTAAAAACAAACTGAACTAAAACGTAAAACTGGACAGAAGATATGATCTAAAGCCAGGAAAAATACGGGTTGCGAACTATTAAACTAAACTAAACCTAATATGCAATAAAGGAAATTGATTAACTAAACAATTCAAATTTTTAAGAGATTTAATCAAATTATAACGAGCAAACGAGCAATTGATCCACCTATCCTATCAACATTCAATTCCAATTCAGATTATTTCGTGATCTCTAACCAAGTCGTGATTCATTCTCATCTAAAGTACAAACCCTAATTTCTTAGATAGTTCGTCTATTAATCTCTATCTTTCGATCTAAGATTAACGCTTCTTCTAACCAAAGATGTAAACTTTAACGTTTTTAATCTAGAAACCTAACCTATTAACTCTCGTTATATAGATCAAATAACTGTTCTTTTATCACGGTGATCTAATGTTTAGATGATTTTCATCAAACAAAACAATCAACAAGCAACGATCTTTCGATGTAAAATTGCATAATTAACAATAAGCATGATAAAAGAAACAACTTGTATTAGAAACTCACAGAATAATCAAGAACGGAACCGAATTGTTGAGTTGGACGGCTTCACAACGCTCGTTCAAGGCTTTTAGCCTCTAAGCATCCTCTCGGAACTTGGAATTGTTTGAATAAAATTGCATAAAAGAATCTAAGGAAAAACTGTTTGAAAACTGAATAAAAACTGCAGCTTAGCCGCCCCTAGGGTTTTAGGGTTCGAATATGTGTATCATTGTGGAGAAAACCGCAGCTATTTATAGATATTAAAGTCGGTTCAGCAAAGTCGGCGGCTGGACGCCCGTCTGGAAAGGTTGAACGCCCGTCCACTCTATGTAAACTTCTTCGAGTCGGGCCGAGCTGGACCAGACGCCCGTCCTTCACTAAATTGGACGCTCGTTCACTGAAAATCTGGACATCCTGAACCAAACTTTTCTTCCTGGACGCTCGTTCAGATGACCAAACGCCTGTCCTTCACTGGACGCCAGTCCAAGCTGCTGGACGCCAGTCCAGGGTCGACTTCATCTTGATTTCTTCGTCTCTATCTCTTTTTATCAAATCCAATCATCATTATCCCTTTTTATCATTAATTAGCTCGACTCTTATCTCTTTTTAATCAACATTTGAGCATCAAACATGTACCTATAACACACTGAAACATTGCAAAATGTAATAACGTCCAAATAATCATAAAATCATAATTAAAACACCAAAATCAACCAATTTTGCGAATAACTTATTTAAAATCTCATTTACTCAATACGTCCATTAAACACACGTTTCTTATGCAATTTAGTACAAATACGGAGGAAAATATCATAGAAATAAATCGTATAAATTCACCTTTAACACTCGGCTAGAGGGTTTCCAAGTTCCTGGCAAAGAAGGATATGTTTTCAAGTTGAAGAAGTCCTTGTATGGACTTAAGCAGGCCCTAAGGCAGTGGTATAAGAAGTTTGACAGCTATATGATTCAGCAGGGTTATAGCAGGAGTTCATATGATTGTTGTGTGTATCACAACAAGTTGAAGAATGGTTCAATCATCTATCTGGTGCTGTATGTAGATGATATGCTGATAGCTGCTGCAAACAAGTCTGACATTCAAGATCTGAAGAGTCTGCTCAAGGCTGAATTTGAGATGAAGGATTTAGGGAATGCAAAGAAAATTTTAGGGATGGAGATCTATAGAGATAGGAAGCAGGGGAAGTTGTTCTTGTCTCAGCAGGGGTATATTGAAAAGATATTATCCAAGTTTGGCATGTCAGCAGCCAAACCTATAGATACTCTTATGGAACCAAATCTACATCTTTTTGTTGTGTTTGCTCCACAGTCAGCTGAAGAGGAAGAATACATGTCAAGAGTTACATATGCTAGTGCAGTAGGCAGTCTAATATATGTCATGGTCAGGCAGTCAGTGTTGTCAGCAGGTTTATGGCTCGACCTGGAGAGGAACACTGGAAAGCAGTGAAGAGGATATTCAGGTAACTTAAGGGTACATCAGATATTGGACTCATTTATGGAGGTGGTACTCAATGTTTTGTCACAGAGTACTGTGATTCTGATTATGCTGTTGATGTGGACAGCAGGAGATCTATGGCTGGGTATGTGTTTACTTTGGGTGGTTCTGTAGTAAGTTGGAAGGCAACTTTATAGGGAACAGTGACATTATCTACTACTGAAGCATAGTACATAGCACTAACAGAAGCAACAAAGGAGGCAATCTGGTTAAAGGGGCTCGTCAATGATCTGAGTCTGCATCAAGATCAAGCCAAGGTGTATGTGACAGTCTTAGTGAAATATGTTTGGCTAAGGATCAGGTTCATCATGAGAGAACCAAGCACATTGATGTTATGTATCATTTTCTACGGAATGAGAGGAGGATTAAAGTGGAGAAGATCAGCACTGATGTGAATCCTGCTGATATGTTCACTAAACCAGTTCCAAGGGGCAAGTTTCAGTTGTGTCTGGACTTGCTGAATATCCAAAGCTATTAATTTGAATCTGGGAATACTGAGCTGATGTTGGAGGTCTGCTGAGGTATTCAAATCTGAAGACAAGGAGGATTTCTGGCACTTGGTTGTGCATCTGGCACTTGATTGTGCATCTGGTCTGTTTGCATGAAGTTGAAGTCAAAGTGAAGATATGTAATGGTGATTTAAAATTATGCTTCTGAGGTCTGGTATGGAAACATGTACGGGTCAGCAATGTATAAAGCATATGTTGAAATCTGGTGTTCAGCTAGGGGCAGGTTCAGCAGGGTTGATCAACCTGCTGATGGCTAGTCTACTGAAGACAAGTATGCTGATGCTCAACAGACTTGTAGGACACGTCTGTTGCATGTTTGTTCGAGTTACTTCTGGGGTATTTCAGTCATTTACTGGGTTGGATGTTTAGTCGGTTAGGGTTGGGTTCCCAAGGCTATAAATACCGTTTGTATTAATTGTAACTTGATGTAACTTTCTGGTGATAATAAAATATCCTCGTTTGTCAGTGGAGTAGTCGGCACATTTCCGGAAACCACATTAAATCTATGTTCTTCTTGTTTCTGTGTTTGTTTACTTGTTTATGTTTTGTCTTTACTCACAATCACTATCACTTCTTGATCGATCCGTCATAACAGATAGGAAACGCCCTAGTCGCGTAGAGTGGAAGATTCTATTTGGTTTTACAAATTCAAATATTTCGGGTTTCAACAAAAGGGCCTACGCCCAATTCTCTTTCTTATTTATTTGAGTAGAGGAATTTTACGCGACATCGAAGTAGAAAGTGCTTTAGGACGAGACCAGAGATCTATACGGTTCCTTAGGATCTTTTGATACATTTCATTAACTGAATTGATCGAAATGTTTCCCACAAATATTGTTGAATTCGTTTTAGCTCTTTTGTTTCTAATTCATGAATAGAATCTTAGCTCGTTATGTAAATTAATCTAATTTATGCTCTATTGAATTCTTGTGTTCTATTTCTGTGTACAGCTTCAAGCAGTCTTTATGCGTTTTCTTTGATTAAGATGCATGCTGTTTTTGGTTCACTCAACGGGAAAGCTAGACTTCCTCATTTTGTTTATAATGTGCTTTTTGGGTATAAAAGGTTTATGCTCTATTGAATGCATGTGGTGTGTTTAATATATGTGTGCAGCTTCTAGTAAACTTTATGCTATTTATTTGATTAAGCTTCATACAGTTTCTGATTCAGCAATAGACTCTTTGAGAGAAAAGTGTGGTTTTTTTAGTAGATTATCTAAATATAAGTTAATTAAGAAAGAAAGAACCCTTATGTGATGTGATATATTGATTTGTTGATTTTTTACGGGGTGGTTGAAAGAAAGAACCATTTTTAAAACCTTGCCAAAACAGAATCTGTTTTGATAAGTTGTGTTCGGTTGAATCATTGAACAACAAAGTCTTGTTGAATAAGGATGAAGAACTTGTGTGAGCAGCATTTCAAGGTGTGAGCTTGATGTGGATTTAGGCTTGTTCTTTGACATTGGACTAAAATTAATTAATGTGACATGATGCTAATGAACCTTGGGCAACCACTATTACTGTTACTATTACTGTTAGTGTTACTATTATTGATACTGATAATGTTACTGTTACTGTTACTGTTTTACTGTATGGTGTTAATATCACTATGTATTGTTAGTAAAATGTGTGATTGTAGGCATATGCTATGCTTATTCAAGTTCATTTGACATTGGACCACAATTAATTAATTAATATGACGTGATGCTAATGACCCTTTTTGTTGTGTGGTCCAACTATTTCCACACTAATGGCTAGCTTGAAATTCTATGTGTAATACACAAAAGATTCTTTTTGTGTGAAAGGAGTTTTTGCTTTTGACTTGATCCTTAGTGTTATTAGTGATCATCTTTTAGTCCTCAAATCATGTGGGCACACTGTGAGAATCAGTACTCAATTATATGATTATTAGACTGATGTTATTTTGTTCTTGTTATGTTTAGAGGGGACTGATGCATCCATATCCCTGATTTTATTTGCAGTCTTGCAACTCCATTATAACAAGTTTAATAGAAGCATTGCTAATCAGCTTGGGTCTTTAAAGAATGTCAATGTTCTTGCTCTACGATATAACGAGTTATCCGAGGCGATCCCATATAGTCTCGGAGATTTAGCTACTCTAACTCGGTTGGACTTGAGCTACAATCGCTTTTTCGGCTAAAAAACGCTCCGATTAATTCAAATGTTTTTTCGGATTTCAAAAATTACGTCGAAAGGGTATCATATGAGATATCAAAATAAATAAGAAAAGAAAATATGAATTTTGATAAAAGAATTTTATGATCAGGGTTATAAATTAAAAGTTGCGGTTATTTAAAATAAAAAAAAAAAAAAAATTAAAGCTAAGCAAGCAGTAGGAAAAAAAAAATGAGGTAAGCGTTCAGGCTTTTAAAGAAATGCACTAGTACGTGCTTCCAGCAGTGAAGGATATGGAAGGGTAGTTTGGGCCAATATAAATTTTTTGGGTCCTTTTTGCAACATTTTCACATATTTTGTCATACTTATTTATTTTTATTAAAAAGTGGATTTTAGCATCTTTCACACTAATATATATATATATATATATATATATATATATATATATATATATATATACATGAATATTCGATAAATGAATAACCTCGACAAATGAATAATTTTCTCCGGTCCCGCGTTAGGCAAAATGGCTTAAAATAATGTTCGATAAATGAATAATTAATCTCACTAAATAAATATATTTTTCTGGTCCCGAAGGTATTCATTTAACATACTGTCTGAAATTCTGTCAAAATCAACGAGTGTGAAAAAACATAAATTTGAAGGGTAAAAATAAAAAATAAAATTCTATGTATTAAGATTTTTATTTGTGTGAAAAAATATTCTCATATCAAATCCAACAGTTCTTTTTTTTTTTTTAAGAATATTTTAGATCAAATACGTATGATGTTTACAAATATTTTAGGGCCATATGGAAATGGGAAAAATAAAAATCATTATATAAAATATGAATTCTTCATTGAGATTTGAGACGACAATTGTTTGCTCACAATAAATCGATAATCCGCACACAAAAATTATGAAATAAAAGCAATTACATAAACAACAACATTAAAAATAAAAATAAAAAAACAAATAACAAGTTTTAGATTTTCTGACAAATTAAACTGTCTCTATATTTCAAAAGTATCCACAAGCACAGCAAGAATGCGAGGCTTCAATCCTTTCTCTGGATTAGTGAATCCGTCATGTTTGTGCTTGTAAATTGTTTCCACTAATCGAGCTAAGTTGAGAACTGGCCTAGGAATTATATTGTCCGGTGCTGCGTTCGGCCTAGGGCAACCTTCATTAATATCCTTCCAAGCATTTTCAACCAATTTGTTCGATCCAAACATTGCCTCCTCCTTGGTTACTCCGTATTGCTTCATATAGCAATCAATCCCCGTCGTAATTTGGCCCCTTTCCTTCTCAAGCTTCGGAAAAAACAAAACGAAGAAAAATGGAATATCAATTTCCTAGTCATACAATGTACGGCAAAAGGCATTAATTTTGGGCGTGAGGTTGTTGAAATGGGCGAGGGGTTGAATTATAGTGTAGAATGTAAGAATATTTTTGTTTGGTACTCTCACGCACCAAAGGTGGGGACATATTCATAAAAACTCAAACTCTAAACATCTTAGTTAAGCGACTAGAGCCCTTCCACTTCGACCAACCTCAGTTGGTTCTCTTACAATTTTAGATAAATGAAGTTATAATTTTTATTAAGTAGTGGATTTTTTTTATATTCTTTTAGTTAAATAATAGGGGGAATGAGGAGAATGACATAAATATTTCATCAATTGAGTAGAAGGAAGTCTTTTGAAACTTTTGCATAAAGGACAAAACTATTTATCCACTGTCGAAATTCACTTTTGTTCGAAATTCACTGTTTAAATTTACTGCCGAAATTCACTGTCAAAATTCATTAATTTTCAAAATTCATTGTCGAAAGTAACTGATTTTCGGGATTCACTGTCGAAATTCATTGTCGTTATTCAATGATTTCGGGATTCACTGGGGAGATTTACTGATTTTCGGGATTCACTGTTTATCCTTCTCGCTATAAAAATTATGCAGTTGTCCTTCTTCCTATAAAAAATATGTAGCTTACCTAAAAATATTTCAGATTGTGTCTTTATCCCTAATTTCCAATAATAATAATAATAATAATAATAATAATAATAATAATAAATAAATACACTACCTCGATCACAGTTTGGCATGTCATTGAGTAGTCGGCCGGTAATAGCAATTAGCACATGCGGTAAGAATCGTTGGATTAGTTTTCAGCCATTCAAATGCTTCGTATGTTGCCGATTCCATTCCAAGAAGAGACGTGGTTATAAATAGGATGTCCCCGAAGGTAATCAAGGCATTTTTCAAGTAGTACTCTTCAAAAGAGGGAGTTTTTTCCTTCTACAAACCAGGTTGCTTCTACGTAATAACTTTGGATTTGTTCCTTCATCTGTAAATTAAAGTGAAAACAGGCGAAAAATATAGGATAAAAAAGTCACTCCATGCATGGTCGGGTTGGGGGTGGTAGATTAGGTTAGGGTAGTGAGGTAGGTGTGGTGGGTATTGAGCTAGGGTGCGGGAGGGTGATTGGTAATGTGAGTATTAAGAAAGGAAGGGTGGGTATAGTAGGCTAGGGTGTGGTGGGTAAAATGGGTGATGGGGTAGGTCTACCTTACCCTACCCCACCCCACCCATCAAACCTTAATCCACTACCCTACCCTAGTCATCACTCAATGAGTCATCTTTAATAGAAGTTGTTTCAATCTATTTTTCCACATTCCAAACACAATAATGAAATGAGTTTATTCCATTTGATTACAATCCATTACCATGATTTTATTCCATTTCATTACCATGATTTTATTCCATTCCATTTCAATCAGGTGTAACAAATATGTCATATGTGTTTGTCCTCTCATGAAACACATGATTTTGTGCAATATGTGGGGCACTCATTTTTTTCACAAGACATGGAGACAGTCTGGTTCATATGGGTTTTCTTGTCTTTCATAATATAAAATGTTCACTGCAATTCACATACTTTTAATGTCATGGCTCTGTATTCTGCTTCAGCTGAACTCCTTGATACTCTTGGTTGTTTATTGGATTTCATTGGCACTAACGTTTGGCCAAGAAAAAGACAGTAATCTGCAATTGACTTCCTTGTTTCATGACATCCTCACAATCTGAGTCTGGAAAATCATTCAGCTTCAGATCATTCTCAAATGGGAAAAAGAGCCATTGGCCTGGTGCAAGCTTAATGTATCTTTGGATCTTTTGAGTTGCTTACTTATGGTGACTATCGGTGCATCAAGAAATTGACGTAGCTGATTTACGGTATATATTGGATAAGTCTGGCCTTGATATTTTTTGGAAGAGCAATTCGCCTAATATATTTATATGGAGAGTACTATCTAGAAGTAGTAGTACTGAATCCTCATGCTCTAAATGTTATTTATAGTTCATAAGAGTCTTTACAGGTTTGCACCTTGAAAAACCATTATATTCGAGCAATGTGAGTGCATACTTCCTTTGAGAGACAAATATTACTTTGTTTGATCTACGAACCTCTAAGCCCAAAAAATACTTTAGCTCTCCAAGATATTTTATCTAAAAAAGTTTGCGTAACCGATCTTTGATCTTAGAAATAAAAGCCATATTGTTTCTTGCCAGAACTATATCATCTACATATACTAAAGCAATAATAAAACTATTTTCAACTAGTTTAATGAACAAGCCATAGTCATGCTTGGATTGCACATACCCTAGGTCTAACTGTGCTGATGCGAGTTTTGAGTTCTACTGTCTACTAACTTCTTTAAGACCATATAGAGATTTGATCAACTTACATACCTGATTCTTTTTGGTATGAGTACCTGGTGGTGGTCCCATGTAAACTTGTACTAGATCTCCATGCCAAAAAGGCATTATTTACCTCTAAATAATGAAAATGATATCCTTTTACAACATATACTGCTCAAAGAGTTGTGATGGTGTTCATCTTGGATACAAGGGAGAAAGTATCTTTATAGTCATCACCAAAGGTTTGTGAATAACTTTTGGCTACAAGTCTGGCTTCGTACATTTCTATTGTCCCATCAGCTTTGTATTTCACTTTATACACTCATTTACATCCTATGGGTTTCTTTTCAGGTGCATGGTAGATCAACAATCTCCCAAATATTAGAGGCATTTAGAGCATCTAATTCTTTCTCCATAGCATGTTTCCATTTTTCATGTATAAAAACTTGGTTATAAGTAGCAGATTCTGTTATTTTGTCCACATTCATGACAAAGGACATGTCTTTTTAGACAAGTTTCTGTAATGAATAACAACTTCTAAAGAATGAGGAGATGTATAGCAGATACATGATGTTTAAAAGAAGAAGAAGAAAATATACATAGATATTTTGCTTACCCTTTCTTTTGCGTATGAAACTGCAAAAGACCTTCCCAGAGATTGTAGTTCTTCTTCATAGGAGACATATAATTGAAGGAGGGCTTTGTACAGACCTTTCATGTATTCGGGTAACATTTGAATTTCAGATATGTCCCACCTGAGAAAAAAGATCGATTTTGTTTTTCAGAACATAGTTGGGGTGAAAGGTTTACTACGTACTAAGAAGGTTGTAACAGGGGAAATGGTATTTCGCATATACATGTTTTTTTTTTTTTTTTGAAGGGTCGCATATACATGTTGAATTAATAAAATATTACCCCCTCCATTTCACGGTCATTCTAGATTTTTTTTTTTTTTTTGTATTTGCATAAAAATATGAGTATATTTTCTTTTTGAAAATGAGTATTAAGATCAAACGCTTACCGTTCTAATAAAATCAATTAGTGTTAGTAAATGTGCTACTTTATTTCTTTATACATTAAGAGTGCATGCAATCTCTCCCAACACCCCCTCAAGTGTGGACAATCTCTCCCAACACTTGCACAATATAAGTTGTGAAAACAATGTTCACACCAAGATTCGATCTCATGATCTTTTCCACCGATACCATGTTAGGATCACATGCCTACTAAACCCTGATATCAACATTATTTCTTGTGCATGTGTTAGAGAGATTGCCACACTCTCAATGTATAAGGAAATATAGTAGCACAATTACTAACACCAATTGGTTTTAGCAGAATGGTAAACGCTTGATCCTTACATGGTATCGGAGTCAGATATCATGAGCTCGAATTCTGGTGTGAAAATAATGTTCACAATTTATATTGTGCAAGTGTTGAGAGAGATTGCCCACAATTGAGGGGGTGTGTGAGATATTGCCCACACTCTTAATGTATAAGGAAATATAATAGCACATTTACTAACACCACCTTTACGAACTTTAATTGATTTTAATAAAATGTTAAGCGCTTGATCTTAATAATGAGTAATTTTAGATTGTCAAATAGAGCAATTAGATCATTTATTATTTTCCAAAAAAAAAAAAGAAAAATTAACAAAAGAATCACCTATTAATTGTTACTTTAAAATCATTGCATTAGAGTGAAATGAAATCAGGGACCCACATGGGCCAAGGGGGCCATGGGACAAGAGGGTACATGGACCCATTGAAATTTCCATACAAATTTATTAATATATCCTATATTAATTTTAAACACAATGTACGTATATTACTCCATACAATTTTTTTTGAGAAGAATTTCAGATAATTTTTAATGTAATTTTTCATTTAATTCAATTGATGAGGCACGTTATTAATGATTCTATAATCGTTGGTTCAAGACCGGCAATTGAGTTCAATAAAGAATATCATAAACTCTTCAAGCGCAAAGATCTAATCTAAACTTTTATTATCATCATTGAAATAGTTGTAAAACCATAGATAGTTTTTAAATATATAACAAGGACGGAGTCAAAATTTTAATCTGGAGTGGGTTAATGGACTATATCGAGTTCGTCGGATGAGCTAGATTAAGAATATTTTATGGATCAAACTGGATTACACAAATTTTATAGTGTAATTTTTTTTTTGTCCGGACGGGCTTAGTTTCCTTTGTCCATATACTTGCTCTGCTCTTGATAAATAATAAAGTATGGTAAAACGAAGAAAAATATAATTGTTGGTCCATTAGAAAGGCTAACACAAGTTTAGAGGGGGTGAATAAACTTGTCGCTAAAAAGTTTCCCTAAGTTGGATTTTAAACAAATTATGGTTCAGTTAAAAACTTGTGTGCAGTTAAGCTGACTGAGATGAGTTTAAGTCAAACTAACTTAACCAAAACTGAGTCAACCGGCAGTGGATATAATTCTAGCCTTTTTCTTGATCTTGTTATTCTTTTATGAAAACTGAGTGTGGTAAATTGAATTCTGATGAATGTCAGTTTGTGAACTGTGTAAGTAAATGCTGAGTAAATAAATGCGTAAAGTAAATAAGGCAAATATTATAGAGGTTCCAGGTGGTGTAATCCTGTACGTCCTCTCTTCCCCTATGGTGCGGAGGAAAATTCCACTAGAACTTCTTGAGGTGAACTGTTACAAAAAGTCCTAAACAATAGTCATTGGCTAATCCCTAGCTTCACTATCTAAACAGTTGTAGAACATGTAGAATTGTTGTTCTTCAATTGCTTGAACACTGGTCCTTGGAGGGTTGAATTGCCTCTTCACCAGCTACCACCACAAACACAGTCTGCCCGACTGCTTGTAACAACTGTCCTTGACAAAACCTTCCCGGTTTGCTTCACAGTCTAAACCTTTGATATAGAATCAAGGTTGGATTGAGAATCAATGAATTGATTCTTGTTTGTGGTTCTTCAAAGTGTCTGATTCATGATAAATTCATGGTAGCTTGAACACTTGAAGATATTCTTGATATGATCTTGTTATAGCGCAGAGATGATAGCAATTCGAATGATTAATGCACACGTTAATTCTTATTAAATCTCTCTATATTTTTAATCCTTGGTGCAAAGTCCTCTATTTATAGTGTGAGGTCCAATGTTCATTTGGCTTGAATTCGAATTGTATCAACGCCTATCTTGTAACAGATATATTTTCTGACCGCTCTGTTGTGTCAGTATTTCATCCAATAAAATTGCTTCCTTTGTAACGTTCGACTGTACTATCAGCTTGTTGGATGACTGACATATAAAACTGAGTTTCCTTATCAGTTTTATACTGAGATTATCACTTGTCAGTTTCTTGACTGACTTGGAGCATTAACTGAGATTTTAAATATCAGTACTGAAGTTTTTCATCTGATTAGTATTGACTTAATCAGAGTACACCATAACTCATTATCTTCTAAGAATTCATTGTCCTTATGATTCTTAGGTCTTCATACAAGATCCATAAAGTCAGTTCAGGTCACCACAATCTTGCCTGAAGTCTAACTTTACAGTCTCGACGTAGTCTTCATAACTGAGTTTGAACCCTCAGTTCTTCAATCTTCTATGACTGAGTCTGTGGCCCTCAGTTCTTCGATCTTCTAGATAATCCAACTAAGTCTGTGTCCCTCAGCGAACTTATCATCTTCAGTTTCATATAGGTGTAGTCTGAGTCAGTTTGTTTATCTTGATGATTTCCAGTTTTCTAAACGACTTCCAGTTTTCAATTTTACGACACACTAACTATTACAGTGCTTGTCTGATGTAACTTATACAAATTTCAGACTCTAGTAAAGCCTAAACATTCAGTTCTAGACATCTTTTAGCTTTTCAGTATAACAGCTAGCTTCGGCACTTCATCATGAGGTTAAGGTAGTACTTTGAATAATTATGTTGAATTGTCATCAAAACATAAATTTTATTTCCAACAATTTCCCCCTTTTTGATGATGCCAAAACTCTCCCTAAAATAAAAGCTTAAACAATGTAAAACAATGTAAAACTGGAAAACTGGATTTCATTAGAATGAGCAAAAACTGGAATAGTTACATTTAGTCCAAACAACTGTGATTAATGACTAAGCTTTTTCTTAACTGAAATAAACATCTTCTCCTTGTCATACAGACGATATTCATTTTCTAGCTTGGTGTCTTCCTTTAAAAATGTCTTGTTGTAGTCAACTTGATTTCCTTCTTTCCATCTTCTCCATAGAAGTAACTTTGGTAAGTCTGATTCTTTCAAGTAGTATTTTTCAAATTCGACTACATCAACTTTCATTTGTTCAGTCTTGTCTTTAATCTTCAGTTTGTCATGAATTTTCTTATATTGTGCCATTTTCTGCTTTGAGAATATATCAGATAAAAAGTAGTTTAAGGATTCCTCAATCGTCTTATCCTTGTACTTGGCTTTGATAGGATTGTGATCTTTGACAAACTGCATCCACAGATCTTTTGTAAGAGTAGCTCTCCGTTCTCCTGGTTGACTGTATTTCACAATGAGCTGCTCATCAGTTAGTTCTTTCCTTAAGAACTTGGGATCTGATTTGTATCTTTGCAATTCTTCTTCAAATCGCTTCATCTCTTTAAGTAACTTCATCTTTTCTTCTTCAGCTTCCCCCTTTTTGGCATCATATAACTGATCCACCAAAGCATGGGTTGCCTGTTGGTCGGCTGATATACGTTGCTGAGAGGTAATTACTTCCTTAAGCTGAGTTTTTAACCCGTAGATATGATGATTCATATGCCAATAAGCCTGAGCTTGAGTTTCCCGATCTACTGCGGTTGAGTCTTCTAGTTTCTGTTTTAGCAATAGAATTTCTGAAGCAGAACTTGAACTGGATTTGTGGATCATCTCTATTCTTGCATGAACTGAGACATCTGTTCTAGTTCTATAATCGAGATATCCAGAAATATTTGATAGAAGGCCATTTTGTGCATCCTTGTGACTGAGCACAATCTTCAAGTTTTCATGAACTTTGGCCAACTCATCCTTTGTTAGGATGTCAGAAGGATCATATGTCGTTTCAGGTTGATCCTTGGGCTGAGTGATGTCTTCAATAATCATCAGTTGTCGATTATCAGTTGCATCAGCTGCTTGCTGAGTGTCAGTTGTGTGATTTCCAACTGGAAACTCTTCTTGTTGACTTACAGTTTTCATAGCGAGAGGTTGAGGTTGAATTTCTGAATGCAAAACTGTAGTCACATCAGCTTCTTTTCTCGTATGATCATCTTCATCATCATCATTTTTCTTTGAACTTTCCTTAGGAGCAGATGATGTGGCTGATTCTCTCCTTTGAGCTAGTTCAGTAAACCTCTTGAAACAGTTTTCAAGAAATTCTGATATAGGAAATAGAGAATATAAATCTCCGATTTCCAATTTCTCCAAGAGTAACTTCTCTTCAGTCTGTAGACTAGCATCATGAGAATCCTTTGGTTTAAGCTTCATCTTCATTAGTCTGACAATTTTATCAGCTTCAAAAACTGGGGATGAGTGTTGAACTGATTGATGTTGTAATTGAGAAGTATTATCAGCAAGAGTGTTTTTCCATGTATCTTCAGTTGTCAGTTGTTGTTGTTGTTCCCCCTTAGTTGGTGCTATCATACTTGAGGTTGCTGGCTATAAACATCTTACAACTGATCTTTCTTGTGCTGAGTCTGCCTTTTGCTTGATTCCTCTGTGTTCAGCTTCCTGCTGAGACACAGTTTTCTGACCGGCTTCAGGATGGGAAGTTGTTCCTGTTTTTGCTGCGATTTCCTTTGTAGTTTCAGCTTTCCTTGCTTGCTTCCTGATGGGAGTCAACTTCACTGCACTTTTGTATGTGATCTAGCCCCCGTTTATCACTTTATTGGCATGTTTTGAGTAGATTTAGACCTGTTTGAGAGTAATATCGAGAGTTATACGCACGGGGAGTTATACTGTCATATCGATAGGGAACTCCGCCTTTTTGATGATATTTCACTCTTTTCCGAGTATTTTTGTCTTGCGGAATTACGTGTGGTGTTTGTTCGTCTATGTTATTGCAGGACTTAGGTGACTCGAGGACCCGGAAGGCGATGTTTTGGACTATGAGA
Source organism: Gentiana dahurica var. dahurica (assembly GCA_024500145.1). Taxonomy (NCBI): domain Eukaryota; kingdom Viridiplantae; phylum Streptophyta; class Magnoliopsida; order Gentianales; family Gentianaceae; genus Gentiana; species Gentiana dahurica. The sequence goes on along the minus strand of CM044901.1, from coordinate 87,381,983 downwards.
CATGTTCGTGGCGCGAGAGTTGAACGAAAGTGAAGAAAAGCCAAGTTTGGAATGAAGTCAAGGAAAACGGGCGTTTGCCATACCCCAAACGGGCGTCTGCAGTAAGCCTACCTCAAACGAGCGTTTGGCCAGTTCAGACGGGCGTCCACAGAGTTAATACTTCATTCAGAAAGTTGGGTTTTCAGCTGGACGGGCGTTTGGGTAGGTTCAGCTCGATAAAAGAAAGCTCGTATAAGACAAACGAGCGTTCAAGGCAGACCAGACGCTCGTTTGGATAAAAGAAACCCTAATCAAGAATCAGACTTCAAGGCAGACGGGCGTTTGACATGAGGCAGACGGGCGTTTGGCGCCGACAGCAGTATTTCACCATGTCTGTTCGTTAATCTTTATTTTGACCTATATTGGAGGCATTTTCTGGTTAAGTGGTCTTCATGAAAATTGTAGGTAATTGAACGAGCTTTCCAACTCATCTTGAATCGTTCAAATCGGAGCTCTACACATCAAGTTATCACCGATTTACTGAACTCGAGTTAAATGGGCCAAGTTGGTCGGCCCAACTAGGTCAAAGTCGCGATTTTCTGCCTATTTAAGAGCGTCTAAACCTAATGAAACAAAATTCTGACTTTTATTGGCCTAGACTGAGTTTGAGGCCGGCTTAGGTGCTCAACCCAGCCGCTTCGGCGGTTGTTATGACAGGTTGACATCTAAATAGCCGGATTAGAGCTCTGGACTAGGCCCCGTATTTCAATTTCTTAGTTTATATATATATAATATAGTAGAATACGATATTCGATCGATGGCTTGGTGGAGTTCGTGCCTGGGATCATTGTATGAATTCAAGGTTGATATCTTTTGTTGATTTAGGATTCAAAAGTCTTGATCTGCAATCTTTAGATCTTCATTATTGTGAGTTTTCTGATTTCGATTTGTTTTCTCTCAATATGGTTTTGATTGTGTAGATTATTAGTTTGATGAAATTCACTCTGGATAAAAGTCTTGATTCAGATCCTTGTGTATGTCGTGAAATAATAAATGCTTCGATCTTTTGTCTTGTTCGTATACTCTTTGCCCTCTGATTTTAACACAAGTTTTGTATTCGATTCAATCTCCTCGTGGGATCGACCTCGGACTCTGAACGCACTACCTACGATCGACCCGGTTCACTGCCAGTTAGAAAGTGAGTTTTGCCTAAGGTTTCGAGTTTCTATAAATTGTATTTGATCGAGCCGGATTGCGAAATCTCTACTTATCACTTCCCTTCCTTGAGTCTATCCAGGTAGAATTGGATGATTCCACTGAGTGTTTTCTTCAGTCGAAATCTACCAACAGTTGCCTGACCTTCAGCTTGAGCTCTCTTACACTGTCTAATTCGGCTAAATGCTGCTTCTTTATCTGATTGACTAGATAACCTGCCAATTGAATTCTATTTCATCCCAAATTATGTTCATCAGATAAATGTTCTCTTCGGATAGTGTACTGACTCCTTTGGATTTTCCAATGACATGTTTGCTGAGCCATCTGCTGAGGTGCACAAATTCTGGCTTGATATTGTCAACATGACTATCAATTTTTACTGGTTCCTTAGAGAAGGTAAGTTGCTTCATAAAAGCTTCTTTTTGCAAAGGTAGAGTACCCAAATCTATTGATGTCACAGATGAATCCGTGAAACCGAACAATGACTTCATAACTCTTTCAGTGATAGCAAAACGATCTCCATGGACTGTAGTGATCAGAGAGTTTCTTACCAATCGCATATTCTCCCAAAATTGTAGAATTCCTTCCACATCACGTGGTTCGTTGAATTTAACTTCTAGAAGATTCCTTAGACTGGTTGTTTCTGGATTTTATCACAAATCCAACTTGCTAACAGAGTATTGTTGCACATTTCTTCATAGATATCGAATGAAAATTCATCTAACTCTGTGATCAATCTTTCTTGTTTTGATTTGTCTGAAGTGGCCATAATTTGGTGTGAACGCAAAAATAAATTGATTTTGAAGAGTCTGATTCTGTTTTTAGGAGAGAGAGATGAAGAATTTGAAATTTGATTGGAAAAAGTGTGAAAGAGGGTTGAATAAATAGGTAGGATATATTGGCGGTTGAGTAGTACAACTTTTCAAATTCCATGATGGTTTGGGTAACCAATGTATGTACTATTCTGTGTATAACAAGCTGTGTTAACTGCTTCTGCCCAATATCTTTCAGGTAGTTTAATTAGCTTCACAGATCATAGTCCTCCCTGCTTTCTTGAGTGTTCTATTTCTTCTTTCAGCTTCACCATTCTGTTGAGGTGTTCCTGTGGCAGCAAGTTGGTGTAAAACACCATTCTCTTCACAATATTCAATAATCACACTGTTGTGGAATTCAGTTCCCTTATCTGATCTTATTTTCACAACTGATACTCCTTTCTGATTCTGAAGTCTCTTGAGTAATTCTGTAAGTCTTTGCTTAGTTTCACTTTTCTTGGTTAAGAAAATTACCCAAGTGTACCTTGAAAAATCATCTACTACCACCAATGTATACTTCTTTCCACTGATACTAATTGGTGTAATAGGTCCAAATAAATCCATGTGTAATAACTCCAGATGTCTGGTTGTTGAATGCTGAGACTTGGTCTTGAAACTTGTTTTTGTTTGCTTTCCTTGTTGACAAGCATCACATAAGCTGTCCTTCTTATATGATATTTCGGGTAGTCCAATGACTAATTGTTTCTTAACAAGTGTGTTGATGTCATCAAAGTTGAGATGACTCAGTTTCTTGTGCCATAGCCAACTGATTTCTGATTTGGTGTGCACAAGCAAACAAGTTTCAGCAACGGCTGTTGTCCAGTCTACTACATACATATTTTGTTTTCTTCTTCCGGCTAAATCAACTTGATAAGCTGATTCGCTGACGACAACGCAGAAATCTTTGTCAAAAGTAACTTTGTATCCCATATCACAGAATTGACTGGTACTGAGTAGATTATAGTGTAATCCTTTTACATAAGATACATTCTTGATTGTCCATTCCTGATTAAGGTACCATATCCTTTGGTGTATCCAGGTTTGTCTTTACTTCCAAAGTTAACCTTTGGTCCATCTTTTGCAATAAAATTACTGAGACAATCTTTGCTCTTTGTCATATGCCTAGAGCAACCACTGTCAAAGTACCATATGTCCTGCAATAAAAATTAAATAATTTTAGGTACCCAATTCAGTTTGGGTCCATGGGGGTCAGTCGTCAGTACAACTCTGGGGATATATCATTTAGGCATTCTTCGGATATTGTTGCACTTGTTTTCATCTATGTAAGCTGATGAGCGTTATTTTCACCAAACAAATTTATAAGATACTCAAGACAACGGTGAGTAAACAAGCTCTCTAACCGGCAGTGGACCGGGTCGATTGCGAGTAAAGCTACAGGAGTCCGAGGTCGATCCCACAGAGAAGATGTGCTTGTAAGTACCAAAGTGAACTTCTAACTTAGTCTAGGCAAACAAGCGGTTGGTTGGTTGTTATTACACTATGCTAAAACATAAAAGAGAGAGAAGATTAAACTACTAGATTCAACGAGGGAGAAAGGGACATAGCCGAACCATGATCAATGTGACTAATCTCAACCCTAAGGTAGACAAAACCGGGAGTGTGCATTATACTAAACGAACTCTTGCATTCAATTTCACGGGTGCGAACTCCTAAACCCGGTGCTAGCGTCTGAACAACTCTCTTCTAACACCTTATGCCATGTTAAGGTCTGAACAACTCTCTCCTAACAAGTCATGTTTTGCACTCGAGCCGCTTAAACGTATAAACGAGTAACCTCACAACGAGCTCGGCTTAACAACTAAACCGAGACTACACCACGATCCTAAAACCCTTTTCCCACACCCCTCTCTCTGAACAACTCTCAAGAGTGATGTGTGTGATATTTGACCTAGGTAGCTAATCTAGCTCAAATCCGTTATAACAAGTTCTAAGACGTGAAACATGCAAGAAACAACAATAAAACACACTACCCACTCCCGATTTCATCACCCAAAGGGTGATTTCATCACATATCACATGACCTGGCTATGGGGAGGAATTAACTACTCATTATACTAATTAAAACATGAAAGAAACAATGAATTAAAGACATAATAAGTAAAAGAGAGAAGAAATGTACCATTAAAGTGTAGAAATTCGAGTTTGGAGAAGAAGAGCACAAAAGTTGAATACAAAAGATCGAATTTTGCCCAATGAAATGTTATAAATCGAAGCTAAGAGTTAGAGAATCAAAGAGAGGATTGAAAGAGCTTTCTAACGGTATATTACACTAATTCTAACTCCTAAAAACGAAGGAAATCGCCCAAATTGATCTTAAACTCCTTCCATTCGCGTCTCCCCTTTTTTTTCGTGAAATTTGCAGCTTTTTATAGCCTGCAGAAAACGACCCAAATGCTGGTTTGAAGGTTCGGAAACGCGCGTTTCAGCATTTAACTCTCTGTACTTAAAAAAACAGTTCGAAACGCGCGTTTGAGATTCAGCAGTTTTCTGGCTGTAGTAAAACCTTTATAACTTCTTCGTCCGAGCTCCGATTGGGGTGATTCAAGATGCGTTGGAAAGCTATTTCAATTATCTACAACTTTCATGAAGAAGTCATGACCATAAAATGCCTCCATCATGGGTAAAAATGCTTCTGAATCAGAACAGTCACTCGGGCACCAACTCTTTTCTTCCTTTTCCTATTCTTTCTTCTTTCTTGGCTCATTCTTGCACCTTGATCACACTTATCATCATAAATCTTCGCCTTCCGGGTTCTCGAGACACCAATACCTTACATCATCACAACAACCAAAAACAACCAAAACATTCCGGAAGGTAAAAGTGCTCGGAATAGGGTCAATATCAATAAAAGGAGGTAGTAAACCATCAAAGTGACGGATTTACTCCCCGTGCTATAATCTCACGATATTACCCCTAAAACGGTCTAAGTTACCAAGAAACATGCTAAAAGTGTGGTAAACGGGGGTAGAAAATGCACCGGAATCACGTAAAGTTGACTCCCATCACCACCCCACACTTAGCCTTTGCTCGTCCTTGAGTAAAATAGGCGTTTTAAAACAAACCAAGGGATTCAACCTTGTGATGTAGGTGCTACTACTCACACTCTCGAGGTAACCACAAAGTAAGAAACACGAACATAAATACATTGGTACAACATTATCAAGAAAATGGAGTGTGTGTGGTGCCAAGCTAAAACCAAATGCTCAAAATGATTGTCGGGGCTTGAATCCCAACCAAAAGTCTACCAACCGTCTCATAATCACTAGCCTCTCCACTAATCAAGGTCACTAAGTTTGGACACGATCGGGTAGGACTTGAAGGGTTATAACGTTAGGCTAGGGAAATTTCGTTAATCGAAAGGGGTATTTTGGGAACCGGAGAAAAGAAGTACGAGTGAACCTAATCAACCAAGTACCATCTCAACTTTATCATACAAACCACCCCAAAACTCCTTTTTGATCAACTTTGACACCTTGGGAACCATAGGATACTAACGCACCCGAACTCATTGCCAAACTCGACTATATTTCAAGTGTTATGAGGTGAGATCGAATACATTAGCACCTATCTCACTATCCCAACTCCAACATCATAAGTAAAACTTTTGAGCTCATTACTTTGACTCCACGCCTTTATTTCTATGTACATCCTCTCTTTTTTTTTCTTTTTTTTTTCTTTTTTTTTTTTTTTTTAAGGAAGAGATAGAAGAAGAGATTTTCTTTTATTTTGGCCCAAGAGCCGAACACCAAGCCCAAACGAGCTCCTCAACACTTTATAGCTCAAAACGAGAAACAACAACCCAATCAAAAACATCATCTCCCCCACCCCACACTTGCCTTAGCAAGTGTGGTCTAACAAAGGATTAAGTCCACTCGTAGGGTAAAAATGAAGGAAATGTGACCATAAATAAGGCTCAAGGGTAGGTTTCGACTATGTAACAAAACGGCTATCAAGCGAATGGTGGTCAGACCATTCTATCAAGGCTAAGAGGGGCTACGAAGGGTAAATGTTCCGGTTAAGGCTTATTTGGCTATGGTAGGGTCAAAAGAACGCCAAAACCGTCATCCCATGTCCTACTTAGGTAAACCTATGACATTTCGTCTCAAGGCTAGTGATATGAAAGGTGGTAGCAATCAAATTGTGCACAAAGTGTAGCTTTCGTGAAAGTAATAAACTTCATTCTCAAGATAATATCAAACCGCAATGCACATGTTCGGGGTCCCGACTAAGGTGATCATGAAGGATGCAGGTTCTTAGATCTAAACGAATTAGATCTATACGCAGCGGATAGATCACGATTTACACAGTACAATACATAAATAAAGGACTTAAATTACTACAAGGGGGTAAGAACATGTTACCAATAGGGAGAGAAGCCTTGGTCTTCCGATGTGTTCTCCAAACGGTGGTTGGTGGACACCCTTCTTGAAACACGAACCTCCTTGATATGCAAAACAAGAAAAACTTAGAGTTTTTCTTCTTCTAGAACCCAAGACAAGAAAAACAAATTTTCTTTCTTATTTAAGTGTGTATGTCGAAATTGAGAAGCACCATTAGACTTGGGAGAACTCTCTTTATATAGGAGAGTAATCAATGTCCTCCAAGGATTAAATAATTAAGTGATAATTATCACATTAATCCTTTTCCAAATAAAAGATAAATAATATAATTATCCCAAACAAATTAGGATAAATAAATATATTATCCAATATTTCATGATTTATCATTTAACAAATAAAAGATAAATCACATATTAAATAATTATCCAAGAAAACAAATTTCTTAATAATTAAATAATATATCAAATACATGCGCCACTTTTGATCAAAAAAAGGTCCACGCACCTTTTTTCTAATTTTTACCAAAAAATTAGGTCAACACACCAATTCGGGTCGAGTCCACGAAAAATGTCTTTTCCGTGTATTTAATTATTTAGTCCAACTAAATAATATTCATGCATATCAATTAATTGGCCCAGCCAATTAATTATTTCTGAGGCCCAAATAACAAGAATATCATTCCGAATTACAGAAGCCACATCGGGGACCATGGACCTATAACCAGTAGCTCCAATAATTAACTATTCGTCGAACAGAATAAGCACATTAATTATTAATTCCGGGATTACGCCACCATAAACCCGAAACTGAACTCTACCGATTATAGATGTATACTTATACTCAACCCATAGAGTTAATAAGCGTCCATTGATATAATCACTACATACGGATTAACCCTCCATAGACTGTCCATTCTGAGTGGGAAGTCTCCGTGAACCCGACTCAGAATATCTTATCCTTATTTACCATTAACCCCCTAGTGATCAATTAGTTCACATATCTGACTAGCGATCAATTAGTCTAATCATGAACTGGGCCCATCGATCATTTTCTTAGGGCTAACAAATAAGGGGACTGTCTCTCTACTTCCCGCAGGAAGGAATGGATTCCATGTCTGTGAAAATCAGAACTACTCACTCATCTGGAGATAGTGCCAATGAGAAGTGGCTTGGAACACATATTAAAGTGAACCGTAACTAACACATCAAACACTACCCCGGGACAAGCAGCATCCTGTGATCACCTCAGGATTAAGGTTGATCCATATATGATCATCTAATGATTTAATAAGATTCCTCGATTACGGAATTATACCGAGAAATACAGATTAAATCGGTCCAGTCCTATATGAATGTCATCATATATAAATGTCCCACGTAGGTACCCTCTACCGACAGTCCGGATAAGACTATCACACCCTAAGGTGTTCTAGGCGCATTATTGGTGTTTTAATCAAGAGACCCTAAACTCGATTAAGTTCACCACGGACTAACAGTTTAAGTATATCACCACTAACTCAATCCTCACGTGTAATCCATACACCGAGTTAAGTGGTTACATACAGATATACTTAGGGTTTGCAGCAGTGTATTACTTTACAAGCACAAAGCAAGTAATAAGGTGAGATAAATTCTGTCATTCATTATTAAAAACAATTACACAAATTGTCTTTCGGGCACTACACCTAACAATCTCCCACTTGCACGAAATGACAAGCAACGATTGTTTTTAGAGCACACCCTTTCTCATCTTATTCACAACACTCTCCCACTTGCTCTAAAAGCAGATGAGATATATTCCTCAATGCCATACCCTCCAAGCACCATACTTGGTACACTGATCAGTTTGGTTGTCGGCCCGAGACGAAACGTTGCCGGTCCATCTAATCAGGCGGTACTCTCTCTCAATTATGCTTTTGACCTCTAGTGACTGAGAAGATCCTTCTAAGCTATTTCTTCACTGTTTTCACAATAAAGTGATATCGGCTTATCAGACCTGGATTACTCCCAGACCATAAAAGGAAATTCTAAGTACTATGAGTAAACACTGAGCCCTAGATCAACTTAATGATCATCCTTAATCTGACTACAAGTCAGAATCAGTGTAGTCAACCATATTCAAGTTTGCACCTGAATATACAAGCATATGATTCCTCGTTCTCTAACGATACTTGAGGACGTACTAAAACTGCTACTTATTGCTCAAATCCAAGATTCGATTACTATTGACTTACGATAACCTGACTTGCCGTTATCCAAGAGAGACTCTATCCCATTTTCTCTTTATCCGGAGATTTAGAGAATCATTCCTGAGAGGTAAGGTAGGACTACTCTCGTTGAATGCTGCAACCATATATGCATAATCATCTTATTCAATAAGATCGGTGGGATAGCCAATGACTCATTCTCGTGAATTTGACCGAATCAGATTCTTAGAACATAGTCCAATTCTCTCATCCAGAGAATCTTGGCGTGTCAGATTCTGACTTCAGATAGCACACACATGTTGTTTCCAACTGTTTCAGTGTTATCATTCATGAACACTAATACTACTATTTCACCAATATTGATATCCAGTCTACTAAAGACTTATCAATATTCTGGTCAATTCCACATATTTTAAAACATGTGACTTTAAATGACCGAGAGGTTCTCTTAAATCCACAGAGGATATAAGCCATGGCAGGCCTCCTACCAAAGGTTCTTTCTGAATGAATTAAGATATCGTTAGTCTCGCAAAAAAGGTCTTAGGGAATCACCCCTAACTTCTGCTTTGTAACGAATCCGTTATTCATTCTTAGCTAAAACCCTTCTGTTCTGAATGAATTCAGATTCCGTTGTTCGGCAAGAAAGTCTCAGGGAATCACCCCTATTTTCTGCTTTCTAACAAAATCTAGCAAGACTGAGTGGTGAGAGAGTTCAAGGTCTGGTTAACTCTCTACTTGTCAGGGAATCACCCCTATACCACTCAAATTTGCGCTGAAAGTTTAAACTTTCCTATTCATTCGACTCTTTTCTATGTAGATCCAATTGCTCCCACTGGGCCTGAGATACTCGGTGGTTCTACAATAGATTGAACAAAACCGGAGTACAAAAACTCCATTTACAGGGTTAAGGCTGTCAAACCAACCTCTATGATCGGAATCCTATACAGCCCACTAAGAGCCATAGGTTATCAATCACCCCAGCAGACCGTAAAGTCCACAAAACCACAATGGGTCAATGGTTAAACCATACTCCCACTGCGTGGTGGATTGACATCCTGATCTAGTAGTATTTATCGGTGTAATCACCAACAACCGATGTTGGACGTGGTCCGATTAAATCAGATAGTAACTACCTTTGGGTAACCGTACTCCAAGGTTTAAGGTTGTTACTTATAGATTCTATCGAAAGGCTTGTGACAGTTCAACCGTCACTTTCTCGATCTCAAGAATCTTATAATCAACCTTCACTCGTCTCATTAAGATGTTTCACAAACAATTACAATCTGAACGTATGCACAAAATTTCCAGTCCTACCTTTAAGCATTAAATGCTAAATGCCTACATTTATGGAAGTGGTGTGAACCGAATTCACTCCTTATCCATAAACTCACTAGCATCTTCTAGGTAGACTTCTCGGTTTACATAATAATGTTAACCGTTATTTTGCAACGAATTATCTTAATCGAGTTTAGCAGTGTATTGTAGCATATCAATAACTATATAGGGCAAGTCTATGGTTTCTTCCTCGGTGAGAAACATTCCACTAGGAGGCAGGCCGAGCATCAGTCCCAAGACTATGCGATAGCCTATTTCTGAGCATGGAATACTCTATTCTCTGCTAAAATCAGAGACACCTCCTCGTATTCTTTCGATAAACCAACCAGTGTTTTGAGTAGTTATCAGACAAAAATGTCACCACTCAAAATCTCCCACTAGCTTGTATCTCTCACTAGACCCCGAAGGTCATGGTGAACAAGCTATGTTACCCCTTCAAAACTATTACCCTTTCCCGATTGAAAAGAAACTTAGTCATTGTTCCTTTGAGATAGTGTTCCAAGACTGGGAGATAGGAATCACCCTTAGCCAGTCAGCAGGTCTTATCTCTAGGATATATGCACTAATTAATAGATATTGAAAGGTCGTTTATCTTAATACGGAAACCTTTTACCTTTAATAGTTTTAGATGTGTTACACGTACTTATTCAGCTGTTCTAAGTGGTTCTGACTTTATCAAACAAAAGTCCGAGTCTCGGATTCATACTACAAATGTCATATTCACTTTCTATGTGGCAACAATACATCGAGTTGAAAGTGAATCCAATTGTTTCAACGAATCTGTAAACAGAAAAATAAATTTTTCTGTGATATTCAAGGATAGAATCCAAATTCATTTCCTTATATCACTCCCACTATTCTAGCTGAAATTACCGCCCGTTGTTACTTTATTAATGCATGGCTTTATTGTTCTTCCAAAGAACTAAGCCACCGAGTCAAGTTACTCGGTTAAGAAAGTCGCTATGGATTCATTGGTTAGTGATCCGAAATCACTTTCCTTATCCTATACTTTCTTTAATTAATGTTTCGGTTTAGCCTCAAAACTTTAGTTAAGATGATTAACACTTATAGACATTCTTTCCCATTCTTAACTTTCCTTAAAAGGAATAGTCTTGAACTAGCAGTTCGTTTGAGTAGACACTACTCGTGAACTGTGGGATGTCTAATGAAAGTGTTACCCAGTGGGACTGATTTTCTAATAAATCAGAAAAACATAGTATAAAAGCTCCCACTAGTTTATCGGTTCCAAATACCGTCTAACTAGCGACACTTTAATTTATGATTCTCCAATTTTTCTATCAGAAAATTTCTTGTGTAGACACTACACAATTCACTAGAAGAATTTTATCGTCCCAATCATCTTTCAAACTAACTACGGTTGTCTCTCGTTCTGCACGAGTGATAGCAGTGACATGCCTATTTACGTCACTTAAGTTTTGAAGGCTTCAAGAGAAATATCTCTTCCGAAAAATTAATCGTATGTGAGATTAATAAATACAACGTTCCAGTTACTTACCACCTTTTAACGAAGTCATTACTAGTCAATTTTACACTAGCAGTCTAGCACCTTAGAGAGATATATATATTACAGTTGTAAATAAAATTTGACAGAAAATAAATCCAAATCATACACTACTAAAATTTTAGGAACATAAACTAAGTACTTATAGTCTATCCTACCATTCCAAGGATTTAATCTAATGCCTCAGTGCCGCCTTAGGGTAGGTCAAAGAGGTTTCGATTAATATTGAAGATCAGATTGAGAATCGAACATCTCATTTGTGATCTTCAATCACCTTTCCTTTTTCAGCCAAGGTACTTCCAAAAATACCCTTTATGAGTGTGACCTACTGTCTCAGATTTTTAGGTAGACCCCGAGTGTGCCGCCTTAGGGTCGGTCAGTGACCCGGCGAGTACCCAAAATCCTATCCTTTCGGAGACCAAGCCTTGAATTTTGATAGCGGTGAAGGCCTTCCTTAGGGGGGCGAAATCAAAGCCGCACGAGGCGTCACCATTCTCTCACGTTGCTTGTGTCAACAGTAGAGGCCGTGGGGTCGGCTGTCGCCTCTCCCGCTCCCACTCAATATTTTGAAAAAGTGGTGGGTTTACTGATCACGTTTTTGGACTTGATGTTACATTAAGGAACAATAAACCATAGGCCCGAATGTTGCCGGTTACGTGGGGTAGCCCACCCGACCTATTCGTTGGAACATATGTGGCCGTCGGACGGATCAAGGGTAGGGGAGCTCCGTTAAGCCGTAGTGGCTCTTCGGATGGCTCAGCCTTGCCAGACCCCCGTGCAAACGCCACACGTGGAGGGTGAAGTCGATCGAGCCGTAGCTACTGTTGACTACCCAACCGTGGTTAAAACCACTTTCGAACCATGTATGCCCGTGATTATCCAATCCTTAAACACCAAACTTTCACGTAGTCACTACGGAACAAAAACGTAATCTCGTCTAGGTGAGGTGGAATTCACCGAGAATCCAACACCTTAACCACGAGGTTTCGGGATTTTACTCCTTATGCTTTCGCAGAGTGGGATTCACCGAGAATCCATCACCCAACCTCGACGATTGAAAAAACCCGTGTTCCTCGGTTTTTACCCTAATTAGTTTCTAATTAATATCATACAATTAATTAAAACTAATCGCGTGTTTTTATACATGCCTAACTAATTCCTGGAATTAATTTCTACATGTATGCATATGGAGTGGAATTCATGATATGATGCATGTCATGGCAATTTATCCGGTTCTACACATACAATCTAAACATGTATTCTAGTGCGGAAAATAAACACCGAGATGGACCGTTGACACCCCCGTAACTAATCTATTTGAAAAATAAATTAAAACCCTAATCTGCAGCTGTATAGAATCTTTGATGATCTGCATATCAAACGGACTCGGATCGGGACGAAACTTTCCAGATCTGATCTTCAATATTCGGACTTCAAGATGGACGGTTGGATCGGAGCTTTGACTTGTCAATCTTCTCCAGTGAGCCGCCCAACTTGCTGCTGAATCTGTCTTTTACAGCAGCGCACCAATGACTTCCCGCGGCCGATCGGGAATCGAGATGAAACCCGATCGACCTGAAATTTTTATCCCACGTCAAAAACTCCATCTTTATTGATCTGACCGGTTGGATCGTCGTTTCAACGGTCCAAACTCTTCCAGAAAATCGAGGAAGTCACAGCTAAGGTTTCTGTGAATCCTGCGTTTTTCTGTTACAGCAGCCTCTTTACAGCAACGAACGGACAACCAAACGGACTCTGATCGACGCCAAATTTGGTGGGATTGTTCATCATCTTCCAATCTTGATTCTGACCGACGGGATCTTCGTTTCAACGGCTCAATTAACGGGAAAAACGAAATATCTAAACAGCTACTAAACAGATCTATTTTCTGGAAATTAAAATTGCAATAAAAATAAATTACATAATTTCCTATACTCATCATATGAACGAATTTTCATCGTTTATATGAGTTTACAATAGATCTAACGGGTAAACAGTGCCAACCCCCAATCCATCTCTTCAACCATGACAACCAATCAAAAACAATGCATAGAACAATAAAATTTTATCTACATGCAATTCCACTCCTTTAAATCGTTTATTTATGATTATAACTACATAAATCGTGGAACCTGGCTCCGATACCACATGAAGGATGCAGGTTCTTAGATCTAAACGAATTAGATCTATACGCAGCGGATAGATCACGATTTACACAGTACAATACATAAATAAAGGACTTAAATTACTACAAGGGGGTAAGAACATGTTACCAATAGGGAGAGAAGCCTTGGTCTTCCGATGTGTTCTCCAAACGGTGGTTGGTGGACACCCTTCTTGAAACACGAACCTCCTTGATATGCAAAACAAGAAAAACTTAGAGTTTTTCTTCTTCTAGAACCCAAGACAAGAAAAACAAATTTTCTTTCTTATTTAAGTGTGTATGTCGAAATTGAGAAGCACCATTAGACTTGGGAGAACTCTCTTTATATAGGAGAGTAATCAATGTCCTCCAAGGATTAAATAATTAAGTGATAATTATCACATTAATCCTTTTCCAAATAAAAGATAAATAATATAATTATCCCAAACAAATTAGGATAAATAAATATATTATCCAATATTTCATGATTTATCATTTAACAAATAAAAGATAAATCACATATTAAATAATTATCCAAGAAAACAAATTTCTTAATAATTAAATAATATATCAAATACATGCGCCACTTTTGATCAAAAAGGTCCACGCACCTTTTTCTATATTTTACCAAAAATTAGGTCAACACACCAATTCGGGCCGAGCTCACGAAAAATGTCTTTTCCGTGTATTTAATTATTTAGTCCAACTAAATAATATTCATGCATATCAATTAATTAGCCCACCAATTAATTATTACTGAGGCCCAAATAACAAGAATATCATTCAATTACAGAAGCCACATCGGGGACCATGGACCTATAACCAGTAGCTCCAATAATTAATTATTCGTCGAACAGAATAAGCACATTAATTATTAATTCCGGGATTACGCCACCATAAACCCGAAACTGAACTCTACCGATTATAGATGTATACTTATACTCAACCCATAGAGTTAATAAGCGTCCATTGATATAATCACTACATACGGATTAACCCTCCATAGACTGTCCATTCTGAGTGGGAAGTCTCCGTGAACCCGACTCAGAATATCTTATCCTTATTTACCATTAACCCCCTAGTGATCAATTAGTTCACATATCTGACTAGTGATCAATTAGTCTAACATGAACTGGGCCCATCGATCATTTTCTTAGGGCTAACAAATAAGGGGACTGTCTCTCTACTTCCCGCAGGAAGGAATGGATTCCATGTCTGTGAAAAACAGAACTACTCACTCATCTGGAGATAGTGCCAATGAGAAGTGGCTTGGAACACATATTAAAGTGAACCGTAACTAACACATCAAACACTACCCCGGGACAAGCAGATCCCGTGATCACCTCAGGATTAAGGTTGATCCATATATGATCATCTAATGATTTAATAAGATTCCTCGATTACGGAATTATACCGAGAAATACAGATTAAATCGGTCCAGTCCTATATGAATGTCATCATATATAAATGTCCCACGTAGGTACCCTCTACCGACAGTCCGGATAAGACTATCACACCCTAAGGTGTTCTGGGCGCATTATTGGTGTTTTAATCAAGAGACCCTAAACTCTGATTAAGTTCACCACGGACTAACAGTTTAAGTATATCACCACTAACTCAATCCTCACGTGTAATCCATACATTGAGTTAAGTGGTTACATACAGATATACTTAGGGTTTGCAGCAGTGTATTACTTTACAAGCACAAAGCAAGTAATAAGGTGAGATAAATTCTGTCATTCATTATTAAAAACAATTACACAAATTGTCTTTCGGGCACTACACCTAACAGATCACCCCTCAAATGTGAAAATAACACATACAACACGGTGTTAAGACCCTTGAAAAATTTTAAAAATTACCCAAAAATCGACTCGAGCCCGATCATAGGCTAAGCATACCACATTTATAGCACATTTAACAACGAAAACAAGAAAACAGCTAAGTCTCCCACCCCACACTTAAACGAAACATTGTCCTCAGTGTGTGAGAGATAAAAAGAGTAAAAAGACTTAGCTGTTTGACCAAAACCCGGCAGAAAGGCGCACTTTAGCCCACGTGACATCTTCTAGTAAGCTCCATCTCGAATACCTGAACACCATGTAGACAGAAAACAAGGCAAACACATGCACGGAAAAAAAATCCACGTGCCAAAAGATGGTGATAGATACGAGATATATAAATATAGAAGCCATGCCACAATCAAGGTATCAAAGCATATCAACCATACTAGACGGGAAGTGCACTGGATGTAAAGATAATCAAAAGAAACACAGAGCATCCACGCATAAAATAAGGCCACAGAGGCGCACATAAAAACATCCCCGTCTATGTACAAAGGCCAGAACCAAAAGGAAATTCTCATCCCACACTCTCTTTTAAGCAAAACTCTCCCCTCTTACAACCAAAAACTACTTCAAAAACATAATTATTACCAAAAGGGTGGGTTGCCTCCCACAAAGCGCCTTTGTTTTATGTCTTTGGCTCGACAAAATGACTTATACGGTGCCAATTTTTTCAAAGTTATACTATTGGCACAAAGTAGAAAAAGTAGAAGTGCTTTGTTTAACGTCGTTAGCATCGACGTAGTGGCGCTATACGGACTCATACCACAAAAGACTCAAAACAACTCAAGACAACATTTTTAATTCAATCAAAAATCACCAAAAACCATCAACCGAAATCCGAACTCAAGAATATCAACAATTCAAGGAGAATGAGCATAGCAAGCATAGGGGAAAACGAGTTCATTAGGAACTTACCGCACATGGCTCTTGGGAATCCCCTTTCGTTGAAATCCGCCATCATCCTCTTCTTGAAATTACCATCCCATGGTAGTTGTTCCCTTTCATAAATCTTGTGAGCTTTATCTACCGGAGAGTAAAGAATGTAGTAGTCCGGGACCGGTATGCTAATAACCTCCAACTCTTCCGGTAACTCTACCATGGATGTCATATCAAGCTCATGAGATTTCATCACACACTCCAAAATTGCATCATCATACAATTCAATCGGGAGTGATGGTGAAATGGGCGATCCCGTCTTCTCTTCAAACTCGGAATCCGGTTCTTCAAAAAATGTGCTCAAATCTATCATACACTCCTCCAAGTCATCGTCTTGCATTTCTTCGGGAGGCGGTGTAATAGACAAACATTGCACCTCTTCCATCTCTTCTTCATCCCAAAACGAGCTACTTTCATCACCAAAGATTTCATGTTGAGTCTTAACAATGGTTGGTTCCACCATACATTCCACCAAGGCATCATCAATGTTCACATCGGGAAGTGAGGGTGTAATTGGAAGAACGTGAAACCTACCACAGTCAAACTCCACAAGAGGAGACTCTAGTGACATGGGCGATCCCAACTCAATCTCTAGCTCGGAAAACGCTTCATCTAGATAAAAATCATCATCCTCTCTCTCCGTTTTCCTTGAATGAGCCTCTTCTCGCTCTTTTCCCACGGCTTCTAGCTCCTTTCTTGTTTCTTCTTCTTTCTCAAACCTCCTCTTTTCATTTAGTTGCACTACTCGATCTTCAAGATTTTGCAAAGATTCCTCTTGTTGGTCCAACAATTTCTCATGGTGTGCATCTTCAATCTTTTCCCTACCGACTTCATCTCACTCGGTCTCTTGCGTCTTGGCCCTCTTCTTGTCTCGGAAACATAAAGTCTTGAAGTTTCCGCAATCCGTTCAATTTGGTCAAACGCTTGATCAGGTTGTAACATCATTTTATCACCACCGCTTGAAGCATGAAGTCGGTTTTGCATATCTTGATCAAGTCCCCGCAAGAAACAATGGACTTGGTCCCCAAGAGTGACTCCATGTCCAGGACATTGGCGCAACAAGGTCTTATACCGTTCCCATGCCTCGAGTAGTGACTCGTCTTCGTAAGCATCAAAGGTCATGATTGCCTCTTTCAAATCAAAAACTTTCCCCGGTGGATAGTATTTAAGCAAAAATGTGCGCACCACCTCGGTCCAAGTGTGTAGGGAGTCATGCCTTAAGGAGTCATACCACGCCCTTGCTTGGT
This sequence comes from Gentiana dahurica var. dahurica, assembly GCA_024500145.1. Classification (NCBI taxonomy): domain Eukaryota; kingdom Viridiplantae; phylum Streptophyta; class Magnoliopsida; order Gentianales; family Gentianaceae; genus Gentiana; species Gentiana dahurica. Next base: position 87,364,380 of record CM044901.1, on the reverse strand, counting down.
CTTTTAGAGTGAATGGGAACAAAAGTAGCTTGATTGCCTCTTCACTAACACCTTCCATCCTTATAGTCCGACACACCTCGAGATAATGATCCATGAAGAAATAAGGATTTTCGATTTCCGTCCCTCTAAAGGTTGAGTTATCCCTAATCATATTGATAATATTTTGCCCAATACTCATAGTGTTGGCGGTGATCGGGGGCAACCTTATCGGACTATGCCCCACCAAGTCGGCCCGTGGCATGACCAAATCTCTACAAGTCCGCACATCTCCTTGATTCGGTGCCGGATTGGGAGTTTGCATATGAGCTTGCATTAATGCTTGAAATTGCTCTTGTACTTGATTCATGAGCCAATTCATAGCATTCGGGTCCATCGGTGGCATTGCTCCACCTTGTCCTTTCCATTGACGGTTTGCTCCTTTTTGAACATTGTTACATAAGGATTGGTCTTGAGCTCGATTAGTAACTCCTTGACCTCCCCCGATAGAAGGGTGTTCCACAAAAACTTGGCCTCCACGACCAACTTGATTAGTGTATTGGTCCATTCCCGTTTGTTCCGGACTCAAACCTTCAAATCTAGCAATCAAATTCCCAACTAGAAGGCCCCTTCCTCTTTGTTTAGCAAATGTCTCCATTCTAGCAATGTAAGGTTCAAGCGGTTCTCAAAAACTCCGGGAAATGCACTACAAAACACCAAACAACAAGAAAACAATAAAATAAAACCTAAGCCCAAGCCTTCGGTTCACTTGCAAGATATCACAAATAGCACACATCTTCCCCGGCAACGGCGCCATTTTGATGAGCGTTATTTTCACCAAACAAATTTATAAGATACTCAAGACAACGGTGAGTAAACAAGCTCTCTAACCGGCAGTGGACCGGGTCGATTGCGAGTAAAGCTACAGGAGTCCGAGGTCGATCCCACAGAGAAGATGTGCTTGTAAGTACCAAAGTGAACTTCTAACTTAGTCTAGGCAAACAAGCGGTTGGTTGGTTGTTATTACACTATGCTAAAACATAAAAGAGAGAGAGAAGATTAAACTACTAGATTCAACGAGGGAGAAAGGGACATAGCCGAACCATGATCAATGTGACTAATCTCAACCCTAAGGTAGACAAAACCGGGAGTGTGCATTATACTAAACGAACTCTTGCATTCAATTTCACGGGTGCGAACTCCTAAACCCGGTGCTAGCGTCTGAACAACTCTCTTCTAACACCTTATGCCATGTAAAGGTCTGAACAACTCTCTCCTAACAAGTCATGTTTTGCACTCGAGCCGCTTAAACGTTTAAACGAGTAACCTCACAACGAGCTCGGCTTAACAACTAAACCGAGACTACACCACGATCCTAAAACCCTTTTCCCACACCCCTCTCTCTGAACAACTCTCAAGAGTGATGTGTGTGATATTTGACCTAGGTAGCTAATCTAGCTCAAATCCGTTATAACAAGTTCTAAGACGTGAAACATGCAAGAAACAACAATAAAACACACTACCCACTCCCGATTTCATCACCCAAAGGGTGATTTCATCACATATCACATGACCCGGCTATGGGGAGGAATTAACTACTCATTATACTAATTAAAACATGAAAGAAACAATGAATTAAAGACATAATAAGTAAAAGAGAGAAGAAATGTACCATTAAAGTGTAGAAATTCGAGTTTGGAGAAGAAGAGCACAAAAGTTGAATACAAAAGATCGAATTTTGCCCAATGAAATGTTATAAATCGAAGCTAAGAGTTAGAGAATCAAAGAGAGGATTGAAAGAGCTTTCTAACGGTATATTACACTAATTCTAACTCCTAAAAACGAAGGAAATCGCCCAAATTGATCTTAAACTCCTTCCATTCGCGTCTCCCCTCTTTTCTGTGAAATTTGCAGCTTTTTATAGCAGGAGAACGACCCAAATGCTGGTTTGAAGGCTTGGAACCAGCGCTCGAGGGGTGTACTCTCTGTTTCCAATCTTTGCACTTGAAACGCTGGTTTGGGAGCTTGGAACCAGCGTTTCGCATGATGCAGTTTTTCTGCTGTAGTAAAACCTTCATAACTTCTTCGTCCGAGCTCCGATTGGGGTAATTCAAGATGCGTTGGAAAGCTATTTCAATTATCTACAACTTTCATGAAGAAGTCATGACCAGAAAATGCCTCCATCATGGGTAAAAATGCTTCCGAATCAGAACAGTCACTCGGGCACCAACTCTTTTTCTTCCTTTTCCTATTCTTTCTTCTTTCTTGGCTCATTCTTGCACCTTGATCACACTTATCATCATAAATCTTCGCCTTCCGGGTTCTCGAGACACCAATACCCTACGTCATCACAACAACCAAAAACAACCAAAACATTCCGGAGGGTAAAAGTGCTCGGAATAGGGTCAATATCAATAAAAGGAGGTAGTAAACCATCAAAGTGACGGATTTACTCCCCGTGCTATAAACTCACGATATTACCCCTAAAACGGTCTAAATTACCAAGAAACATGCTAAAAGTGTGGTAAACGGGGGTAAAAGATGCACCGGAATCATGTAAAGTTGACTCTCATCATAAGCCACATTCCCATAGTGTCTATGTTTGGATTGTGTCTTATTTATATGATTTCTCAGATCTTTTGACTGAAATTTATTTCCATCATGATTTCTATTAAAACTTGAATAATAACCATCATTCCTTTTGTACTGAGGTCTGGACTGATCTCGGTACTGGGCTTTTGATGAGAACTGAGATTAGCTCTCTGCTGATTTTTGGACTGAGACTTGTGATAAGTTCTCTGTCTGGAATGATTGTCATTGTTAGTTTTATTAGTAGGTGCAGTAAAGTTCCAATCATCATCAGTGGGATATAATCTTCCTTTCCCTCTAAATGTGTGAATCTTTGAATGATTGACATTCTTGGATTTACTTTGATTGTAATTTTTCTGGTTCTTGACTTGATTGGTTTTTGTGGACCTGGTAGTTGATTTCCCAGTTTGGTTTTCTTGAGATGCAGCTGATTACCATTTGGTTTACCTTTGTTGGTAAATCCAGTTGTTTTCTTAGAAAACTGATTTGTCCTATGTGATACTGGCTTTACTGGTTCAACAATTTTCTCAGTTTGAGGAAGTTGTTCAGCTACAAACTTAATACCAGTTTTGGTACTAGGTTCGGCAGCTTTGCTGGTTCCATTCTTAGAATATTGCTGTGTATCAAATCCTAAACCCGTCTTGTCTCCATACGGTTTTTCTGATTTGAATCCAGTAACTGAACTTGATTGAGCAAATGATTCAGTTGCTGCTGCTGATGCAGTAGGCTGATGCAGAATCTTTTCTTTATCAGTTTTTGTCAATTTCACCATTTTTAGTTCAGACTTCAATCTGTCAACTTCAAGAATTAGATTCTCTTTCTCAGCTTTAATTGATTCATAACCAACTTGAATAGTTACTAGCTGATTTATCAATTCGTCAAGAGTTTCCTCTAATTCTAGATTTTTTGGATTGGAGTCAGCAGTCGAAGAACATGCATTTTGCATGGAAATTTGAGCTGGGGAATATTTAGAATTGGATTCACATACCTCATTTGGATCTTCCATGTGTGCCATTAAAGCTATGTCATCTGATAGTCTTTCAGTACCAGCTTCATAATCTGACTCATCTCCAGCAATGAGTGCTCTTCTACCAACTCTTCTTGGTGGAGTCTTCTTGGTCAGTTCTGGACATTCAGCTTTATAATGTCCAGGTTTCTTGCAGTTGAAACAGAGATATTCAGCATCTTTTCTTTTCTTAGGAGTCCTCTTGATGAACTTCTGAGTGACTGGGTGTCCACTCTTCATTCTTTGAATTCTGTTCATCATTAGAGCCATATGTTCTTCCATCTCATCCAATTCATGAAGATTGCTTGATGAGTTTTCTTGAATGTCATTTGATGCTGCAGCAAGTGCTGTGGTCTTTGGTTCCTCCAGAGCTTTGATTATTGCAGCTGTACTTGTAAAATATTCACTAAATTCATAAGCTTTCAAGTCTGAGAAAATTTTGAATGAATCCTCTATGTCAAGTCTTCTTGATTCTTCCATAGCAGTGACTTTCATTTTCCAGCACATTGGTAATGCCTTCAAGATTCTTGTGTTGATAACTTTCTTTGAGTACTCAATCTTGAGTAGATCTAGTTCATCCATGATAGCACTGAACCTTGTTTCCATTTGGTCAATGGTTTCTCCAGATTTCATCTTGAAATTCTCAAACTTTTGTTTTGCAACAGAAATTTTATTTTCCTTGATTGAATCTGTTCCTTCACAAACAAGTTGTAGTTTGTCCCACATTTCCTTCTCAGTTGTGCATTCTTTCACCTTTAGGTACATGTTGCTGTCAAGAGTTCTGTGGATAAAATCCATAGCAACATTTTTGAGATTGTTTCGCTTGCGATCATCACTAGTCCATTCGGATTTGGGTTTTGCAACTCGAACTTGCTGTCCACCAACAGTTTGCATGTGAGTGATCTGAATTGGTCCATCAGTGAGTACATCCATCATCTCATCATGAGTAGCTGCTAGAAAAGCCTGCATACGACGTTTATATTCATCAAATCTGTCCATGTTGCACATAAGCATCTGTCTCGCATATTGATTGTTATCCATTGTGAGTGAGTGAAGATTGATAGTAAATTCACTGGAACTGAGCTTTCAAATGAGAACAACTAGAGGAGATAATAGAGCAAATGATATCTTGTCAAAGAAACACTGCTCCGATACCAATTGTTGGTCCCTTGGAAAGGCTAACACAAGTTTAGAGGGGGGGGGGGGGGTGAATAAACTTGTCGCTAAAAGTTTCCTAAGTTGGATTTTAAACAAATTATGGTTCAGATAAAACTTGTGTGGAGTTAAGTCGACTAAGCTGAGTTTAAGTCAAACTAACTTAACCAAACTCGAGTCAACCGGCAATGGATATAATTCTAGCCTTTTTCTTGATCTTGTTATTCTTTATGAAAATCGAGTGTGGTAAATCAATTCTGATGAATGTCAGTTGTGACTGTGAGGTGTATAACAATCAATTATCAAAATGCTGTAAGTAAATGCTAAGTAAATAAATGCGTAAAGTAAATAATACAAATATTATAGAGGTTCCAGGTGGTGTAATCATGTACGTCCTCTCTTCCCCTATGGTGCGGAGGAAAATTCCACTAGAACTTCTTGAGGTGAACTGTTACAAAAAGTCCTAAACAATAGTCCGTGGCTAATCCCTAGCTTCACTATCTAAACAGTTGTAGAACAAGTAGAATTGTTGTTCTTCAATTGCTTGAACACTGGTCCTTGGAGGGTTGAATTGCCTCTTCACCAGCTACCACCACAAACACAGTCTGCCCGACTGCCTGTAACAACTGTCCTTGACAAAACCTTCCCGGTTTGCTTCACAGTCTAAACCTTTGATATATAATCAAGTAGTGGTGTACACGGTTCGGTTCGGATCGGTTAATGGCTGTAACCGAACCGAAATTTTCGGTTAATTGAAAACCCGAACCGAAACCAAACCGTTTGTAAAAGAAAACCGAACCGAAATATTCGGTTCGGTTCGGTTAACCGAAAAACCGAAAAAAAAATCAAAACTAAATAATTAGAGATAACCGAACCGAACCAAACCGAAATAACTGGTTGATTAACCGAAAAACCAAACCGAAATAACCAAATTTCATCCAAATTATACAATTACAACAGTTTGATTCACTATATGGTTATAAACGGTTTGATTTTCCAATTTGGTTTCGGTTCGGTTCGGTTCGTATACAAATGGTTTGGTTTTCGGTTTGGATTCGGTTCAGGTTTCGGTTCGGTTCGGATAATTTACAGCGCTAACCGTAACCGAACCGAAAATTCCGGTTTTTCCATTTTGAAAACCGAAAACCGAACCGTAGGACTTATTAACCGAACCGAACCGAATTACCCCGGTTCGGTTCGGTTTTCGGATTATCCGTATCCGTGTACACCCCTAGAATCAAGGTTGGATTGAATTGATTCTTGTTTGTGGTTCTTCAAAGTGTCTGATTCTTGATAAATTCTTGGTAGCTTGAACACTTGAAGAAATTCTTGATATGATCATGTTATAGCGCAGAGATGATAGCAATTCGAATGATTAATGCACACGTTAATTCTTATTAAATCTCTCTATATTTTTAATCCTTGGTGCAAAGTCCTCTATTTATAGTGTGAAGTCCAATGTTCATTTGGCTTGAATTCGAATTGTATCAACGTCTATCTTGTAACGGATATATTTTCTGACCGATCTGTTGTGTCAGTATTTCATCTAATAAAATTGCTACCTTTGTAACGTTCGATTGTACTATCAGCTTGTTGGATGACTGACATATAAAACCGAGTTTCCTTATCAGTTTTATACTGAGATTATCACTTGTCAGTTTCTTGACTGATTTGGAGCATTAACTGAGATTTTAAATATCAATACTTCAGTTTTTCATCTGATTATTATTGACTTAATCAGAGTACACCATAACTCATTATCTTCTAAGAATTCATTGTCCTTATGATTCTTAGGTCTTCATACAAGATTTATAAAGTCAGTTCAGGTCACCACAATCTTGCCTGAAATCTAACTTTACAGTCTCGACGTAGTCTTCATAACTGAGTATGAACCCTCAGTTCTTCAATCTTCTATGACTGAGTCTGTGACCCTCAGTTCTTCGATCTTCTAGATAAGCCAACTGAGTCTGTGTCCCTCAGCGAACTTATCTTCTTCAGTTTCATATAGGTGTAGTCTGAGTCAGTTTGTTTATCTTGATGATTTCCAGTTTTCTAAACGACTTCCAGTTTTCAATTTTACGACACACTAACTATTACAGTGCTTGTCTGATGTAACTTATACAAATATCAGACTCTAGTAAAGCCTAAACATTCAGTTCTAGACATCTTTTAGCTTTTCACTATAACAGCTAGCTTCAGCAATTCATCAATGAGGTTAAGGTAGTACTTTGAATAATTATGATGAATTATAATCAAAACATAAATTTTATTTCCAACAGTAATGAATAAACAATTAAAATTATAAAATGATTAAGGTTTTAAGGCAAAACCAAAAAACTAAACGGATTCATATTTTAGGATAAAGGATTGTAGAGTATTACTCCCTCCGTTTTTTTTAACTGTCATTTTTGGAGAAAAAATAATAGATGTTAATCCAAGAAATGACTAACTTTAAGCTAAAAAGTGACCAGGTTCATTTAAAAAAATAAGAGTTATTTTTCTGCAAATATGACAGTTTAAAAAACCGGAGAGAGTATGTAGCCAGTACTCTTGTGCATACCTTTGCACAACATCGGTAAAAGCCTTCAATTCATCCAGTGTCCCGTAGGCATCATATGTGTTATCAAGTATAGTTAACAAACACAACGTTTTTGTGAGCATAATTCTAGCAAGAGAGTATTGAGGTTTGAAATACAGTCCAAGAGCGCAAAAGTATATCTCCACCAATCTATCTCTTGCATACGGATAATTTTTGATTAATTTTTCCCACCAACTGCAACAAGAAAAAACAAATTGATTTTTTTTAAAGGAAATCATCATGGTGGTGAGAGGATTTTTCACGATCCAAAAACCAAACAATATTTATAATCCACGAAACTCATATACCGTGAAACCACTCTCTAACCGGCCAAACACCGGGTCGATCGTAGTAGAATGGCAAAGAGTACGGGGTCGATCCCACGAGGAAATTGGGTCGAATACGAAACCTGTGTTAAAATCGGTGAACAAAGAACATGCGAAGAAGATAAACGATCGAAGCCCATACTAAGCTACGGCACGAAAAAGGGATTCAAAGCATGAACTAACGACAATAAGCAATCCCATCGACAAAAGATCGAAACAATCAAAGCAAAATCGAGAGAAAGCAAATCGACAAAGGGAACTCACAAAATCGACATCGAAATACATTAGATCTGAAAGCCCATGTCCCAAATCGACAAAAGATCCAGTCTTTAATCCCTATCGTGACCCGCGACGCGAAATCCACAAGCAATCGATCGAATACGCACCTTCGACTATCATAACAAAACTAAAGATCTAATCTAAAAGCATGGACCCAAGCCTTGATCCGACTGTTTAGATGTCAACCTGCATGACAGCCGCCGGAGCGGCTGGGTTGAGCACCTAAGCCGGCCTCGAGCTCAGTCCACGCTGAAAAAAATGAGAGTATGAGGCTCTCTTTCTATGGAGCCTCTTATATAGAGCAAAAATCGCGAGTTTGAGGTGGTGGGCCGACCAACTCGGCTCGTTTGACCTGTCTTCAGTAAATCATTAAAATCTCCCTGTGTATAGCTCCGAATTGAACGATTCAAGATGCATAGGAAAGCTCGTTCAATTCCCTACAACTTTCATGAAGACGACTTGACCAGAAAATGCTTCCTCGATGGGTCAAAATGCAGCTCAAAGGACCGGACTGGTGGAAACTGAACCTGCTGTCAATCTGCTGCTGCTGCTGCGATGTTTGAGGTGTATATATAGTCCAGGGTACTTGTCCGTACGGATAAAAGGCTATCCGTACGGATAGTTCATCATTTTCCAGTCGTCCGCACGGACAAAATGTGTCATCCGTACGGACAACTCTCTGGTTTTGCCTCCAGATTGCTCTATTTCTGACAGCTCTGCAGTAAACACTTCATAAATTCTTCATCCGACCTCTGATTGGGGTAATTCAAAAACCATTAGAAAGATATTTGAATTATCTACAACTTTCGTGAAGACACCATGACCAGCAAATGCCTCCATAATCGGTCAAAATGCTGATGAAGTGAACATATGGTGAGAGCAACAACTATTTCTCTTCCTTTTCTTATTCTTTCTTCTTCCTTGGCTCATTCTTGTACCTTGATCACACTTATCATCATACTTCTCGCCTTTCGGGCTCTCGAGACACCCTAGTCCTGCATCCATATGAAAACAACAAGCAAACGCATAACCCCGCAAACTACGGGTGCTCGGGAAAAACGAGTATAAAATGCTAAAATAAGGTCGAGTTTACGGAAAACCGACAGTCACTCGCCGTGCAATAAAACCTCATTTAATACTCAAAATAGGGTCTAAACTCACCCGAAACATGCCAGAAATGTGATAATCGTGGGCTGAACTATACAGAAATGTACTGTAAAGTTGGTTCCTATCAGTATCATAGCATTTCATGTTTTAATTGTTCTTCATAAACTTTCATGGCTACCGAAAGGCCAGAAAGCTCGATTTCTCCGTTAAAAAAGAACAATCCCAATCAACACCGGGAACTTCTCGTACCACAACAGCTGGTCGAGGCAAATTACAATACATGGAAACAATCCAAAATGATTGGTGTAACCATAAAACAAGAGGAGGGCCGGATGAATGGATGTTTAGCCAAACCAACATCAATGAATACTGAAGAATTCCAACAAGGGTTTTGATGCAAACAATTAATGCATATAATCAAGTCAAAAACCTGTTGAAGTTAATGGAAAGGACACAGCAAACTGGATTCTGCAAGTTCTCTAAGGCATTAGGTCAAACACCTATACACAAAATCAGTTAGAAGTTAATCAAATCAGTTAGAAGTTAGTTAGTTAGTTTTTACTTATTGTAACTGCTCCAAGCTGAGCTAATGCTGCTGCTACACTCTATATAAGCAGCCAGATCACCAATTGTAATTATCAAGTTGAATACCAATTAATAAAAGCTTGTTTCAGTTTTTCATTCTGTTTTGTTTTGTTCTCTGTTTCTGTTTTTATTTTTGCTTCGAGTTCTTCATCTTCAATTATGAAGAAACTCATCATGGTATCAGAGAGATGATCGCTTCCGCATCTTGTTTCTGTTTTTTGATTTGCTATTGATCTTTGAATCAAGATCGTTGTTCCTGTTTTCCTGTTTTTTCCATATCCTTCGATTTCTTGGTTGCTGGTTTTGCAACTATGGCTAATCAGAATAATCTTGTTGCTGTTCCTGCCGATTTGATTCTTCATCCTGGAGAAAGTCCAGCGTTCATTTTAGTTCAGCCTGTTCTTGATGAATCCAACTATCACAGTTGGAAAACTGCAATGTTGAATGCTCTTTCTTCCAAGAACAAGCTTGGATTTATTGATGGTTCTGTTCCCATGCCCCCAGTTGGTGATTTGCATTTGGCTCTATGGAAGCAAAACAACAGTATGGTCAAGGCCTGGTTATGAAATGCTGTATCAAAGAATATTGCTCAAAGTGTGATGAATTATGCAACGGCAAAAGAAATCTGGGAAGATCTTGCAGATAGATTTGGTGGTGGAGATACTGACAGATTGTCAGATTTAATGGATGAGATTCAAAGCATGAAGCAAGGGGATCTTTCAGTTTCAGAGTATTTTTCAAGGCTCAAAATCTTGTGGGATCAGTTAGTGTCCCTAACTCCTCCTCCTACATGTAATTGTGGTCAGAAGTGGTACCAAGAACACAATGAAAGACATCATGTTATCAGATTCTTGAAAGGCCTTAATGATAGTTTTTCAACTATGAAGTCTCAAGTTTTGTTAATTTCTCCATTTCCTACAGTCAAGAGTGTTTTCTCGATGGCTTTGAAACAAGAAAGACAGCAACATTATGGGAATACTGGTTCATCTGCTAGTGCTGTTACAAATCTTGGAAACAATTCCACTGGAGGTTTTGATAAGGGTGCTATGTTTACTCAAAACCAGTCTTCAAATGGCAATTTCAGGCCTTCAAATGGAAATTTTAGGAAGACTTACAACAATGGAAATCAGAAACCTCAGTGTACTCATTGTGGTATGCAAGGGCATACAGTTGATAGATGTTACAAAGAAGCATGGTTTTCCTCCAAATTTCAGAGGAAGAGGTAGAGGCAGATTAGCTTCAGTAAACAATGTTAATTCAGACAATGTTCAAGATCACATTGATCAAGATTCAACAATGGATGCAAAGGCTCCTGTAACACAAGAACAGTATCTGCAAATTCTGAACATCCTTAGGGCAGGTTCAGTGGCTCACTCTTCAACTCTGGATAATAATGATACTGGTTTTAATTCTGGTTTCAATTCAGTTAATTCAGTTGTTCTTGCTTCAAACTTTGGTCCTATGAATGCAGGTTTGTCTAGAGCCTTTACTTGTTTAGATTGGATAGTGGATAGTGGAGCAACAGATCATATTATATTTGATAAAGCTTTATTCAGTAGTTGTAAATCTGTTGCTAACCAGTTTGTGAGCTTGCCAAATGGTAAAGATATTGCTATCACACACATTGGATAAGTTAAGGTTAATCATGACCTGATCCTAGATAATGTGCTTTGTGTTCCTGATTTCCACTGTAATCTAATGTCTATAAGCAAGCTCATTAGATCTAGGGCATATAATGTGAAGTTTTTTATGGATTCTTGTGTCATACAGGATTTGATAACACTCAAGAGGATTGGTTCAGCTAATCTTGTAAAAGGGCTATACATTTTAAGGGCTGACAGTACTTGTTATGATTTTCCTGTTGTGCATAATGTGAAGTCTACCTGCAATCAAGCCTTGTTGTGGCATTACAGGCTTGGTCATCCTTCAGACCAAAGATTGAGAGTCTTAAAGAAGGACAATGCTCACATTCAAGTGCCTGATGGACGATTTGTGATATATGTCCTTTAGCTAAACAATCTAGACTTAGTTTTCCTTTAAGTCATTCTGTGTCCAAGTCATGTTTTGATCTAGTACATATGGACATTTGGGGTCCTTATAGGGTTGTTGGTGTTCATGGACATAGATTTTTCCTTACCATTGTTGATGATTTTAGTAGATTTTGTTGGATTCATATGTTAAAATCAAAAGGAGAAGTCAGAAATCTTGTAAAACAGTTATGTTTGTTGATTCAAACTCAGTTTAATAAATCTGTAAGGTGTTTGAGAACTGATAATGGTTTGGAATTTGATCTCCCTGAATTTTATGCAGAAAAAGGCATTATACATCAGACTTCAGTCATTAAAACTCCCCAACAAAATGGAGTTGTTGAGAGGAAACATCAACATATCCTAAATGTTGCAAGGAGTTTGAGATTTCAGTCTGATGTGCCACTGATTTATTGGTCTTATTTTATTTTACATGCTGTAAATCTGATAAACATTACACCATCTCCATTACTTAATAATAAGACACCCTATGAGATGTTATATAGTGTCAAACCTTCTTATGAAAGTGTTAAAGTGTTTGGCTGTTTAACTTTTGCATACAATTTACATCATGATAATAATAAGTTTGCAGCAAGGGGAATTAAATCCATATATTTGGGTAGTGTTCCACATGTAAAGGGATTCTATCTTTTGAACCTGCATACAAGGCAGATTTTTGTTGCAAGGGATGTTATTTTTCATGAACATTTGTTTCCTTATAAAGAAGGTAAAACATCAGGTAATATCCAGCATTTGCCCTTACCTGTTTTCTTTGATCAAGACATGTTTGCCATTCCTAATTCTGGTCTATCTTTGCCTTCACACACAAGTGACACTAATTCTGAATCTGGTGCTTATCAGCCTAGTAATGAAACAGATCATCTTCATAGTCCCACACAAAGTCTAAATGATTCTGTCAATAATATCAATCCAGAACCTGTGAATGATATTATTGATCAGGCCCCTATTGACAATGTAGATATGCTTGATTATGTAGAGGCATTGCCACATAACCAAGCAATCAATAACAACAGACCAACCAGAAATAGAGGACAGCCCTCTTATCTAAAGGACTATGTATGTCACAACATAATTGCTGGCACTTCACCTCATACCTTGGCAAAGGTAGACACTTTACACAATTTATCAAATTCTTACAAGTCATATGTTGTTAATACACAGGTTCTTACAGAACCCAAAACTTACAATGAAGCAGTTAAACATTCTGAATGGAGAGAGGCCATGGACAAAGAAATTAAAGCATTACAACAAACAAAGACTTGGGAAATTGTGCCATTACCTAAAGACAAACATCCTATAGGATGCAAGTGGGTATATAGGATAAAAAGAAACTCTGATGGCTCAATAGAATAATACAAATCCAGACTTGTGGCAAAGGGATACACTCAGCAGTTAGGGCTGGACTATCTTGACACCTTCTCACCTGTTGCTAAGTTGACTACAGTTAGAACTCTACTTGGCATTGCAGCATCAAAGGGATGGAATCTTCACCAACTAGATGTAAATAATGCATTTTTACATGGTGATCTCACAGAAGAAGTTTACATGGAAGTTCCTCAAGGCTTTAAATCTGAACCAGGACATGTTTGCAAGCTGATCAAGTCTTTGTATGGTTTAAAACAGGCAAGTAGACAATGGAATATCAAGCTAACCCAAGCCTTGCTTGAGAGGGGGTTCAGGCAATCTAAACAAGACTACAGCCTGTTTGTAAAAGGATCAGATAATGACTATATAGCTGTCCTAGTCTATATTGATGATGTTCTGGTGACAAGTCCAAATATGGAAGAGGTTAAACAGCTAAAAGGATTCCTAAATGACAGATTTGGCATTAAAGATTTGGGTGAACTTAAATACTTCTTAGGTCTAGAGGTGACAAGGTCTAAACAAGGCATTGTATTATCTCAAAGGAAATATTGTTTGGAGTTACTTGAAGAATATGGATACTCAGATTGTAAACCTAGTCAAATACCTATGGAAGCTTCTACAAATCTACACAGCAAGGATTCTGCACAATTAAAATCAAATAGCTACTACAGAAGTTTGGTTGGAAAGCTGATGTATCTAGGTTTAACAAGACCAGATATCACTTATGCTACACAACAACTCAGTCAATTTCTTGACAAACCAACTGATCTGCAATTACAAGCAGCTTACAAACTGCTGAAATATTTGAAGAAGGCTCCTGGACAAGGCATATTTTTCCCATCAGAAGACAACTTAGAGCTTAAGTGTTTTTTGTAGATTCAGATTGGGCTACGTGCAGTGATACAAGGAGGTCTGTCACAGGTTTCTCTGTGTTTTTAGGAGGGTCACTTATAAGCTGGAGAACAAAGAAGCAAACCACAGCATCTAGAAGTTCATCAGAAGCTGAATACAGGGCCATGGCAATGGCATCATGTGAGTTACAATGGCTTACATACTTACTGTCAGAATTCAACATTAAGCAAGAAAAACCTATTCCAATGTTTTGTGACAGCAAAAGTGCTCTGTATATAGTTGAAAATCCAGTCTTCCATGAGAGAACTAAACACATTGAAATAGATTGCCATGTGATAAGGGATAGATATCAACAAGGACTCCTAAAATCTCTACCTGTTTCAACAGAATTGCAGCTGGCAGATTTGTTTACTAAGCCACTAGACAAGACCAGATTTCAGACTTTATTAAACTCTTATCCCATAATTAATATCTACCAACCTAAGAATCCAGTTTGAGAGGGGGTGTTGAAGTTAATGGAAAGGACACAGCAAACTGGATTCTGCAAGTTCTCTAAGGCATTAGGTCGAACACCTATACACAAAATCAGTTAGAAGTTAATCAAATCAGTTAGAAGTTAGTTAGTTAGTTTTTACTTATTGTAACTGCTCCAAGCTGAGCTAATGCTGCTGCTACACTCTATATAAGCAGCCAGATCACCAATTGTAATTATCAAGTTGAATACCAATTAATAAAAGCTTGTTTCAGTTTTTCATTCTGTTTTGTTTTGTTCTCTGTTTCTGTTTTTATTTTTGCTTCGAGTTCTTCATCTTCAATTATGAAGAAACTCATCAAAAACGCCATCTGCTCATCAAGTGAATTTATCTTCAAATTTTGAAGAATTCTCCTTTACTTTTTTTTTTTTGGGTAATACGCATAATTGGATTCTTGACTGCGGACGTACCGATTTATCCCTAAATGGATCAAAAGTTCAAGTCACCCATATAAGAAGAGTTGTTTTATCCCCTGAAGATGTATGTTGTGTCCCAAAATTCCGTCTGAATTTAATTTCAATAAGAAAAATGACCATACATTCATCATATGTTACAATTTTTCTAAATAAATTGTGTATCATATATAATCTAAATTCGGGGAAGATGATTGTTACTGGATTTGAGGAGGGTCTTCACTACCTTTACCAATCCCAAAACGAAAAATGCTACCTAGCCAAAGCCTCTACCACATCTTTATGGTATAAATGTTTAGGAGATCATTCTCCTAAAATTACGTCCTTATTTCCTTTTTAGAAATTCAAAATTGTCACACAAATTCATGTTTAATTTTTCATTTGGCAAAACAAACATGGCTACCTTTTTCTTCTAGTTCCATTACCATTAAATCATGTTTTCAGATGATTCACGCGGATATATGGGGAGGGTATAGGGTACCAGCCATAACAAGTGCCCAATATTTTCTTACAATTTTTGATGACTATACTCATTGTACGTGGGTCTCATCTGATGTGCAATAAATATGATGCAAAAGACATGTTAATCCAATTTATTATTATGTCAGAAAATCAGTTTAATGCCCGTATTAAAATAACACGCAATGACAACAGGGAATAATAAAACTTGAAGACTTATATTCTAAAAAAAAAAAGAAATCATTCATCAAACCAGTAGTGTGGCACACCCCAAAAAATGCTGCAAAAAGAAAACATGGACATTAACAGAGAAATATGAATATATTGCATTGATTCATAACAATAATGAATATGAATACAATATTTGTAAACTAATTAATGATTAAGATACATCTATTCAAATATTACTCTATTTAAACCAAATAATCTATTCTAACAACTCTATTATAATTCAAATTCAAACAATATTATCTAAACAAACTATTGACTCAATTTTAATTGTCATTATCTCCAATACGTACGCACCCACAATCTAATGGTAATGCAATGAAATGGAGATTGACTCATAATGAATGAATCTTGTTTTCTTCACATGATGCCTGTAACAAACTTCTCCACATCAATCGGCAACAACTGTTTCATATCAACCTACTATTGCTTGAATCTGCAACGGATGACTCAATGAAGAGTCATGGAAGAAGTGATAGAGAGGAAGAAATATTTGGAGGAAAGATCATCCTAAAAATAGAAGAATTTCTAAATTGAGATAGAGCAAATCAACTGAGTGAAAATATAGTTGCCGATGAGAGGAGTGAATTGAGAGAGACAATCGATTTTGATTACTAGAAAGAAATAGAAAGAAAAAAAAAGAATAATAAAAGAAAAGGAAATTGATTTGGAATGAAGATTAACATTAAATAAATTTTCTTTGAAGATATAAGGAAATAGTTGTAGAGCGTTTGGAATGGACAGAAAAGAAATACTTTAAGGGACTATAATCATTTAAGTGATTAGATCGTCCATTTTTTTAATAAAAGAAAGAGGAAACACGTATTGCTGAGGTGAGGGAGATGAATAATAACAAGAGAGCAATTTTTTTGATAAAAAAATGTGAAAATATTTCCCAAAAGAATCTGACAGAAGGTAAATACAGTTCCAGAAAAGGTACCCAAAATTGTTTTATTTAAAATGACATAAAAAAGAAGGAAAAAATACGACATGAAATTAAAAAGAGGGAGGGGGGGGGGGGGGTGGCGAATGAAGCCTATAGATCAAGACAACAAAAGGAATCCATTTAAAAGAAGAAAGAAAGAGTGAATCAGCCTAAGAAGAAGAAAAAAACACAACGAAAATAAAAGTGATAAGAGGAGGGGAGTGAGGGTTCGTTTAGATTAATGATATGAACCCCCAATAAATTTTTTTTTGAAGATAAAAGGAAATAGGTGGAGAGAGTTTGGAATGGACATAAAAAGAAATACTTTAAGAGACTACAATCATTTAAGTGATTAGATCGTCTATTTTTTAATAAAAGAAAGAGGAAACACGTATTGCTTGGGTCTGGGAGATAAATAACAACAAGATTTTTTGGATAAAAAAGTGTGAAAATCTTTCCCCAAAAGAATCTGACATAAGGTAAATACAGATTGGAAAAACTACCCAAACATTGTTTTTATTTAAAATAGCATAAAAAAGAAGGAAAAAATACGAAATGAAATTAAAAAGAGGGGGTGAATGAAGCCTATAGATCAAGAGAATAAAAGGAATCCATTTTAAAGAAACAAAGAAAGATTGAATCATCCTAAGAAGAAGAAGAAAAAAACAACAAAAATAAAAGTGAAAAAAGCAGGGGTGAGGGTTCGTTTAGATTAATGATATGAACCCCCACCGAGATGAATTTCTTGAAGAATTGTTCAGATCTGAAAAATGACATTAGTCGAGTAGCTTTGGTACCATAACAGACAAATAAGAATAGATTGCATTGATTGATAATAATAATAATAATAATAATAATAATAATAATAATAATAATAATAATGAATAGGAAGACAATATTCATAGACTAATTGATGATATAAATCTATTCAAGTACCTAGAACTCTATTTAAACCAAATAATCTATCCTAATAACTCTATCGTAATTCAAATTCAAATAACATTATCTAAATAAACTATTGACTCAATCTTGTCATATTGATATTTGGTAAATATGGCACGTGCCCTCCTCATCCAAGCTGACCTTCCCACAGAATTCTAGGGTGAAGCCATTCCCACCCCCAGCTACTCTCTTGAAAGGTTAAAAGCCTTTTAAGTGTGTGCATGAAAAAAATACCAAATTATTCTCATCTCAAAACTATTGGCAACATTTGCTTTGTATCGAGACGTTGTGAAAGCCTTCTTAATTTTACCCTAGAGCTTCAAAATACATTTTTCTTGGATATCCGTAAAGATAAAAGGGATATGACGTTTTTGACCTAAGCAAAAAACATATTTTAGTGTCCATAGACGTTCAATTCTTTGAAGATATGTTTCCTTACCGACAACACCAAATTACTATAGATTCCTCGCCCTACACATCTTTTTCCCTTACGTTACTCATCCAATCATTGACATAGATATTTCACACTTTGCACCTGTAAATTCTACTACTAAAAGTACACAACCCACCAGCAATCCAATTCAA
Organism: Gentiana dahurica var. dahurica; assembly: GCA_024500145.1. NCBI lineage: Eukaryota > Viridiplantae > Streptophyta > Magnoliopsida > Gentianales > Gentianaceae > Gentiana > Gentiana dahurica. Next base: position 87,346,429 of record CM044901.1, on the reverse strand, counting down.
AATGATTCACTATCAACGAGAGAATTACGTCTTAGTGCCTTCTTGAGGGGCTTATTAAGATATTATATTATTTTGTAAGATATTTTAAATATTTTGCATTTTGTATCTATCTTTAGAATACTCCGGATTATTTCCAGAACACTCCATAACAGGGGCGGATCTAGTAAAGAGTAAAGGGGGTCCACGGACCCCGCTAAATGTGGTATCATCAACTCAAGATGAGTGGATGCAAATCCAAGAGCTTCGTATAAGATGTCCTCTCCATGAATCATTACGTGAGCAGATTCATAGAGATTCAACAGACCCTTTACATCAGTGCGAAGGTGAAAATTTTCAAAAATAAAACCAGTAAGTCGACAATGAACAATCATGACATTATACTTTCATGTGATCGTGTATCTTGTTCAAATGCAAATGCTAAGAGCTGAACTGCAGCAAGAATACTGTTAATATACATGAAACAAAATTTGATGAATAGTACTGTTGATGAATCTTGTTCAAACCAATATTTCTTTTCTCTTATAGATGATTTCGATTAAAATCACAGGACATAATTAATGGAAATTTCAATATCACTTCCAATATTGGGTTTGCGGTCAATATGTTAATATACATGAAACAAAATTTGACGAAGTCATTACAAATTTTAGAATGATCCTGAAGCACGTAGCTCATGGCGCTCCATTATCGATAATGTATCCCTGACATACTAGTAAAGGTATTTTAGTCATTTTAAAATTTATTTTCCTTTTTCTTTTTTCATTTATGTTTTCTTTTCCCCAAGTTGCTGAAAACCGACCTAAACTTTGAAAAACCTATAAAAATGGACTCCAAATAGCCTTAAGCATCAGTAGTTTTGAGAGTTCACGTTTTCAGAAATAAAAAAATCCTCTCGCTTTCCGAAGAGAGCCCTCCGGACAATTCCCCTGTTGACATGTGCAGAGCTCGTTTTGATCGTTCTAGGTTTGTTTTACAGATCAGAGTGGTGAATACGAAGCTGAACGTGTTCCAGAAGTTGTTTCGAATTTGGGTTCATCTTTTGAAGGTAAATTATCATCATCTGTCATTTAATTCGTATCATTGATCTAGTTTGGGTTAGAACACATAGTATTCATGTTAGATTGTCGTCCTTTTGTTCGAAGATTCACAAAGATTCAAGAATAATTGTTGCTTGTTCATAGCTAGTTTGTTGGTTTGGTTCGTTTAAGAGGTAATAAGTTATTCTTATCAAAAGGATCCGTTTTTGATTTAATGACTATGTTTTTAATTCGTTTTGGTATTTGTTTCTAGTTAATTGCATGAAACTTGACATGATTACGTGTTTAGGGTAGCTTCGGGTAATTGAATGTCAAGGAGCAAGTCTGTGGGGGGTGTCAATCATGTCGCTTTCCCAAGAGACCCCTGGGACATCGCACGTCCTGAAACTCCAGAGCTACTTTCTGGCCATTCAGTGTAATATATAGTGTTTTCAAAATGTTATATGGTTTCCTGTATACTTTTCTGTAAACCGTTTTTATGCGACTAGTAGAGATTGGATGGTAGTACGGTGTTGATATGGCCTTTGTATGATCACGTAGGTTAGAATATGACATTAACATAAATTTACACACTTTACATGCTCCTACGGGGTTTATGTGCTTGCCCAAAGACATTTAGCGAGGTAATTGTCAACTATCATTGTACAGTACAGTACATAGTACCATGGGTTTTTAAGACCTGTGTGAGGTATGACTAGTTGTATTAGCCATGTTTTTCTTAAGACATGTATTACACGGAGTATCATGGGTTTCAAGACCCGTGTTGGAGGTATGGTTATTCATATTAGCCATGTTTCACACCGTGCCCCCAAGCTAAGTATTTGGTGTTATGTAACGAAACCAGAATATAAAAGACAAGAAAAGACAAGAACGTGGATATGCAATTAATGTAATTGAACAAGTATAAATAAGATGAACTAAATGCAGTTATTACGCATGCTTTCCATACGTTGTTCAAAGTTGGATTTAAAGTGAGTTTTCTTATGTTTCAAGTTATGCTTAACTGTTTTGTAACTGGATGAAGTAAATACATGTTAGTCTCCCGGCATGTGACAAACATGAATCTCTCTTTTGATCTTATTTCTTCTTACAAAGATTATGCATGAGCTTACTCCTTTATTTGGAATAAGAAGATTTGCTAGTGCATGATGAGTTCGCTCATGAGCTTATAGAGAAATTTTAGGATGAAGCATGGAGTTTTCGTTTGTGCTTTAGTAGTATATTTTGGGAGTGGTTCTTTTGAATAAGGCATAGATGCCAAGTAGTAGTTGTTTTTTTTTCTTTTTTATAGACATGTTGGTTGTTTGGGATTTTAGTATTTATTTCAGTATTTCAATTATTTATGATGTTAGTTTGACAATAGTTGTAATCTGTTATGTTGGTTATTGGAAGACCTGAGGGTCTGTTTCCCGAGTCTTTTGTCTGTTTCCTTCTTCTGCTCTTTTCGTTTGTACTCTAATATGATGTAAGGTTTGCATGAGTTTTAGGGTTATATATAAAAGTTGATTTTTTTTTCTTTTTTATAGACATGCTGGTTGTTTGGGATTTTAGTATTTATTTCAGTATTTCAATTATTTATGATGTTAGTTTGACAATAGTTGTAATCTGTTATGTTGGTTATTGGAAGACCTGAGGGTCTGTTTCCCGAGTCTTTTGCTTGTTTCCTTCTTCTGCTCTTTTCGTTTGTAATCTAATATGATGTAAGGTTTGCATGAGTTTTAGGGTTATATATAAAAGTTGTTTTTTTTCTTTTTTATAGACATGTTGGTTGTTTGGGATTTTAGTATTTATTTCAGTATTTCAATTATTTATGATGTTAGTTTGACAATAGTTGTAATCTGTTATGTTGGTTATTGGAAGACCTGAGGGTCTGTTTCCCGAGTCTTTTGCTTGTTTCCTTCTTCTGCTCTTTTCGTTTGTACTCTAATATGATGTAAGGTTTGCATGAGTTTTAGGGTTATATATAAAAGTTACGTGCCTAACGTTCCATTTCAGGATAAGGATGCGGTATTCGGGAGCAGGGCATTACGGTAGGTAAACCTGGGTTTAAACACTACTGGGTTTAAACGCTACTGCTCTTTAATTTTTGAATCATAGCTTGAAAGTTGTTCTAAATTTTCCCTTTTCTCAGTCATGGCACGCGGTAAATGTCATACCCGCACTTTAGCTACGCATTCAAATCTAGTCCCTCAAGTATCGTCAAAACTAGCTCCTGTTGTTACGTTACCTCCACCTCCTCCAAGGACTCATGGGCAATATCAAGGGCATACTTAAGGGCACCCTCAACATCTTACATCAGGGGTTCCCCTTTGATCTTTTTCTGAATAGGCGGTAGCCTCAACACCATACGTCTGAGGTTCATTTTCGAGCTTATTCTGAAAGGCTTCCGTCATTCTCTTACTAGGTGCCTCCATCCTCCTCCTACCAGGGGCCTCCGTCTGCCTTCTACCTAGTTCCTCCACCTCCTCCACCCCTAGGAGGAAGACATAGACGACAAAGATTAGAGGATGTTCAGGAAGACATGGGAAGGGAGATCGACAGTTCAAGCTTCTGGGATGTCAGCTGGTACATAGACATGCAGAATTATCATGCTTCAGTGTTCACTGGTACATGCAGTTCTGAGATGGCAGAGTATTGGATCAAGGAAATAGAAAGAGTCCTCACGATTTTAGAAGTGCCACGAGATAAATGGGCTAGTTTGGGTGCATCGTATTTGAAAGAGGGTGCGCATAAGTGGATTGAAGAAAAAAGGCTACCATGGGACCTCTTCGAGATTGGCAAACTTTTAAATAGTTGTTCAATGAGATGTATTTCTCTTCGTTGACATGTTCGAAGAAGGCTGCAGAGTTTTTCAGCTTAAGGCATGTAAGCTTGTCAGTTCTTGAGTAGTTACACAAGTTCGACGAGCTTAGTCAATATGTCCCTAGGATGCTGACTGGCGAGAAGTTGATATAAAAGTTCGAAGTGGGTTATGCTATAAAGTCCGTGACAGGTTATCTGACGTTACTCATCATGATATGGAAGACTTGTTGATCGTGCTACAAAGGTTGAGAATATCTACAGGTTCTCTACAGTGCATGTTGGTGACAAGAAACCTTTTGAGGCAGGGCAAAAGAATAGGGCCCAACCTCTTACAAAGAAACCAAACCAGGCAGTCTCATCAATGCCTTTGTGCCTAAAGTTCTCCGAGCAACACCATGTAGAATGTAGGTTCGGTAAACCAATGTGCTATCAGTGTGGGAAACCCGGGCAAATATCCAGAGAGTGTCCCAAAAAGCGTGTTCATCCAGCTGCTTGATTTACACATTTGTTTATGTAGCATTTGATTCATGATTTGTCTATTTTAGGTAGTCTTTTTTTCTATAACTTTATAGAGTCCGGCTTGTGGACTTATTTTGGCAGTTGAATTTGATTAATATAAACATTATTTAAGAGATTTGCCTCTGTCTTTCTTGCGTTTTATCTCTTGTGTTAATCCCTATTTGTCTTGCTTGAAAATTAACCTTAATAATTCTTCATTTATTTCAGCACATGGATCGTGTACATTGTCCAGGCAGAGTTATCGTCTCTTCTTGGTATACTTTTGGGGAATGGTGAATTAAAGTACTTGGGGCTACCATATGTTATCGGCATATCAAAAAATAAGGGTTTTTATGTATATAAAAGAACTAGTCTAAAAGAAACTAATAGTCCGGAAAGGTAATTTTTTATCCCCTACTAGTAGAAGGTTTTAATTAAATCCGCCCTACATGCTTTACAATAATACATCATGCAATATAGTTTCTATTTCAGTAGTAAATAAAAAACATTTCAACAGTCCCAATGAGGTAAAGACCAGCATCTTAGTATTGTAATGGGTTGTCTTTAAGTGGTAACTTTTATATTGAATATTGATAATGCAACAACAATATGACCATGACCAAGTGCACAACATATTTTTAAAAATTGATTAGAACATGGGATATATTCATCCATATAGTTCCCATGAGAAACAATATTTTAAAAATATGTTGTACACATTTTATTATGGTATAAACATTTCTCCTTTATATTTATAGAGTTAATACGTGGATATTTATGGAGTTGTCTGCAACTAGGGCTGTAAATGAACGTCAGTATTCGATTCGATTCGCTGTATTCGGCTCGAAAAAAGCTCGATTCGAGTTCGATTCGAACCTTCGAACGTCGAGCCGAACGTTAGGTATTTGATATTCGTCTATCGAGCCGAACCGTATCGAACACGTTCGGCTCGAACTATTGTATATTTTAAAAAAAAAACTATATATATAAGGTTCGAACATGTTCGAACCGTTCGAACATGTTCGAACATGTCGAACATGTTCGAACTTTCGAACCCGAGCCGAACCTTGCTAAACTAAGGTTCGATCAGTTCGAGCCGAGCCGAACCTTAGGTTCGAACCTTTCGAGCCGAACTCGAACCCTGCACATGTTCGGTAGGGTTCGGCTCGTTTACAGCCCTATCTGCAACACAGTTTCATTTCAATTTGAAACTCTATATTTCAGATTCATCCACATAATAACTCCCATAAATGTTACCACCTAAGAATTATTCCTTGAAATGATCCATCCTCCCTAAACACACGATAATGCAACTAACTAATGCCACTAAGAGCATTTGCATCCCACGAATACTCGATTTACAATTTTCAATACACATTTCTAGTTTTCGAAATCCCTATTCAAGATGAAATGCATCAAATTCTTTATTTTACATAATATGCTAAAAGCAAAATAGTTTGACAACCGAGAATTCATAAATGCTTCACACACGAGAAACGCTTTAGCTATCCGGAGAAGATTTGTAAGTGGTAAGGAACTCCAATTTTGGGGTTAAAGATGAAAATCTCAGATAGAGTATAATATCAATGGGACCCCGATCCCCTACGGTGCAAAGGTGCACAGCGCGGCGTGCTGTGCATCAAAACGGCGTCGTTTCGATCCGAAACGACGCCATTTGGTTCCGTATGTATTTATAGATGAACAAAATATTATGTAATGCTTTTCTTACCTCCTCATGAGGCCAGTAAATAAAGAGATCATTTCGAGGGAAAAAAAAATTTATTTACCACTCTTGCAATTAGCTTAGAAGAACTTCCCAAGATTAGGTTTATGAAGTTTTTCCCTGTTTCTACCCCTAATTTATTGTAATTCCAAAAGATTTTAAATTTTACCACCGTTGTATGAATGATAGTTTAGACCTTATTAAATGGGTTCAAATAACATATAATATTCATAAATTTTCTTAATACCTATAAAAACTTAATAGTTATATTTTTGCACGATAAAATACCTACTTGTAGGAATGGTACGAAGACTTGAATAAAAACAAAGTGAGGTGTATATAAAGCGTAAGTGGTTATATCATTTTGTTTACACAGTAAAGAGCCTTGAGACAGATGAAAAAGCAATAAGTGCTTCTTGCAATGTATTTATAGACTTATTATAGCCGACCTTCGACTTCGAGGTGTATATAAAGCGTAAGTGGTTTCAAAAAGACTAAATTAGTGTAGAAATAGACGAAGAGGAATGTTTGTGCACAACGAAATATGCACAACAATATTTTTCACCGTTTATTTTTTGGGGGAATGAGAGAGAAAGACACAAATATTTTCCACCGTTTATTTTTTTGGGGGAATGAGAGAAAAAGACACAAACATTTCATCAATTAGGAAGAATGACAGCTTTTCGAAATTTTTACATAAATGACAAAATTATTTTTTTTATTTTTATTTTATTTTTTGGCGCATAAAAAAAAAACCACCAACAAACACTTTTTTTCTCATCCATTTTTTTGAAACACTCATATCTCTCAATCTAGATCTACAAATTTGAAAATTCTTTCAACAAATTTTTTATTTTTTCATGCTCTTTATTTTAAGACCACATTCAACTATTCCGACGTGATTTCAGAAAATCCGCTGTCGAAATTCGCTGTTGTTCGAAATTCGCTGTCGATATTCACTGATTTTCATGATTCACTGGGGAGATTTACTGAGTGAATTTCGACAGTGAATCTCAGGAAAAATGATGTGATTACATCGAACCAAGTCTCAAAACGAATAACATTAAAAAATAAAAAATTCAGTGAAATTTTTATCCTGTTTGGATTTCTAATTAAAAAGACATGAGTGTTTGAAAATAGAGAAAGAAAGAGAAAAAAGAAAATAGCAACAGCGTCCCACCCCAGCCCAGCGTCGGATTTTTATTTTTTATTTAATTATTATTTTTTTGTTGTCATTTTGGCTATAAAAATTATAGAAATTGTCCCTCTTTCAATAAAAAATGTGTGGCTGTCATGTTACGCAAAAATATTCCAAAAGCTGTCATTATCCTTAATTCTCCTTTATTTTTTTGGCACCATTTGAATCAATAGGTTCCAAATCATTATTAATTGTCCAAAAGTGTGTTGTGCACTTTGTTGTAGCTATTTTGTTGTGGCACTATGACTATTCATAGAAGAATAGAAGAATAAGACATATACGTATTAAATTAACAGGGTTTATAAATACAAAAATCCATTATGGTGTATTAAATAAACCTGTGAAACTCCAATTTCAAAACAAGAAAAAGTAAATTATCGAAATTTGGTCGCTCACGGATTAACGCACGCATACTGAATAGTTATTGCATCAGTTACTAGTCGCACTTATCAACAAGATATGGCAAAAAAAAAAAAAACAGACAAAATCAAAATCAAATAACATCCCAAAAAATAAGCGTCACGATATCCCATAACTGCTTACAGTGACGTAGCATGAAATTCATGGAATGACATTAATTCGTACAGTGAACTCGTATTCAATTAATGCAGTTACATTGTTTGCAATCACTCTTTAGAAGCTGTCAAAGCCCGACTTCTTAGTAAGGGTATTTCCATCTTTTTTGGAATTATGTTTTCTTTTCATAGTATTTTAAGGTTAATTAAGTTTTTCTTTTCCTCTAAGTCGCTTTAAAACAGACCTAGGCAAAAAAAAGCCTATAAAACGCCTCCATAGCCCTAGACTTCCCCAGTTTCTCAATTTTGAGGTTGTAAGAAAAGCTTGGGCCGTTGTCCTGGGAGATCCTCTCGGGAAAGCATACTAGACGAATTCTGGACAGCTCGATATAATCATTCTAGGTTCATTTCATAGATCAGAGTGGTGTTTTCGAAGCATTTCGGGTTGTAGAAGATGCTTTAGGTTTATAATCTATTTCTGAAGGTAATATCTAATCTTTTCGTAGTAGTTCTTGGCTTTGATCATAATTAGGTTAGATTCGAAAGGTAAACGTTGTTAGATTCATTGTTGATTTCTAGATTCCGCTAGATTTTGAAGTTAGTTGTTGTTCGGCTGGTAGATTGAGCTTGTCTTTCCGGTAAGAAGTTCTTCTTATCAACAAGTTCCGTTTCTAGTTTAAAGATTTTGACTTTAAATTGTTTTAAATACTCTTTTTTTGTTAAAGTGCACAAAACTAGAAAAGATTATATGTAGCCGGGTATCTGCTAAATTGTGTTTTCAGAATGTTATTCAGTTTTTATTTACTTTTCTGTAAACTGTTTTATGCGTTTTTTTTCGATTAGTGGATATAAGATCTGAGTTCGGTGTTTCTATGGATTTCGTATGCTCACATAGATTAATTAGGGACATTACCTGAACTTATGTGCTTTAGGTATTCCTACATGTTTATGGTTAGTTACTTTATAATGACTATAAGAGTGCCGTGATCCAGACCTATGCGGATTTATGACAAGTTTTATTACCCATGTCATTCCTAAGACGGTGTATTACCAGAGTACCGTGACCCAGAACCATGTTGGATGTATGGATAGTCGATCATTTCAACCCTGTTGCACCATGCCATCAGGATAAGTCACAAAACATAGAATATAACAGTCCAGACAAGAATAGGAATATTCCCGACATATAAGAAACATGAAGATGATAGATAAGAAATGAACATGCCAGTGGAGTACACGATGATAAATAGCTTATGTAAGTTTGATCAGCATGCTATACACGTTAAGTAAGTAATTAAGTAAATGAACAAGTAAGTGCAAGATGAGTTGAACATAAAGACATGTTTTCTATGCATTGTTCAACGTGGTTGTAAAATGGATTTCCCTATGTTTCAAGTTATGCTTAAAACTGTTTGTGAAATGGATGAAGTAGATTAATGTCATATCTCCCGACATCCGACAAACATGAATCTCCATTTTGATCTTATTTATCCTTTCTAGGTAGTCATGAATGCTCACTCCTTTAATTGGAATTAGAAGATATGCAAGTTATAGATGAGTTGGATGATGAGCATAAAGAGAAAGCATAGGCATAGAGCTATGGAGTTCTTTACGTATAATCAATTATCTTTTCACTCAAGTTGAGCAGTAATAAATGTCAACACTTGTTTATAATTTAGTTTGACAACAGTTGTAATTGGGTGAGGTAGTTAATGCAAGATCGTAAGTGTCAGTTTCCCAAGTCTCTTTCTTATTTTTTTTCCACGCGTTCGTTAAGTACTCTGGTATGACATGAGCCTTACGTGGGATTTAGGGTTTACACTAAATGTCACGTGCCAAACATTCATGTTCCAGATAAGGACCCGGTTTCCGGGACATGGGCGTTACAGAAGCATCGACACTATTCATACAGTGACTTAAAATAAAAATTCATGCAATAGCATTAATCCATACAGTCACTACAAGAAAAACACTTTTTTGCTACATTATTGTTTGCCACACAACAAAAAAAGTGTTGCTATATACATACTTTTAGCCACATGAGCGTGGCAAAAGAGTCTAACCAAGTACTATTAGCCCCATTTTTTTGTGTGTGTGACAAAAACTAGTGTAGCAATAGAGTGTTTTATTGGTAGTGAGTGACTAGAAATAAAAAATTCATGCAGTGATATTAAATCGTACATTGACTAAGAATAAAAGTTAATGTAGTAACATTCATTCATATAGTAACGTATTTTTCAAATAAACATGTGAAACTATTTGCAATCACTTTCAGATGTAGTGACATTAAAAGTAAAAAAATTGAAGGTTAATGTCACTACAAACATTGTGAGTGTTGTTCAATGTCACTGCATCGATCCGTTGAATTTTCTTAATTTGTTCAATAGTTCATTATTAAAAAAATGTGGTATATGGAGTAAAGGGTATTGTAGTGTAATTGAAAGTAAAAAACTATATGGATTAATGTTGAAAAGGATCCATTTACTACTTAATTTGGCAAAAAAGACATAGTAAAAAGACAAAGTATATAAGGACAAAATTGAGACTTATGATCCAATAATACTCCTAATCCATAAAACACGCATATGCTGCCAAAAAAAATCTAATCATAAAACATGCATATTCGGTAAACAAATTTCCACAAATCGGTTACAATTGTTGCTATCTCTTCAAAAACACCAAATTTGTCTTTCCACAAATAGATACTCCAATAACTACAACTTTTTAACAACGAACTATTGAACTATGTAAGAAAATACAACGAATAGCGTGACATTGAACTACACCCTATTTCATATAGTGTACAGTGTTTGCAGTGACGTTAACATTATATATATTTTTTATTTTCAATGTCACTATTTTTTAAAGTGATTGCAAATAGATTAACCTGTTTAATTGAATAATATGTCATTGTACGAATGAATTCTACTACATAAATTTTTATTCTTTGCCACTGTATTATTTGTCGTCACTGCATGTCTTTTTATTCTAAGTCATTGTATGAATTGAATCATTGCATGAAATTTTATTCTAAGTCAATGTATAAATTAGTGTCTCTGCTTCTAAAACCGATTGCAAATAGTGTAACCGCATGAAATGAATACTTCGTCCAGTGGCGGAACCAGGAAAAAATTTCGGGGTGGTCTTGGTATATAAACTGCAAACCTAAAAAAATCCGGGAAAAAAATAAAAAATGTTGGTAGTGGGATTTGAACTTACAACCTAGAATTATGAAGACTTAAAAGAGTTTGTTCTTAAACCACTAGGATATAAGGTCTTTTGTTCAAGAAAAAGACACATAACATACTAATATTAACACTACAACTACAATAATAAAAATTTGTGGGGGGGCATGGGACCATATGGGGGGCTTGAGACCACCCCGGGCATAGGGTGGGTCTGCCCCTGACTTCGTCACTCTATGAATTAATGTCATTACATGATTTATTATGCTATGTCATTGTAAGCAGTTATGGGGAAATTGTGTTGCTTACTTTTTGGGATTTGGTTTGATTTTGATTTTGTTTGATTTTTTATACACATCCCGTTGATAAGTGTGACTAGTACTACCTCCGTCCCATAAAAAGTGTCCATAACGGAAAAATGAATTGTCCCATGAAAAGTGTCCATTTAAATTTCCAATACATCATTAAATACATTTTTTCCAATCATACCCCTATTTTAACTTTTAATTTTCCATAATCCTTTCATATTCCAAAACAAGCATTTATGATTAGTTAAGGGTATATTTGTCTATTCACTTTTAAAATACAACACATTAATTATTTCCTTAATCTCCGTGTCCCACAAAAAGTGGACACTTTTTGTGGGACGGAGGTAGTAAATGATTAAATAAGGGTGCCTTAATTGGGTGCCAATATTTCTGTATTTTTTTGGAATTTGGTAATTCTTGTCTTTATAAACCCTCTTAATTTGATCCGGTCATATTCTCCTATTTCAATACTTAATTATTCCTTTCGAACCCACATCTGGATTAAGTAGGAAAATGACCTATTTACTACTATCTCCGTCTCATAAAAAAAGTCCATATTTTGCTTGGCACATAGATTAAGAAATCAATTAATATGTAGTAATTTAAGTGCTAATGGACATATATATTCATATCACATAATAAATGCTTCTATTGGAATGTGAAATGAACAAACAAACATTAAATGCAAACATAAGGGTATGTATGGAAAAAAAACATTAAATGGTGTATTGGTTTTGTAAATGGACACTTTTAGAGAGATTTTATGGTGCAACGTTTGTAGGAAGGTTATACCAAGTGGCATACATTAGAGCCTCTCATTTTTACTCTCTTTCACATAATACACTTTTATCGTGTGTGAGAGGTTAGAAATTATGAGTGGTTATAATGTATGTCACTTGGTAAAACCTTCCTACAACGGTTGTATTTTAAAATTTCACCATTTTTTATGGGACAACTAATTTTTAAAAAATGGACGTTTTTTATGGGACGGAGGTAATACTTAACGTGGGAAAAAGGACATAGTAAAAAAAGAATGCCTTATAAAGACAAAATTAAATTGATGATCCAATAATACCCCTAATCCATAAAACACACACATGCTGCCAAAACAAATACACCTAACCATATAACAACAGTAAAACAATTCCACAAATCAGTTATAATTGTTGATTTCTCTCCAATCACACGAAATTTGTCTTTCAACGAATAACATTCCAATCACCACATTTTTTAACAATGAACTATTGAACAAATTAAGAAAATTCAACGGATGCAGTGACATTGAACAACACTCACAATGCTTGAAGTGACATTAACCCTCCATTTTTTTTTTTACTTTCAATGACACTACATCTGAAAGTGATTGCAAATAGTTTCACCTGTTTATTTGAATAATACGTTACTATGCGAATGAATGTTACTACATTAATTCTTATTCTTAGTCAATGTACGATTTAATGTCACTGCATGAATTTTTTATTGTCACTGTATGAATTAATGCTACTTGCATGAATTTTTATTATTAGTCATTGTATGAATAGTGTCGATACTTCTGTAACGTCCATGTACCGGATATTGTGTCCTTATCTGGAACATGAATATTCGGCATGTGACATTTAGAGTAAACCCCAAATCCCATGTAAGGTTATTTAAGGGTATTGTTGTCATTTTTGTAAATAAGAGATTTTTAATGGATTAGTATTTTTTTAAATTTGTTTTAGAATTTTAATGGATTAGTAAATTGTTCTCGGTGAATTTTATGATTTATATTGCAATATTTCATAAAAATAATCCCCGTGTTTTAGTAATTTTTATAGAAAATTACGTATTGAATTAATAAATTGAAGAAATGGTTTTAAAGTTATAAAAAGTGGAAAACGTGCCAATTACGTGCTTAAAATAATGATTTTATGTTGGTTTGAGTTGTGTTACACTTTGGTATGCTTTCAATGACTTGCAGGTGTTAAATGCGTTTGGAAAAAGATGATTTGGAGATTTCCAGCATTCTGGACGGACGTTTGCAAAGCTGGACGTGCGTTTGTTGCCCATGCAAGCTGGACGAACGTCTGAATCACCAGACGAGCGTCCAGGAGGATATTTTAGATTCAGAGAGTTTGGACGTTGCATGGACGAGCGTCTGAACTGGCGTCCAAAGCATATTGAACTGGCGTCCAAGAGAATGGACGGGCGTCCGGGTGCCGACTTAACCCTAGCCGCCTCAGTTTTCTATAAATACATGCGATATTCCAACCCTAAAAGGATATAACTCACAGCAGCCGCACATAAGAGAGCAGCCGCACCAAAACCCTACGAAATTATGAGTTTCTTTCCCTCAACCGTGTCTTGGATCATCACAAGGATGCAAGGCTAAGCATACAACGGTAGAATAGCTGGAGGATACCACATCAACGTCACCACAACCACGAATTGTTAGGTTATCTTTATTTATGAATTCGAATATTGTATTTTATTTATCGATTGGTATTTGGATTGATTGTTAAGTATTGAGTATGTTAACAATTGTGGCACGAGCCACACTCAAAACCGTAACTATTCGGGAAACCCGCGAAATAGTAACTATGTTAACAATTGTGGCTCGTGCCACCCATAGTGGACGCTCGTCCAGTATTGAGTTTTTCTGTTTTCTGCTATTTTAGCCATTGGTCTTAGTTTCTGTTTTATAATTAACTTCAGCCTTAGTTTTAGGTAATATTTTGTGACATAATCGATACAATAACTGCACTTTAATCCGATAATTATACGATTCCCTTAGGACGACTCGGTAACACCCTATACTACGAGTCTTATACTTGGGGTGTTCCGATAAAATAAATTTAAAACTAGTTTTATCGAACAAGTTTTTGGAAGCAACTAGCCAAATGGAAATAATGAACAAGCAACTAGCCAACCTACAAATGAAGCAGCAAGAAGGACCAGCAGATGTGAATTACTTGGACATGCAGGCCGGGAATGTGATGAATGAGGAAGTGCATGCCATGGAGAACCAGAATCAACCTTTCAGAGGCTTCAGTCAAAATTCTGGTCAATCGAGCCACACTCAAAACCGTAACTATTCGGGAAACCCGCGAAATAGTTATTATACACTACCTGGTGCATCCAATAACCAAAGACCCCAAGGTAACTGGGCTCAAATGCAAAATCAACAGCCCACCTATGTCTCTCAGAAGAAATTTGATGAGCTAGTAGACATGGTGAAAACACTAGCCACCGGTCAAAAAACGATGGAGAGACAGATTGGTCAGATGGCTGATCAACAAGCGAGCAGACCTCAAGGAAGACTGCCTAGTTATACAGATAAAAACCCTAAGGCAGATGTCAATGCTTGTAATGCCATCACACCGCAATGGGATTATGGACAAGAGGAGGAGTTGAATGCAGTCACCCTCAGAAGCGGTAAGAAAGCTGGACCCGAAAAGTTATCGGGAAACGAGTAGCCCCTCCTGACGCCATGAGTTCAGGAGGGGGTAAGCAAGAGATAAATGCCAAAGAAAGCAACAGTGAGGAAGAGCTGAATGATGATGATTCTTCGGGGGATAGTGATGAGGATGCTGAGAAGAGAAGTCAGGTAGCGGAACCCCTGACTAAAAAGAAAACTGAGAAGTTTGTCAGATGGAAGGATAAGGAGGACGAAGCCATTAAAAGTCAAACTATAATCAATCATTCGAAAACCCTTCCTTATCCAGCAAAGAAAAGAGAGCATATCTTGAACTCTGACAAACAGTATGACGGAGTGAGAAAGATGCTTAGAGATACTATGGTGACTATGCCACTTGCTGAGGTATTAACTGAGATGCCTAAATGCTTTAAATATCTTAAGGATGCCTGTGGAAGTAAGAATAATCTAAAGGGAATGGCAGAAGAGGTGCTAAGAGAAGAATGTTCAACGGTTTCACAGAGCATTGCAATCAAGCGAGGTGACCCCGGACGACCTTCAATCTCTTGCATGATTGAAGGCCACACGTTCCACAATGTCTTATGCGACTCAGGGGCCTCTGTCAATGTGATGCCATTGAACGTCTGCAAGGGTTGGACAAAAGGCTAAGAGAGCGCCCCGTCTCTCTTCAGTTGGTGGACCAATCTAGCCGTTTAGCAACTGGTTGTGTTAACAACGTCCTTATCCATGCTAAACATTTAGTTTTTCCAACTGACTGGGTCATACTGGATTACCATTCTGACAAGGAGATGCCCCTGATTCTGGGCCGGCCCTTCTTAAACACTTCTGCCTCCACTATTGACTTCCAAACTGGCCAAATCACTCTGAGAGTAGAGGACACTTCCGTTACCCTCGAGCAAGGAAAAAGTTCTGCGAAAACCACAACCAAGGAGATTTCATTCATTGAAGCAATCTATGGAGATGAATCCGACCTTGATGAAGAGCTCACGGAGATAGGAGCCCTGGATGTTATAATTCATGAAGAAGGAAATAACTGTTCACGGGCCGTAGAGTTGTCTCAACAACTTGCGCACACTGAGCCTATGAGTGAACGGAAAATCTGGGACATTCCAGGGATGAGCAGCAATGATTTGAAGGAGCTCCACCAGGCAGACTTTAACCTTGCAGAGGAGGAAGTTTTAATGGGTAGTTGGGATGAAATAGATTTCTGGAGAGAAACTACCAATTGGGAGTTGGATGATTGGGAGCAGCTTGCAGAAGAGCTTGAAGAAGAAGAACTTAAGAAGATGGTTAAGCATAAGAAAGAAAAAACGGAAGCTGACAGGAAGATTCCTCTAGATGATGTCATTCAATACCTTTCTGGGGTTATACCTCAGGAAGATGAGGTGTTTTTCAGTCAACCGGTCCAAGCTCATAAGGAAAAAGGTGGTCCCTTAAAATCTAGTATCGAACAACCACCTGCTGACTTAGAGTTGAAACCACTTCCGCAGCACCTAAAATACATCTTCCTTAAAGGCGGTGATAAGTTGCCTTTGATCATCTCGTCTAAACTCGAGCCGGAGCAAGAAGCAGAATTAATCAAAGTGCTTGAGAAACATATCCTCGCGTTCGGATGGCAGGTGGGCGATATCAGAGGAATCAGCCCAGACGTGTGCATGCATAAGATTCGAACGGAGGAAGGAGCGAAAAAGGTCAGACAACCTCAAAGGAGGCTAAATCCGCACATGCAGGAGGTTGTCAAAAAGGAGATCATCAAATGGCTTGACATGGGAATTATTTATGCCATAGCTGATAGTGAGTGGGTCAGCCCCACTCAAGTTGTGCCAAAGAAGGGGGGAATCACAGTGGAAAAAAACGAAAAAGGAGAAGAAGTAGCTTTACGCCTCGTGACAGGCTATAGAGTCTGCATAGATTATCGTAGACTTAATGAGGTTACTGCCAAAGATCACTTCCCCTTACCCTTCATTGACCAGCTCCTCGAAAGACTGAGTGGTCACAAGTACTATAGTTTCCTTGATGGCTATTCTGGTTACTTCCAGATAGCCATTGACCCTAATGACTAGGAGAAGACCACGTTTACGTGTCCATCTGGCACTTTTGCCTTTCGCAGAATGCCATTCGGCTTATGCAATGCACCCGCGACTTTTCAACGGTGCATGTTAGCCATTTTTGATGGACTTATGGAGCAGTGCATGGAGGTCTTCATGGATGACTTCTCAGTCTATGGCGATAGCTTTGATGAAATCTTAAAGAATCTAGATATGGTGCTCCAACGTTGTGTTGAGAAAAATCTGGTGCTTAACTGGGAGAAGTGCCACTTTCTAGTCGAAGAAGGGATTGTTTTGGGACACAAGGTGTCCAGTGATGGTATTCAGGTGGATAAGGCTAAAGTAGAAGCCATTGAGAGAATGTCATACCCGAAGACAGTGAAGGAGGTACGAGGATTTCTGGGACATGTGGGCTTCTATTGGCGTTTCATTAAAGATTTTTCGACGATAGCAAAGCCGTTATCCAACCTGCTGAAAGAGGAAGTGGAGTTCTTGTTTGATGATGGGTGTAAGAAAGCTTTTAATTGCCTAAAGGATAAGCTCATAAATGCCCCTATCTTAATCGCACCTGACTGGACTAAGCCTTTTGAATTACTGTGCGATGCCTCTAACTACGCAGTGGGCGCAGTTCTAGGGCAGAGAATTGACAAAAAGTTCAGGCCGATCTACTATACGAGCCGAACTTTGAACCCAGCTCAGTGTAACAACACTACTACGGAGAAAGAGTTCCTAGCTGTCATTTTTGCTATGGATAAATTTAGAAGTTACCTTCTCGGGTCTCAAGTTGTGGTCTGGACAGATCACGCAGCACTACGCTACCTTATGGGAAAAGCAGACGCTAAACCAAGGTTACTCAGATGGATCCTGATACTACATGAATTTGACCTTGAAATTAAGGACAAGAAAGGTAGTGATAATGTTGTAGCTGACCACTTATCTCGCCTAGTGAACGAGGGTGGCGAAATCCCTAAGGAGATAGGCATTGACTTTCCGACTGAGCACTTAATGAAGCTAGAGACTGTGAGGCCATGGTATGCTGATTACGTCAACTACTTAGCAAGTGGGCATTTAGAAGAGATGACGTATCAGGAAAAGAAGAAATTTTTCAGCGACTTAAAGTATCTCGTATGGGAGGATCCATATCTGTTTAAAGTCTGCAAGGACGGGTTTCTTAGAAGGTGCGTTCCGGAGCATGAACAATTGGATATTCTAGAGCAATGTCATAGTGGTCCCGCTGGTGGACACTACGGAGCACCAAAGACAGTCACAAAAATCCTTCAAGCTGGTTTTTACTGGCCTACTTTGTTTAAAGATGCTGAAGCCTTTTGCAAAGGCTGTGATAGATGCCAAAGAGTAGGGAGACTCAGTAATAGGATGGAGATGCCTTTGAGGCCTATCTTGGAATGTGAAGTTTTTGACGTCTGGGGCATTGATTTTATGGGACCGTTCCCATCATCATGCTCTAACAAATATATTCTGGTCTGTGTGGACTATGTTTCCAAGTGGGTAGAGGCCATAGCCACCCAAACCAATGATCACAAAATTGTAAAGAAATTCTTGCAAAAGAATATCTTTACTAGATTTGGCTGTCCTAGAGCCCTTATCAGTGATGAAGGTTCGCATTTCTGTAATGCACCACTGGATAAAATTCTTGAGAGATATGGTGTCAAGCATAGAATTGGTACACCATACCACCCCCAAACCAGTGGCCAAGTCGAGGTGAGCAATAGAAGTCTTAAGCGGATTTTGGAGAAGACGGTAAATTCAAATAGATCCAACTGGAGTCTGAAGTTGGATGACGCACTTTGGGCTTATCGCACTGCGTTCAAGACCCCTATGGGTACGTCGCCATTTCAAATGGTTTATGGCAAGGATTGCCATCTACCAGTCGAGCTGGAGCACAAAGCTTACTGGGCTATTAAATTCTTAAACTTTGATAGCCAACTCTGTGGGGAGAAAAGATTACTGCAGCTACATGAGCTCGATGAATTCAGACTCAGGGCCTACGAGAACGCCAAGCTGAGCAATGAGAGAACGAAGGCGCTCCACGATGCAAAGATAAAAGATAGAGATTTCAAGGTAGGAGAGATGGCTTTGCTTTACAACACCAGATTACATCTGTTTGCTGGCAAGCTTAAGTCTAGATGGTCCGGACCCTTTGAAATTGTCGAAGTTCATCCGGGTGGAGCAATTTCCTTGAAAGGGTACAGCGGTCAACCTTTTAAAGTGAACGGTCATAGATTGAAAAAGTATTTCGGACAGCCTTATGAAGCACCTGAAGTCCTATACTTTCAAAAGTTGGTTGACATGACTGATGTGCTGATTTGTGATGAGATCCCATCCGACTTCTTTACTTCGGATGATGACATTATTGCCCTTAACCTTACAGATGCTTCTACCACGACCCTTACACCTATCAGTATGCCAGTGCCACAATTAAGCAACAACACGAAGAAGAAAATCAGTGCTGTCTGGATGGCTAAGTTCCAAGACTCCGTCGCGCACTTGACTTGTTGTTGCTGTGACCACACCGATGCTCTCCACTCGATTCCGATGAAGGAGCGGCCCTGATCAAACCAAAGTGGCCCGATCCGGGTTGACTTTGCTGACTCTGTCAAGCTACTGACATAAAAGAAGCGCTCCTAGGAGGCAGCCTAGTCTTTTAAGTTACTTTTTAGTTAATTTTTTAGGGCATTAGGAATAAAACAATGGTGATTTGTGTGTTGGTTATCCCTGTCCTATTTGTGAATGTTTTATTTTCCCATTTCTGCGTGCATTCATGTTTACTCATATACCCCTTGTACCCCGAGATTATATGTTATGTCGAGTGTTGCAGATATTGTTGAGCGGTTTTTGCCAGTTATCACTTTTAGTGTTGTCTGTTCGTGATACGAGCTGCAGCGGTTCATTCATGTTACGGCCTAACCACTGTCAACCTACAGCCCGACAACCACTTTGCAACAAGCTAAGTATTCTTTTCTTTCATTTGCACATTCTGAGGACATAATGTGATTTAAGTGTGGGGGGGTGTCTACATGATTTCATGTTATATTTATTGGAAAATGAGTAAATGTGTGGATTTCATGCCAAATTTAAAATTTTTTGTGAGTTACGAGCATATGATTGAAACAAAAAGGCTCGCTAGTTGTAGTTTCTTGACGATGATTGTCTGTAACTTCTGTGAGATAACTATAGCATGTTTTTACTGACACGAGATAGTATTCATTTCATACTCACGCAAGCCTTTGAAATTGAAGCGACATTTTTAAACTTGATCCATTCACTATCCTAGTGGTTTATCCTAGAGAGACTTGTTCTTAATAGTAACAGTGAACGTAACACCTAAATTCTGAACGTGTACAGTGAATATCTGAAGGTTTGAATGTGATAGGAAGGATATAATTTAAGGTTTGAATACCAATCTAAGATGAATAACATATGTTTATGTCGGATGTAGCTGCCGATGATTTGAGTGCGATAGGGCATTATCATGAATGTCCTATATCACTATGAGGCTCAATAGCTCCCGACTGCCTTATGATAGTAGTCCAGCTAGGGTGTTATCACGAAACATCCTATTGCTGGGAATGAGGGCATATGCTATAAACGTGGAACTAAGTGAATTTTAAAAAAAAAAGAAAAATTAGCAAATGGCAATGTGGAACGTTAGTAAGCATGGTTGAAAACTTAGTTATCTTCTGAATATCCCCAGTATAAACTGAATGATATGCATTAGAGATTATCCTAATAAGTACACGGGAAGACTTTGTGTGAAACGGTTACTGCCTATACCTAGGAAAGTCATTAGGATTGTTTGAAAGGATTTTTATGCGAAAGAATGGTGGAGATTGAAAAGGGCTTTCCACACACACACGGAATCTATCTCTATGGTGGTATTAATTGCTATCATTGTCGTATCTTTGGTTACGTGAGTCGAGAGCCTATGTGGATTACATGTACAGTGAGCCAGTTTTGATTGTTTTGTTCGGGACAAACAAAAAGCTAAGTGTGGGGGAGTTGTTCTCGGTGAATTTTATGATTTATATTGCAATATTTCATAACAATAATCCCCGTGTTGTAGTAATTTTTATAGAAAATTACGTATTGAATGAATAAATTGAAGAAATGGTTTTAAAGTTATAAAAAGTGGAAAACGTACCAATTACGTGCTTAAAATGATGATTTTATGTTGGTTTGAGTTGTGTTACACTTTGGTATGCTTTCAATGACTTGCAGGTGTTAAATGCGATTGGAAAAAGATGATTTGGAGATTTCCAACATTCTGGACGGACGTTTGCAAAGCTGGACGTGCGTTTGTTGCCCATGCAAGCTGGACGAACGTCTGAATCACCAGACGAGCGTCCAGGAGGATATTTTAGATTCAGAGAGTTTGGACGTTGAATGGACGAGCGTCTGAACTGGCGTCCAAAGCATATTGAACTGGCGTCCAAGAGAGTGGACGGGCGTCCGGGTGCCGACTTAACCCTAGCCGCCTCAGTTTTCTATAAATACATGCGATATTCCAACCCTAAAAGGATATAACTCACAGCAGCTGCACATAGGAGAGCAGCCGCACCAAAACCCTACGAAATTATGAGTTTCTTTCCCTCAACCGTGTCTTGGATCATGTTGGGAGGATTTTGCATCATAAAAACAAAAGAAAATTTATAAACCTATACTTAACATGCAAACTAACTCCTAACCGACCAAATACCGGGTAGCTGATAGCATAGTAGGGTAAGTACATGGTCGATCCACAGGGAAAAGGGATGTTGAATCCAATTTCACTAATCTCCTAAATTGTTACTCTTAAATGAAATAAAAGAAAGAAAGAGACATAAAAAACACAGAACAAATCAAATAAATCTAACCTAGAAAACAAAATAAAACAATCTAAACTAAAGACATGGGATCAAACAACCAATATACAAACCTATGTGATCTCAATCCTAGTTAATCTCATGATTTTAATTCAATTTGTGGCTTCACCTTTTCACGAGACATAAACCCCTAATTCCTTAGTGAATTTATTCTCAAGCTACGGATTCCTAATTCCTTAGTAAATCCAATTTATCAATCTCTACTCTCTCGTAAGTTGAAACTGATTTTCAATACAAAACTCGGTGTAGATTCAGGTTAACTCTCGTATTTTAGAATCTAACAACCTAGATAATTAATCGATTAACTTGTCATCATTAACGATTAAAAACCCTATCTTTCTATGGTGATCTAACGTTTATGCAACTTCCGTATTATAAACATCTATCGTGAACTAATTCCTCAATTTATTCACGTAGCCATACAAACCACATAGAAAAATACAAAAAGAACCAAGATCATGAATAAAAACTGGAATTAAATAAATCAAGAAGAACTCACATAGTCTCATACATTGAAGGATCCAAGAACGAAAAAGAAAACGTCTAATCTACTCCTAATCTAACCTCGGTTCACCCGAGCACAAGGCTCGGGTGACCGGCCTTCAAATCTCCAAGGTGCGGCTGCTGGCCTCTCTTTTGATGTGAAGAAATTTCTGAATGAATTAGGGTTTGGGGCTGCTGTGCTTTAAATAGAAAACAGAGGCGGTTGCTACAGTAACCTAAGTCGGTTCTGCTGAATACGGCGGTGGACGCTCGTTTACTCAACCGGACGCCCGTCCAGGATGCTTGGACGGAGACTGGACGCTAGTTTGATGAGCGTCTGAACTCTCTGAATTAGTTTCGACTCCGGACGCTGATTCACTTTATCAAACGCCTGTTCTGATCTGGACGCTCGTCCACCTTATTTGGACGCCAGTCCACTGTCGAAATCTTGATATTTCCATCTTTATCTTCATTGATTTCTTTCCTTATCTCTTTTATTCTTCCATATCTTTGATTGATCCTCTCTCATCTCGAAATTAGCTCTTTAGGATCATCTTTTCCATCATCAATGAGTATCTACACACGGATCAAAACATACCAAAGTGTAACATATTTCCAAAATAATATAAAATCATAATTTAAGCACATAATTCGATACGTTTTGCAATTTAACTATTAAAAACATCATTTACTCAATATTTACATATATAGCTCAAAATCTATGAAAATCATACGAATGTAGGGGAAATTGATATAGAAAATATATATAAAAATCACTATAATTTAGCCCTTAACAACACCCCCACACTTATCTTTTTGCTCGTCCTCGAGCAAAACAGAACAAAGATCAAGCTCGAGAGAAATAAACATCTATACAAATATAAAGTATATTCAATAACTTAGAAGTTCACCCGTGTAGTGTGTGCATAGCCATAATAAACTTCCACTAAGTTCCACAATTTGAAAGTTATTCAAACCAAAACTAGCCCGGTTTCCCATCTAAGTTAGAAATATTCAAAAATTATAACAGGCACTTTACAAAACATACATATCCCAAAAAGAAATAGTAGAGAATATCTAAAACATTTCTGACAGACTCAGAGGATAATCCCTACAACATATCCTTCAGTTTATACTGGGTATAAGATTAACGATAACTAAGTCCTTACTTATTCATAATAATATATTTCAATATTTTCACTTTTTCACACTTTTCTAACACACATCAGAATAAGCTTTTGCCCTCATAGCAGAATAGGACATTTCAAGATAATCCCCTACCTTACTCCAATCATAAGGCAGCTATAAACTGACTGTCGTGAGCTTTTGGTCATCATAGTGGAATAGGACATACGTGGTATACCCTACCTCACCCCAATCATCGACTAGCTTTCGACACACACAATTACAATTATGTTTACTTAGAGATTTCTGGCTGGCAATGGAAAAAATTATTTTCTAGTAGCACAGACCACTGAGCATAACACCTCAAGCAAACAATTTATTACTATTGCAAAGACTTAATCACGTTTCACTTATCACATTCAAACTTACAGATATTCACAGTATGTCATACTTTAATCCTAGAATACAAACTACTAAACTTTTCAAGAATTGTACATAAGCAAAGAAACATGCTATAATCATCAAAAATCTCCAACTAAAATGGGGTAGGCTTTCAACATTTAGCTCATCATTTACTATGGCATGTGAAAAAGAGTGTCGGGTGAAACAACTAAAATTACTAAATATACATAATATAGCAAAAATGATATAAACTCAAGCAAAGATATGCCTTTGTCTACTCGGGATATAACAAAAATTTGAAAATTAAGCACTTTTCATAGAAATACTAAAAATATGAGCAAACGAAAGTAGACACATAAATCATCTATCCCTTCCCCCACACTTAGATTGCAACTTGTCCTCAAGTTGTGCAGAAATAATAAATTAGAGAACTTAGCTGATCGGATGCTGGCAATTCTGGAGGAACCAACAAGAACCAGGATTGCTTGCATAGCTCAGTAGACTGTGGAGCATCACAGGTAAACTGAATACATCATGAAAGTGCACAATAGCTATAGAAAGTATCCTGCAGACTTAATTAGTGCAAAAAGAGTCTACGGGGAAAAGATTAGACTACATATATAAAGCACATTGAAAAAAATTTATAGAGATATTCAAATTATGCTCACATAAAGATGGAATACATATACATGAAATTATCACAAACTCGTAGGCTAGGTGCAACTACATGAAAATGTACTACAATGCAGCCTACATGATATGCAATAATAAAATAATGATGGCATATGGAAAACCAACAGTAACCATCATGAAAAAAAAACGAGGTAGTATTACGGAAACCGACAGTTAACTACACTCAAGAAAAATAAAAGAAAAATAGAAAAACAATGCAACTAGATGACATGCAACTAAATGATATGCATCTATATGATATGCAAAAATAAAAGAAAATAAAAGAAAGAAAACTAGCCCACTCATTTGCAACATGACATGTATAATAAACGTCTACCAAATAATGACAGGTTACGATAAACGACAGTGATGTTCATTACATGCAGTGTAGACGCGCCTTAAGACTCATCAAAGGTGATAGCATTATGGAAACCAACAGTTAGCTATACTAAACAGATATAACTCATATGGTTTCCGATGGTAGCAACAGAGAACCGACA
Source organism: Gentiana dahurica var. dahurica (assembly GCA_024500145.1). Taxonomy (NCBI): domain Eukaryota; kingdom Viridiplantae; phylum Streptophyta; class Magnoliopsida; order Gentianales; family Gentianaceae; genus Gentiana; species Gentiana dahurica. The sequence goes on along the minus strand of CM044901.1, from coordinate 87,321,638 downwards.
GTTACTACCCAAATGAGTTACATAAACAACAAGGAAGCACATAAGTCTCAAAGCTCACAAGATTCATCACAGCGGTATGTAGCATACGGAAACCGACATTAGCTACTAATTAACTATAAGAACAGTTATAGCTTACGAGAACCGACAGTCACTATAACATGCCTAGATGAATCATGCATATAAAAAATAATCAGTTATTTAACATGGATTCATAGATGGAAAGGTAAAAACATATAAGTTCAGGACATCTATGTAAACATCAATTAGCCACAGAAGCTCAGATTAAAAACATCCAAGTCAAATAAAGCATTAAAAATCGAATAAGTAAAAACTTTGGAACCTGGTCGTGGGGTTGGACGCTCGTCCAACCCTTTGAACGTGCGTTCTGAATTTCAAACGGGCGTTCACCTGGAAAGTTTGCACTGGACGGGCGTTCAATGGACCGAACGCCTGTCTGCCCCTTCGACACAGCAACCTGCAACTTAGTAAACGCAACCGCAAACCCTGGACTAACATCTTAAACTCATAGCAATTCAGATTAACAACTCAACAGCCACCGATAACTTTTAGCACAGAAGATTAGATTAGAAAACACACCAACATATACTTCACGTTTCATAAATTGAGTAAAAAACTTTTTGCACATTCTTAACCTACCGGTCATCGAAACACGGCAAAAATAAAAACTCTCAATTTAATTCACGCTACTTTTATTGAAAAAATACCTAAAAAGATACGGAAACAGAATCCTAAACCTAAACTACGAAAAATTTAAAACATGAAAACACTAGAAAGGGGGGGGGGGGAAAACGTGTTGAAATCTTCTGAGCCCAAAATGGAAGGGAAAACAGTGGATTTTGACCTCGAAAACGGTGTCGGATGGCCTTTGGCCGTCCACCACGTCGTCGGCGTCGGAACGAGCTTTCCGAATTGGGGTCCTACGCGCCAATCCGACACTCGAGCCGAAAGTTATGGCCAAAATAGTAACGAGTGCTAAAACTATCCCTTTTTTCCAAAAATTTGATCGTTAAAAACTTGAAGTCAGATAAATCAACCCTAGATGCCCCCTAATCAATGTAGGAACAAGAAAAGATGGAAACAAATAGATCGAAACAAGAGTAGACACTGAAACAGGAAAACAGACGGGCGTTCACTTTACTGGACGAACGTCCTCCTGAAAACTGAACTAGACGGGCGTCTGGAAATCCGGACGCTCGTATTAAAGGCTGAAGAACTAGACGGGCGTCCAGATAAAATGGACGCTCGTCTGACTGCAGAAAACGGGAACAGGAAACAGAAAAACACCAGGAAAAACGGGTGGGGAAAGCTAACAGGTAACTATAAAAGAAAAACTATGAAAAACCCTAGATCCTAAACTGTAATCTACCTATTAAAAAGTTGTAACAAAATAGAAAAGTTAACTCCATTAGATTCAACAAAACACCGATTCCCCGGCAACGGCGCCACTTTTGTTGGGAGGATTTTGCATCATAAAAACAAAAGAAAATTTATAAACCTATACTTAACATGCAAACTAACTCCTAACCGACTAAATACCGGGTAGTTGATAGCATAGTAGGGTAAGTACATGGTCGATCCACAGGGAAAAGGGATGTTGAATCCAATTTCACTAATCTCCTAAATTGTTACTCTTAAATGAAATAAAAGAAAGAAAGAGACATAAAAAACACAGAACAAATCAAATAAATCTAACCTAGAAAACAAAATAAAACAATCTAAACTAAAGACATGGGATCAAACAACCAATATACAAACCTATGTGATCTCAATCCTAGTTAATCTCATGATTTTAATTCAATTTGTGGCTTCACATTTTCACGAGACATAAACCCCTAATTCCTTAGTGAATTTATTCTCAAGCTACGGATTCCTAATTCCTTAGTAAATCCAATTTATCAATCTCTACTCTCTCGTAAGTTGAAACTGATTTTCAATACAAAACTCGGTGTAGATTCAGGTTAACTCTCGTATTTTAGAATCTAACAACCTAGATAATTAATCGATTAACTTGTCATCATTAACGATTAAAAACCCTATCTTTCTATGGTGATCTAACGTTTATGCAACTTCCGTATTATAAACATCTATCGTGAACTAATTCCTCAATTTATTCACGTAGCCATACAAACCACATAGAAAAATACAAAAAGAACCAAGATCATGAATAAAAACTGGAATTAAATAAATCAAGAAGAACTCACATAGTCTCATACATTGAAGGATCCAAGAACGAAAAAGAAAACGTCTAATCTACTCCTAATCTAACCTCGGTTCACCCGAGCACAAGGCTCGGGTGACCGGCCTTCAAATCTCCAAGGTGCGGCTGCTGGCCTCTCTTTTGATGTGAAGAAATTTCTGAATGAATTAGGGTTTGGGGCTGCTGTGCTTTAAATAGAAAACAGAGGCGGTTGCTACAGGAACCTAAGTCGGTTCTCAGTAAATACGGCGGTGGACGCTCGTTCACTCAACTGGACGCCCGTCCAGGATGCTTGGACGGAGACTGGACGCTAGTTTGATGAGCGTCTGAACTCTCTGTATTAGTTTCGACTCTGGACGCCAGTTCACTTTATCAAACGCCAGTTCTGATCTGGACGCTCGTCCGCCTTATTTGGACGCCAGTCCACTGTCGAAATCTTGATATTTCCATCTTTATCTTCATTGATTTCTTTCCTTATCTCTTTTATTCTTCCATATCTTTGATTGATCCTCTCTCATCTCGAAATTAGCTCTTTAGGATCATCTTTTCCATCATCAATGAGTATCTACACACGGATCAAAACATACCAAAGTGTAACATATTTCCAAAATAATATAAAATCATAATTTAAGCACATAATTCGATACGTTTTGCAATTTAACTATTAAAAACATCATTTACTCAATATTTACATATATAGCTCAAAATCTATGAAAATCATACGAATGTAGGGGAAATTGATATAGAAAATATATATAAAAATCACTATAATTTAGCCCTTAACAGATCATCACAAGGATGCAAGGCTAAGCATACAGCGGTAGAATAACTGGAGGATACCACATCAACGTCACCACAACCACGAATTGTTAGGTTATCTTTATTTATGAATTCGAATATTGTATTTTATTTATCGATTGGTATTTGGATTGATTGTTAAGTGTTTTGTTAGATAGGAATATCAATGAAACCGCATGTTGATTTGAATTTGTATGGAAATATAATTCAACAATAGAATCTTTCCGATCGATACAATTAATAATATCTTGAGGAATCATTTGTTCTTAATTGGGTTATATAATTTGGGAAAAAATTGATGATCTTGTGATGTATGTTAAATTGTTTTGCTTGGAAAAGAAAACAAAATCCTAGAGATTGAGTTAAAGGAATTTAATCGATTTTGAGATTGATCATACCAATAAAATCGTATTTTGATCATAAAATGGTTGTGTGATTGTTGTGTGGTTGATTCTAGTTGTTCTACTGTTCTTTTAATTCTTTGATAAATCAAATCGTTCGTTATCAACTTTTATCGCTACGTTTAGTTATTTTAAAGATTCGAGTTTTTACCTGTTGTTTTTTCTGCATATTTCTTTCCCAGAACAATATCAGACGCCCGTCCACCCATAGTGGACGCTCGTCCAGTATTGAGTTTTTCTGTTTTCTGCTATTTTAGCCATTGGTCTTAGTTTCTGTTTTATAATTAACTTCAGCCTTAGTTTTAGGTAATATTTTGTGACATAATCGATACAATAACTGCACTTTAATCCGATAATTATACGATTCCCTTAGGACGACTCGGTAACACCCTATACTACGAGCCTTATACTTGGGGTGTTCCGATGAAATAAATTTAAAACTAGTTTTATCGAACATAAATCACCGACAAAGATGTGTTTGACATAGATTACGACTCTTCAATTTAAATGGATAAATATCTATATCTATATAATAATATGTTTTTGAAGGTGTCTAAAATCAATTACCCGATTACCCGGACCAACCCCGCCAATTGACCCATTTTTAAACCCGTTTCATAAAAAAAGTTTGCATTCAATTAATTTTCTCACCAACATCATCCCTTAAATTACTCTCTCAAATCTCTCATTTACTCCCCCAAATCTCTCATTGAATTTAAAACTAAATTCAAATTTCAGAATTTAAAAAATGAGTCTTTATCACCACCTTTCATCTTCATCCCTATTTATTTTTTGACAGCACTGTTCAATTATTGTTTAGTTTGTTTTGATGTAATATTAATGTTGTTGTTGTTGTTGTTTTGTTTTTTTTTTTTTTTGCAGCATAATAGTCTTTTTGTTTTCTTTTGTTCTACTACCGCTTCTCTCCGCCGTACCTGCTTATAACCACCATCATCCTCCGGCTAAAATAGTTATTTAGATTCTGTATTCAAAATGTGTAACTTCTTTCATATAAACTTTATATTTTGTTTATTTCAATTAAATTACCAGATTTCTTAATATACTCCATGAATATATATTTTTGAGTTTTTTTGGGTTCCAACTATCTATATCATGTTCTCATTTTATTAAAGTCGATAGAATGTGTACTTTCTTTGATATACTGTTCTTTTTCTAATAATTTCGATGTATTATTTGTTTTCTTTTATAGTGTATCCAATTTTTCTCTTTGTGTTTTTATTTTTATCTATTTATTCTTTTGTTCTCTTCAACAATATAATTGATATTTTGTTGTAATGCCTCAATAGTAATAGAGAGTGAATTAGATAAAAGTATAGAACAATTAATGTACCAATAGAATAAAATACCAATGCTAAATCAACATTCTTTTGCCACCAATGTAAAAATCATAAGAACGGGATGGAAATTGCTTCGTAATACTCACATGAAAAAGGAAACAAATAAAATTGATGTAAACGAAAGTCAATCGATCAACTCCCGGGTTACAAACAATGTAGAGAATAAAATAGGCACTCCCTTCACACACAAAAAAAGAAACGAGAGAGAAGGAGACGAAGATTGAGTAGTGGAAAGGATACAATGCTCTAATAATTCTATAAGAGGATATGCAAAAATAATTATGGGTGAAATTTCAGGGGTATTGAATTTGAATATTGAATTGTTGATTAAATAAATTGAAGTTTAGGTATTTTTTTATTTTTGAAAAAATGATTGAAGGACTGACAATTTTGTAGGAATGGTAGGCGAGATTGCCGGAGAATTTAGGGTCGATGAAGTAAATATCAATGTTCAATTTTGAATGTCAATGAGCATTCGGGAATAATAAAAAAAAATCTGGTACGCTGAGGTGCCTTAAGCCGATACAGAGCGGGCCACAAACTAAAAGAATATTACAATATTTAAATACACATAAATATTTGAAATTGGTGTACTTATACTTTATATCTTTATATTCATATTGAACTGTAATGTGTAAGACTATGTTTATTAATTATAAAGTTAAGTTTAGTAGATATAGATCGAGTGTGATAATATTCTGATTCGTATTTTCAATTTCCTGCTAATGTTTTCCAAACCATATAGATAGATAGATACAATTATCCTACTCAGGTAAAATTTTGTTTTTAACGAAGACGAAAGCTTATTTACTAAACTGACACCTTCTCTTTTGCCTCAAGGGAGGCTTGAAACCCTGACCTCTTGGTCTTCGGGCCTCGATTTTTATCCCCAGGGTAATGCTTCATCGGTTGTGCTACATAAGTTTGAATAGATTCGGTATTTGTGATAAATAAAATTTATCTTTTATGTACAATAAGAAACGCTTCATCCTCTTTTACTATTGTCCAACAACTATGATGAATTAAAAATAATGTTTTTTTTTTCCGTAACTTTCAAAGTCCTACTTATTAGAATTTATTCTATGACAATACCATTGCGTTTTTTATTTTTATATTTATAAACTTACCTCCCGTGCATGATGCACGGGTTATTTGGCTAGTATTAATATGTTTTCAAAGGTGTCTAAAATCAATTACCCGATTACCCACACCAAACCCGCTAATTACCCACCCAAACCCGCATCATGTATTAATGCTTAAAATTTTATTCGAGATCCACATTTTAGAAAGAAAAAAAATTTCACTAAAAAAATTTTAATGCATCTTATTTATTTCTTTTGACCATTTTGAATCTAAAAAAAATGTGCGCCAAAACGGCCATTACTCTCATTTATTTCTTCACAAAAGAATCATTTAAAAAAATTACAACATATTTAATTAATGATTCACACAAATCATTCTTTATTCTCACAAAGAAAATACACAATTCACTTTAAAAAGTTATAAAAAAAAATACATACACCCATTGAGTTATTCTTAGGCTAATTTTTTAAGATAAAAAACTAAAATTTTAATGCATGGTCTTTATTATTTATTGCGTGATTCACATAAAACATTCATTCACAAATTACAATGCATGGAATTGTTTCAAAAATTAAAATTTGAATGCAATTTATTTATTTCTTTTGACCCATTTTGTAACAAAAATAAATGTGCGCCAAGAAGATATTACTTTCATTTATTTCTTCACAAAAAAAAAAACAAAAAAAAAAAACAAATCACTAAAAAAATTATAAAACAAATACACTCATTCAGTTTTTCTTATACTAATTTCCTAAGATCAAGCAATCTTATTCTCTTATTTTTGACTCATTTTCAAACCAAAAAAAAGTGCACCAAAGAATTATTTACATCCCTTAAATAAATAAAAACACCTACACATCACCACTTACAGTCTACACACAAATCATCTGTCTTGGAACTCCATTCTCTACAAATCACAAGGTAAAAAGATTGTTGAGATCTTCGTACACGTTTGTTCTTCACGCCCATCAACATCACATTCCACAAATCCACCATATAATGCATTCGTGTTGAAAGTTGATTGGGGTGAGGCTTGCGCTCATGCTTACAAACGACTTCATCATAAACATTACCACCATGTATAATGTTTTATTTCAATACCTGTTATCTATCCATCTTTTAATATTATTGTTTGGATCTCATGATATTCTACTAATTACGTCCGGATATTCAACTATCATTTCGGGTGCTTCATAACTTCGACCGGCTTCGGTGGCTACGAGATATCAAGTTCCTCTTTTATGTACAATAAAAAAACACTTCAGCATCTTTTATTATTACCCAATGAATGTAATACGATGACTTAAGACGTGTGTTTTTTATATTTCATAAACTTTGAATTTCTCTGAATTATAATGTATTGTATTACACTATGATTGTGTTAAAATGTTTTATAAACTAACCATCCCGTGCATGATGCACGGGTTATTAGGCTAGTGAAGATATATTTTGGGATTCGTTAATTTAGGTAATTACTACATCTGTTTCAAAATATAAGTCATCCTAGGTATTTTCACACATATTGAGAAAGTGGTTGAATGTCATGAATTTGATGGTTAATGTCCTTTTGACTATCATTAATGCAATACTCCCTCTGTTTTTTTTATCTGTAACATTTCATAATTTACTCTTTTTTTATTTATCTGTCATTGTACATTTCCAATGCATCATTTATTACTTTTTCCTCATTTACCAATAAAATATTTACATCTTCAATAAAAAAGACACATTTCCAATACTAAAAACGTATTTACCAACAAAGTATTTACATCTCCAATAAAAAAATACATTTCCAACACTATATTTGAGACATATTAATTACTTTCTTAATCTGTGTGAATCTTCTCTCTGCGACATATATAAAAAAAACGGAGGGAGTAGTTGTTAAGTAATGAAAAGTTGTTGGATTGATAATAAATTAGGGTTAAAATAGAGAAAAAAGTAATAAATGTTGCATTGGTAATGTATGATGACTTATATTGTGGGACAAAGCAAGAAGTGTAGCTTATATTTTGAAACGAAGGTAGTATATAAAATATAGGATTTGATTGAAGGTGAATTATTACAAGTAATTAATGAATTACTTGCGAACTAATGTCTTCCACATAGTTAGGCTAGCAATGGTTACGGCCAATGTACTGAGTTCTTTGAACCATCATCAATTTGATTCTCAACGCTGAACATTCTTCTCTTTTTTTGAATCAAGTTATTCTTCTTTTCACGGTCACTCCCTGAAGATGCGTTTGGACGTCCTCTAAAGCTAGCATGTGATTTCTCACAAGCTACCTTGTTTCCTTTTCATGAAGTTGCCTTCCTTAAAATTATTTTCATGTGATTTATCATGTTTATTAAATTATTTCGTCTTTCACAAGGGTATATGTTTCATGGCTCTATTGATGGTTCCTTGCTCCATATACCTTTGTAGATGTGTCCCTTTCCACAAGTTCATCATCCGTGTCTCCACCAACTGCTTGTTCTTTTATGACGAAGTTACTCCTTTATAGATTACTTGCCTAAAGCTCTACCTATACGATTAGGACACAAAAGTTTTCAACCTGCGAATATAGTGTTGAGTTATAGCCACAATTGTTTCTTAATTCCAAGCAAAGCTTCTCTAAATCTGCAAGTGAAGTTTTTGTATGTTCTTCCTCAGAAGTTTGACAGGTGAGGGTTGAGAATCTATTTGTAAGGATACACATGTACTTCAGTACAAACATGGATTATTTTTAGGGTATGAAGTGAAGGTGCAAGATGAGGTTAGCATTTGTGTTTTTAAAGATTTTGTGTAACATGATGAGTAGTTGTGGTTACTTTCTCACAGACATCTAGGTACAAATGGAATGCACAAGCGCCCTTAAGTCACAATGTAGTTTCAAGCAATAAGATGGACGTGTAATGCTAAAGATAACGTGTGACCTAAGTATGAGGGTACGTTAAAGATAATCAATTACCTAAGTATGGGAGTACGTTAAGGATAATCAATGTGAATGGACATTTCCCTAGTGGTCAAATGTATAGGGTTCTAGAAGCCGGATGGTTTACCAAATGGTGATAGCTAATAAATAATGGGTCCTATCATACTTAAGATGATAATCGTTAGTGTTGGAATCGAAAATATTGTCACTGATGGTAGATAGAGAAGATAAGTATTAATGACCGAACTAGCAAAGTATGTTTTAGGAATATCAACAAAGATACGCCGAGAACGGCAAGAGCTGGCAAATCCAAAAGCCTGGCCCATATACAAGCCAAATAACGGATGCGACCTGCAGCACCCATCTCGGGCAGAGCCCGGCCGTAAGGTAATATAAGCTCGCCTCAAGACTCCTCGGCTCTTGTCATCAGCTGAGAAGGAAAAAATCCTACCAGCATCCAGCTCTGTCCACAGACGTGGGAGGCCGACCTACCCGCTCCCCCAACTCGCTATTCATGAGCTCAAATAAAACCCGTTAAGCAACAGAATGGCACACAAGGATAACAGGCACAAAGCTCGCAGCAGCCTCAACATATGCCCGCCCGACAAAGCTCGTCGAACGAGATACACATCTCCTTACCGCCCTCTGTAAACACCGACTATATCATCTATAAATAGCTGTGTCCCCTCACACACCAGAACTACGTTATTTTTGCTTGATCCCTTACACTCAAGGGTATGTAGGCAGCCATCTCGGCTCAGCCATAGTTCCCCCCAAAACATCCCATTTTTATTGTACTTGATCTTCATATTGTTCTTGAGACTAAATGACATAAAACATACAAATTTGCACCTAATTAGCTAGATATACACCGCATAATCTTGTTTGTGATAATTCCGACATTATCAGTTGGCTCCGTTACCGGGAAAATCGACATTTTCAGCATTTTCCAGTCAGATTCATGGTTGTTTTTGGATTTCCGGCGGCCTACAACTGCACAACTTTTGCTTCATGCCGGCCTTCACCGGAATCCTCATCTAGTTCATTTGGATATGCAGATCTTCAATGAGATCTCCATCAACAAAATGAGATTCGAGGAATGTACGACTGAATTCCCCCATCAGATTCATAAGATTTTCTTCAGTTCCAACTCGGATTCATCGGACTTTCATCGTGTTCACCATATTTCCTCCAAGATTCATCGGAATCTTTGGACACAAAGAACATGCCTACTGAAACTAGGTCGACGAGCGTTTTCGGAAAGGACGGTTTCCACCTGCTGGGAAAAGGAAGGGTAATCCGAATCTAGACGTCTAGAAGCCTCAGGCTGGTCACAACACCGCACACCATGACCCCAACGACCGACGATCCTCTGATCCACCGGGTGAAGACATTCATCCGTATGACACACGGAATCACCTTGACAGCAAGGCCAAAGAAACTCTGGCCCCATCTCCGAGATGGGTAAAAGGAAAGAAATGGCTAACGGTCTCAACCAGCACGCTCGTATCAGCCGTCCCCCGTGAGGAGGGGGAAGCATACGACTAGCTCTACGCGAAAGCATTGTTTGCCCATGCTACTTATACTGAAAGGATCCATCAAATAAACAGAGAACTCATCCGCCTCGTAAATCCGATCCTCCTAATCAGTGAGTTCGTCCCACCGCTGGGGCACCCAATATAGACGGTTATGTCAACCTCCTAGCTCGGTCATAGGATCCTCCCTCCCATCACACCAATCGAGAGAGGATCGTTCACTCCACGACCAAGCGACCTGAGGAGCGTCGGCTCATTCATGAACACCTAGGTCATATCCTTGAGCAGCGTCGTCTCATTCATGAACACCTAGGTCCTATCCTTGAGTAGTGCGATGATCAGCAGGAATACGAAAGGAGTGACGAGGCCCAATCTGCTCGCAGGAGCGTGAAGGCTGTTGGAAGTAGCGCCCGAAAGACAATTTATGTAATTGTTTTTAGAATTAATAAATGACAAATTTATTCTCATCTTATTATTTGCTTCGTGCTTATATATTATACACTGCTGGAAACCCCAAGTTGTATCATATGTAGCCATATAACTTAGTGTGTGTCACACATGAGGATTAAGTTTATGGTGATACATTTGAAATATTAGTCTGTGGTGAAGTTAATCAAAGTATGGGGTCTATTGATTAAACCACCATTAATGCGCCCAGAATACTTTATGCTGTCACCGTCTTATCCGGACCGTCCACATTGGTTGTCTAAGTGGGGCATTTATATATGATGAGAGTCATATAGGACTGGACCGATTTAATATGAGTTTCTCATATAATTCCGTGATTGAGAAATCTTATTAAGTCACAAGATGATCATATATGGATTAACCTTAACCTGAAGTGATTATAGACTCCTACTGATTTCAAGATAGGGTTTGATGTGTTCGTTAAAGATCGCTAAGAGGCGCGGTCCAAATCATTTTCATGTTGGCACTATTCTGGGATGAGTGAGAAGTGCGTGTCTCACAGATATGGAATCCATTCCTTCATGTGGGAAGTAGAAAGACAATCCCCTTATTTGTTAATCCTAGAAACTGATCGATCCACGGAGTTCGTATTAGTTATGAACTAATTGATCACTAGTGGGTTAATGGTAAATAAGAATAAGATGTAATGAAGAAGGTTTACGGAAATAATCCTGCTTCATTATGGATAGTCTATGGAGGGTTAGTCTGTATGTAATGATTATATCAATGGACACTTATCGACTCGTCGTTTTGAGAATAAGTTATATCTATAATCGATAGAGTTCAGTTTCGGATTTATGGTGGCGCGTAATTCCGGAATTAATAAGTTGAGTAGAAATATTCTGTTCGATGAATATTTTATTCAATTTATTGTAGCTACTGGTTATAGGTCCATGGTCCCCGGGTTGGCTCCTAACACGCGAGTGTTTTCTCGTTTTATGGAACCTCGAGAATAAATTAAATAGTTGGTCTATTTAATGAATATGCGAATTTTATTTATTTGGTAAATAATATGTAAAATAGAAAAGACATTTTCTATTAAATTTAATGACTATATTGGCACCACTTTATGTGATAAATTAGAAAAAGAAAATTTTCTAGATTATTTCACATGTGTAATTAATTAATTATCTATTTGTTGGATAATTAATGGAAAAAAATTAAGAGATTGATTTTTTGGGAATTATTTGTGGCAAAATATCTTTTTCTTATGGAAATAGGTAATTGTGATGTGAAAATGATAACTCTTTTGACTAGTTATTTTCCTATATAAAGAGAGTTCCTCCTAGCACAATACACTTAGTAATTGGCGTCACACATCAAATAAATAGGAAGAAAAATTAGTTTATTGCCTTAGTCATTAATAGAAGAAAAACCTAGGGTTTTTTCATGGGCATATTCGAGAAGGTTCTACGGCGAGGATCGACGTCCACCAGTCGTCGCTAGAAGATACAATCCGGAAGACTACGGCTTCTCCCTTGGTCGATTATTTCTCATCTCTCTCCGGTTTGGGTAAATCTACTAACCTTCTTGTAAATATTAATTATTTATGCGAATCGAATCGTGGTAAAATCGCATGCGAATTTTATTCGTAGCTTCCGCTGTGCAAAATCGAGTGTCTCGATCGGTGCTGTGAATCAGATCTGACGATCCAATTATGGATCGGATCCGGATTCGGGTTTCTGTATATCCAGCAAAGGCAAAGTTGGGGGGACCAATAGGGTGAAGTTAATCGCCGAACTGAAGGTTCCAGGATAGCGGGTAGCTTCAGGCGCTATGACCCAAACCCATTTGAAGAACAAATCACCAAACTCAGACAGGTTGAGGAACTGCAGAAAGCCAATAAGGGAAAAAAAATGTGTCATGTCTTGGGGAACAGATGTCTTCAACAAACAGAGCTTGGACACCGCGCCTGAACGGTTGCGTTACCCACCTTCCAAAGCTACACCAGGATTACTTGCCTCTACGATTGGCTATCGTCATTCCAAATCAAAGTCTCTCTAGCGAGCAGAAATGAATCCGCGTGGTGCGTAGCCTTTGTGGGCGCTATGCCAGACAAGGAAACATCTTGGGTATGCAACCTGCCCGCCAGGTCCATCTACTCCTGGGACGACTTACGGGCTAAGTTCATCACCGAATTCAAATCAGCTGGCCAGCCGAAGAAAACTCAGTCTAATTTATATAAGATCCAACAGGGCGAGAATGATTTAGTTCATAGCTACTAAGAGCGGTTTAACAGAGTGTACGAAAAGATGAGAGGACTGAGCGATGAAGTCGTGATGAACAACTTCTAGAGTGGGCTAGCGAGGGGCTACCTAAAGGACGAGTTTGCCCACCGTCAACTAGAGAACTTGCAAGACATGCTCGGTGCGGCCTGAAAATATGGAATTTCTGAGCCACATCCATCTTTATCCTTTAACAAATGAATGGCTAAGACCGAGCCCACTCCACCCAAGGAGAGTGCTGACCGAAATCGGGACCTCAAGAAGCTTGAAAAATTCACAGAGGAATACTATACTTCACTCAATGCTCATCTCGCCTAAATCATGTACGAGGTTAAAAATGACATTTCCGCTCCTCATCCAATGAGACCTGATCTGTGTATGAGGCGGGACATGACCAAATACTGTGACTACCACAGAGATCACGGTTATGACACCGAATCGTGCAAACAGCTCAAGAACGAAATTGAAAACTAGTGTTCTGCGGATCCGTCAATCACTATAAGAAAAATAGGAATGACGACAGGGTCGAGCCTCCAGCCTGCCCCACGAGATGAGAAATTCACTAAGTGTAAATGGGAAATAGGATTTGCTGGCCCATTTTGTTCACTTTATTTATTATTATTTACGATTTTTATCTGTTCAAATTGTAAACGCTCGACTCCGCTAGTTATAAGCCAGGGAAAGCCCAATATTATCAAAAAGTTATTTAAACACATCCGTGTAAGCCTCGATACGCTTTGGTCATTCTTTTTTACACAAAACCAATGAGCCACGCATCAACCTCATTATGCTTTGATCATTTTTTTACACAATTTACACGTGATGGTGAACATAACAAATGGACTCCCATCCCTCCCTACTCTAAACTCGGCCCACACAATCCTGAGAAATCATAGGTCCAAAGCGGTAAACAGGACGACTATGCAATTATGCCCACAACCCTGGTCGCAACAACTTAGCATCTATTTTCGACAAGTTCACTCATTGCACCCATCGATCTTATCAAAAACAAGGGGCCCTAATAAATCAACTCGATGCCCTATCACTACAAATAAAGTATTGAGCTCAGAAATTCGAGAAATTCAAGCAAGCAAAAGGCTGATAATTAGCAGCAAAAATAAAAGTTTTACATACTTAATGTTTCAAAGCACGAAGGCTAGCAAAAGTTTCAATGTAAAGATTTGAAAAAATAACTACTAAGGCGGAGTCAGATCAGTTTCAGTTGCATCCCGGGCATGCTCACCAGATCCCCTTCAAAAATACCCTGGTGATCCGACGTGACCTCGACCCCTTATCTATCGCGTCCACCAACATTGCTAGATTGATAGGATCAACCGGGGGAGAAACCCATGGCTCAACACCTCTGCTCTACAGCCGCCCTGAATGATATTCCAGATCGGCATCCTTGTATGGCACCAAATCGAAAAATTTCCCAGCCATCCAATTACGCTAAAGGTGGAGCCCGATCCTCCGAATCTCTCAGCATGCATAGGGATATAGGAAAAATGCATTGGTCAAAAACTTTTAGCTTGACGGCAAGCTGTGCCTTCTTGTGTTCCTTAAAGGCTTAGAAGTTAATGACTGCTTGCTCCGTGGCATTCCGCAAACTTCTCGTGAAGCTCGTCAGTTTCTGCCCTCTCATCGGCTAGCCTCTTTTAGGCCACCTCATAAGCCACCCTCAAAGAATCCCACTCCTTTTGCCTTACATCGAGCTCTCTGGACTATTCGCTAACAAGGTTGGTCAGGGCAACCTGCATATCTTATAGTGCAATTCTATCATGATTTGCTTTAGTAAGCTTTCTCTCCAGCTTGCCTTTGACACCAGCAGCCCACAATTTTTCAGAGCTCAGCTCACCGTTCAACTCAACATCATTCTCCTTATAAAGCTCACAGCGCTTTGCCACCTTCTGGCGTTCTTTGACAACCTCCCCTGCATTAGCTGAAAATTAAAATGGGTAAGTAAGATTTTAATGAAAAGCAAACTAATCGAAAGAAAGAAAAATACAAGAGACCAAAAGGCATACCATGATCGATACCACTCCAACAAAACCATACAAATCGTTAGGGTGAAGAAGGAAGCTGGTCAACTGATCCGCTATTACAACACGGTTGGCCATCCCAACCCAGTAGCTACATCAAGAGTGGACAGGTCTAGATTTCTCAGTTTGGGGACGCCCTATATAATGATAGCAACAACGAGTTTGTCTTGAGCCTGAGTCTCAGGTTGTCAAAAGTTTTCCCTTAACCATATGGGGCCGTCCTCGGGGTGGAAAGGGAGGACGAGCTGCAGCGTCAATATGACCAGGTTAATTCTGTGTAGAACGTTGACCAACCTCGGCAGTCTACGTAATAGGATCCTTGCCACGTTCCTTGAAGGGCCCTCATACACGGCCTGCACATGCCTATCAGCAGTAGGGGTAGCAGATTCCGAGTTCAGACTTTTGGCCGCGGTTGAGGTATTTACTTCACCCATCATCTTATGCTTCTTCGCGTCTGAATTGACGTCATCAGAGCTCTCCAAATCGATCACCCATTTGGCTTGGGTCGACCTTCGAGCCAGTTCCCGAATAATAATACCAGCGTCACAACCTCGCTTTCGACTTGCTTGATGACTAGCCACGCTGGTAGCTGGGTCAACCTCACCTGAGCCTTTCACTATTATAGGCGGCGTAAAATGCTTCATCAAGGCCTTGATATCAAGGCCTTGGCGAAGCATTTTCGCTCACCTGAGCCTTTCACTATCACATGCCTCCTCTTTTCAAATCACAGCTGCGTCGGGTCCATGATATCTGCATAATTACAAAGCTATCAGTTCACAATGCGAGCACCAAACCTAAGCTACATGATATAATCCCTAGCGCGCTATGCATGGAAATTGTACTTAGTGAAACTCACAAATATTATGGATGTAGAGCGATATCAAAGAGGGAAAGCAAAAGATAGTTACTGGGATTCGAACGCACTGATTTCGATAACCACAGCAATATTCATAATCTGTTGGAAACTCCCCTTCGTGGCAGGTAGCAAGCCAATCGGGGTCGGAGGTAAGAGGGGCGATATGAATCAGAGGCTAAACATATGGTACTGATAGGCCTGATATGCCTACCAACACGTTATAACACTCGTCAATACCTAGGAGCCTCCAGTTGAAAACTCTTCGCTGGGTCCTTCTGTTTCAGCCAAGGAGCTTCACCACCTCAGCTTTGAAGCACTTATCAAAGTTCGGAAAATCCTTGCCTTCAACTTCATACTATCAGGCACTTTAGCCACCTTATCCAAGTATCTGCAAAATGGCTAGCCGCCGCGAGATTCAACCAACAAACCGCGGTGATTCCATAAGTTCACTTTGGGTGGGAGATTATAAAAAAGCTTCAACTTGTTGGTGGGGGTCCTTACCGTAACCTGCCCATTGCTCTTATTGACTTGGAAGGTGCAGAAGAAACCCTAGCTATGTGAGGGTCGACTCCAAACCCAATATGATCCATAAAAGCAAAAATGATCCTTGCCGCCCCCTAGGCCAAGATTGGAGGGTAGAATGTCAACAACGTTCATAAAATCCACAAAAAATGGATTGAAATAGTGGCCGCATCTCGTTGCACATAGAATCAAAGTGGAGTAATAGGCGGTCATGGTTGTCTCGATAACCGACCCGGGACACATCCGGCCTATCAAAAAGCTTGAACCGGTAATTATCACATAGTTGAAATCTTTGCAATAAAACGGCTGGTGCAACCTGAGGATCTGGTCTCTTCACCCTCCACTGTTCAAGCACCCCATCATCGAGTTCTTCTTGCTGAGCTTTTTCCTAGCTCGACGTCCACCCGGCCAGTTCACCCATCACATCCTGCCCCCTGGTCCACAACCCGCTCAGCGTCCCCACCTCATTCAGCCAGATTGACACATCTGACTGACTCACTAATACTTGCTACATTGCCTTGGTCCGCGGACATCCTGAAAAAAGAAGGCGAGGTGAATTATCAAATCACTCAAACATAAGGTTGAGCCAGGATGAGCGAGTTTGTCCATCCTGACACCGCGCCCCTCCCTCACAGGCATAAAGGAGAAAGAAAAACCTAACCCTAATCCAATAAAAAGATGGGGCAAGCCTAAGAAAGCAGAATCGTGGTGTGAATGGGCTTCAAAAAGGTCCTCTGACACAACAACGATAAAAATGGTAAATAGCTGGGAAATCTTGCCTAAAAAGGGGGAGAAAGGCATGGATTCCACGGGACGTCCCAGAGTTTGTCTGCTCAAGACTCAAAAATATGAAAAAACCAAAATCAAGCATGAACATGCCCTTATTCGGTAATAAATACATGATAAAACAGAAACCAAAAGGGAACTATGAAGATTACCTTGTACCGACTGAGAAAAGCAAATAATGAACCTGAAATCGGTCCGAATAACCTTGCCGGAAACTTCCTTCACTCTCGTGAATCTTGATTAAACAGCCGGAGACCTCAAGGCCGATGAATGTTGCAAAAACATAAAAATGATGAGAGTTTTCCCTATTTATGGAGCCCATGACGGTTCGAATCCCGGAACGGGCGACAATTCAAATTTGGAAATTCAAAATTCGAACCAAATAATGACGGCGGTTGGTTTCAGAGTGGGGGACAATCATTAAAAAGTGTTAGACGTTACAACTTGGACATGGCAATTGACACCTCCAGATCTGCAACTTCAAGCCCAAACGCTTCAGCACGACCTCATGATGCCTTACGTGTTCCAACATGGCACATTGATCTTCTCCGCTTCAGCACGACACCAAATGCGGCATTACGCGATTTATTTGGTGCATCAAGACCGAACGCTTCAGCATGACCTTAGGAGGCCTTACGCATTCCAGCATAGCACAATAAGCTCGTCCGCATCAACACGGCACCAAATGCAGCATTACGTAATTTAGCATTGACGCATCAAGACCGAATGCTTCAACACGACCTCATGATGCCTTACGTATTCTAGAATGGCACATTAAGCTCGTCCGCTTTAGCACGGAAACAAATACGGCATTACGCGATTTATCATTGATGCATCAAGACAGAATGCTTCAGTATGACCTCATTATTCCTTACGCATTTCAGTATGGCACATTGCGCTCGTCCTCTTCAGCATGACACCAAATGCAGCATTACGCAATTTAGCATTGACGCATCAAGACCGAACGCTTCAGCATGACCTGATGATGCCTTACACGTTCCAGCATGGCACATTTTTTAGCATGGCGCCAAATGTGGCGTTATTTAGCATTGACGCATCAAGACCGAACACTTCAGCATGACCTCATAACACCTTACGTGTTCTAGCATGGCACAATGAGCTCGTCCACTTTAGGACGGCACCAAATGCGGTATTACGTGATTTAGCATTGATGCATCAAGATCGAACACTTCAGCACCACCTCATTATGCCTTACGCATTCTAGCATTGACACATTGAGTCTGTCAGCTTCAGTACAGCTCCCCAACTACGCTCACGAGCCCTACACTAACTTAGCAGGTTGCTCCACATCATTCATCTGGGCATACGGTATGTCAAGAAGAGCTTACTTCATGACTTATCTATAAATAAGTCACAAAGTAGATGGCCATTGATACGTCAAAAATGGCAAGAGCCCGCGAATCCGAAAGCCTGGCCCATATACAAGCCCAATAATGGATACGACCTACAACACCCATCTCGGGCCGAGCCCGGTAGAAAGGTAATAGAAGCTCGCCTCAAGACTCCTCGGCTCTCTTCATCAACTGAGAAGGAAAAAATCTTACCAGCATGTAGCTCCGTCCACAGACGCGGGAGGCCGACCTGCCCGCTCCCCCATCAAGCTATTCATGAGCTCAAACAAAGCCCGCTTAGCCA
Source organism: Gentiana dahurica var. dahurica (assembly GCA_024500145.1). NCBI lineage: Eukaryota > Viridiplantae > Streptophyta > Magnoliopsida > Gentianales > Gentianaceae > Gentiana > Gentiana dahurica. The sequence goes on along the minus strand of CM044901.1, from coordinate 87,302,778 downwards.
CACAACGGCACACAAGGAGAATAGGGATAGAGCTCACAGTGGCCTCAGCATAAGCCCGCCCGAAAAAGCTCGTCGAACAAGATACACGTCTCCCTACCGCCCTCTATAAACACTGACTATGTCATCTATAAATAGCGGTGTCCCCTCACACACCAGAACCATGTTATTTTGGCTTGATATCTTACATTCAAGGATACGTACGTAGCCATCTCGGCTCAACCATCATTCCCCCAAAACACCCATTTTTATTGTACTTGATCTTCATATTTCTCTAGAGACTAAATGATATAAAACATACAAATTACACCTAATTAGCTAGATATCCACCGTGTAATTTTGTTTGTGATAATTCCAACATTATCCAACATGTATGATGAATGAAAATTGGGATAAACAGTTCCTTGTAAGTTAGCACTAAAAATAGTTTGGTGTAGTGTGATTGAAGTTGTAATGTGAGTAATGGACTATGGGAAGCCTTGTTACTATTTGCCTAAGAGTTGGCATCGGATGATAATGATAGTAAGGTTGATCGGAGTGCGCAACAATTGGGTTGAAGAAGTGTAGGTCTTAGCTAGTTTCGAGGACGAAGCATCTTATAAGCAAATAGAGTTGTAGAAGATGCTTCGGGTTTAAGATCTCCTCTAGAAGGTAAAATTCTAACATTTTTGTGGTAGTTCTTAGCTTTGATCTTAATTAGGTTAGATTTCCAGTATTCATGTTAGATTCATTTATGGTTCGTAGATTCGCGTAGTTTTGAAGGATTGCAGTTTGGTTTGTAGATTAGGCGTTAAAAAGGTAAGGAGGTTTTCTAATAAAAATGTTTCCCTTTCATTTCAAGGGTTTTGTCTTTATTGTTGTTTTTCGTAAAATTATCCTGAACTGAACATTATTATGTGTTTTGCCAAGTAATTTTTGAACGAAAATTGGAACAGGGACTCAGTGACGCCGTATCAACGAGCTGAGAAGTCCATGAATCCATTTATTTTGGATTTTACGTGACAGGAAAGTCTATTTTGTAGCTCAAGTATGTTTCATTTAACCTATTCTGCATAATATTTTTAGTACTTAAGTGGCGTATACGATTAATGAAGATATTTTGGTTGTATGGCGTTTCTATGAACCCTTTTAGGATCACATAGAATATGACTTGAACGTGAACTTATGTGCTTTGCGTGCTCTTTTGTGCTTTATATGTTACCCAGATAGTTTTGATGACGTGCAGTTACTTACCTATGACATATTATAAGAATAGTACGATCGACCCACGTATCATGTTGGATGTATGACTAGTTTTAATTACCCATGTTACAACTTAATGTATTATATGAATTCCGTGATCTTACGTGCAACATATTACAAAAATCCTACGGCCGACCCACGTATCGTATTGGATGCATGAGAAGATCATGATTAATAATATAAAAATATGTTGTGTTACTTTGTTATGACTGTTTTGTTTAGAACCAAGCATTTTCTGAAGAGTAATCATGCATGCACATCAATTGTGTCATAACGGATGACACAACCAAGTCACTTACGATTGATCATGATGTAGTACTCATTGTTTATGATTCACTTTCATCATGAACAAGGGTAGGAGGTTTGGTTGTGACACCGGTTGTGACACTGTTGTTATACCCGTAACATTGCCCTTTTCCAAATAAAACACATAAAACTTAAACTAAAACTAAAGAGCAATGTTACAACTACAATCAAGTTAACACAACTAATGACAAACTAGTTTTACATCTAAAGTAAAGTAACTAAATGGTTGGATCCAAAAAAAGTTCTAAAGAAAACACTATAAAAAAAAGTACTATATTGGTATGTGCTCGATTGTTGTGCCGAAAGCGAATCGAAATTTTTCGGTTGATTGAAATTGAAATTGAATCCGCACTATCTGTTGGAGGTAATAAAAATAAACCGTATCGAAATATACACTTTGGTTCTGTTTATGTAATGGATAGTCGAACAAAAAAATTCGGTTTCTATATAACGGTAACCGAAATTCCGGTTTTTCCCGAACGGAAAAAAAAACAGCTGTTAAAAAAGGAAAAAAAAAGAGTCGTATCAAAATTTAAAAAAAAAATACACGGTTTTATTCAATTGTTGTGCCGAAATCGAATCGAAAAATTTCGGTAGTTTGAAATTTAAAATTGAATCCGTACTGTCTGTTGGAGTTAATAAAAATAAACCGTATCGAAATAATATACACTTTGGTTCGGTTTATGTAACGGATAGTCGAACAAAAAATTTCGGTTTCTATATAACACTAACCGAAATTCCGGTTTTAACCGAAGGGAAAAAAACCGTTGTTATAAAAGGGAAAAAAAAGGAATCGTAGCGAAATTTAAAAAAAATTACACGATTTTATTCAATTGTTGTGCCGAAATCGAATCGAAATTTTTCGGTTGATTGAAATTTAAAACTGAATCCGCACTGTCTATTGGAGTTAATAAAAATAAACCGTATCGAAATATACACTTTGTTGTGTATATTCAATTGTTTTGTCGATCTCGAATCGAGAAATCGAAAATTTTCGGTTGATTGTAATTTAAAACTGAATCCGTACTGGCTGTTGGATGTACTAAAAATGAAACGTATCGAAATATACACTTTGGTTCGATTTATGTAGCGGAGAGTCGAAAAAGAAATCGGTTTATATATAACCCAAATTCTAGTTTTTACCGAGGGGAAAAAAGAACACGCTGTAAAAAAAAAGGGGGGAAATGAATCGAAAATTTACAAATTTGATAAATTAAAAAAAATACACGGTTTTATTCAATTGTTGTGTCGAAATCGAATCAAAATCGAAAATTTTCGGTTGATTGAAATTTAAAACTGAATCCGCAATGTCTGTTGGAGGTAATAAAAATGAATCGTATCGAAATATACATTTTGTTGTGTATATTCAATTGTTGTGTCGAAATCGAAGCGAGAAATCGAAAATTTTCGGTTGCTTGAAATTAAAAACTGAATCCGCACTGTCTATTGGAGGCACTAAAAATGAACCGTATCGAAATATACACTTTGGTTCGATTTATGTAACGTAGAGTCGAAATAAAAAATTTGGTTCATATATAACGCTTACCGAAATTCCGGTTATTATTGAACGGAAAACAAAAAAAATGATGTTTTAAAAAAAATATAAAAAAAAGTATTTGATAAAAAAAAATACACGGTTTTATTCAATTGTTGTGCCGAAATCGAATCGAAATGGAAAATTTTCGGTTGATTGAAATTTAAAAATGAATTCGCACTGTCTGTTGGAGGTACTAAAAATTAAGCGTATCGAAATATACACTTTGTAGTGTATATTCAATTGTTGTGTCGAAATTGAATCGAGAAATCAAAAAAATTCGGTGGATTGAAATTTAAAACTGAATGCGCGCTGTCTGTTGGAGGTCCTAAAAATGAACCGTATCGAAATATACACTTTGTTGTGTCGAAATCGAAGCAAGAAATCGAAAATTTTCGGTTGTTTGGAATGTAAAACTGAATACGCACTGTCTATTGGAGGCACTATAAATTAACCGCATCGAAATATACACTTTGGTTCGATTTATGAAACGGTGAGTCGGGTAAAAAATCGGTTTATATATAACGAGATAACCGAAATCCCGGTTTTTACCGAAGGGGAAAAAAAACGATCCATATCGAAATATACACTTTGTTGTGTATATTCAATTGTTGTGTCGAAATCGAATCGAGAAATCAAAAATTTTCGGTTGCTTGAAATGTAAAACTGAATCCACACTGTCTGTTGGAGGCACAAAAAATGAACCACTTTGGTTCTATTTATGTAATGGAGAGTCGAAAAAAAAATCGGTTTATATAAAACGAGATAACCGAAATCCCTGGTTTTTACCGAAGGGGAAAAAATGAACCGTATCGAAATATACACTTTGTTGTGTATATTCAATTGTTGTGTCGAAATCGAATCGAGAAATCGAAATTTTTCGATTGATAATGTAAAACTGAATCCGCACTGTTTGTTGGAGACACTAAAAATGAAGCGTATCGAAATATACACTTTGGTTCGATTTATGTAACGGAGAGCCAAAGAAAAGAAATCGGTTTATATATATATATATGGAGGACATTATTTAACGGTGGATGGTAAATAAGCCGCCAGAAACAAAAGTTTTTGTTACGGATTCTTTTAATCAACCGCTAAATACGATACGATCAACCTTTTATCGGCGGATGTACAAAAACCACCGCTAAACCACATCACTAGCGGTGGAATCTAAAATCCATCACTAAAATCCGCCACTAAATAACAAGTTTTTTATAGTGATGTTTGATTTAAGTTATTAGAAAACGGTGGATTCAGTAGAGGTGAGGCAGGATTTGGGCTCATATAACCTAGAAATGGAGGTGTAGGTACAGTATTTCGAAGATTACCATAAGGAGATTCAGATCTACCATAGGATGTTCCAATTTGGGTAGTGAACATAGGGAGAGCTACGCCTATAACCAGTATGCATGTTGTAACACCATCGGGGAATAAAGAGGTACTCATCACCGGGGTTGAAGATCCAAGACTGAATCTAGTTGATTGAGATTGATTTGTAGTTGATAGAGTTGAATGTGGAATGTTTGAAGTTGCATATTGCAGAGATCTTGTTGCTGTTGTTGGGACCTCAACTCCGGAGGTCTCATTTCCTCCCGCCGGAGCTCCAGCAGACTGCTATGGATCAAGAACTGGCTCTGATACCAAAATAGAAAAGGTACAAAAACATAGCGGGGAGGAAAATATTCTTTTTCATAGATTGTAGAATGCAATAGCAGCCGTACATATAGATTGTATAGCTAACGGACGTAACAAATGGACCAACCAGAGAGTGACACATGTCACACTATAAATAATATAAAAACAATAATTTCTTAACAGGTATATCCGAGAGGATGAAGTCCCAAAACTGACAAACACAATTCGATCAAATTTAGGGGAGCCGATAAATGTAACCGATCTGTTCTTTGTCTTTTCATCTTCAATTACTTGCAGGGCAGCATTCGGCAGTAGGTCTACACTTTGTAGGAGGCTTTCACCTCGCTGATCAATTTCCCTCCTTGAAATTCCTGGCCATCATAATCGGGTTAAAAAGTAAACTCATAAAGCTAAACAAAGACATGGATTTTATAGTTGATGATGTTCTTAATCAGCATAAATTTAACCATGCAAAAGGGAGAAAGGGCAATGCTGAACAAGAGACGAGGATCTGATCGATGTTCTGCTTAGACATACGGAGAAACGTCAATGTTGTGATCCTTGTGAGTTCAGTTCAGTTTTGTTTTGTTGAATAATTTATTTTACCAGCTCGGCAGCTCGAATCAACTATCCGATATAAAGAAAATCAAAGGACACCACACTTCGAAGTGTTAGCCTTTTAAAAACAAAACAAGAAATTTCCGAAGAACAAAAAGGAGATTTGAGAACTCTCATATAGGAGAGAAAGAAGTAATCATTCTCATTAATAAAATCAGAACTTCGTAGAAGATTAGAACTCAATACATTGAATGAGAAATTATCTTCCATATATGTTAGAGTTTAGGGTTGGACCTATGTAATTGGGCCTATCTATCTTGTGGGTGTATTTGGGCTTAGTCTACTATGAAGATTATTCTGCAAGCAATGGTTAAGACTAGATAATGATGTAATTGTGAACAATTGAATCCATCAATTAAAAAGTTATTCTCTTTTACGTTTTCTAACTTGGTATCAGAGAAAAAGTGGTGGAACATGTCCACCACCGATCCTCCACCACCAGAACCTGGCCGATCAGAGCCAGTCACCGCCGCCCCTCTATCTATTCCAATCCCTACACCCACAGTCACCACTGATAAAGCAACCCCTTCTGTTCTTCGAGCTAGTTCCAGCTCCGTTCCCCTTTTTGGATCCCTTCCTGTCGGATCCCTAACCATTCCAACTCTTCCATCAGCCACTGGTCTTCTTCCTCACTCTCAGACCACAAATCCCACTCCGGTGGTAACACCTTTCGGAGGTACACTAAATCAATCCTGCACGGTTAAGTTAGATCGGAGAAACTATCTACTCTGGAAGTACTCAATTCTTCCAGTGATTCGTGGTCATCGTTTGGATGGTCATCTTTTTGGAACAACAACACCACCGCCACAAATTGTTCAAGGCACCTCTGGTTTGGAAATTAATCCGGCGTTTGAAGCATGGCACACCACTGACCAGCTCCTTCTTGGATGGCTCATCGGATCGATGACTGAACAAGCCTTACAAGAAATCATTGGGTGCACAACCGCTGCAGAAGTTTGGAGGACCCTGGAAACACTGTTCAATAGTCAAGCCCAAGCTAGGATCCTTGAATATAAGGATGCACTGACTAAATCTGAGAAAGGGACGAAGAGCATGGCAGATTATCTGGCACTAATGAAGAGCTACTCCGACAACCTTGCAGCCGCTGGGCTTCCCATCCCCAATTCTGAGCTCGTTCTTGCAACCTTGGGTGGTCTTCCTAGAGAGTATGAATCGGTTGTTGTTAACATCACCTCCAGGGTCACCTCTCTGTCATGGCCTGAGGTGCAAGCCCAATTACTGACTCATGAACGTCTAATTTCTCGGTATAATTCACCAGCAGTCAGTCTTACAAACCCTAGTGCTCATGCTGCATTCACTCAGCCTAATGCTGGCCGCAATCAACCTAGACCACAGGGGTCATCATCAGGAGGTAACAGAGGAAGAGGTGCCTATAGAGGACAAAGAGGTAGAGGAAGGTCTAATGGAAGGGCAAATCAATCCAGTATTAACCAAGGTCCAAGACCAACCCGCCAAATTTGTCTGAAGGTTGGTCACATTGCTGCTGAATGCTGGCACCGGTTTGAAACAGACTTTGTTGCACCTACTGCATTCAGTCCACAAGCTAAACAAGTGTCTGCCTACCTTGCATCTCCGGAAACTGTGCCTGACTCCTCTTGGTATCTTGATAGTGGAGCTAGCAACCATGTTACCTCGGACTTGAACAATTTGAGTCTTAGCACTCCTATGATGGATCAGACGGTCTTGTAGTTGGTAATGGTGAGAAGTTGAAAATTACTCATACTGGTTTTGCTAACATCCTATTACCTCACACAACCTTGTTTTTGAACAATGTTTTATGTGTTCCTACTATTGCAAAGAATCTTTTAAGTATTTCTCAGTTGCTTATTGATAATGCTGTTTATGTTGAGTTTTCTGACTCTGGATGTTGTGTGAAGGACAAGGACACCAAAGCTACCTTTCTGGAAGGACGGCTTAAGGATGGATTGTATCAAGTTCAAAAGTTGCCAGTAATCTCCAACCCCTCTCAACTTCAAGCTCAGTCAAATAAGTCTGCTTTTGTTGCTAGTACTGCCAAGCTTCTAGAGCTTTGGCATAGGAGACTAGGTCATCCTTCTATTAGAGTGTTAAAGAATGTGCTCAAAAGTTGTAATCAGTCCTTTGATTTTAATGAAAACTTTCCTTTCTGTGAAGCTTGTCAAATGGGAAAACTCCACTCTATACCCTACACTGCATCTCAATCTGTTTCTATTATCCCATTGGAGCTTATCCATACAGATTTGTGGGGGCCATCTCCAGTCAAATCTGTCAATGGATACTCCTACTATATATCTTTTGTTGATAACTTTAGCAGATTCACTTGGATTTATCCTTTGAAATATAAATCTGAAGCTCTAGACGCCTTTCTTAAGTTTAAAGTCCTTGTTGAAAACCAGCTTAACCTAAAAATCAAACAAATTCAGTCTGATTGGGGTGGGGAATTCAGATCTTTTGAGCCTCACCTAAGTCAGTTTGGTATTCATTTTAGACATCCTTGCCCCCACACACACTCCCAAAATGGAACTATTGAAAGAAAACACAGACATATCACAGAAACAGGACTGAGTCTCTTAGCTCAAGCTAACCTGCCCATGAAATATTGGTGGAACAGTTTTGAACATGCTGTCCATTTAATCAACATACTTCCCACTCCTGTCTTGCAGGATAAGTCCCCTCTTGAAACACTGTTTAAAAAGCTTCCTGTTTATAACAGCTGTAGAGTCTTTGGCTGTGCTTGCTATCCTCTCCTGAGACCCTATCATACTCACAAGTTCCAATACCACACACAACAGTGTACTTACCTAGGTCTCAGCTCACATCACAAAGGCCACCTCTGTCTTGATCCTAATGGGAGAATTTACATCTCCAGAGATGTTACCTTCAATGAAAAAGTCTTCCCTCATAAAGGTCTAAATACATCCCTAGAGAAATTTGAGTCCCAGTCCACAGAATCATCAAATCCCAGCTTCACTCTTAATCAGTTCCATGTACTGGCATCTTTGGATCCTGATACAAACCACCTGGAGCAGCCATCAGCAGAGAATAACTCCAGTGAAAGAAATGAGAATACAACTCCATCTAGTTTTACACCTGTTTCTAGTCCAAGGCATGACACTGGTGTCCCCATTGGTACATCTGATCCTAGCCCACAACATAGCACTGGTGTTTCCATATTACCTGCTGATCATGACAGTTCAGGGGCTAGTTCAATTGCTAATGTTGATGGTGGTGCTGTTCAATCTACTGCTACTGAAAAACCTGTTCATCAGACCAGAGCACCTGTTCATCAAATGCAAACCAGGGCAAAAAGTGGTATCTACAAACCAAAGAGGTTTTCTGGTTTAGCACAAAGGCAGCCCTATCCAAGTCAGATTGAACCTACAAAAGTAGCAGATGCTCTTGCTGATCCTGACTGGAACAAAGCAATGCAAGAGGAATATAAGGCATTGAGTGACAATCATACATGGGATTTAGTGCCACCAGATCCTTCCCAACATGTAGTAGGCAATAAGTGGGTTTACAAGCTGAAGCTTAAGCCAGATGGTAGTGTTCTTAAGCACAAGGCAAGACTTGTTGCTAAAGGCTTTCACCAACAGCCAGGAGTTGATTACAATGACACTTTCAGTCCAGTTGCCAAATCATCTACAATAAGGGTTGTCCTGTCACTTGCTGTTCAGAAACACCGGCCTATCCAACAGGTAGACATAAATAATGCTTTCTTGAATGGTACATTACATGAATCTGTTTTTATGGTTCAACCAGAGGGATTTGTGAATCCAAACAAACCTGCATATGTCTGTAAGTTAAACAAAGCATTGTATGGGCTCAAACAGGCCCCAAGGGCCTGGTTTGATGAGATGAAGAGTCAGCTGTTGAAGTGGGGTTTTAAACAGTCTGTGTCAGATTCCTCTCTGTTTATTTTCAAGCATGATACTACAGTGCTGTATGTACTGGTGTATGTGGATGATTTTTTGATTACAGGAAATTCTTCTGATGCTATTCAAAAGTTCATCAAAGTGTTGAACTCCAGGTTCCCTCTCAAGGACCTAGGTCCTATCTCACATTTCCTGGGAATGGAGGTTCATAGGACTGCAGATGCCCTTATACTGTCTCAGAAACAATATGCACTGCAGTTACTGGACAAGATGGACATGGGAAACCTGAAACCAAGTCCAACTCCTATGATCACTGGAAAAATTCTGACACCTGATGAAGGTGAACCACTCCAGAATCCAACACCTTACAGAAGTGCCATTGGAGGGCTGCAGTATTTGACTTTTACAAGGCCAGACTTGTCCTTCTCAGTAAACACTCTCTCACAGTTTATGCATGCTCCTACTTTGGAACACTGGAAAGCCTTAAAAAGGGTGCTAAGGTACATCAAGGGTACAATACATCTAGGCCTGGTGTTCAAGGCTTCTGGTCATCTTCAAATTCAGGGCTTTTCTGATGCAGATTGGGGGTGCAATCCCTTTGACAGGAAGTCAGTGGCAGGCTACTGTGTCTATCTGGGGCATTCTCTGATCTCTTGGTCTTCTAAGAAACAACAAGTGGTTTCAAGATCCAGCACAGAGTCTGAGTATAGAGCACTTGCTCATTTGGCTGCTGAGGTATTATGGCTGAAATCCTTACTCAGAGAGATGCACATTCTTCTGCCTAGTAAACCACAGCTGTACAGTGACAATATTGGAGCTGAATCACTGGCCCAGAATCCAGTCTTCCATGCGCGCACAAAACACATTGAAATTGATGTGCACTTTGTCCGACATCATGTTCTAGCTGGTAACCTACAAGTCTCCCATGTCTCATCTGTTGATCAGTTGGCAGATTGCCTGACCAAACCTGTTGCTGGGTCACAGTTTACATCATCCAGATTCAAACTCAATGTGGACCACTCCCCATTTAGTTTGAGGGGGGCTGTTAGAGTTTAGGGTTGGACCTATGTAATTGGGCCTATCTATCTTGTGGGTGTATTTGGGCTTAGTCTACTATGAAGATTATTCTGCAAGCAATGGTTAAGACTAGATAATGATGTAATTGTGAACAATTGAATCCATCAATTAAAAAGTTATTCTCTTTTACGTTTTCTAACTATATAAACTTTGGATGACACATCAAGAAAGAATTGAATTGCATTTCTAGAGCTCAATAACACTTATATATAGTTGTGGTGACATAACTAACTGTCACAAATTTCTCCAAACCGTCACTATAACTACCTAACAAACTTTTCAACCGTTTTTGTATGCTTTGTGTTTGATACTGAACTCTTAGCTTGAAACTACTCCCTCCGTTTTTATTTATATGTCGTAGAGAAAAAAATCACACAGATTAAAAAAGTAATTAATATGTCTAAAATATAGTATTGGAATTTTTTTTTTTTTTAGATGTAAATACTTTGTTGGTAAATGTCTTTTTAGTATTGGAAATGTATTTTTTTATTGGAGATGTAAATACTTTATTGGTAAAGGAGGAAAAAATAATAAATGATGCATTGGAAATGTAAAATGACAGATAAATAAAAAAAACAAATTCTGAAATGTGACAGATAAAAGAACGGAGGAAGTAGCATTCTAACTTGGATCTCATCAGCATTCCACTTCTCTAACATGCCCCCTCAAGCTGAAATGAGGATGCATTTCAAGCTTGCATTTCACTGTGACTCATCTGCATTGTTTGAGTAACTTGGTTCATAGGATAGGAAATGAGTACTCTCTGCAAAGTAGCTTTATCAAAATGTTTAGTTAGAATGTATGCCAATTCATCATGAGTGTGGATTGGCATAGGTTTGAGAACTAGTTGTTGATACTTCTCTCACAAATCAATCTTAATATTTTCTTTCTTTCATAAAACACAGGGTTTTCAAGTATGTAAAGTGCACTCTGGCTATCACAATGGCTAAAGATGTGATAACTGAAAATCAAGCAATATATATAAAACACACTGAATATCACTCGCCGGGAATGCCATTGCCTTGCACACTATCTCAAAAGAGCTGTTAAGGGTGATTTTATACGTTTTATAAGGATATATTTTATATCAATTTTCCCCATATCTGGATGTTTTTCATAGAAATCGAGCTTTATATTGAAGTATTGAGCAAGTGATGTTTTTAATGGGTTAGTTGCAAAATTGTATGATTTATGTGTAAAATTGATGGTTTTATATTGATTTGGAAGATACTACATTTTGCAATGTTTTGATGTGTTGTAGGTACGTGTTTGATGCTCAAATGAAGATCAAAAAGAGATAAGAGTCGGATTTAATTGATGAAAAAGAGATAAGGAAGAAATTGGATTGAAGAAAAAAAGGATAAAGATGAAGAAATCAAGTTGTTGATCCAGCTGAACTGGCGTCCAAGTCCCGTCCAGGATGGATGGGCATCTGATCATCCAAACGGGCGTCCAGGAGAAGAAAGTTGATTCAGAGAGTTTCGACGCTGAGTGGACGGACGTCTGAAGCAAGTCCAAGGTATCTTGGACGGGCGTTCAACATTCCGGACGGGCGTCCTTCGACCGACTTACAGCAGCCGACTTTATTTTCTATAAATACCAGCGCTTTGTAAACCCTAGGATATATAATTTTATACAGCCGCATACACAGAAAACCCTAAATTCGAGCCAAGTAACCTCGGCCGGCTGAGCCTTGGTGCTTGGCCGGCCGAGGGTGTTTCTTTTCCGCTTTTTATTTCCGTTTTGCTGCTGTTTTATGCTGAATGCTTGGAGGCTAGACAATTTGTTCAAGTTATTTAAATCCGTTTCATCAGGTTCTTTCTTTTCAATCTTGAGTTTGTTTTGTGATTTTTAATTCTTTTTTTTTTTTAATTTTTAATTCAAGTTGTATTTTTCCTATGCTTATGTGCTATACAATCAATATCGAAAGATGAATTGTTGTTGATGTTTACCGTATGACGGGAGTCGGTGTGAACCTTAGATCACCATAGGAAAGATGGATTTTTTAACCTTGACATAACGAGAGTTGATAGGTTGAATATCTAGGTTGCTAGATTGAGAGATCTTACACCTTGGTTTGAGAGCGTCAATCTTATATATCGAGAGTTGAGAGATTGATAGGCGAATTATCTATGAGAGTAGGAATTCATACCTCCGTTAGGTGAACCACATCTTTAATTAAATCATCACAAGATAACTTTAGAGAGGAAATTAAGGGTTGCGGGATCGGTGGATAATTACTTGTTCGATTGTTTAAATCACCATGATCATCGTTTTTATAGTTGTTTTTGTTTCCTAGTTTATAGTTTAGATTTCGTTTTCGCTTTGATCTTTCCTGGCTTTGGACTGACAATCCTCTGTCCAGTTTATCTTTTCGTTTTGTTATTTTAGGTTTTCATAATAATAGTATCAATCTTAGGAAAATTAATGAACTAGATACCTCGATTCCCTGAGATCGACTCCGGTATTAATCGCTATACTACGATCCCTACACTTGGGGAATACCGGATTTATAAATTTATTACTTGTTATTTTTCATTGCATAAAATCCGAGACAAGTTTTTGGCGCCGTTGCCGGGGAATCGGTGCGGTTGTCCAGTTCATTATTAATTTTTCTAAGGTAGTATAGTGGTGAGTATTCCCGCCAACGGAACCAAAAACAAGTTTTTAGCGCCGTTGCCGGGGAGTCGGTACGGTTGTCTAGTTTCTATTAATTTTTCTGTTTTTGTTACGAATTTTTCGTAGATAGGTTTTTGTTTCTATCCTTTCTAGTTTCTACATTGATTCGGGGACATCTGAGGTTGAATTATCTGACTCCACGTTTTTAGCGGTCGAACTTTTGGATAAAAGGGATCGTTTTAGCACACGGTAGTATTTTGGCCGTAACTTTCGGCTCGAGTGTCCGTTTGGCGCGCAGGACCCCAATTCGGAAAGCTCGTTCCGACGCCGACGACATGACAAATTGCCAGAGGCCGTTCGAAACCGTTTTCGAGGTCAAAATCTGCTGTTTTCCCTTCCATTTTGGGCTCAGAAGATTTCAACACGTTTTTCTCCCTTTTATCGGTTTCTTGTTTTCTGTTTTAAATTTTTCGTAGGTAGGTTTCTGTTTCTGTTTCCGTTTCTTTTTCTGTTTCTTTATTTATATATATAATAATAAATAAAAGGCCTTCTAGGGTTTCTAGGGTTTCTGAGGTTTCATAGGTTGTCTATTGTCGTTTTTAGGTTTCATAGTTTTGTTTTCATTTTTAATAAACACTAGGGTTTCTGTTTTAATGATATGATATTAGGTTTTTTCTGGGGTTGCTGCTGTCTTCTGATATAGGGCGAGTCTGCTGCACTTTTCTGCTGAGTCAGACGGGCGTCCATAGTAAGTGAACGCCCGTCCGTCCCAAAACGCATCAACGCTGTTATGTTTTTAGAGAGTCAGACGAGCGTTTGCCTTTTTCCCCGAACGCCCGTCTGCTCTATGTGGTTCTGGACGGGCGTCTGCATGCCTGAACGTCCGTCCACCCTGAATATGCTTTAAACGTCCGTCTGTCTTGACTGAACGCCAGTCCAGTCTGTCAGTTTTTTATTTTATTTTTTTTGTGCATAGATTTTATCTTGATACATACGTCTATTATTTGACAAGGTTGTTCCTATGTGAGCCTCTGTGGCCTCTTTATATATGCGTAGATGTTCTGAACTTGCATGTTTATATCTTTCCATCTACTAATCCATGTTAAATAATTGATTAATTTTTATATACATGCTTCATTAATTGACATGGATGGTTTATTGTGAGCCTTTGTGGCTTTTATCTGATATGCGTAGATGTCCTTTTCTTTCACCGTTATGGTTTTCTTTCCATCTATTGCAATCCATGTTGAGTAATTCACCTAGCTAGACGTGATCCCAATTTGATTTATGCTGTTCCTTTTGTCGTCTATCTAGGATGTTAGGGTTGTTAAAGGCACGTCTACACTTCACATGGCAAGCTTCTGTGGCTTTGCATTATCGAATTTGTTGCGCTTCTGTGGCGTTATTGAGTAGATGTTTATATATTTGACCTCACTTAGATTAGGGCGACATCTATGGAATTAGTTTGGCTAGTTTATTTTCTTTATTTTCGTTTTGCCTTTTTAGCATAGTTGCATATCATTTAGTTGCATTGTATTTTATTCTGTTTTTTTTTTCTTTTTATTTTTATTTATCTTTTTAGTGCACCTAGCCCTGCTACTTTGTAGTGTCCTCTATCCTTATTTCTGTATGCACATGTTGGGCTTATTTGTATTGTAAAGCTTCTGTGGCTTTATGTTTGACGCTTAGATGTCCTGTGTTTTCCCCGTGTGGTGATTTTTCCATCTGAGCAATTATTTCCTGTGCTTATATCAAACTTTTCTGCGCTATATGATATGTTTTTCCCTGTGTTCCCCGAGATGTTGCCATGTGTTAGGAAAATATCATCGCAACGGAAGCGATTTATGGATCTAGATCTATAAAATACACGTAATAAAATAACTAGATCTATATCTACAAGGGGGTTGTAGATCATACCTCTTGGATCTCAAAATCCAAGTTGAAGAACCGCAATAGGAAGATTGCAAGTAGATGTGAAGAGCACCACGATCTTCCGCACGTGTGATCCAAGCAATTCCCGGTGGAAGGAATTCTCGACTCGAACCCCTCCGATATGCTACCCGGAAAATCTCCAAGATTTTCCCCTTAAACCCCTTGGCCGAAATTATCACTTCTTCTCTCTAAGAGGAGAAGTCGAAATTTATTGTGTGTTTAGACTTGGGAGAACTCTCTTTATATAGGAGAGTAATCCTTGTCCTCCAAGGATTTTATAATTAATACAAAATCAATTATAATAATCCTATTAAATAAAAGATAATCTCAAAATATTCTAGAACAAATCAAGAATATTTTTATCTTTATTATTTACCATAAATATTTATCCAATAAATATTTTATGCACATGTCTTTTTAACACACAAGAAAACTAATTCCTTGTCAAAATAAAGACACATGTGGCGCCACAAACATATATTGACCTAGTCAATATTAATTTTGCCATTACACAATAATTGGGCCAAGATTATGGAAAATGTCTTTTCCACATATTTAATTATTTAGCCCAACTAATTTAATAGTCCACCAAACAATTAATTCACATATCGTTTTAATAAAGTCCAACATGAACTAAATTAATATTATTAGGATTCGACGTCCGAGAATATACATGCTATATTAGGAGGCACGTCGGGGACCATGGACTAATAATCAGCGGCTCCGATAAATCAAATAAATAATTATCTTATGAACAGAATAATTATATTCGATAAATCAATCACGGGAATATGCCACCATAATCCCGTGATTGCACTCCTCCGATTATAAGATTATATTTATCTCCTCACGAAAGTAATAAGTGTCCACTGATATAATCATTTCATATGGATTAATCCTCCATAGACTGTTCATTCTAAATCGGGAAGTTACCGTTAACCCTTTTCGGAACATCTTGTCCTTACTTACCATTAACCCCCTAGTGATCAATAATTCAAATAACTCACCGGTAGCTAATCAGTGTAATATGAATCCCATGGATCGATCAATGTCTAGGATTAACTCATAAGGGAACTGTCTATCTACTTCCATAAATGGAAGGAATGGATTCCGTATCTGTGATAACACAGACTACTCACTCAATCCAGTACAATGCCAAGATGGGGTAATTCGGATCACAGACTCAGTGTAATCCTTAACCGTCAAGTCAAACCTCATACTGATTCAAGCAGTTGACTGTGATCACCTCAGGATTAAGATATATCCATAATATGATCATCTAATGATTCGATAAGACTTCTCAATTACGGAATTATATTGAGAACTCGGATCAAATCGGTCCAGCCCTATATGATATATCTATCATATATAAATGCCCCATTAGGTTCCCTTAACCGAAAGTCCGGATAAGACGATCACACCTATCGTGTTATGGGCGCATTAATAGTACGTTAAAGGGGAGACCCGATACTCTCGATTAACTTTACTACGGACTAATTGTATTTTAAGTACATCTTCACTAACTCAATCCTCCCGTGTATATCTCATACACTGAGTTAAGTGATTACATAAATGATATACTCGGGGTTTTCTGTAGTGTAAATACTATTGTCACATCGGTGATTATGAGAATAATAAATATGAATAATAATATCATTTCATTTATTAAATAAAACAATTACAAAAATTGTCTTTCGGGCATCACACCTAACAATCTCCCACTTGCACGAAAGCTTGTGATTAATTGTTTTAGAGCACACCCTATTATTTAAAATACAACAAACTACATCTCCCACTTGCTCTAAAGCAATGGAGACTCATCCCGTATGCTAGTACCCACTAAGCATATCATAACCATTTCAGATTCCAAAGTACACTCCGAGTATGCCGTCGTAGGATAGGTCGTTGACTCGGGAAGTACCTACATCTAAATGTCATGGGTCTTAATGATTAGTCGGGTTGTCGGCTCGAGACGATCCGTAGAATCGAAACGTTACCGGTCTATCTAATCATGTGGTACTGAGTAAACACTGAGCCCGAGATCGACTTAACGATCATCCTCAATCGACTTAAAGTCAAAATCGGTGTATCACACATATCCAAGTTCACATTTGAATATGCCCGCATATTATTCCTCGTTCTCTCAAGATACTAAAGGACATACTAAACTTGCTTCGTTAACTGCCGAATCTAAGATTCGATCAAAATTGACGTTCAATAACCTGACCATCTCTTGTCACAAAGAGAATCCATCCCATTTCTCTTTATCCGAAGATTTAGAGAGTCATTCCCGAGGCATAGGGTAGAACTTCCTCGTTGAATGTTGCATACAGATGCATCATCTTAACCAATAAGATGGATGGGAAACCAATGACTGATTCTAATGAATTCGACCGAGTCAAACTCTTGAATGTTGTCCAAATCTCTATTGCAGAGAATTGTGGTATTGTCGATTCCGACTTGAGATAACACACCCATGTTGAGTCCAACTGGTGCGGCGTTATCCTTCACAAACACTAATATATATGTATATATTCACTACTGTACTAAAATTGATATCCGGTCTACACAAGACTTATCAATATTCTGGTCAAATCCATATATTATAGAAATATATGACTTCCAATGACCAAGAGGTTTGCTTTTTATCCACAAAGGACATAAGCCTTGACAGTCATCCCGTCATAAGTTCATAAGGCAATACCCTTCTGTTCCGAATGAATCCAGATTCCGTTTGTTTGGCAAGAAAGTCTCAGGGAATCACCCCTATTTTCTGCTTTTGAACGAAATCATGAATTACCGAATTCATTCTACTCTTTTCCGTGTAGATCTAATTACTCCCACTGGGCCTGAGACACTCAGGTGGTTCTACAAGAGTATGAACAGCTCTGGAGTACCAAACTCCATTCACAGGGTTATGGCTTGTAAACCAACCTCTATTATCAGAATCCTATACAGCTCACAAAAGAGCCATAGGTCATCGGTCGATCCTGTAGACTATTAAGTCCGTAGAACCCATAATGGGTAATGGATAAACCATACTCCCACTATTTTCTTGGTGGATCGAAATTCTGATTTAGTTCAGTAGTATTTAGTGTCATCACCAACAACCGATGTTGGATGTGGTCTGATTTTAATCGGTTAGTAACTACCTTGAGTAATCGTACTTCAAGGTTCAAGGTTTTACTGTTCATGGATTCTATCAGAAAGGATGCAACAGTATAACTGTCCCTTCCCGATTTCAAGAATCTTATAACAAACCTTTTTCTCAATTCTTCAAGATATATCACGATTTGGTCATCGACGGAACGTGTACGTGAAATTCGCAGTCCTACCATCAAGCATCATGTGCTAAATGCTTATATTGACGGAATTTGGGTGAACCGAATTCACTCATTATCCGTTAATTCCAAAACACATTCTAGGTAGACTTCTCGGTTCTACATTTCAATGTAAACCGTTATTTCACTTCCAATATCTTTATTGAGTTAAGCAGTGTATTGTAGCACATCTACAACTATGTAAGGCAATTCAATGGTTTCTTCCTTAGTGAAAGCATTTCACTCTGAGGCAGGCCGAACATCAGTCTCTAGGACTATGTGATGGCCCATTTCTGAGTATAGAATACTCCATCTCTGACAGAATCCGAGACACCTTAAAATATTTTGGATAAACTTACCGGAGTGTTTGAATAGTTATCGGACAAGAAGTCACTACTCGGAAGCTCCTACTAGCTTGTATCTTTCATCGGAACCCGAAGGTCGTCATGAACAAGCTATGTTACTTCTTTATAACCATTATCCTTTCCGATTGAAAGGAAACTTAGTCATTGAACCTTTGAGACAATATAACCAGATTGGGAGAAAGGAATCACCCTGAGCCGGTCTTCAGGTCTTGTCTTTTAGGGACTATGCACTAACTATGGAATATGAAGAAGCGTTTATCTAAATATAGAAACCAATTGCTTTTAATAGTTCTTAAGATGGTACATATACGTATTTCAAAGATTTCTTAGTGGTTTTGACTTTATCAAACAAAAGTCCGAGTCTTAGATTCGTACTACAAATGGTATATTCACTTTCTATAAGACAAACAAATTATCGAATAAAAGGTAAATCCATTCGTTCCAACGAATCTTAAACAGAAAAATAAATCTTCTGCGATATCCAAGGATTGAATCTGAGATTCATTTCCTCATATCACTCCCACTATTTTGCTAAAATTACTGCCCGTTGTCTATTAATCGTTAATGCACAACTATCTCGTTCTTCCAAAGAACATAGCCTAAGAGAAAATCACCAAGGATTCATAGGTTGGTGATCCGAAATCACTATCCTTATCCTATGACTTTCAGTTTGTTAATTTTCGTTTTTAGCCTTAAAATCAACTCAGTTTTAGATGACTAACACTTTTAGACATATTCTCCCATTCTTGACTTTCCGTGAATGGAAACAGTCTTGAACCAGCGGTTCGTTTGAGTAGACACTACTCTTGAACCGTGGGATGTCTATTTCGATTGTTACTTGTTAGGACTTCTCGGATTTTCTAATATACCAGAAAAAAATACAAATCATAAAACTCCCACTAGTTCATCGATTCCAAATATCGTCTAACTAGCAACAGTTCATGATTTTCCGATTTTTCAATTAGAATGGTTACGTGTTACACTTTTCTAATGTTCTAGAAAAAACAACAAATCATAAAGCTCCCACTAGTTCATCGATTCCAAATATCGTCCAACTAGCGACATTTCATGACTTTCCGGTTTTTCAATTAGAACGGTTACGTGTGTAGTCAATTACACTTTTCTAATGTTCTAGAAAAACAATAAATCATAAAGCTCCTACTAGTTCATCAATTCCAAATATCGTCCAACTAGTAACACTTCATGATTTTCCGATTTTTCAATTAGAAAATTTACTCGTGTAATTACTACACACTTAAAATTCACTAGAAGAATTTCAAAGTTCGAAATCACCTTTGATCAAACTAAGTTTGTCTCCCGTTTAACACAAATGACACTAGTGACATACCCATATGTCACTCTGGTTTTAAAAGGCTTAAGAGAAAATATCTCTTTCGAAAAAATAATTGCATTATCAATTAACTAGTTCAACGTCCTAGTTACTTTCCACTTTTTAACGAAGTCAATACTAGTCAATTATAAATTTTAAGCAATTTAGTAAGGGATATAATGCTGTAAATAAAATGACATATATTAATTCAAGTTTAACACTACTATATTATTTTATTTTAGGAATTGTAAACTAAAAGTAAGTCTACTCTACCATTCCAAGGTTTTAACCTTGCATCTCGGTGCCGCCGTAGGGTAGGTCAAAGAGATCAACGGTTAAATCAATGAATAACTTGTGAGAATCGGACATCCCACGAGAATCGAACATCCCTTTATTCATTGACTACCTTCCTTTTTAGCCTAGGTATTTATCAAAAAATACCCTTGATGAGTGTGACCTACTATATCGGATCTCTTAGGTACGCCCCGAGTGTGCCGTCGTAGGATAGGTCAGTGACCCGACGAGTACCCAGAAATCCTATCCTTTCGGAGACCAAGCCATGAATGTTGATAGGGGTGAACACCATCCGTAGGGGACGAAATCAAAGCGCCGCGAGGCGTCACCCTTCTCTCACTTACTTGCATCTATGGTAGAGGCCGTGGGGTTGGTTGTCGCCTCCCCCGCTCCCACTCAATATTTTGGAAGTGGTGGTGGGTTAACTAACCACGCCTTTTTGATGTTAACATAAAAGCACATAAAATCAAGGATTCCGAATGGTGTCGGTAACGTAGGCAAGCCTACCCTTCCTATTCGTTGGAACATATGTGACAGTCGGACGAAATCGGGTCAAGAGAGCCCTATTGAGATTAGAAGGAATCACCCCTCCGCTCTCGGTTTGGCTTAGTCTTGCCGGACCCCCGTGCATACATCACACTATGAGGGTTAAGTCGTTTGAGCGAAGCTCAGTTGACCACCCAACCTAAAGGCGAACCGTTTTTATCCAAGATTTATTGTTCTTTTACCATCATTCAATCTCGTAGACACTACGAATTGAAAACGTGATCTCGTTTCAGCTTTAAGGCGGTTCACCGAGAACACACACCGAAAGGCTAACGATTTCATAACCCGTCCTCGGATCTTTAATTAGTTACTAAATTAATTAATTACCACGTATTAATTAAATTTCAACTAATTACGCGAGTTTGTATACATGCCTATTTTAATTGCCAAAATTAAAATTCTACATGTATGCATGGAGTGGATTTATGATATGATGCATGTCATGGCAATTCCGATTTTATGTCATTTTATGATCAAACACATAAAAAATAAAATTGCGGAAAATTTAAACACCGAGATGGATCGTTGGCACCCCCGTAACTAATCTATTAGAAAATAAAAAAAAAACAAAACCAAAACCCTAACTAGGGTTTACTACTTTCTAACAAAAACTGCAGCTGTTCGAACTCTTCGATGATCGGGAAACCAAACGAACTCGGATCGGGACGAAACTTTCCAGATCTTTTCTTCACTTGTCGAACTCCAATATGGACGGTTGGATCGGAGCTTTGACTTGTCAATTTTCTCCAGTTAACCGCCCAACTTGCTGCTGAATCTAACTTTGACTGCACCGCATCAAGGACTTCCTGAGGCAGATCGGGAATCGAGATGAATCCCGATCGACCTGAAATTTTTATGGTACCTCCAAAACTCCAAGTTGATCAATCTGAACGGTCGGATTTTCGTTTCAACGGTCTAAACTCTCCCAGAAAATCGAGGAAGTCACAGGTAGTGTATCTGTGAATCCTGCGTTTTTCTGTTACAGCAGCCTCTTCGCAGCATCAAACGGATATCGAAACGGACCCTGATCGACGCCAAAATTTGTGGAGTTGATCATCTTCTTCTAATCTTGATTCTGACCGGAGGGATCTTCGTTTCAACGGTTCGATCAACGTGAAAAGCAAAAATACTAAACAGCTACAAACTAGATCTATTTGCTGGAAATTAAACTTGCAATAATGATAAATTACATAATTTCCTATACTCATATGAACGAATTTTCATCATTCATATGAGTGTACAATAGATCTAACGGGTAAACAATGCCAACACCAATCCATCTCTTCAACCACAACAATCGCAAGCATTCATCATAAAATTTTCGAAAATAATAAAATTAAAACCGAAAATAATGCAATCTACACATGCATATTCCACTCCTTAGATCTAATATTTTATACGAATAAATATAGATCCCCTTGGCTACTGATACCACTGTTAGGAAAATATCATCGCAACGGAAGCGATTTATGGATCTAGATCTATAAAATACACGTAATAAAATAACTAGATCTATATCTACAAGGGGGTTGTAGATCATACCTCTTGGATCTCAAAATCCAAGTTGAAGAACCGCAATAGGAAGATTGCAAGTAGATGTGAAGAGCACCACGATCTTCCGCACGTGTGATCCAAGCAATTCCCGGTGGAAGGAATTCTCGACTCGAACCCTCCGATATGCTACCCGGAAAATCTCCAAGATTTTCCTCTCAACCCCCTTGGCCAAAAATTATCCTTCTCCTCTAAGAGGAGAAGTCGAAATTTTATTGTGTGTTTAGACTTGGGAGAACTCTCTTTATATAGGAGAGTAATCCTTGTCCTCCAAGGATTTTATAATTAATACAAAATCAATTATAATAATCCTATTAAATAAAAGATAATCTCAAAATATTCTAGAACAAATCAAGAACATTTTTATCTTTATTATTTACCATAAATATTTATCCAATAAATATTTTATGCAAATGTCATTTTAACACACAAGAAAACTAATTCCTTGTCAAAATAAAGACACATGTGGCGCCACAAACATATATTGACCTAGTCAATATTAATTTTGCCATTACACAATAATTAGGCCAAGATTATGCAAAATGTCTTTTCCACATATTTAATTATTTAGCCCAACTAATTTAATAGTCCACTAAACAATTAATTCACATATCGTTTTAATAAAGTCCAACATGAACTAAATTAATATTATTAGGATTCGACGTCCGAGAATATACATGCTATAATAGGAGGCACGTCGGGGACCATGGACTAATAATCAGCGGCTCCGATAAATCAAATAAATAATTATCTTATGAACAGAATAATTATATTCGATAAATCAATCACGGGAATATGCCACCATAATCCCGTGACTGCACTCCTCCGATTATAAGATTATATTTATCTCCTCACGAGAAAGTAATAAGTGTCCACTGATATAATCATTTCATATGGATTAATCCTCCATAGACTGCTCATTCTAAATCGGGAAGTTACCGTTAACCCTTTTCGTAACATCTTGTCCTTACTTACCATTAACCCCCTAGTGATCAATAATTCAAATAACTCACCGGTAGCTAATCGGTGTAATATGAATCCCATGGATCGATCAATGTCTAGGATTAACTCATAAGGGAACTGTCTATCTACTTCCATAAATGGAAGGAATGGATTCCGTATCTGTGATAACACAGACTACTCACTCAATCCATTACAATGCCAAGATGGGGTAATTCAGATCACAGACTCGGTGTAATCCTTAACCGTCAAGTCAAACCTCATACTCGATTCAAGCAGTTGACTGTGATCACCTCGGGATTAAGATATATCCATAATATGATCATCTAATGATTCGATAAGACTTCTCAATTACGGAATTATATTGAGAACTCAGATCAAATCGGTCCAGCCCTATATGATATATCTATCATATATAAATGCCCCATTAGGTTCCCTTAACCGAAAGTCCGGATAAGACGATCACACCTATCGTGTTATGGGCGCATTAATAGTACGTTAAAGGTGAGACCCGATACTCTCGATTAACTTTACTACGGACTAATTGTATTTTAAGTACATCTTCACTAACTCAATCCTCCCGTGTATATCTCATACACTGAGTTAAGTGATTACATAAATGATATACTCAGGGTTTTTCTGTAGTGTAAATACTATTGTCACATCGGTGATTATGAGAATAATAAATATGAATAATAATATCATTTCATTTATTAAATAAAACAATTACAAAAAATTGTCTTTCGGGCATCACACCTAACACCATGTTTGTTCAAGTGTGCAGGATATTTGCGATAGCGATTGTGAACTTTTAGATGAAATCAGTTTTCCGGTGGATTGTCCACAGTCTACTGATTTCTTCAGGCATTTATGGATATGACTTGCTACCACTTCCAGAATTGCAACCTTCGAACTACAATCAGCTAAGTGCTTTATCTTTTCTTTAATTCTGCACAACCTGAGGACACGTTGTGATTTAAGTGTGGGGGAGGGAATAGTTGGTTATGTGTATCTATTCATTTGCTTAATTCGTTATTCGTTATGTTTCTATGCAAAATGAGCTAGAATTTTTGAAATTTTCCGACATTTTTGTTTTTGTTTTGTCCCGAGTAGGCAATTCAATGCAATGTTCGTTATTTTTATAGTCATCCATGCTATATATCATATGTTTGATAAGTTAGTTGTTTCACCTGAGATCTATTTTTCACGAGCCATAGTGAACGATGAGCTAATTTATAAAGTTATACCCCTTTTGGACGAGTGATTTCTGATTTTCTTATAAGTCATGTGCTTAGTGCTACGTATATATCTTGAGATTTATGATAGTTTGTATTTAGATCCAAAGTATGTTATACTGTGAATATCTAAGGTTTGAATGTGATAAGTAACACGTAACTTATTGTCAAATGAAAAAGTTGAGTTTATAATGAAGTAATTGGGTGTGTCGAAAGCTAGTCGATGATTTGAGTGCGATAGGGTATACCACGTATGTCCTATACCACTATGATGACCAAAAGCTCACGACAGTCATAAAAAGCTGCCTTA
Source organism: Gentiana dahurica var. dahurica (assembly GCA_024500145.1). Lineage (NCBI taxonomy): Eukaryota > Viridiplantae > Streptophyta > Magnoliopsida > Gentianales > Gentianaceae > Gentiana > Gentiana dahurica. The sequence goes on along the minus strand of CM044901.1, from coordinate 87,278,032 downwards.
TGATTGGAGTAAGGTAGGGTATATCTCGAATATCCTATTCTGCTATGACAGGGCAATAGCTCATTCTGATGTGCGTTTAAATGTGAAAATAATTAAATCGACTTGCAATGAGAATTGTTATGAAATGGATATAAGACTAAGTTATCGTCTATCTTATCCCCAGTAGAAACTGATAGATATGCTGTAGGGATTATCCTCTGAGTATTTCAGAAAGGCCCTAGATATATTCGATCATTCTTTTCGGGATATTTTACGTTTGTAGGGTACATCTTATGAGTGTCATTTATTGCTAGTTTACGAGGGGGTATTAGCTAGTTTTGCTTTGAGTTTCTCAAGTTTGGACTTAGTGGAAGTTTGTTATGGCTTTGCACACACACCGGGGTGAACCTCTAAGTTATTGAATATGTGTTATATGTGCTGAGATGTCTATCTTTTTCCGAGCCTTGGTTTTGTTTTGTTTTGCTCGGGACGAGCAAAAGCTAAGTGTGGGGGAGTTGTTAAGGGTGATTTTATACGTTTTATAAGGATATATTTTATATCAATTTTCCCTATATCTAGATGTTTTTCATAGAAATCGAGCTTTATATTGAAGTATTGAGCAAGTGATGTTTTTAATGGGTTAGTTGCAAAATTGTATGATTTATGTGTAAAATTGATGGTTTTATATTGATTTGGAAGATACTACATTTTGCAATGTTTTGATGTGTTGTAGGTACGTGTTTGATGCTCAAATGAAGATCAAAAAGAGATAAGAGTCGGATTTAATTGATGAAAAAGAGATAAGGAAAAAATTGGATTGAAGAAAAAAGGATAAGATGAAGAAATCAAGTTGATGATCCAGCTGAACTGGCGTCCAAGTCCCGTCCAGGATGGACGGGCGTCTGATCATCCAAACGGGCGTCCAGGAGAAGAAAGTTGATTCAGAGAGTTTGGACGCTGAGTGGACGGGCGTCTGAAGCAAGTCCAAGGTATCTTGGACGGGCGTCCAACATTCCGGACGGGCGTCCTTCGACCGACTTACAGCAGCCGACTTTATTTTCTATAAATACCAGCGCTTTGTAAACCCTAGGATATATAATTTTATACAGCCGCATACACAGAAAACCCTAAATTCGAGCCAAGTAACCTCGGCCGGCTGAGCCTTGGTGCTTGGCCGGCCGAGGGTGTTTCTTTTCCGCTTTTTATTTTCGTTTTGCTGCTGTTTTATGCTGAATGCTTGGAGGCTAGACAATTTGTTCAAGTTATTTAAATCCGTTTCATCAGGTTCTTTCTTTTCAATCTTGAGTTTGTTTTGTGATTTTTAATTCAAGTTGTATTTTTCCTATGTTTATGTGCTATGCAATCAATATCGAAAGATGAATTGTTGTTGATGTTTACCGTATGACGGGAGTCGGTGTGAACCTTAGATCACCATAGGAAATATGGATTTTTTAACCTTGACATAACGAGAGTTGATAGGTTGAATATCTAGGTTGCTAGATTGAGAGATCTTACACCTTGGTTTGAGAGCGTCAATCTTATATATCGAGAGATGTGAGATTGATAGGCGAATTATCTACGAGAGTAGGAATTCATACCTCCGTTAGGTGAACCACATCTTTAATTAAATCATCACAAGATAACTTTAGAGAGGAAATTAAGGGTTACGGGATCGGTGGATAATTACTTGTTCGATTGTTTAAATCACCATGATCATCGTTTTTATAGTTGTTTTTGTTTCCTAGTTTATAGTTTAGATTTCGTTTTCGCTTTGATCTTTCCTGGCTTTGGACTGACAATCCTCTGTCCAGTTTATCTTTTCGTTTTGTTATTTTAGGTTTTCATAATAATAGTATCAATCTTAGGAAAATTAATGAACTAGATACCTCGATTCCCTGAGATCGACTCTGGTATTAATCGCTATACTACGATCCCTACACTTGGGGAATACCGGATTTATAAATTTATTACTTGTTATTTTTCATTGCATAAAATCCGAGACAAGAGCTCATGCTGACAATATCTTTTTTTTCTTTTCCATTAAATTAAAGATCCTCTAGGAAGACATTAAAGTGTGTTACAAATTTCCTTGTATTGAACATCTTTCCCAATCTGAATCAGTGAAAGCTTTGATGTATATCTTTCCTGAAGCAGGAGAAAACATCCATTGATCAGGAGTAGCCATAGGATATTTTAAAACATTGTGTACAACAGCTGGTTGATTCTCAACCGTTTATCCGAAAACCGACTTAGTTGTTGGACAAGATAAGAACTGTTTGGTCTTATGTTGTATAGGTAAAGGATCTTACCCACTAAACTTCTATAATATGTGTTGTCCTCCAATGGAAGAGATTCTGATGGAGTTAACTTCTGTGTGCAATCCATGGGAGTATTAAAAGGTTTTTCTCTGAAGTATCCAAAGGATTTGAGAAGATCTAGACAATACTTTCTTTGATTAATAACAATGCCATGTTTGGACCTTGCTATCTCCAAGCCCATAAAATATTTAAGTGCTTGAAGATCTTTGATTGTAAAGGATTTACGTGGAAGATCCTTTCTTCCTTGTATTTTTTGAGGCAATGACTTCCTACTATGATGTCATCCACGTAGACTGGAAGAGAAATGAAGGATGCTCCATGCCCTTTTGTGAAGAGACTATGATATTTTGAGATTGAATATAACTAGCTGAAAGTAAGCATTATGTGTGTTTAGCATTACATTGTCTGTTAGCTTTCTTCAGACCATACAAAAATTTGTTCATCTTGCAAACTGTATTAGGATGAGTAATTCCAAACCAGGTAGAGGTTTCATATAAACTTCCTCATATAAATCCCCATGTAAAAAGAAATTATTGACATTTAAATGATATAAACGCTAATTCAGCTGGAATGCTAAACTGAGGAATAATCTTATTGTTGTCATCTTAGCCACTGGTGAAAAAGTAACAAGATTATCCATCCCTTCTGTTTTAGTACAATCTTTGGCAACTTGTTTTGCCTTGTATCTCTTAATGCACCCATCTGATTTTCTTTTGATCTTATAAACCCATTTGCATCCTTGGGGTGATTTTCCATGTGGTAAGAGAACAAGAGACCTGGTACTGGTTATGTACAAGGCTTTCAATTTGTTAAGTGGGCCAAAGCCCAATATCACATTTGTTAAGTTCTTATTGTTCCCACATCGGAAAATTTAGGAGTAGCAGCCGACTTAGCATAATATTCAATAAGTTTAGGCATTTTGTTTTATGGTGTGCCAATTTGTATCAATTAAGATAAACTCTCAATTGCCTTAGCTATTTTGGCTCTTGTTTTTAGGCTTCAGGAGAGTTGTATCTTTGGTACTTCTCCACTATAGTAATATTTTCTCTTTCGCCCGTGGAGTAGTCGGCATTTTGCCAGAAACAATGTAAATTTGGTGTTTTGTCTTTTTACTTCCTTTTGTTATTTTGTGTTACCGTCGTTAAGGGCCATCGCTCAATTTTTTTCCTAACAAACTGGTACCAGAGCCGAGGTTATTCCAATGTGGTTTTTCCGAGGTTTTGTTGAGATTTTGAAAATTAGCCATCATGACGATAACTAAGTATTATTTTGATAAGTTTGACAGAAACGTCAACTTCTGGATGTGGCAGTTGAATATGGAGGCCATGCTGATTCAGGAAGGATTCAATATTGCGCTGATGGGGAAGGAGAAAAAGCCTTAGAAAATGTCAGATGAGGAGTTTGATGGTCTCGACAAGAAGGCCAGGTCAGGTATTATCTTGTGTCTTTCTGATGAGGTTTAAGAAAGGTAGCCACTTCGGTTACTACTAAGGATTTGTGGGAAAAATTAAAATCCTCGTATATGAAGAAAACCGTGAAGAATATGCATTATTTAAAGCAAAGTTTGTGTATGCTTCGTATGTCTGAATGGTCATTTATATTAACGCACTTTGATAAAGTTGATTTCCTACTTATGGATTGAGTAATATAAATGCTAAGATTGATGATGAGGATCATGCCATGTTGTTATAGTGTTCGCTTCCCCATCGTTTAAGCATTTTATAGAAACAACGCTTTATGGAAGGATACTATTTCTTACAAAGAAATTAAGTCGATTTTGAAATCGAAAGAGCAGAATGATAAAGATATAACTGGGGGAAGTAGTAGTAGTTATGTAGACATGCTGGTAGTTTGGGGCAGATCAAATAAGAAGGATGCAAATAATAAAACTATGTTTTGAATCACAGACATAAAGATTTGACGTGCAATTATTATAAAAAGATCAGGCCTATCAAATCCAATTGCTTTTGACTTGAGAACAAAGAAAAGCATGAACAGGAGAAAGAGTGTTGTAAAGAGTCTGGTCAGGCCAATTTCGTAGAAGATGAGAGTGATGAAGATATCTTCTTTGCTGATGATAGATTAAGGTTTGTTGATGAATTGATCTTGGATTCTGGTTGCACGTATAATATGTTAACCAATAGGGACTGGTTTTCCACGTATGATTCAGTTCAAGGTGGAGTTGTTTCATTGGGCAACAACGCAGTTTGCAAGGTTGCTGGAGTTGGTACGGTTAGAATAAGGACACATGATGGTGTTGTTAGAACACATAAGAAGTCAGAAATGTTTCGGATTTGAAGAAAAATCTCATCTCCTTCGGCGCACTTGAGACTCTTGGATTTAGATAAACCGCTGAAGGTGGAGTTCTGAAGATAATTAAAGGTGCTCTTGTCGTTATAAAAGCTCGCAGGTCTGGTGGTTTGTATGTTTTGCAGGGATCCACAGTTATTGGCACTTATGTGAGCTCTATGTCATCTTGTTCAGAGTTAGACATTATGAAGCATCGTCCATAGTTAAGTTCAAGCAGTGCTTGGATTTATTTGACACTCTTTGAAGACTTTGAAGCTTGTGGAGAAAGAGTAGTATTACTATTTCTGGATGTTGGCATTTGTCCCAAGGTGGAGATTTGTTAAGTGGGCCAAAGCCCAATATCACATTTGTTAAGTTCTTATTATTCCCACATCGGCAAATTTAGGAGTAGCAGCCGACTTAGAGTAATATTTAATAAGTTTAGGCCTTTTGTTTTATGGTGTGCCAATTTGTACCAATTAAGATAAATTCTAAATTACCTTAGCTATTTGGCTATTGTTTTTAGGATTCAGGATAGTTGTATCTTTTGTACTTCTCCACTATAGTAAAATTTTCTCTTTCGTCCGTGGACTAGTTGGCATATTGCCATAAACCACGTAAAATTGGTATTTTGTTTTTTTTCCTTCCGTTTGTTATTTTGTGTTACCGTCGTTAAGGGCTATCGCTCAGTTTGTTTTTCCTAACACAATTATGACTTCATGTCTTGTTGCCATTCCTAATTCTCAGCTCATATTAACCTGATATTCTTTTGAGTATTTAGGAGTCTGTATGGTTCTTGATGACATTATGATTAGTGTAGCTTCTGTTGAATGAGTGATCTCTGAAGTGCTATTGGTATTCTCAGTGGGATTGTCACTAGAAGGTTGAGAATGCGGATAAGATATGTTCTCCATTGTGGAAATAGGTAGAACATTGTTGTTGTCATCATGTTAGGCTATGTCTGTGAACGGAAAAGGTGGTTTTCACAGAAAAACATCCCTAGAAATGAAGATCTCTTTATGGTTGATATGCAGCAAAATATATCTTTTTGTGTAAGCCAGAACTCTTAAACAAAATTCTTTTTCTACTTCTTCTGTCAAATTTTCCTCGATCTGCCATGGGCATTAGTACTAGCAAAAAGAAATCATCAACCACTTTGAAAAGATATAACATGAAATGTGTTAATTTATCTTTGAGAAGGGGGATATGAGTATATTGATGATCGTGGCAGCATGCTGTAAACAATATCCCTAATAAATCACAGGTAAATTCAACTGAAATCATAGGAGTACTTAATAATTGTTTTTTTTTTATTCAGTCAACTATACGATTATGTTGACGGGTATTAATTAACACATGAAGTTTCATGAATAATTTATTTTTCAACATAAAAGTGGTCCATTTTTAATACCTGTTCATTATCAGAATGACCAGACCTTATGGTCTCAATGTGTCTTCCAAATTGTGTATGAAAACCTCATTGCGAAAAGTCTGTACCAAAAAACTGTTTTGAGCTTTTGTTTTTATGAGAATATCAATAAAAATCTGCTAAAATAATCAACAAATAGAGAAGAATAAAACTCACCATTATGAGTACAAAATCTGTTTGGAGCACAAATATCATAAGTGATGATAAAGAGAAAATTATACGGTCTGTTGCACCTAAATCCACTATTCTTCTATGCATGTTACATCTAGCTAGTATTGTGAATGTCCGCCTAAAAATCCGTTGTCATCGCGCGAAAGGATTGTGGTTTTCGATTGGTAGAACATTCATCTTGAATCTTGACATTCTTCAATGGTCCACAATGTGTGCACTGTACCTTTTTGTTGAAATCATTGCATGGATATGATCAGGGATTCCTTTTTTCCTATTCCTCTACCAAAACCTTCACATTGCTGAAATTGTCATTTAAACGTTCTCGAAAATTGATCACAATATATGATTAATTAATTCTCTATAAACACCTTTAGCATCACAAGTACAAGGAGGAATAGACCTCAAGATTGAGTACCGATCCCAAAAGGGCCTTCGGTTTTGTAAAATATTTAGTCATTAACAATATTTGATTATCGATATGCATTTTCAATACTAAGTCTATGATTAAGATCTAACCCGGCTTCTCTAGCAGTAGGAATCCACATAACACTTTGCATTACAACAACGTGTTCATTTATATATAACAAAAAAAAGGTATATTTTTTATGCCATTATATAAACTGTCTTATTGGCATAGTGAATGAAGAGTCATAATTAATGTTACAATATAATAAAATAACACAGGACTTGTTTGCTGCGGGAACTGATACATCAGTTGCCACAGTTGAATGGATCATGTTGGATCGAGTTAATGAGACATGCAGAGGTAATGGCTAAAACACAAAAGGAAGGGTTAAATTACAATTTTGGTCCTATAACTAGACACGTTTTTCGATTTTGGTCCTGGTTTTTCTCCGGCGACAATTTTAGTCCTGTAAGTGGTCTTTTTTTTTGCAAAAATAGTCCTGAACGCCGGAAAGACCACTTACAGGACTAAAATTGGTTTTTTCCGGCGACAATTTTAGTCCTGTAAGTAGTCTTTCCGGCGTTCAGGACTATTTTTGCAAAAAAAAATACCACTTACAGGACTAAAATTATCGTCGGAGAAAAACCAGGACCAAAATCGAAAAACGTGTCTAGTTAGAGGACCAAAATTGTAATTTAGCCCAAAAGGAAGTAAGACAAGTGTGCAAAGGGAAAAAAGCTATTGATGAAGCCGATATTAAAAAAATGACCTACATTAAAACGGTCATTAATGAGACACTGCGACTCTACCCTATTATTCCGATTCTTCCAAGAGCTTGTAGGGAAGACTGTAAGATCAATGGGTATACCATACTGAAGAATACTCAAGTGCAGGGGCGGATCTACCTTATACTTATGGGGGGTCCACGGACCCTGCTAAAAATAAAAATACTCTACATTTTACCTATAGAAAAATATTTCGGACTCCGTGAAAAAAATTATTTACTGTGTTAAATATTTACGGACCCCGCTGAAAAAAAGTTCTGGGTCCGCCACTGCTCAAGTGGCTCTTAATGTTTGGGCAATATTGAGAGACCCGAGTTCTTGGGATGATCCGGAAAGCTTTACACCAGAGAGATTTGAAACTGATTGTGAGTATATACCCTTTGGCGTGGGGATGAGGATGTGTCCTGGTGTCACATTTGGTCTAGCTAATATTGAAATCTCTATAGTTCACTTATTGTTCCACTTCAACTGGTCTCTTTCGATTGGTATGAAACCGAAAGACATAAAAGAACAGCCTTAACCTGATTGCTACAACATATAACCCATGAATTAAGCGTTATGAAATGTACCCATCAAACTCCCTTTGATGAACCGTTGTCTATTTCTGAATGTTTTCTTTATTGTGTACCGTTAGACCTTCATTTATATATTTATCGAATTTTAAAAATGTTCATACACTAATCTGTATAATTAGCAGTAATTGTCTGGATATCGTCCGGAGGAAATCTAAATGGATGGACGGTAATTGTGCCTCCAAAGTGTGAACCAATAAGCCTGTGAATGTGAGTCTACAACACACACGCACAAAAGACATGAGAAGGTCCGGAGTTTATCTCCGTGAAAGATCTTTCGACGCTCAAATCAGGTCGGTGTAGATAACTTGCTATGTAAACCATAAGTTATGTGAAGGATGAATCATTTATACGGTGCACAATCTGGGAAAAGACATTACAAGTAGTGGGCCCACACATTACAGAACGGTTAAAGTTCATGGTATAATGCCCACAATACTCATTTAATAGAGTATAACGGTTATCTAAGGCCGAGGACAACACCGAGCTGAGTTCCATGAGCCCACTTCCAGAAGACTGGTCTACAAAAGGGCACCAAGTCATGTGTTTCACACCTCAAACAACCATTTCTGCTTCTTTTACATTTGTTGGAATCCGTATATCTAACCTCATAGTAGGCTTGTACTGTTCAGGCACAGCAGCGCCAGCTTGCGCACACATTTCAACGATACAGGGGGCTTGACTATAGAAAGTTCTGAGCTCGCATTGCAACGGAAAATTGACATCAGGAACATGCCACACGTATCTTGGAGGTATCAAGTCGTCAAGTACTGTTGCCTGCCACCCGTGTTGACCGTTACACTGCTGGTGCTTGTGGGCTCCACAGTTCTATGCCTTATGGCCACCTGGACCTACATGGATTTCAGGACAATATCCGCAAACCCGAACCGTATACATCTTCATAAGCCTCTTAGCCCCTGTTCTCATTTTTTCCCATGCTAAAAGTGTGTCCTCAGCGAGCAGCCTAATCTCTTCCAGAGTAGATGGTGGTATGATTTATGAATCTGGTATTTCAGCCAATAACATCGGCTTGGGCTCGTCTGGGTCAATGTCTGGCAATTCACTCTCATCCGCATCAACAAACTCGCTTTTGCTAATGCGGATGATCGGTTTTCTTCGTCTTTTTGTAGGGTATTCAGGTAAATCAACTCCTGATTGGATGCATAGCTCTACTACTGCTGCTATTCGTGGAATAGAAAATCTCTCGTCATGGGTGATAGGCCTTCGTAGCCGAACATATAGATGGTAAGATTCAACGGGAAGTAATACATCCTCCAGAAAAGCACTTGTCCATTCCTGCTGCCCTTTACGAATTGAAGCTGACGGCCCTTTGCATGATCTGAATGGATGTCCTATAGGTCTCACATGGATTTCATTACAATGCCTGCAATTACCGTTTCAAGACTCATTAAGGCAAAAATCATTCGAAGAATGAATCTATACATAAAATAACGGTTTCTGTGTCTTACTTGCAGCCAAGAACAGGTACCACTGTCAAGAGATTCTTGAGATTGTTAATCAATGCAATCCTTGCATTATAGACCTTGTAAGCAACGGGAATCATGCGCTTAACCACCAACCCGCTTTTTGGAGGAGGGCCGCGACCTTTCGGTTGGCCCTGATTCTTCCTAAACCTCTCCCTGGCAGCCTGTCTTAACTCCAATACGGGTATGGGGAAGGGCTTCTTCTCTTTCTTTGAGTAGTAACTGTTAAAGAAAATAAAGTTGCGCCTTTACTACAACCAATTGGTTTTAGTACAACGGTAAGTGCTTGATCCTAACATGGTATTGGAGCAGGAGGTCATGGGATCAAACCCTGGCTCCCTCAGTTTATTGTGCAAGTGTTGGGTCTCTTTGTCTTGTTGGTCTAGTTTGGTCTTGTCTTTGTGTGCCTAGATAGCACAGCCTTGTTAGAGGCCCACACTTGAGGGGGCGTGTTAAAGGAAATAAAGTTGCGCCTTTACTACAACCAATTGGTTTTAGTACAACGGTAAGCGATTGATCCTAACAGTAACGAGGTCAATCTGCATTTTGTGGATAATCGTCGCTGTTGACCGCAACGACTTGCAGCTTTGTGAAGTTACTTGGGCGCCGGTATTTAAGTTTTAATTGAACAAAAGTTGAATTTCCATCACGCTGCAGAGCACAACAACAGCTTAAACCAGGGGCGGATCCATGTGACCCCACTGAATTTTTAAATTTTTTTTTTTTTTTTTAGTATTAAAATTATGTAGTTTTGTTGTTAAAAAGTGTTGTTTTGCCGATAAAAATTGATGTTTTAGACTCTGGTGACCCCACTGAAATTTTTTTTGGATAAAAAATGTAGTTTTAGACTCCGGTGACACCACTGGAATAAATTCCTGGATCCGCCAGTGGCTTAAACACAGAGGATCTAAAAGATAGGCTGATATCAACATATAATTCTGCAACTACAACCAACACATAGAACAATCAAAAAGCTACAAAAAGAAAAATTTTCTGTCCTCGAATTTTCTGAGTAATTGCAGTAAAAAAAAACATAAGAAAATTTGAATGACGGAAAAAAAAAAAAGGTAGTATCGGTTCGTCTCTAATACCTATGCCCATTAAAGGACCAAGAAAATAAGGAAAAATAGCCTTCTGGGAAGTAAGAAGAAATGGGCAAAAAAGAACAGTAACATTACCTTCAGGGAATCAAGGGAACTTAATCTTTCTTGGGGTTTACACTGTAAAAGCTTCAATCTTGGAGAGAGAACTGTAGCTCCAAACTGGAAGTTTAGACAGCCAAGACCCATTCTTGAAATCAGGCGAATTTTGTCATTGAACTGCAAAAATCATAAACATTAAAGCTGAAAACAGGGATATTCGGTCACAAGTTTCGTTCATGAATTCGAAATAGGGGGAAAATACTACACACAAACTACCTAGATAAGATCATGGGCTGCTTTGCAGATATTTTTTAGCTACGACAAATGGATCAATGGTCGTGACGGTTCAATTCAGTAAGGCACAAAAATTAGAAGATAGGCAATCTAGGACAGACCAGTTCACTTCCTAATTTTAAGATGAGTGCAAGGGAGACTAGGGGTGTAAACGATCCGAGCAGCTCACGAGCCGCTCGTCGCTCGACTCGGTAAATGCTCGCTCGAATATGGTTTTAATCGAACTCGAGCCGAACTCGAGCAGCTCGTGATAGTTAACGAGCCGAACTCGAGCAGTTTAATGCTTGACTCGATCTGCTCACGAGCCTAATCGAGCATTACATTATATATATATACACACACACACACACACACACACACACACTTATTACTATTTTTTGAAATTAATTTTTACTTAACTTTTTACTTATTGCTTCAAAAAAAAAAAAAAAACGTTTTACTTTTAAACCCATTGAAAATTACTAGACCAAAGTTATTCAGAAACCCTAAACTTTACCCTTCCGTTCTTTGTTGCTCTACAATCTACATTGCCGTCGTCGCAGCCGCCCGCCAGCGGCTGCCATTTTCAATTCAGGCTATGCACTTAATTTATTATAGTTATGAGGCTATGCATGTTGATATTTAAGCATTAGCTATGTAATTTGATTATTGTTGTTATGCTGCTAGATTTGATATTTTATGTTCATATCTTTGAAATTGAATCACTTTTTCGAGCTGCTCGAGTTCGAATTCGAAAGTGCTCGAATTTTATCAAGCATAATCGAGTCGAACTCGAGCATGATTAATGTGTTATCGAACCGATCTCGAGCATTTTTTTTCATGCTCGATCGATCTCGAGCCGAGTTCGAGCAGCACTGTTTTATGGGGGTTGCTCGACTCGATAAGTAAATGCTCGATTCAGATCGGATCGTTTACACCCCTAAGGGAGACTATGTAAACCCAGAGGAAAAATATATACAAGCAGCTTCTTGTAGAGTTCAACAGGCTGTCCAGACTGATGATACCCGGCCCGAATTACACCACGTGTCACTCTTAAAAATGCTTAATAAATGACCAGTCCTTTAATTTAGCGCTTTAAGGGCCAGGGCCCCCAAGAGCCGAACAAAAGGCAGATCGTCTACAGCAGGCGGGAGATCGGTATAAGCTCCTCTAGCCACCGCAGACAGCCAAGGTCTGGCGAAGAGGAGCTGCCCAGTTCGCCCATATTGGCTCTGGGGGCTGAGCGTGGGATGCTCCGTACAGCTCCGCTGTTATTCAGCGTGAGGTATGATTAACATATGGAAATAATCCTCAGTCATAAAGACTCCAATATTGACAGTAAATATGTCCATAATTATCTCTGATTTATAGGGATTAACTCGTATATATCCTTAGGGAATAATTATTAATTATCATACTTACTCAACAAGTAATAGGGGCGAGACATCGCCTATATAAACAACCCTAAGGAACTATGGAGGACTTGATTCCAATTCGACTATTGGATGCGTAGGCAACTCTCAGAAATAATTTGAGAGCTCAGTCCAAATAAACAAAACGACACACCCCTCTTTTGCATAAATTAGGGTTTCTAGGGTTTTAGATCATTGTCACATAGAAGATTGACCCGCATTAATTCTTAGACGGTTTCCAGCATCGTCAATTGGCGCTAGAAGGAGGGCCTTCTTCTGATAATCGATCGAAACAACCAGAACCCCTGCAAGTAGTCATGGCACCCCCGAAGAACACGGGAAAAAAGATTGCAGATCCAAAGGATCCAGTCCAACAAGGCGGAACAACCTCAACCCCCCAAGGAGAAGTCCAGAAAAAGGCGAACGCTGTGGAAGATCAACCTAATCCTGTCCTTCAGGATCCAACCAACCAGGCATTGGTTGATTCCTTGAAGAATCTGGACAACGCCACCATTAAAGCAATTTTGGATGAAACATTCAAGGGAAGGGATCCCCAGAAACTCCAGAGACAGATCTCCAGCAACAGGCTCCAAAACAGCCAGAGATCGTAGAGTCGAGTGCCCACACGGAGCATGAGCATACACGTCAACCCAATGATACGGCCAAGGCCGAACTGGACACACTGCTCAGAAGACGATCAGATGAGCTGCTCTGTGCGTCACCTTTCACCGCGCACATCGATAATTACCCCCGACCAACAGGATTCAAAATTCCCAAGATCAGTGCATATGATGGATCCAAGGACCCCTATGTTCACATGCACCAATACATCTCACACATGAACCTGTATAACGCCTCAGACGAGATGAAGTGTAAAGGTTTCCTCGCACTCCTAACAGGAAGGGCCAGGGAGTGGTTCAACAAGATTCCTGCTAGGTTGATCTCCGACTTTGGGTCCTTAACCTGGAAATTCGTCCATGCCTTTATCGCTGCTCGTCCGTTCCAAAGAAACCAAACTCATTCGTTGACATTGAAACAAAAACATGACGAGTCAGTACTACGCTTCCTAAAGCGTTTCAATGAAGAAGCCGCATAGGTGCAAAACACAGATGATCGATTTCTGGTCGCCTCTTGCATAGCAGGTCTGCGAGAAGGACAACTACATGTAAAGCTTAATAGCAAGCTCCCTCACACGATGGGGGAATGTCTGGATGTTGCTTACAAACATTGCCAGGGGGAAGAAGCGAATAGACTCAAAAGAGAGATGGAAAAAGGTGAAAGCAAGAGGAGTTAGCTTGAAGATAGATCGGATCGGATAAGAAAGTAGGTTTGGTATCGGGTAACTCCGCCCATCTCAGATCGGCTAGGGAAGAAGGGAGCTCTGCAGGACAGAGACTTCATTCCGCTAAACAGGCCTCATGAACAAGTCCTTGCGATCAAGCAAAGAAAGGGCCTTGCTAGGACCCCTGTTCAGGGTCAAATTGTATGATTTTTATAGATATATTTTATATCAATTTCCCCCGTATATGTATTATTTTCATAGAAGTAGGGCTTTATATCGAAATATTTAGTAAATGATGTTTTTAAGAGGTTAATTGCAAAACGTAACGAATTATGTGCTTAAATGATGATTTTATGTTATTTTGGAAATACGTTACGCTTTGGTATGTTTTCCTATTGTTGTAGATACTCATTGATGATGGAAGAGAGGATTTTAGGAGCCAAATTCGTGCTTGGAAAGGATCAATCAAATTTATGGAAGATTGAAAGATATAAGGAAAGAAATCAATCAAGATAAATGTCGGAAAATCAGGATTCCGGGTAGTGACGACCTTCCGATGCAGTTCTTGATATGATATAAACTGATTTGACTCTCGACATCAAGAGAAGAGTTGTAGGGCTTGAAGAGAGGATTCTACAGGAGTTTGAATCACTCCATTCTGACTTACGAGGCCCGATATATGAGTGTTACAAGTTTGGATGCTGTTGCTGAAAATAGCGGACGGGCGTCCGGATATTCAAACGGGCGTCCAACGTTTTTACTGTAGCAACCGACCTGAAAATTCTATAAATACAGCAGCGAATTGAACCCTAAACATAACATTATTTTCAGCCGACTTTTGACAGCAAAGGGCGGCCACTCTGAGCAGTTTTCAGGGCCGATCACCCGAGCCTTGTGCTCGGGTGATCGGGGTTAGATTAGGTTTTATTTTTCGTTTCTTTCATTCCTTTTGTTCGACCATGATGATCTTTTGAAACTTTGAAACATGGAGCAGCCATGGGAGACTGTTTGCAGCAGCTTTTATTTTCTTTCTATGGATGTTTTGTAAGTCTTTTTAATTAAAGTTCGTTTCTTTCCATGCGTTTATTTGTTAATGCAATTTATATCGAAAGATGTTATTGATGTTTACCGTAGGACGAAAGTCGGTGTAAACGCGAGATCACCATAGGAAAGAATAGACGTTTTGATCTATATCAAACGAAAGTTGATAGGTTGAATGTCTAGGTTGTTAGATCTAGAAAATCTTGCACCTTGGTTTATTTTATGATGCGTTAATCTCCGTAAATCGAAAGATAGAGATTGATAGGTGAATTCATCTACGAAAGTAGGAATTCATACGTTTGATAGGTGAAACCACAACTTGAATTAAATCACTATAAGATAATCTAGGGAAGAAATTAAGGGTTGCGGGATGGTGGATTATGGTTCGTTCCATGTTTGATCGCTTCAGTCATTATCATGTTCGTTAGATAGATTTATTGTTGTAGTTTAGATTTATTTTATGTTGATCGTAATTATCCTCCCTGGCTTTGGATTAACAATCCTCTGTCCAGTTTACTTTTCCGTTTTAGTTTAGGTTTAGGTTAATAAAGAAGAATTAATAAGTTAGATTCGACAGCCCAATTCCCTGAGGATCGATACCCGTACTTATCCAACTTTACTAGCAACTACCCGGTATTCGGCCGGTTAGGAGGTAGTTTTGCATGGTAGTATAGGTTTTATAAATTTTCTTTTGTTTTAATGATGCAAAATCTCCCCAACAACCTCACCCCCAATGAGGGGACCCAGAGAAAGCAGAAACCCCAAAAAGTATTGCAAGTATCATCAAGATGTGGGGCATGACTCAGAACAGTGCAAATATTTAATCCGAGACATTGATGCATCAATAATGGAAGGAAAACTTGATGAGGTCGAAGATCGGTCTCAACAGGCCGAACCAAGGGGACGACGTGAATTTAAGCGCCAGAATAACAGGATAGAGAACAACGAGAAGAGTATCGGATGAGAAGGGACCGTTCTCTAGATCCTGAGGGTCACATAGATAACCGCCCTGTGAACACGATCAACACGATCTTAGGGGGGCCGAACAGCTCGGTAGTATCAGATGAAGAAAAAAAATAGCAGGTCTACTGTTCCTACCTCCACGAACAAAAGGCAAAGGATGTCAGGAGTAGTAGTATATGGTCCGAGAGATTCACTACCCTTGGTAGTCAATAATTAAGGATTGGTGATAGAAGTAGTGATTAGCAAGAATCGGACGAAGAGGATATGTGTGGACACTGGCAGTGCCGTGAATGTCATTTACTATAACGTCTTCAGAGCGATGAAATTGAAGGACACCAACCTAACCCCTGTTTCAACTCCTTTGTTCGGCTTCGCAGGACCTCCGGTCCATCCGCTGGGGGTGATCAAACTGCTCACTACTTTTGGAGAAGGAACCAAGGGCAGGACCCTAATAGTGGACTACGTGGTGGTAAAGGCACTATCGGCCTGCAATGTAATTATGGGAAGAACATCCCTTATCGATATGTGGAAGAACATCCCTAATAGAGGATATGTGGAAACAACAAAAAACTGTTACACTGTGACAATCAATGGGAAAGTGATGGTTCAACAGGCCAGTGTGGAAGAACTGCTTCCTGAAGAAGAAGAGAGCTGGTCATCTGAAGACCATACACAGGTTGTTCATCTATGGGACGAACATGAGGACTCAACAGTTAGTATTGGGACATGGACCCCCCCTCCGCACAAAGATTCTTTGGTGAGCATCTTGAGAGAATTCAAAGATGTGTTCGCCTGGAGAGCTGAAGATATGCCAGGACTGTCTCCCAACCTGGCAGTTCATAGTTTGAATATAGATCCGAGCAGGAAGCCTGTTCGGCAAACGAAAAGACATTTCACTCCCGAACGCATTGAGGCAATTAGACAGGAAGTGACAAAGCTGTTACAGGCCAACATAGTTAAGGAGGTGATATACCCTGAATGGTTGGCATACCCTGTGTTGGTCAAGAAACCAGATGGAAGCTGGAGGATGTGTGTAGATTTCACGGATCTAAACAAGGCTTGTCCCAAGGATTGTTATGCTTTGCCCAAGATTGATCGGCTAGTAGACTCAATGGTAGGATATGAAGTGTTCGCATTCTTAGATGCGTACATGGGTTACCACCAGATCGTAATGGATCCAGAAGATGCAGAAAAGACTGCTTTCATAACAGAATTTGGGACGTACTGCTACGTCACTATGCCGTTTGGACTAAAGAATGCGGGAGCAACATATCAGAGGGCCGTCAATAAAATTTTTGCCGATCAGATAGGAAGGTGTATCGAGGTGTACGTGGATGACCTCCTAATCAAAAGCAAGTCTCTTAACCAATACTTGGACGATGTCAGAGAAGTCTTTGGAGTTCTAAGGAAAACTCAAATGAAACTCAACCCAAAGAAGTGTACATTCGGGTCAGGTCAGGGAAGTTCCTAGGATACATGATATCGTGAGACGGAATCTGAGCTAACCCTGATAAGATCGATGCGTTAAAGACCATGTCTTCACCAAAAAATATAAAAGATGTACAACGTTTGACCGGACGAATAGCGGCCTTGAACAATGACGATGCTAAATAATGCACCACCGGAATAATAGGCCACGTGTAATCTAAGGGTGAGCTGTAAAGGGGTCGAATGGCTGAACTTTTCAGGAAAGGTAGTGTTTTTAGGTGGTTTATGGCTGAGTCCAAGAATGTATCTTGGATTGCCTATGTATCCTGTCTTAGACCCAGGAATCAAGCCCTACGTAGTTCCAAGAACGGTGTATTTATAGGTACATGTCCTTCCTCTGCCCTAAATTTAGGGCGGTTTGGTCCATTGGCATAAATACCCTTAAATGGGCTTTGCCCTCCTGCTCAAGCAACCTACTGGATGGTGGGCCCGGGTATCTGGACAGGAAGTCTCCGTCTCGACGACTCGATACATGCCGACATGGGTGATCGAGACTAGACACTTGAAGAATCACTTGAAGAATCTGCCGTGACTGCGGTCTCTGCGAGTGCATATCATGTCGATCTAACACTGCTATATTTGACATAGACTTTTCCACATGCCAGTTGGACCACTCAAATAATTCCACGTGGAGGAGTAAACCCCCGTATCGTCATAAGCCCCCCAGATCGGAGGGAAGCTCATCTCGAGATGCTGATGTCGGATCTGATAGTTTGAATAACTCTTCCGACACGTGGTCTTCTCTAGGCGGGAAAAATAGCTGTCACACTAACCGATGTAGGTCGTTGTCAGGCTGACGTCACACTGTACCATCATTAATGAGTGCGAGAAACGAAGCATTTCTTACTGGGCCGCGTGGAGATTTGGCCCTTGATTCTCGCGTCGCGCTCCCTATGACTGCCCTCAAATCGCCCTTTCAAATCACTTTGGAGATTTTGTGCGCATAAAAGGAGTGCCCCAACCTTTGAAGACTCTTATTTGTCATTTCCTGTTTCTGTTCTACCAGATAAACGCAAGTAAGCCCCATTCTATTCAAACTCTTTTTCTGTCTTTTATTTCTTGCATCTCTTGTTGATTCCATGTCTAGTAGCAATAGTGACTCACAAAATAGAGAGGAAGTTGTTGAAATTGTAGAGGAAGAATCGACGGAGGAGACGGTTTCTGAGTATCCAACTGTTTCTGGTGAAGGATTCACCGGAGAAGGGGAAGAAGGAGCGGAAAAGGAAGAGGGAGGAGAGGAGGAAACGTCGTCTCGACCTGTTGGCCCTTCTCGACCTGCTACCAAACGTAAGACCAGAATGATGGGTCAGGGTCCATACGGATGCATGTCAAACTTGAGCCAAGAGAAAGCCAAAACCATCTGTTTGAGATATGGAATTCCGTATTCTTCCGAGAATATTAAGGTGTCACACGGTCAGTTCCAGTTTGCCTGTGACCCGCCTCCAGGATTTTGTGCAATATACGAGGCACAACTAAAGGAGGGGTTGAGATTCCCCTTCGATCCATGTTTCATAGAGGTCCTTCGACACTACAGGATTAGTGCCCCACAACTTGCTCCAAATGGGGTTAGGAGCGTTATGGGATTCGTGCTGGCGTGTCGAATCGCCAAAGTTGAATTTTCAGTTCGACTATTCCGTCAGTATTATGCCTTGTCGAGTCTGCAGGATATAGGGTGGTATACCTTTCAGAAGCGCCCTCAGGCATCAGAATTTGTGAGAAAGGTGATCTCATCCCATGGCGAGTGGAAGCCCAATTTCTTTTTTATCCGACACGGGCTGATTGACATCGACATCCATACCTGGTACAGAAGACCCCAGAAATGGCATGACAGACTTGACTCTGAGGCTCCGGATGGCTGCGCGACTCTCGAGGTCGTTCATCCCGACGTCGCTACTCGAAACCTGTGTTCTTTATATCCTTTTGCCGACATCGAGACGGCCGGCCCAGTGCCTACCTCGAACTCGATGAGGATGTTCGAATTTTACGTAGGATTTTCATTCACTTTGTCGACTTGCTATACTTATCAAATTTTTGTATCTTTAACTGTGTTCTAACGCTGAATTTTCTCTGTTCGCAGTGGATTATTTCTCAAAGATGGACGCCCTGGGCAAGATGCCTGACCCCAAAACTACCGACCCGAAGAAAATCCAAGCGCTGGTTGGCATCGGGTCGAAAGCGGCTGCGTCTGGCGCTACGACTTCTGGGAATCAAAGGATCCCAGCCCGATCTACTACTCCCGTGTCGACGTCCAACATTCTTAGGGACCAGCCTGACGAGGCTCACCCGACTAAGGAGACTGAAGAGAGTCTCGTGCCGAGAAAGCGTCAGAAGACAACGGAGGTGAGGCACGGGATTGGGAAGGAGACCCGCAACCTCGCCCCTCCTAACTCCACCGACGCGCTTCCTGCACTGAGCATGGCGGAGATGGAAGGCATGACTCCGGAGGAACTGCATGACTTCATCATGAAGAGTAGTCGAGCCGTAAGTCTTCTTTCTATTTTCCTTATAAATTTGCGATCCGGGTCTGTTTTTTGACATCATCAGTGTGTTCTTTTGCAGACTCGACTCGCAGCTAAAGCTGCACTCAACAGGATTGTGTCCCCGTCAGCTGCCCTGGAGGAACACAAGGAAACCGTTGTTAAGCTGACCACGGACATCGAGAAGCAGAAGGCCAAGATAAACAAGTTGGACGAACGTCGTGTGAAGCTGGAGTCGGATCTGAAAAAGGCTAGAGACGATCTATCCAAAGCTCTGAAAGATGTATCTGACAGGGATGCTGTGATGGCGGTGATGAGATCGGAATTAGCAGAGGTGAAGTCGGAGCTTGAGGGGACTAAAGCCAAACTGGAGGAGGCAGTCAAGGCTCGTACCACCGTCCAGTCTTTTCTCGATGAGTTAACGGCTCGAGCTGAAACTGCTAAGCAGGACTTTTTGACCTCAAAGGAGCTCGAAGACGACCTGACGTTGCTCATGACTCAGGGCATGAAAGGGGGATTTACCATGGCTATCAACCAAGTCAAAGAGGTCGATCCAAACTTCAACGTGTCTGCCCTTGCGAAGCCTTATCTATATGATCTCGAGGCCATTCCTCGTTATGGGCGATACTTTACTGAGTTCAAGGCTGGCATCTCTTTATATGAGAAGTACGTGACTTCCGTTCTGAACGACGATGGTGCAGAAAATGTCGAGTCTGGGGATCAAGTCGATCCTAACGCTTCGACCTCGAACCAGCCTGACGCCTGATGTTATTTCCTCTTTTGTTTCTTTAAATAACTCGATTCGATTTGGTTGTAATAACTTTTATGATTTTATTCGTCTGAACTTTCACTTTGTCTATTCGATCTTGTAAACTTGTGACTTTTCAATTTGCATTTTGATTCATGAATTTAAATCTATGCTTTTTCATTGAATGTCTCTTTTTTTTTTTCGATCATATGCCTAGGGTGCAGTCCTTTGGACTTAATTCCCTCGAAAATGTTGCCTTATGGGGTGTAGTCCTTTGGACTTAATTCCCCTGCTGGCCCCTCGAAGTGTAGTACGAGTATACAACTCGTGGTACACTTGGGTATGAGTCGACCTAGCATTGTACTGCCTTGTTGGCCTGACTTGGCTTTTGGGTCGGAGTTCGATTCGACTCTCCTGCCTTGTCAGGCTTGTACGGATATCGAATTATGAAGTCCCTACTCAACTGTCACACATCGTGGTGCTTATGATCTGGTCGAGTTGGGTATCCATCATGGGATTTTCCGACTGCTTAGCATCGTGGCTTACTGGCATGTCGGGAGTGATATAAGCACTATCAGTGACTTGGCTTTATTCACTTTTCCGATTTAATTCCCTCGTGTCGATGTTTCTTGTTGGTCTTTTCTTCCAGCCCCCATTTCTTTTTTTTTACATGAGCATCTTAAGCGTAATATAGAAAAGAAAATTGCTTGAATAAAAGGTATTAGAAGCAACTGTCACATCGACATATTTCATTACAAGTAACTAAAAATTGAAGTTGCGAATGTCGTAAATTGAACAATCTTAAACGTAGTATTTTCGGAGATTAGTGGCGTGCCAGGTCCGAGGTACTGTGCTGCCATCTGATCTCCCCAGCTGATACGACCCTTTAGGATGTACCTTTAAGACTTTATACGGACCTTCCCAATTCGGCTCGAGCTTGCCTATTGGGTCCTGCTTGCTGGCTTCGTTTTTCCTCAACACGAGGTCTCCTACTTGAAAGTATTTGTATTTCACCCTTGCGTTGTAATACTGTGAAATCTTCCTTTTATAACTGGCCATCCGATATGCCGCCATCTCTCTCTTCTCCTCGACGTTATCTTTTCCTTCCATTAGACCAACAGCATTGGTTTCGACATTGTAAGCTAAAACCCGAGGTGACGCTAGCCCGATCTCCGCAGGTATCACTGCTTCGCATCCATAGGCCATGGCAAAATGAGTCTCTTGGGTAGCTGAATTGGGTGCGGTTCGATACGACCATAGAATGCTGGGCAACTGAGCCACCCAATCTCGACCTTCAACTTCTAATCGCTTCTTCAACCCAAACTTGATCTGTCTGTTCGTTTGTTCGACCTGTCCATTGGACTGAGGTCGAGCCACGGATGTCATTCTATGCTCGATCTTGAACTCCCTGAGCCAATTTTGCACTCGGTCATCTAGAAATTGAGTTCCGTTATCCGATATCAGATACTTGGGAATGCCAAACCTGCATAAAATATTTCCCACAGAAACTTCTTGATAGTCTGAGCTCTGATATCAGTAAGAGCTTTGGCCTCAACCCATTTCGTGAAATAATCAACGGCTACCACAACATACTTGTAGTTACCCGGAGCTCGAGGCAAAGGTCCGACTATGTCGATTCCCCATTCATCGAAAGGCCATACCGACTCGATAGCGTTCATTTGTTGTGCTTGTTGGTGGGTCACTACATCATGTACTTGACAGGCTCTGCATCTCATCACCAACCGATTTGCATCCTTCTGCATAGAGGGCCAAAAATATCCTGCCAGTTTGCATTTTCGGGCCAACATTCGAGCTCCACAATGATTACCACAAATTCCTCGATGTATTTCTTCGAGTAGATACGCCCCTTCATCTTCCGACGCACATCGCAACCAAGGTGTTACAAACGATTTCCGATAAAGCACATAGTCGAATAGGGCGTACCTCGAGGCTTGCAGTCTAATTCTTCTGGCCTGAGACTTGTCAGATGGGAGAACTCCATCTTTTAAGAATAATGCTATCGGATCCATCCATGTCGATCCTTGAACCATTGGCTGTACGTCGACCTCGTTATAGCTTCGTTCTGCTAGCATCTCGACCAGAACTTTCCTCTTAGATTTAAAATTTGACGCGAGCTTAGACAAAGCATCGGCTCGTTTGTTTTCGCTCCGAGGCACCTGCTCAATGCGAACTGTCTTGAATTTCGACATTAATCCCTGTACAACTTTCAAATAACTTTTCATTGATTCTTCTTTAGCTTCATACTCTCCCCGTATATGATTTACCACGAGCTGAGAGTCACTGTATACCAAAAGATTCTCGACCCCCAACTTCGATGCTAGTTTCAAGCCCGTGATCATGGCCTCGTACTCGGCCTCGTTATTCGTAGCTTTGAACTCGAATCGGAGTGCATATGGGAACTCTTCCCCTTTCGGACTAACCAGTAATAATCCAGCCCCAACTCCTTCTTTACTTGAGGCACCATCGACGTGGATGGTCCATTGTTCTTCTGACGACTTCTTTTCTTGTTCCAATTGAATCGACAGACCTTCGGCTAGGAAGTCTGCTAGGGCCTGACCCTTGATGGCGGTATGGGGTAAGAATTCAATATCATACTCTGCCAGCTCGACAACCCACTTGGCTAACCGACCCGATGTCTCGGGTTTTTCCAGAATTTGCTTTAAAGGCTGATTAGTCACCACAGCGATGGGATGCGCTTGAAAATATGGCTTCAGCTTCATTGACGCATGAACCAGACCCAATGCCAATTTTTCAGCAGGCGTATATCGGATCTCGGCCCCATGCAATGCCTTACTTACAAAATAAATCGGGATTTGCCCCTGGTCCCCTTCTCGAACTAACACCGCACTCACAGCCTCTTCGTAAATTGCCAGATAAACTAAGAGCTTCTCTCCTTCTCGAGGTGAGGAAAGCGTCGGCAAATCAGATAAATACTTTTTCAGATCGTCGAACGCTTTTTGACACTTCTCATCCCACTGGAATGAACTCGCCTTTTTTAGTATCTTAAAGAAAGGCAGGGCCCTCTAGGCTGATACCGACAAGAAGCGATTGAGGGCGGCCATCCGACCCATCAATCGTTGCACCTCCTTTACGTTACGAGGTGCGGGCATGTTTTTCGAGCTTCGATCTTATCTGGATTGGCACGAATCCCGTCCCTTGATATCATATAGCCCAAGAATTTTCCAGATCGAACACCGAAGGTACACTTCTTCGGGTTAAGCTTCATTTTTACTGCCCGCAACACCTCAAAAACTTCCCTGAGATCGACAAGAAACTGTCCCATGGACTTGCTCTTGATCAATAAATCATCAACATAAACCTCCATATTTCGACCTATCTGTCTCTCAAAGATCTTATTGACGGCCCTCTGATAAGTGGCCCCTGCATTCTTCAAACCAAACGGCATTGTTACAAAGCAAAAAGTACCAAATTCAGTGATAAACGCGGTTTTCTCCGAGTCCTGAGGGTCCATAAAGATTTGATAGTATCCTCTGTACGCATCGAGAAAACCGAAAACTTCAAAGCCCAATGTCGAATCGACCAACTGATCAATTTTTGGAAGAGGATATGAATCTTTGGGGCATGCTTTACTGAGATCTGTAAAATCGACGCACATCCGCCAGCTTTGATCAGGCTTCCTGACTAACACGGGATTGGCTAACCAATCTGGGTATAATACCTCTTTCACGATCCCAGCAATCAACAACTTGTCAACTTCTTTCTTCACTGCCTCTTTTCTTTCAGGTGCAAGATTTCTCTTCTTTTGCCGTATCGGCTTCTTTTTTGGGTCGACGTTAAGGCGATGCACTGCCACATTTGCCGATAAACCCGGCATGTCATCTGCCTTCCAAGCAAAAACGTCTCGATATTCCGCTAGGAGGTCGACCAGGGCTTGCCTATCGGGGTGTGGCATCCACTTCCCGATCTGGACCCCTTGGTCCTCCTCTTCCTTCCAGACACAAACCTCTTCTGTCGGATCGACGGATATCCAGCTTCGATCCTCTTCCTCTTCTGGTATCAATTCCTCAATCAGAACTTGTCCAACTCCTTTCCCCTTTGTCGTGACCAAACTACAATTTCTGGCCACCTCGATGTCTCCTTTTACTTCATGGGTTCCATACCAGGTGGGGAACTTCATGCTGTTGTGGAATGTCGAGGTGATGGCCCTTAGATCGTATAAGGCAAGCCGACCTAGTATCGCGTTATATCCTGACGGGGCCTTGACCACGACATAGGTCATCTCCATAGTTCGCCCCTTTTCTCCGTCTCCGACTGTTGTCAACAAATTAATCGATCCGACAGGGTGGATGGCCTGCCCTGTGAATCCAAACAAAGGAGTAGACAACGGTATAATGTCTTCATCTTTCAACTTCATAGCTTTGAAAGCCGAATGGTAGAGAATATTTACGGCGCTTCCACTGTCGACACAAACTCTTTTGATCCGACCTCGACTTATTACTGCTTCGATCACCAACCCTTTGCTATGACTATGGGAACTCGGAATATCATCTTTTGGCCCGTAGCCCACTTCCGTAGTAAATCTCAGCTTCTTCGATTCTCTAGATCTATCTGAAGAATGTTGACTCGATCGAGGTCTATCTGATTCATGCTCTGCAATAATCGTGTTTACGTCATACCCGGCGCGATTATCACGGTGGGGGTCTCGATTCTGATCTTCTCGATGGTCATCACGGTGATTATCTCGGTGTGCCGGCTCAGCCGACCTGTCTCGACGATTTCGATTGTCACGACGCGGGGATCGATCCTTCTTTCCATTATAAGTCTTCCTCTTGTACTCTCGACGGCCTTTTGGCTCGTCCTTTTCTGACCTGTCAATTACCTCATCCAATCGACCCTCTTGAATGCAGGCGTCGATATCCCTCTTCAGATCGAAACACTCCTCCGTGTCGTGCCCCATGTCTCTGTGATAGTCGCAATACTTATGAGTATTCTTCCTTTTCTCCGGGTCCTTGGACATCGGCTTGGGTGTTCGGGCAATATTTTTCTTGATCATAATTGCCAACACCTCTCCCCGAGACCGATTGAGGGGTATAAAATCTCGATCTTTCAGATTCCCTTTCTTTCCAAGCCGATCCGATATTGGA
Source organism: Gentiana dahurica var. dahurica (assembly GCA_024500145.1). Classification (NCBI taxonomy): domain Eukaryota; kingdom Viridiplantae; phylum Streptophyta; class Magnoliopsida; order Gentianales; family Gentianaceae; genus Gentiana; species Gentiana dahurica. The sequence continues at coordinate 87,252,647 of CM044901.1, read as the reverse complement.
GCTGTCAGTCGATCGAACACGTTGGTCTTGCTTTCTTCGTTCCGACCCCTAGGCTGACCCTTGGTCTGGCTTCGGGAGTCGTTCCTCGAATTGAGGCCAAGTGAAATGGTGTGCAAGCGCACTGCCTCTTCACCTTGGCAAAACTTATGGACTATGTTCACACATTCGTCCATATCATTCGGCATCTTCTTAGACAACTTGTCATACAGTTTCATATTCCGCAAACCTCCAACGAAAGCATTAACTTGCAATGCATCACTGGCATTATGCACTTTCATGGCTTCGAGATTAAAACGCCTCATAAAATCGATAGTGGTTTCTCCTTTCTCCTGCTTGATGTTCATAAGGTGGGTAGCACTAAGGTGGAACTTCTTGTTCCCGATAAAAGCGTCCTTAAACTTTTGTCCCAACTGTAAAAAGCTTGAAATCGACCCGGGCCGTAGCTTATGAAACCACTCACGGGCTCAACCTGTGAGCAACGTGTCGAAAGCTCGACACTTCATGGCGTCATTTGCGTTTCTCAATCTCATCAAAGATATGTATCGATATAGATGATCCTCTGGGTCTGTTGTACCGTCATAGGGTTGCATCTTGGGTGGTTTGAACGACTCAGGCATCGTGTATATCTCTATCTCGGGACTAAATGGTGATTCGAGCCATTCTGTGACCGGTTCCTTGCCTACGATGTGATTGAACTCGTTTCGGATACTTTCTTCGACCTAATGCATTTGCCTTTCTTGTCCAGGATGCTTGTGGGCGTTAGTCACGCTGATTTCAATCGCACCTTCCTCACATTCTTCTTGGGGGTCGACAGGCCTCTTCCCCCTAGCATTATCGATTTCTTTACGACCCGGTGGGTCTAACAAGTGCTCTCCGGGGGGATTACAGATTCCCTTACCAATAAATGCCGACGCCACCACCCTTTTTAGGGCTTCTTCGTCTAAAGACGCCAAGTGATCGGCCATGTCCTGTAGCGGTGGGGGAAGCTGAGGTCTGGATGGATCTGCAGCGGCCAGTCTAGATCCCGTGGGGACTTCTTGAATCTGAGATGGAGCTCCTGCCGGATCTACATCTGCTTGCTCCTCGATCTGCATGTTCTCGCTGTTCGTTGCCTTCTTCTTTGTTGGTGGTGCCATTGCGATTTCTTTACCCACTCACCGGTAGAAAAGGCCCTCCTTCTAGCGCCAAATGACGATGCTAAATAATGCACCACCGGAATAATAGGCCACGTGTTATCTAAGGGTGAGCTGTAAAGGGGTCGAATGGCTGAACCTTTCAGGAAAGGTAGTGTTTTTAGGTGGTTTATGGCTGAGTCCAAGAATGTATCTTGGATTTCCTACGTATCCTGTCTTAGACCCAGGAATCAAGCCCTACGTAGTTCCTGGAATGTTGTATTTATAGGTACATGTCCTTTCTCTGCCCTAAATTTAGGGCGGTTTGGTCCATTGGCATAAATACCCTTAAATGGGCTTTGCCCTCCTGCTCAAGCAACCTACTGGATGGTGGGCCCGGGTATCTGGACAGGAAGTCTCCGTCTCGACTCGATACATGCCGACATGGGTGATCGAGACTAGACACTTGAAGAATCACTTGAAGAATCTGTCGTGACTGCGGTCTCTGCGAGTGCATATCGTGTCGATCTAACACTGCTGTATTTGACATAGACTTTTCCACATGCCAGTTGGACCACTCAAATAATTCCACGTGGAGGAGTAAACCCCCATATCGTCAAACAGATTTTTATCGAGATCAGCACAACGTGCTTTACCTTTCTTCAAGATTTTGAGATGGGCAAGTCCTTTTCATTGGGATGATCAGAGTCAGACGGCACTCGACGAACTGAAGGTGTACTTAGCTGAGCTGCCCACCTTGACAGCTCCTCAGTTAGGAGAACCAATGTTCGTCTACTTGGCGGTGTGTGAAGAAGCTCTGTCATCTACAGTACTGGTTAAAACAAAGTGGGCAACATATACCAGTATTCTTTGTGAGTAAAGCGCTTCACGGACCTGAAGTCAGATACTTAAATGCGGAGAAATTAGCATTGGCTTTAGTGTATGCCTTAAGGAAGTTGAGACCTTACTTACAGGCCCATCCTAGTACTGTGATCACCGATCAGCCGCTACGGCAAATCTAAGGACGACCATTAACCTCAGGAAGGTTGGCTAAATGGGTGGTCGAACTGGCAGAATATGATATTGATTTCAGACCTCGAACTGCCATCAAAGCACAGGCCTTAGCAGACTTCTTGGCTGAAGGAGTATATGTTCTCCTAGAGGACGATCAAAAGAAACCAGAGATACATCATTGGAACTTGTATGTTGATGGTGCATCAAGTAAAGATGGGGCAGGGGCAGGTCTCTTACTCGTCAGTCCAAAAGGGGAGGAGTTTCCCTATGCACTAAGCTTTGATTTCAAGGCTACAAATAATGAAGCTGAATACGAGGCCTTGATCACGGGGCTTAAGTTGGCAAAAAAGCTTGGGGTAGATGATCTGCAGGTATATAGCGATTCACAGCTCGTGGTAAATCACATAAATGGGGAGTACGAGGCTAAGGAAGAACCCATGAGGAAATACTTAGCAACAGCCAAAACTCTCCTAGAAAAGTTTCGACAGGTCCAGGTTGACCAAATACCTCGAACCGAGAACAGGAGGGCAGATGCTTTGTCAAAATTGGCCTCAAACTTCTTGTCAGAAAAGAAGGTACTGGTGGAATTGTTAAAGGAAATGAGCTACGAACAGCGCGTGGTTCAGCCAATCAGGAAAGCCAGTATGCGGATGGATCCAATTGTGTTGTATCTTAGAGATAACATCCTGCCCCAGGATAAGATTCAAGCCAGAAAGATGAAGCTCTTAGCAGCTAGATACTCGCTGTTCGAAGACGTGCTTTATCGCAGGTCATATATTGCCCCATGGCTAAGATGCGTAATTGAGGAAGAAGGGAACTACCTTCTCAGAGAAATACACTTGGGCATTTGTGGAAATCATCCTGGAGCTCGGACCTTAGCAAGGAAATGCAGGTTGTTCGGTTATTATTGGCCGACAATGTTAGAAGATGCCAAGGAATTGGAAGAAAAGTGTAGATCATGCTAGGTGCATGATAATTTGTCACATCGGCCATCCCAAGACATGATACCGATGGTATCCCCTGGCCATTTGACCAATGGGGGGTAGATCTGGTAGGGCCGCTCCCAAAAGCCCCAGGCAATGTCCGATTCCTGATCGTAGCAATGGATTATTTCACCAAGTGGGTCGAGGCTGAACCGCTGGCTACAATAACAGGGAAGAAGATACAGAAATTCCTATGGAAGAACATAGTATGCAGGTACGGAATACCATAAACTTTGGTTTCAGACAATGGGACTCAGTTCGAAGACAGGGTCGTCAGAGAATGGTGCAATGATAAACACTTCACTTCAGTCGGTTAACCTTAGGCTAATGGCCAAGTCGAACAGACCAACAGGCAGATCAAGACTGGGCTGAAAAAACGCCAAGAGGGAGAAAAAGAAAGTTGGACAGAGCACTTGCCCAACATAGTATGGGCATATAGAACAACCCCCAACTCAGCCACTGGAGAAACCCCCTTCAGCCTAGCATATGGTTGTGAATCAGTGATCCCGGCCGAGATCGGAATATCATCTCCATGGACAGCGCTCTACTCCGAAGATCAGTAGCTAATTGAGCTCAGAAACTCCAAGGACGACTTGGAAGAGGCTCGTAATATAGCCTTCATAAGAATGGCCAAGTATAAACAGTGAATCTCTCAGTATTACAATTCCCGAGTTAAACACACATACTTTAAAGAAGGGGATCTGGTGCTCAGGAAGAATGAGGTGAGCAAACAACTACCCCAAGGGAAACTTGATCCGAACTGGGAAGGACCGTACAAAGTGGTCAAAGTGCATGGGAAATGAGCCTATCAAATAGCTGATGCAAATGGCAGAACTGTGCCCCGCAGCTGGAATGCCTCTAACTTGAGGAAGTTTTATGTCTAGGACAGGTTCCAAACTATTTTATGCATTGTTAATTTTGATTTCTCAATAAGGTATACTCAAGCATCAGATATTAAATAAATGTTTTTATTCTATATGTGTGTTGTTTTTATATTACTTGATTGTAACTGAGCTGCAGGTCGGTCTCAGAAAAGTTTGCAAAGAACAAACTGAAATAAGTCTGCAGGACAGACTCAACGAACTGATCCGCAGGTCAGACTCAGTAGAAGAACTGAACTGCAGGTTGGTCTCAGAAAAGTTTGCAAAGGACAAAATGAAATAAGTCTGCAGGACAGACCCAATGAACTGATCTGCAGGTCGGACTCAGTAGAAGAACTGAACCGCAGGTCGGTCTCAAAAAAGTTTGCAAAGGACAAACAAAAATAAGTCTGCAGGACAGACCCAACTAACAGATCCGCAGGTCGGACTAAGTAGAAGAACTGAACTGTAGGTCGGTCCCTAAAAAGTTTGCAAAGGACAAACTGAAATAAGTCTGCAGGACAGACCCAACGAACTGATCCGCAGGTCGGACTCAGTAGAAGAGCTGAACCGCAGGTCGGTCTCAGGAGATTTTGCTAAGGGCAAACTATACATCTGCATGACAGACTCAACGAGCTGAAGCACAGGTCCAAAAAAAAACTGATCAGATGATCAGACCTCGCCGAATGATACTTTGAAAATTTGAAACAAGCTTTCAAAGTCTACAGGACAGACGATCAGCGCAAAATCCATTTAAAACTCGTACAACTGAAGACCACCATTCAGAGGTAGAACCTCTTAAATGATGTTCTTCATGAGGGTAAGGGACTTCCTAAGATGTGTGCTCAAAATAAAAGCAGAAAAGAAAAAAAAAGAAAAGAAAAAAAAACCCAAAACAGCGAACGGCTGAACGCCAGAAACAGAAGTTAATTACAGAACTAGTGCTAGGATAAGCACAAATTGTCAAGAAACAAAAATTTATTGCAAGAAATAAATGGAAATTATTACAGAAGATTGTTCAAACAGCAAAAGCATAATTCTAAGGATTGGTTGCTGATTCTCGTTGCTGATCGGTGGGAGTGCCAGAGCGTTGAGCTGAAGATGTGCTGGTCTGATGTGCAGTAGGTCGACGACCATATTTCTCAGCCAAGTCCTCACCAGCTTGAATTTCCCTATGCCTGGCCTGGTACAGCTCATTGCCACCTGGCTTGCAAAGCCTACCGTGTTGAAGATCTGAGATGACCAGCTCAGTACACTGCACTTTGGCCTGGTTAACACCTAGGTTATACCTATGGCTTTGAATGGAGCCAAGTAAAACCTTCAAGGCCCCGGTGAAGTGAGGTGAGATTTTATACTCATGAATAGCCTGAGCGATTCACTCTGGCATAGCAGCTTCCAACCCCTCATGATCAGCTCGAAGCTTGGCCAATACCTCCTCGCGAGCAGCACTGGAAGTTCACATCTCATTTAGCTCAGCCTTCTGGGCATGCATGATCTTCTCCAGATTAGTGATCTGGGCATCTTTGGACAAGGACTCCTCCTTGTGTTTGTTACGGCTGGCGGACAGGTCAGTAATCCGTTTCTCCAATGAAGTCTTTTGGGCGGAGAAATAGTTGAGGCGATGAAGAACCTCCTTCCCAGCTTTAACAACCTATAAATAACAAAGGCAAGACGAACAGGGTCAGTGCAGTTCAAATATAACGAATAGAAAACGGAAAGATGCAAAACTTACAATAGATGCCAGATCCTTATCCGGCAGCTCAGCTAGGAACTCGGCCGAAGAACCCGATGTCCCCTCGAAGCCTCCTGACCAGATCTGGGTCTCTTTCGTCCAGACCGAGAGCGCTATCTAGCCTGATCACCCGTGTCAGAAATGTCAAAGATGACCAGTCTATCATCCTTTTATTCGATATGCCGTGTGCTGGAGGCTAGGTCGCCTTGTTGAAGATCCCCAGTAAGGGTAACCTCAGGGTTAACCTCTGGATTGGCCAATTCAGGCTCTGGCTCAGCTTCACCCCTTGGAGCCTCCAAGTTCTACTGGGGCTCGCCCTGTACAAGCACATCTTCTTCTTCCCCGAGCGCCTGATCGAAGATGTCAGCAACATCGGCCATTGAAAGAATAGAGAAAGTGTCAGCAAATAAAAAAGAAACAGTAAAGTCAAACAAGTGCATAAGGTAAAAGAAATCACAAGGAAAAGGGTCCTACGATGGTTATAATCCTCCGGAGTAAACCTCAGATTGGGCTCTGGACCGGAGTCAGATAAGTGATCAGCCTCTATCAGATTGTCAGGCCAGTGCTCAAAATCAAGGAGAACATTGGCATCGGCGATATCATTCAGCAAGCCTTCACCAACGGTGGTGGGACACACATCAGCAGGAAGCTGGAAATAATTCCAGTTGCTCAATTCAAGGTGTCCGTCGTTACGGATAAAGAAAAAGTGGTTCTTCCACTCGTGGATGGAAGATTTCCCTGTGGAGAGCATGGGGATCCCCCGCCGGTGGTCTGTGTGGCATGGAAAATAGTACCACCCACTGTGGTTCCTGATCTTCTTATGCTGATAAAGAGTCCTAAAAAGATCCACACTAAACTCTGTGTCCATCAGCCGGAAGAAGATCACAGACCCAATAATTGCCCTAACACCGTTAGGGGAAATCTGGGCAGAGCCTAGTGGTTAATGTCTCAATACGGCCAAAAAGGCCGGACAGAAAGGAACCCTAAGGCCATAGACGAACTGATCCCTGTATACAGTGCAATACCCTTCAGGGGGCTGATGAGCATAAATATGGGCACCCCCTGGCAGTTGAGGAGCATATCTATGCCATACCGGTGACAGATTTGCAAGATACCGTCCTGGGTTAGTTTGGACCGAATACCGAAGCAACCTATGGTTGTTCTAGTAGTCATATGGGCTCTAAGACACTGGCGTAAGGAGGTAAAACTAAAGGTTGAATGGTATCGGGATGGGTTAGAAGGAGCCTGATCGGCAACGACCTCCTCAATATTATTGCGAACAACAACCGTGTTTAAGGCAGGAATGTCTATAGGGCCTCCAAATTGAATAAATGGTTGGGTGACCTCAGTTTCTGACTCTGAATAGGACTCAAACTCCCTATCAATAGAGATGCTCAAAGCAGTACTCGCCCTCATAAACTAGGAAAAGCAGAAAGAAAGGAGAAACAGAGAAGAACAGTGCAAAAGTTAGAGAAAATGCTTACTTGAAACTGCAGAAAATCTTGGGAGAAATCTTCGAATTACTAGTAACAGCAAGAAGAGGGAAAGTCTTGTATGAAGGGACGGGTTTATAACCACCCTCCTGACTTGCAAACGACGTCAGTTATGAAAAGGAGTGAAAAATGCCTCATGTCCCACCATAGTGATGATAGCCTATTAAATAGACTACCAGCTGGCAATTAAGTATTTTGAAACGCGTGATTGGATAGGGGCCGGCTGAACCGCCAAATGGAGAAGATCTGACCAACTAAAAAACCCAAGCCAGGGCTTATGATGATACTGTTGGATCGATATTGCGTAGACAAACACTCTAGAGGAGGGTGAATAGAGTGTTGACCAATTTATAAACTCTTTTTCGATAATTTAACACAAGTACTAAACAACTAAGGCGGAAGCTAACTTAGTCGGTTATTCGCTTGCGTTATAAAAACCAACGTGATCAAGTGTAGTTAATTTATGTGATTATAGACTAATGTGTGATTAAATCACTGCAGCAAGTTGTAAATCAAATTGATTAAACAACTATGATATTAGGTGACTATTTTATAATATGCAATCAAATTAGATTGATATGTATGTATGTATATGGCAGCCACGAATTAAAAAGATTGCAGATCAAAAGACAAGTTCAATACAGCATATTATTACCAACCATAAACAAAGCTGCAAATGCAGATTATATTCGAATTAATCAAACAGGTTTGCAACAGAAAAAGGTACTAAAACTATTAACTAAGGAGATGTCCAAACAAAATGCAGCAAAGCAAATAGAATTATAAGCACAATGTAATATCCCGATTTTTTAAAAGGGGCAATTCGGTCTGTTAGCAAAAATCAGAATATTATGTACTTTAATTAATGGAATTAAAGAAAAGGAAAAGGATTTAATTGGATTTAATTAATAAGGAATAGTTAGGTTTAATTGGGATTATAAAAGGAAAACTAATCCTAAATTAACCTAGTTGTTGTTTTACGTAAAATTTTCTGAGAAGTGGCGCAAGTTTGAGGGAAAAAAGGAAGAAGAGGCTTTCGAATTTCGAAGCTAAACCGTTGCTCTTTTCAACAGACATCTCAAGAGAGAAAGGATCACCGCGAGACGAGGATCGTTTTGATATCAACAATCCCTAAATCCGTTAACGTAAGTTTTCCCTCATCGTTCTTGATATTAGGGTTTATTCATCATCGTGTTAAGCTGTGTTTTCTGAGTTTGAACATCGTAGTGATCGTCTTTGGATTGATCGTGCATAGGTTTGGAGTTAAAGGTTTAACCTTTTCAAGGCTTCGGTAGCGTGGATCGTAGTAGCTCGCAAATTAAGGTAACGTGGTGTTCTTATCGTATGACTAAGGTGTCGTAAGATTGTAGAGCAATTTGTATGTTATTTTAGTTCTTTGTAATCTGTCAGTGTTGGAGTTTGGGTTGGAATTGGGTTGTAAATCGCGATTACGCAGTTGCAAATTTTCTGGGTAAATCCCAGACGGGCGTCTGCATAAGGGCAGACGGGCGTCTGCGGTAGAGGCAGCTCAAACGAGCATTTGGGGTATTTTGGACGGGCGTTTGAGGGTCCAGTATAAATACAGGATGTGGCTGTGTTGGGGCTGGAAAAATTAACCATGGCTACTCCAAGTTTGACAGCTTCAAAACATCATCATGGGAAAGAAGAAACGAAAATAAATAACTAATCTACCTAATCTAACCCTCGATGATGTTTTGAAGCTGACAAACTTGGAGCAGCCATGGTTAATTTTTCCAGCCCCAACAAAAGTGGCGCCGTTGCCGGGGAATCGGTGTTTTGTTGAATTTAGTTGAATTAATTTTTCGATTTTGTTACGGTTTATTTTTCGTTTTCAATAAAAGTAGCGTTGAATAAATCGAGAGTTTTTTATTTTTGCCGTGTTTCGATGACCTTTGGGTTAAGAATGTGCAAAAAGTTTTTTACTCGATTTGTGAAACGTGAAGTGTTTTCTAAGTCTAACCCTCTGTGCTATAATTTGATGAGGCTGCTGTGTTGTTATGTGTATGTGTTGATCTGTTTTGAATTGATAATCTGTTAGGCTATTTAGGGTTTATCTATGGGTTGCTGCGTTGTTCCTGCATTCTGTTGCAAATTCGTTGTTTGGACGAGCGTTCAGGTAAGTGAACGCCCGTCCAGTCCCTAACAATGCAGGTAACCGAGCGTTTGAGGGGTGGAACGGCCGTCCTGTGTAAAAGATCAACTATGCTCTGGTTTCAAGAATCAGACGGGCGTCTGACTCACTGAACGCCCGTCCGACCTGTTTTTATTGCAAACGAGCGTCTGAACTATGGAACGCTCGTCCGGCATTCCAGGTTCCTGAATTTTTCTTAATTTAATTTTTAATGCTTTATTTAACTTGGATGTTTTCATATGAGCTTATGTGGCTAATTGATGTTTACATAGATGTCCTGAACTTATATGTTTTTACATTTCCATCTATGAATCCATGTTAGATAATTGATCAATTCTTTATATATTATTCATCTATGCAAGTTATAGTTACTGTCGGTTCTCGTATGCTATAACTGGTCTTCGTTTTAATTAGTAGCTAATGTCGGTTTCCGTATGCTACATATCTTTATGATGAATCTTGTTAGCTTTTAAGACTTACGTGCTTCCTTTGTTTTTATAACTCATATGGGTAGTAACTGTCGGTTTTCGTAATGCTACCATTGCATCTTATGAGTTATGTCTGTTTAGTATAGCTAACTGTTGGTTTCCATAATGCTATCACTTTTGACGAGTCTTAAAGCCCGTCTACACTGCAAGTAATGAACAGCACTGTCGTTTATCGTAACCTGTCATTATTTGGTAGACGTTTATTATATATATGTCGTGTTGCTAATGAGTGGGCTAGTTTTCTTTCTTTTATTTTCCTTTTATTTTTGCATATCATATAGATGCATATCATTTAGTTGCATATCATCTAGTTGCATTGTTTTTTTCTATTTTTCTTTTATTTTTTCTTGAGTGTAGTTAACTGTCGGTTTCCGTAATACTACCTCGTTTTTTTATGATGGTTACTGTTGGTTTTCCATATACCATCATTATTTTAGTATTGCATATCACGTAGGTTGCATTGTAATTTTTATCCATTTAGATTTCACCTAGCCTACTATTATTCATATGTGCTTTATTGTGAGTAACTGTCGGTTTCCGTCGCTCACATTTTTATTGATGAACTTTATAAGCTTCTGTGGCTTACGCTTAGATGTCCTGTGTTTTACCTGGTTGGTAATTTTTCCATCTGAGCTATTCTATCCTGTGCTTATATCTTCTCTTTCACTCTCCTGTTGTTATATTTCTCCCCTATCCCCGAGGTATTTCATGTTTGTCAAGTGTGCAGGGTGTTTGCATTAGCAATTGTGCGCTTTTAGATGAGGCCAGTTTTCCGGTGGATGGTCCACAGTTTACTGCTTTCATCCAGCATTTCTGGATCTGACTCATGACCACTTCCAGACTTGCACCTTCGAACTACAATCAGCTAAGTACTTTATCTTTTCTTTAATTCTTCACAACTTGAGGTGGGGGAGAGGATGGTTTATATGTATCTATGAGTCGTTTGCTCAATTTCTGTTATACTTCTATAAAAAAGTGCTAAATTTTCAAAATTTTTTGTTTAGTCCTGAGTAACATTTCACTGGCATGCTAGTTTTATAATCTGGCACCTTTAGTTGTTATCAGTAGTCATATCATGTTCTGAGAATAGGTTTAGTAAGTCGATACTCACTTGAACTTCATTTCACGAACCTATTAGATGAAGAGCCAAATATAGAATAGTTTCCGGTTAGTTAAAGGAAAGTTAATTCTTGATACATATAACACTTATTTAGCATTAATGAAAGTTAAGAACTTGTGCTATACTCACAGTTAGAATCTCAGTACCTTAGTGTTCTTGAGAACTTTGAGAGTCTTGAATGTGTTAGAAATATATTTGACCGAGAGTTTCCAAAGAGTTTGAAAAATATAAAAATATATATATCTATAAATAATAAATGAATAGAATTTCTTTGCGGGAATTTTGTTTGTAACTATCACCTCGAGTCCATTTGGATACTGCCCCAATTAGGGAGTGTGGTTTACCTTGGACAGTAAGCGATTGAGTGATCTCAGGGTGATTGCCTCTAATGTAGGGGAGTGTGTTATACTTTTGAGACGCGACGATAGGAAATATAAAATATACGTTTTTTTTTGGAATTCTAAGTCAAGTTGATCTAAACCCAGTAGAGACCCGAAAGGTATTTTCTTGGTACTAAGCAAAGGAATTTAGTTGTGAGTTAGTTACTATGTTCTTGGTAATTAGTTTTTGTTAGGTAAGTGCTGTAGATAGAATGAAGTTTTCGTTTAGTTGACCGGATAACTGTTAGTGATTGATGTATTATATCAAGAGAGGATCGGTGGAAGTTTAGTAGGTTCTGCACACACATCACCGAGTGAGGTCGATTTGCTGAATACTAGCTTGTCATGATTTTGACTATATCTCGTGTCAGGTTATGTGGATTCTTGATGGTATGTTCTTGTTTTGTTTTACTCAGGGACGAGCAAAAGATAAGTGTGGGGGAGTTGTTCAGGGTCAATTTGTAGTGTTGCATCATTAAAACAAAAGAAAATTTATAAACCTATACTACCATGTAAAACTACCTTCTAACCGGCCGAATACCGGGTAGTTGCTAGTAAAGTTGGATAAGTACGGGTATCGATCCTCAGGGAATTGGGCTGTCGAATCTAACTTATTAATTCTTCTTTATTAACCTAAACCTAAACTAAAACGGAAAAGTGAACTGGACAGAGGATTGTTAATCCAAAGCCAGGAAGGATAATTGCGAACCAAAATAAATAAAACTATAACTACGAAAAACAGTAAACTAACTAACGAACATGATAATGATTGAAGTAAATCAACATGAAACAAATCATGATCCACCATCCCGCAACCCTTAATTTTCTCCCTAGATTATCTTATAATGATTTAATTCAAGTTGTGGTTTCACCTATCAAACGTATGAATTCCTACTTTCGTAGATGAATTCGCCTATCAATCTCTATCTTTCGATTTACGGAGATTAACGCATCATAAAATAAACCAAGGTGCAAGATTTTCTAGATCTAACAACCTAGACATTCAACCTATCAACTTTCGTTTGATATAGATCAAAACGTCTATTCTTTCCTATGGTGATCTAAGGTTTACACCGACTCTCGTCCTATGGTAAACATCAATCGCAAACATCTTTCGATATAAATTTGCAATAACAAATAATCATAGAAAAGATACGAACTTTGAATTAAACACTTACAAGATCATCCAAAGAAACAAATAAAAACGCTGCTGGAAAAATTAACCATGGCTGCTCCAAGTTTGACAGCTTCAAAACATCATCATGGGAAAGAAGAAACGAAAATAAATAACTAATCTACCTAATCTAACCCTCGGTCGATCGAGCACAAGGCTCGATCGACCGAGCAAAGCCCTGCTCAGAAAACAAGGTGTTCTTCTCAGCTGCTGCGTATGAATGTATATGGATTAGGGTTCCCTGCTGCATGCTTATATAGAGATGAAAGGCGGCTGGAATTAATTGGAATATGTCGGCTGAATTATTTTTGACCAATCAGGATTTTGCATGCGGTAATTAAAAGAAAGCTTAAGTCGGTTTGCTCCAGTCGGTGGCTGAACGCTCGTTTAACTCCATGGACGCCCGTCCATAGTACTTGGACTGAAGGCTGAACGTTCGTCTGATGGAAAGCTGAAGGCTCTGTACTGAATCCTTGGATTAGATATTTGTTGGAATAAAACTTCTAAAATTCATATCCTGAGCTGTAGACCTCCAAAAATTATGATCCGAATGCCATAATTAAGCTCTCGGAAAACTCTTTTTCAGAAAACGCCTTTTTGACTAGACCGCCGTATTCCGAGTCGTTTTCGGGATTTTCCAGTAGTTTCAGCAACATCATCCAAACTTGTAACGCTCATATCTCGGGCCTCGTAAGTCAGAATGAAGTGATTCAAAATCCTGTAGAATCCTCTCTTCAAGCCCTACAAATCTTCTCTTGAGGTCGAGAGTCAAATCAGTGTATATCATATCAAGAACTGCATCGGAAGTTCGGCTGCTTGAAAGCTTCATTCCAAGCTTTATCTCCATCTTCCTTCCATTTCACTTCTCTTCCATGCAAAACCTCATCATTTAATCCTCTTGCATGCCAAAATATGTATCTACAATATAGGAAAATATACCAAAGCGTAACACAATCCCAAAATAACATAAAATCACAATTTAAGCACATAAATAGTTACATTTTGCAATTAACCTATTAAAAACACTATTTACTCAATTAATCGATTATAAGCTCGAATTCTACGAAAAACATCCATATACGGGGGAAATTGCTGTAAAATATATCATTAAAAACACTACAAATTGACCCTGAACAGGCTGAATTTCACGAACGGACTTCTGGGGGTTGGTGGACGCACGTCCAAGTCAGACGGGCGTTCAAATGGGGTCAAACGGGCGTCTGACCTGTTTATTCTGTTTTTCACTCTTTTTCATGTCAGCTTGGTTTCAGGCTTTATAATCATGTTTTACTGCTTAACCTTATGTGACAAAGCCTTGAATTAGCTTTTGACGCGTTTAGTTTCGGCACTATATGGATTCCCTAAGAAGATGAAGTGTGGGACCGTCGAAAGCTTTGGATTTGCCTTGTGCTTCGATAAGCTAGGGTTTATCAATGTCTGTGTATGTGCTAGGTTATGTTAGAGTCTAGTGGTCTTAAGAAGAGGGAGTAGATGTTAGATGTAATATCGTCGGATCAATCATAGATTGACCCGATTACGCAGCGGAACACATCAGATCTAGATCTAAACGAAACAAAAAACACAAATTTAAGATCTAAATCTACAAGGGGGTTTAGGAGCCTACCTTTTTATGGTGCTTAACTCCAAGAACAAAAAGGATCTCCAAGAACACGAGATTGAGCAGCCACCGTCTTCCAATGTGTGTCTCCCAGCAACACCAAGTGGATGGTGTTTCCCGCCGCCGGACCTCCTTGATATGCTACCGGAATAATCCCGAAGATTATTCCAACTCGAAACCCAAAGAAAATAGCCGAAACTTCCAAGCTATTTTTCTATCAATATGGCGTGATATTTGTGTGTCAAAAGGCTTGGAAGAACTCTCTTTATATAGGAGAGTAAAACTTAACCTCCAAGGATTAAATAATTAAGAGATAATTATTACATTAATTCTTTTTCCAAATAAAAGATAAATAAAATAATTATCCCAAACAAATTAGAATAAATCATATTATTATCTAATATTCCATGAATTATCAATTAACAAATAAAAGATAAATCACACAATAAATAATTATCCAAGAAAATTAATTTCCCAATAATTAAATAATATAAACAAAATGCGCCACTTGTAAACCAAAATAAGTCTACACGCACGTTTCCATATTTGACCAATTTGGTCAAAAAGGTCAACACACCAATTTGGGCCGAGTCCACGAAAAATGTCTTTTCCGTGTATTTAATTATTTAGTCCAACTAACAATTAATCCACATATCAAATTAAATAGCCCAATCCAACTATTTAATTATAATTGAGGTGCAACAACGAGAAAACCTTTATGCTATATTAGGAGTCACGTCGGGGACCATGGACCCATATTCAGTAGCTACAATAAGTCGAATAAAATTATCCGTCAGACAGAATAATTATATCCAACCTATTAATTCCGGGATTACACCACCATAAACCCGAAACTGAACTCTATCGAATATAGATAACTTACACTCAATTTATGAGTCGAAATCGTCCACTGATATAATCATTACATACGGATAAATCCTCCATAGACTGCTCACTTCGATTCGGGATATTTCCCTAAACCCTTCTCGAAACATATTATCCTTATTTACCATTAACCCCCTAGTGATCAATTAGTTCATAACCAATATAGTATGAACTGGGCCCATCGATCAGTTTCTAGGGTCAACAAATAAGGGAACTATCTGTCTACTTCCCGAGGGAAGGAACGGATTCCATATCTGTGATAACACAGACCACTCACTCATTCCAGAATAGAGCCAACGAGAAGTGTTGGACCACATACTGCGAAGTGATCCTTACTAACACATCAAACTCTACCCTAGTCTAAGCAGTTGTCTGTGATCACCTCAGGATTCAGATTAATCCATATATGATCATCTTGTGATTTAAGACTTCTCGATTACGGAATTATATTGAGAACTCAAATCAAATCGGTCCAGCCCTATATGATAATCATCATATATAAATGCCCCACTAAGTACCCTATTACTGACAGTCCGGATAAGACTGTCACACCGTAAAGTGTTCTGGGCGCATTACTAGCAAATTAATCATGAGACCCATACTCAGATTAATAAACGCTACGGACTAAGTTAATTTTAAGTACATCTCACTAACTCAATCCTCTTGTGTATAGCCATACACTGAGTTATGTGATTACATAAACGAGGTACTTAGGGTTTTATGTAGTGTATACATATTGGCAATACATGCGAATAAATAAGATGAAATAAATTATGTCATTTATTTAAATAAAACAATTACAAATTGTCTTTCGGGCATAAAACCTAACAATCTCCCACTTGCACGAAAGGCAAGTGGATTAATTGTTTTAGAGCACACCCTATATCTATATTACAGCAATACAACTCCCACTTGCTCTAAAGCAAATAAGTCATGTCCCTAATACCAATAGTTTCCAAATGCCGGTTGAAGACTTCTAACGGCAATGTCTTGGTGAATGGATCAGCAGGATTGTCACCAGAGGCGATTTTCTTGACGGAAATGTCACCTCTTTGGACTATCTCTCTGATTAAATGGTACTTTCGCTCGATATGCTTTGACTTGCAGTGACTACAGGGTTCCTTCAAATTAGATACCGCCCTATTGTTGTCACAATAGAGAGCGATCGGATCGTTGTGATTTGGAGAGACTCCTAAACCACTCAGGAACTTCTTGAGCCAAACTGCTTCCTTAGCTGCCTCAGAGGCCGCTATGTATTCAGCTTCCATTGTAGAATCAGCCGTGCTGGATTGCTTGACGCTTCTCCAAATGACTGCACCACCACCAATGGTAAACACTGAGCCTGAGGTAGATTTGAAATCATCTCGATCTGACTGAAAGTCAGAGTCAGTGTACCCCTGTACATCCAGGTTTGCACCCGAATATACCAGCATATAATTCCTAGTCCTCTTTAAGAGGTTCTTTACTGCAAACCAATGTTCATTGCCTAGATTAGACTGATAACGACTGACGAGTCCAACGCCATAACAGATGTCAGGTCTAGTGCACAGCATAGCGTACATTAGACTACCTACAGCCGAAGCATAAGGCACTCTTTGCATAGCCTCTGTTTCCTCAGGATTCTGAGGACTCTGAGTCTTAGAGAGATGGACGCCGTGACGAGTTGGTAGGTAACCCTTCTTTGCGTCCGTCATGCTATATCTAGCCATCTCCTTATCAATGTAAGTGGCTTGTGAAAGAGCTAACATCTTGTTCTTACGATCCCGTATTAATTGGATCCCGAGAACATAATTCACCTCTCCCAAATCTTTCATTTGGAATTGGCTGGCCAACCAAATTTTAACGTCCGACAACATCCCCTTATCGTTTCCAATCAGGAGAATGTCATCTACGTACAACACTAGAAACACAACCTTATCCTTAATGACTTTCTTGTATACACAAGGTTCATCAGGATTTTGTTCGAAATCATATGACTTAATGGTGTCATCAAATCTATGATTCCAAGACCGAGATGCTTGTTTAAACCCATAAATGGATCTCAGCAACTTGCACACTTTGTGCTCTTGGCCTTCCTCAATGTATCCTTCTGGTTGCTGCATATAGATTTCCTCGTCGAGAAAGCCGTTAAGAAATGCTGTCTTGACATCCATTTGCCAGATTTCATAATCTAGGCATGCAGCAATAGAAAGGAGGATCCGGATGGATTTAAGCATGGCCACAGGGGAGAAGGTCTCTTCGTAGTCTATACCCTCTCTCTGTGTGTAGCCCTTAGCTACAAGCCGTGCTTTAAAGGTTTGCACCTTACCATCAACTCCTCGCTTTCTCTTGTAGAGCCACTTGCTCCCTATGGGTTTTACCCCTTCGGGGCAATCTACAAGTTTCCAGACTGAGTTAGAGTACATGGACTCTATCTCTTGATTTATCGCGTCAACCCATAGATCCTTGTCACGATCATCCATGGCCTTGTGAAAGGACACTGGATCATCTTCCACACCATCAGAGACGGCTACGTTCGCCTCTGATTGTCCATACCGATTTGGTGGCCGAACCACTCTCTCAGTACGTCTGGGTGGATTAGGATTAGGGGTGACTGTTGCATTCGTAGTGTTGCCTATAGTGACACTAGGTGGCACCTGTGGTCTGACCTCGTCAGAAAGTAACTCCTCAAGTACGACTTTACTTTGAGGCTTGAAGTCTGTCATATACTGTTCCTCTAAAAACGTGGCGTTAGTGGAAACTATTACCTTGTTATCTTCCGGATCGTAAAACAGACCTCCACGTGTTCCCTTGGGGTAACCCACAAACAGACATACTTTCGTACGCTTTTGTAGTTTCGTAGTCTTGTCCACTAGTAAATGTGCAGGACAACCCCAAATTCGAAAGTGACGTATGCTTTCGCCACGTCCCTTCCAAAGTTCCAAGGGTGTCTTACTGACAGACTTAGACGGAACCACATTCAATATGTGTACCGCTGCTTCTAGAGCATATCCCCAAAAGGATATCGGTAGCGAGGCGTAGCTCATCATTGATCCGACCATGTCAATCAATGTTCTATTTCTCCTTTCAGCAACTCCATTTTGCTGAGGTGTCCTAGGCGCAGAACGTTGGGAACAGATCCCATGTTCAAGTAGGTAGTCAGTGAACTCAGTATCTAAGTACTCTCCTCCGCGATCAGAGCGAAGGCATTTCAAAGACTTGCCCAACTGCCTTTCGGCTTCTACTTGAAATTCCTTAAACTTACCAAAAGTCTCGGATTTTCGATGCAGCAGATAAACATATCCGAACCTCGAGTAGTCGTCAATGAAAGTAACAAAATACTCGAATCCGCCTCTATCTTGTACATTCATCGGACCACAAAGGTCTGAATGTACTAACTCTAGAGGTTCTTTGTCCCTATTCCCTTTTGACGAGAAGGGACGCTTAGTCATTTTTCCTTCCAGGCAAGATTCGCAGACAGGCAACGAGTCAACAGATAACTCTTTTAAGGTATCACCCTTAGCCATTCATTTGAGTCTTTTCAAGGAAATGTGACCTAGCCTAAGGTGCCAAAGATATGTACTATCTTCTTTATGAGAAATTTTCTGCCTTTTAGCAGATTTTTGATGTGCTACTTTAAACATTTCAGTATTTAACAGGGGAGCTTGCGTGGATTTAATGAAATACAATCCGTTTTCTAACACAGTAGTACACAAAGTAAAACCATTCTTTGAAATAGTAAACTCATTATTCATAAAAGAAACAGAGTACAACTGGTCTTTCAAAGCAGAATACGAAATTAAATTTCTACGAAAATTCGGAATGAAATAAACTCCCACCGCTTTTGCTGAAACTAACGCCCCGGTGCCGACTCTCATAACTTGAGCTCCTTCCTCTAGCTCCTCATACGAACTAAGGATCTGCTAAGAAGAACATACATGGTGTAATATCCCGAAATTTTGATTTCCTAATTAATTAGTAAAAGATCTATTTATTTGGGAAATTATGGGATTTATTAGTTTAAGGTGGAATTTACTAATAATTAAAAAGGAGTTTTAATCATTTAATAAATTAAAAGGATATTTCTCCTTTTCCTCCCTTATTGCCCCAATCACAAAATTTTCAGCCCCAAAAACCCTCCCCTTGCCGTCGGCCTCTTGTAAGGAAGAAGGAGAGAAAAATCTCTCCTTGGTGTTTAGGAATTCGTCATCGGTGATCGCTGTTTTCTTTTTATAGATTCGGACTTCGTGGATGAGCGATTTTAGCTCGATAGCAGAGGGTTCTCAAGAAACGCAGCTTAACCGGTAAGAATATTTCTATGTTTTGTGCTCCGTTTGGATACTTGGCTTTGTTGTGTATGGATAGTGGTGTGTTTTTGCGTTGGTTGAAACCTATAGTTGATATGATGCTTTTGTATGCAGTTTCTGGGCTTAAAGTGTTGTTTTGCTGCTGTGTTGTGGAGAAACGGCTCAGAAATCGCATAGAGAGCTGTTAGGGTTCTAGTCGAAACCCAGGTTGGACGAGCGTCTGATTCATGCGGACGGGCGTCTGCCCTTGGTACATTTCGGACGGGCGTCTGGATTAGCTGGACGGGCGTCTGGGGTGTTAAATTTGATTCAGGATGTAACAGTTCTTAGTGGACGGGCGTCTGGGTTACCTGGACGGGCGTCTGGGTTACCTGGACGGGCGTTTGAGGGGTTGTTTTACATTCAGGATCTAACTCTGATGTGTTGGACGGGCGTCCGATGGTTTGGACGGGCGTCCAGTAGAGTCTTTGGACGGGCGTCCGACCTTCCAAACGGGCGTCCAGGCTATATTGTTTCCTTCGTTGTGGGTTGTTGGCTAGTCTTACGAACATGTTCAGTGGGTTATGCTTTGGTGAGTTAAGAATTTTAGTGTCTTGGTGAGATTCGGATTTTGGGCATCGAAGTTCGTAGACCCGTAGTGGTTGGGCCGGATAGGGTAGCACCCGAAGCCGGGAACCCGGAAGGTTTCCTTACGACTTTAGTGTCCTTAGTGTACTTGGGGAGTTGCAGACAGTGGTGTGGTCGGGCCGGATAGGGTAGCACCCGAAGCCGGGAACCCGGAAGGTTTCCTTGCACCCCAGTACGTGGTGGTCCACCTAGTTATGGTACCATTGGGTGACCTCTAGGATCCTCCTCTCTAGGGCTTTACCCTTTTGAGAGATGTGCACATTCGGGACCTTTAGGTGGTTAGTTGTGAAGTATGGTGTCCGTTATGGTTGGTCGTAACTTTTATTGATTTGTTGGGTCCTGCATAAATTGGGGGTATCCTTCATGGGTTGGCTTTACTTTACGTATACTAGATTTATTCTTACTCAACTTTATAGTTGACGGTTTTACTTTCGTTTGACCCTGCTATGATCCATTTATGGGGAGCAGATTCTTAGCAGGTACTTCTATGGATGTTTGCTTGTTGCTGGGATGTCGCGGGGTTTGAGAGCCACGTAGTCGCAGTCACATGTTTTCTACATTAGTTGGAATATTAAATTTTAAAGATATTGACGTTCCGCGTAATTTCATTTACTACAGGATATTTGTACTCACTTTAATACTTTCTCTCAAAATAATGGATGGTGAATGTTTATTTTCTTTCTATTGTGGAATGTTGGATGTTACCGCCACGACTGTGTGTCGTGATGAGTGGCACTACAGTGACCAATACCGGCGGCCGACGGGAATGGAAACGGGGTGTTACAATGTGATCAACGCCCGGTAAGAACCTAAACTTCGAGGACGAAGTTTTGTTTTACGAGGGGGAGGATGTAATATCCCGAAATTTTGATTTCCTAATTAATTAGTAAAAGATCTAATTATTTGGGAAATTATGGGATTTATTAGTTTAAGGAGGAATTTACTAATAATTAAAAAGGAGTTTTAATCATTTAATAAATTAAAAGGATATTTCTCCTTTTCCTCCCTTATTGCCCCAAACACAAAAATTTTCTGCCCCAAAAACCCTCCCCTTGCCGTCGGCCTCTTGTAAGGAAGAAGGAGAGAAAAATCTCTCCTTGGTGTTTAGGAATTCGTCATCGGTGATCGCTGTTTTCTTTTTATAGATTCGGACTTCGTGGATGAGCGATTTTAGCTCGATAGCAGAGGGTTCTCAAGAAACGCAGCTTAACCGGTAAGAATATTTCTATGTTTTGTGCTCCGTTTGGATACTTGGCTTTGTTGTGTATGGATAGTGGTGTGTTTTTGCGTTGGTTGAAACCTATAGTTGATATGATGCTTTTGTATGGAGTTTCTGGGCTTAAAGTGTTGTTTTGCTGCTGTGTTGTGGAGAAACGGTTCAGAAATCGCGTAGAGAGCTGTTAGGGTTCTAGTCGAAACCCAGGTTGGACGAGCGTCTGATTCATGCGGACGGGCGTCTGCCCTTGGTACATTTCGGACGGGCGTCTGGATTAGCTGGACGGGCGTCTGGGGTGTTAAATTTGATTCAGGATGTAACAGTTCTTAGTGGACGGGCGTCTGGGTTACCTGGACGGGCGTCTGGGTTACCTGGACGGGCGTTTGAGGGGTTGTTTTACATTCAGGATCTAACTCTGATGTGTTGGACGGGCGTCCGATGGTTTGGACGGGCGTCCAGTAGAGTCTTTGGACGGGCGTCCGACCTTCCAAACGGGCGTCCAGTCTATATTGTTTCCTTCGTTGTGGGTTGTTGGCTAGTCTTACAAACATGTTCAGTGGGTTATGCTTTGGTGAGTTAAGAATTTTAGTGTCTTGGTGAGATTCGGATTTTGGGCATCGAAGTTCGTAGACCCGTAGTGGTTGGGCCGGATAGGGTAGCACCCGAAGCCGGGAACCCGGGAAGGTTTCCTTACGACTTCAGTGTCCTTAGTGTACTTGGGGAGTTGCAGACAGTGGTGTGGTCGGGCAGGATAGGGTAGCACCCGAAGCCGGGAACCCGGGAAGGTTTCCTTGCACCCCAGTACGTGGTGGTCCACCTAGTTATGGTACCATTGGGTGACCTCTAGGATCCTCCTCTCTAGGGCTTTACCCTTTTGAGGGATGTGCACATTCGGGACCTTTAGGTGGTTAGTTGTGAAGTATGGTGTCCGTTATGGTTGGTCGTAACTTTTATTGATTTGTTGGGTCCTGCATAAATTGGGGGTATCCTTCATGGGTTGGCTTTACTTTACGTATACTAGATTTATTCTTACTCAACTTTATAGTTGACGGTTTTACTTTCGTTTGACCCTGCTATGATCCATTTATGGGGAGCGATTCTTAGCAGGTACTTCTATGGATGTTTGCTTGTTGCTGGGATGTCGCGGGGTTTGAGAGCCACGTAGTCGCAGTCACATGTTTTCTACATTAGTTGGAATATTAAATTTTAAAGATTTTGATGTTCCGCGTAATTTCATTTACTTCAGGATATTTGTACTCACTTTAATACTTTCTCTCAAAATAATGGATGGTGAATGTGTATTTTCTTTCTGTTGTGGAATGTTGGATGTTACCGCCACGACTGTGTGTCGTGATGAGTGGCACTACAGTGACCAATACCGGCGGCCGACGGGATTGGAAACCGGGGTGTTACAAAGTGGTATCAGAGATGTTCGACTCAGGACCACCACCTAAAATGAACCTTAAGAATAAGTTCACTAAAATGAGCACAGTGAGGATGTGTGGGGTAGGTATTGAGTCCTATGTAGGGAAGGTACGGTGAGTTCTGATGTATGTGGAAATGTGGCTGTGTGTTGCAATTAATTTTGGACAGTAAGTGTTAGTATATGTGAAATATTCTGTGGCATGATATAGGTGATAATTGAATATATGATTGTTTACTTTTGTAGTTTTAGCTATGCCTCCTAGGAATGGAAATGAGAGGGACCAGCTGATTGATCAGTTGGTTAAGATGAATCAAGACCTGATTCAGGCGGTCAACAAGCTGACAGAGGATCGTTCTCAGGGGTCGACCACCGGCATGACTAGGGCCGTGAGTCGACAGAGGCGTAGTCAGACGATGGTAAGGGAGATCCTAAGGGACTCGAGCGGTGGATTAGGGAGTTTGAGAAAATCTTCGCCACTCTGGGCTGTCCAGAGGAACTAAAGGTCGACCAAGCTGCCTTCTACTTGGTTGACAGGGCTGATTTGTGGTGGGGTGCTAACAAAGATCGGTTGGCTCAGACTGTAAATGAGCATGGGGAAACGGTATTGGTACCACTGAACTGGACTGAGTTTAAGCAGGAGCTGAGGCGTGAATTCTTTCCCGAATCTAAGAGGAAAGAGCTGCGGGTCGAGTTCGATAATCTCCGACAGGGGGATATGACTGTTCAAGAATACTACGAGAAGTTTGTCGACTTGGCAGTTTATGCATCTGAGCTAGTGCCGACTGAAGAGGCCAAGATGGTGAAGTTTGAGCAACACTTAGATTTAGCGATCCGGGATCGTATGGGTGCAAGCAGGGGCTTCACGAGCTTAAAAGAGATGTGTGAAGTAGCATGCAACATTGAGAGGATTCGGAGAGAGGTTAAAGCGGCGTATGCTACTAACAAGAGGAAGAGTGTCTCTGAGGACAATCGAGGCAGCAAAAGCGGAGCAATTCCGGAAACCCACCAGGACGACCGTCCTTTTCGAAAATTCCCACCTTACCAGGGGCAGTGGTGGTCAGCCGGTGAGAGGTAACTCCCAGGGGTTTAGTCGGCCACGAAGTTATCATTGCAAGCGGTGCCGAGAAATCATCCGGGTACCGATTGTTCAGGTGCGCAGTTCAGTGTCACAATTGTGGGAAGTTTGGACATAGACGGTATGAGTGCTTTACGGCTCCCACACCTGCCGGGTCGGCATCGGTTACGGGAAGCAACATGGGTGGGACTCTAGGGAGCAACACGGGGAACATGGGTAGGGGTAACCAGCAGCAGAGTGGTACTCCTGCACAGAGCCGACAGGGGGGTGCACCTACGGCCACTGGTGGAAACAGAAACCGACCATCGTGGTCGGCCAGCACAGTTCAGGGGGCTGAGAAAAATCAGACTGGGAGATTATTCGCACTGGGCAGAGAGGAGGCCGAGCAGAGCAACCACGTAGTGACGGGTAATTTTCTGGTTAACTCATTCTTATCCTATGTACTTTTTGTAGCAAGTTCGCATGTTTTGAGGTTAGGTCTAGTTACATCTGAGGTAATTGATAGCAAATTTATGCAACCATCAGGAGAGTTAGTACCATGTTCTAAGTTGTATAGAGATGTACCATTAGTGATTTTGGGAGTCAACTTGTCGGTTGACTTGATCGAGTTCCCTCTCGAGAACTTCGACGTTATTTTGGGTATGGATTGGTTGAACCGGCATAAAGCCAAAATTGACTGTGAGCAGAAGAAGGTGACTTTGAGAGGTCCTAAAGGGGTGCGGGTATCTTACAAGGGATTTGTGGATAAACCTAATGTGAAGATTATTCCGGTGATGACTTTGAGATCTCTCGTCGAGAAAGGGCACCCGTTGTTTATGTGTCACGTACATGATGTAAGCACGGGGATCCTAAACTAGCGGACATTGATGTAGTCCGTGATTTTGGGGATGTATTCCCTGATGAGATACCAGGCATGCCACCCCAGAGGGAGGTAGAGTTTGCAGTAGAGTTGGTGCCCGGGACCAGACCGATATCGAAAGTACCCTATCGTATGGCACCTAAAGAATTAGCAGAACTAAAGGTACAATTGGAGGAACTGCTCGATAAGGGGTACATCCGACCGAGTGTGTCACCGTGGGGAGCACCGGTGTTGTTTGTGAAGAAGAAGGATGGTAGTATGCGGCTGTGTATTGATTACCGGGAGCTGAACAACGTCACAGTGAAGAACAAGTATCCGTTACCGAGGATCGATGACTTGTTCGATCAACTACGGGGGGCAGGTATTTTCTCGAAGATTGATTTGCGGTCAGGGTATCACCAGCTCAGGGTAGCAGATGCGGATATCCCAAAGACCGCATTTCGTACCAGGTACGGACATTATGAATTCACGGTCATGCCTTTCGGATTGACCAACGCACCAGCAGTTTTCATGGATCTGATGAACCGTGTATTCAGACCCTACTTAGACAAGTTTGTAGTAGTTTTCATTGACGACATCTTAGTCTACTCTAAGACTAAGGAAGAACATACCGAACACCTGAGGCTCGTACTGCAGATTTTACGGGAAAAACAACTGTATGCGAAACTGTCTAAATGTGAATTCTGGTTGGAACGAGTGGCATTCTTGGGGCATGTCATCTCGAAAGACGGTGTATCCGTTGACCCGAGCAAGATAGAGGCAGTGACGAGATGGCCAACACCTAAGAATGTTGCAGAAATTCGAAGCTTCTTGGGTTTGGCTGGATATTACCGAAGATTTGTAAAAGACTTTTCCAAGATTGCGAGACCGATGACTGCATTGATGCAGAAAGAGAACTGGTTTAAGTGGGATGACAATTGTGAGAGGGCGTTCCAACTACTCAAAGAACGGTTGACTACAGCTCCGGTGTTAGCGTTGCCGGATAGGAATGAAGACATCGAGGTTTATACCGATGCATCGAAGAATGGCCTGGGTTGTGTGCTGATGCAACGGAGGCGAGTGATCGCGTATGCATCAAGGCAGCTTATGCCGTATGAGAGTAACTACCCAACCCACGACTTAGAGTTGGCAGCTGTGGTCTTCGCATTGAAGATATGGCGACACTACTTGTATGGAATAACTTTCAAGGTGTTTTCAGATCACAAGAGCCTGAAGTACATATTCACACAGAAGGAGCTCAATATGCGTCAGAGGCGTTGGTTGGAGTTAATTAAAGATTATGACATGGAAATCCAATACCACGAAGGGAAGGCCAATGTAGTGGCGGACGCTTTGAGTCGGAAATCGACTCATTCCTTGTGCGAGGAAGTAGCTCGGATCAGATTGCGAGAAGAGTTGGACCGCATGGATATTTGTGTCATCCAGAAAGGCAGAGATAAAAGCGACTTCGTCTTGCAACCCGAATTATACGCTGAGATCCGGGTGAGACAAGTGGGTGACAAGGTAATCGAGGCAAAGAAGGCCAAGATTGGTACAGATGGTGCGGCTGATTTTACGGTACATGAGGATGGTAGTATTCGGTTTAAGGGTCGGTGGTGTGTACCAGCCGACGAAGAACTCAAGAGGCGGATCTTGGGTGAAGCTCATAGTACGCCTTATTCGGTTCATCCGGGAGGAGACAAACTGTATAAAGATCTCAGGAAAACCTTTTGGTGGCCCAATATGAAACGCGAAGTAGCGGAATTTGTGTCAAAGTGCTTGACTTGTCAAAAGATCAAGATTGAACATCGACGGCCACAGGGTATGCTGCAGCCGTTGGATGTGCCGGTGTGGAAGTGGGATTCCATCTCCATGGATTTTGTATGTGGATTACCGAGGAGCCTTAAAGGGAATAATATGATTTGGGTCGTTGTGGATAGACTGACTAAAGCGGCGCATTTCATTCTGATGAAAGACACTTGGAGTAAGACGGAGTTGGCTATGGCATACCGGAGGAATATTGTGAGACTACATGGTATACCCAGCAGCATTGTGTCAGATAGAGATGTGAGATTCATATCTCGGTTTTGGCAGGAGCTACAGGCAGCCTTGGGGACGGAACTACGAATGAGTACAGCTTTTCACCCTGCTACCGATGGTCAGACGGAGAGGACCATACAAACCTTGGAAGACATGCTGAGGGCATGTGTGTTAGAATTCAAAGGCTCTTGGCAGGAAAAGCTCGATCTTATTGAGTTCTCATACAACAACAGCTACCATGCCAGTATTAAGATGACACCTTTTGAGGTACTTTATGGTAGGAAGTGCAAGAGTCCGGTTTGTTGGGACGATTCGTCCGAGGCAGTGGTTTTGGGACCGCAGATGATCGAAGATACGGTCAAGCAGGTACAGATAATCCGAGAAAAGATGAAGGCTGCCCAAGATAGGCAGAAGAGTTATGCAGACTTACACCGCCGGGATATTGAGTTCGCCGAGGGCGATAAAGTATTACTACGAGTATCACCAACCAGAGGAGTGATGCGTTTTGGCAAAAAGGGGAAGTTGAGTCCCAAGTACGTGGGGCCATATGAGATCTTGGACCGCATAGGTGAAGTGGCATACCGATTAGCTTTGCCACCGGCGTTGGATAAAGTGCATAACGTGTTCCATGTATCTCAATTGCGCAAGTACGTGAGTGATCCTTCTCACGTGATCGAACCGGAGGTGGTTGAGCTAGATCAGTCCTTGACCTACGATGAGGTACCGGTGCAGATATTAGATACCAAGGTACGGAAAACAAGGGGACGTGAGGTTAGCATCGTCAAGGTCTTATGGTCTAACCATGCCACCGAGGAGGCGACATGGGAAACTGAGGATGCTATGCGACAGAAGTACCCGCATTTGTTCTCTTAAGGTTTGCAATTTTCAAGCCTTGCACGTTAAATCCTTTTGCTTGTCTTCGGGGACGAAGGGTGTTTTAAGGGGGGTGGATCAACGCCCGGTAAGAACCTGAACTTCAAGGACGAAGTTTTGTTTTAAGGGGGGGAGGATGTAATATCCCGAAATTTTGATTTCCTAATTAATTAGTAAAAGATCTAATTATTTGGGAAATTATGGGATTTATTAGTTTAAGGAGGAATTTACTAATAATTAAAAAGGAGTTTTAATCATTTAATAAATTAAAAGGATATTTCTCCTTTTCCTCCCTTATTGCCCCAAACACAAAATTTTCAGCCCCAAAAACCCTCCCCATGCCGTCGGCCTCTTGTAAGGAAGAAGGAGAGAAAAATCTCTCCTTGGTGTTTAGGAATTCGTCATCAGTGATCGCTGTTTTCTTTTTATAGATTCGGACTTTGTGGATGAGCGATTTTAGCTCGATAGCAGAGGGTTCTCAAGAAACGCAGCTTAACCGGTAAGAATATTTCTATGTTTTGTGCTCCGTTTGGATACTTGGCTTTGTTGTGTATGGATAGTGGTGTGTTTTTGCGTTGGTTGAAACCTATAGTTGATATGATGCTTTTGTATGGAGTTTCTGGGCTTAAAGTGTTGTTTTGCTGCTGTGTTGTGGAGAAACGGCTCAGAAATCGCGTAGAGAGCTGTTAGGGTTCTAGTCGAAACCCAGGTTGGACGAGCATCTGATTCATGCGGACGGGTGTCTGCCCTGGGTACATTTCGGACGGGCGTCTGGATTAGCTGGACGGGCGTCTGGGGTGTTAAATTTGATTCAGGATGTAACAGTTCTTAGTGGACGGGCGTCTGGGTTAAGGGGACGGGCGTCTGGGTTACCTGGACGGGCGTCTGGGTTACCTGGACGGGCGTTTGAGGGGTTGTTTTACATTCAGGATCTAACTCTGATGTGTTGGACGGGCGTCCGATGGTTTGGACGGGCGTCCAGTAGAGTCTTTGGACGGGCGTCCGACCTTCCAAACGGGCGTCCAGTCTATATTGTTTCCTTCGTTGTGGGTTGTTGGCT
Organism: Gentiana dahurica var. dahurica; assembly: GCA_024500145.1. Classification (NCBI taxonomy): domain Eukaryota; kingdom Viridiplantae; phylum Streptophyta; class Magnoliopsida; order Gentianales; family Gentianaceae; genus Gentiana; species Gentiana dahurica. Next base: position 87,224,195 of record CM044901.1, on the reverse strand, counting down.
AGTCTTACGAACATGTTCAGTGGGTTATGCTTTGGTGAGTTAAGAATTTTAGTGTCTTGGTGAGATTCGGATTTTGGGCATCGAAGTTCGTAGACCCGTAGTGGTTGGGCCGGATAGGGTAGCACCCGAAGCCGGGAACCCGGGAAGGTTTCCTTACGACTTTAGTGTCCTTAGTGTACTTGGGGAGTTGCAGACAGTGGTGTGGTCGGGCCGGATAGGGTAGCACCCGAAGCCGGGAACCCGGGAAGGTTTCCTTGCACCCCAGTACGTGGTGGTCCACCAAGTTATGGTACCATTGGGTGACCTCTAGGATCCTCCTCTCTAGGGCTTTACCCTTTTGAGGGATGTGCACATTCGGGACCTTTAGGTGGTTAGTTGTGAAGTATGGTGTCCGTTATGGTTGATCGTAACTTTTATTGATTTGTTGGGTCCTGCATAAATTGGGGGTATCCTTCATGGGTTGGCTTTACTTTACGTATACTAGATTTATTCTTACTCAACTTTATAGTTGACGGTTTTACTTTCGTTTGACCCTGCTATGATCCATTTATGGGGAGCAGATTCTTAGCAGGTACTTCTATGGATGTTTGCTTGTTGCTGGGATGTCGCGGGGTTTGAGAGCCACGTAGTCGCAGTCACATGTTTTCTACATTAGTTGGAATATTAAATTTTAAAGATTTTGACGTTCCGCATAATTTCATTTACTGCAGGATATTTGTACTCACTTTAATACTTTCTCTCAAAATAATGGATGGTGAATGTTTATTTTCTTTCTGTTGTGGAATGTTGGATGTTACCGCCACGACTGTGTGTCGTGATGAGTGGCACTACACTGACCAATACCGGCGGCCGACGGGATTGGAAACCGGGGTGTTACACATGGTTAGTAGCTCCAGTATCCAGTATCCAAATTGATACATCTTTAGCTACATTGAAAGATTCCAAGACAAGTAATTCAGGATTACCTTTCTTATCTTTCCCATTGCTAGCCTTAACCTTCCCATCCTTTACATCTTTGAGATATATGGGGCAGTGACGACGCCAGTGCCCTATCTCATTGCAGTAATGACACTTGCCCTTGGGCTTGGATGGTGTACTTGGCTTAGCCTTCTTCTTCATAGGTTTAGGCGCCGGCGCAGTTTGTTTCTTATTCTTTTGTTTACCCTGCTGGTTTGACTTAGACACCTTGGCTACGACCACATTGGCCTCAGCCTTCTTTTCCTGGTCTAGGGTTTTATCTTTCGTAGAAAGACCCTCATAGACTTGAAGTTCGTTGATCAACTCTGTCATGGAAAGGTGAGCCTTAGACATGACGTAGCTGGTCCTGAACGTCAAGAAATCAGATGTCAGAGATTCGAGAATCACTGACACTTGGGTAGCATCGTCTATAATCGCACCATGAGTTGCTGCATCGGTAAAGTAACTAATCATGTTCATCACATGACCAGTAACCGACTGACCCCGCCTCATCTTGGCATTGACAGCCTTCCTCACGGCCTCGTGTCTTGCTTGATCAGACGGTTTGCCAAACATGGTGGTTAAATGCTGCAAGATTTCTCGTGCAGTATTAAAACCCTCAATCTTGCTCCGAATGACATCCGACACGGGGGCTAAGAAGATGCCTCTTGCCTTATTATTCGCCTCTTGCCATTTTTGATGTTGATCGCAAATGCGTATAGGCGGATTTTGAGGGGGTAGAACAGGGCACTCCTCAGTCAAAACAAACTGTGCATTCTCAAATACGAGCACCACGTTTACGTTACTTTTCCACTTAGTAAAATTGTCGCCATTAAGCTTATCATTCAGTAAAGTTTGAATTTGCGAAGACATGTTGCTGTAAATGAAATGACAGAAACTTAATCAAATAAACACTACTATATTTTTGTTTTAGGAATAATAAACTATATAAAGTCTATCCTACCATTCCAAGGATTTAATCTCACACCTCAGTGCCGCCGCAGGGTCAGTCAAAGAGTTGACGATTAAACTGAGACAATGTCTCTCAGTGATTAATCTTCGAGAATCAAACATCTCACGGGAATCAGACATCCCGGACCTTAATCACTGATTACCTTCCTTTTTCTAGCCTAGATATTGTGAGTATATTGGTTTTGATGATAACAACACACGATCACATTGGATCAATTGTGTGTATGTGTGAAAAGGAATGATTCCATGTTAAACATCACATGAGGCTAGAAATGTCATTGGAAGGTCATATATGTCATTTAAATGATGTGAATCTCAATCTAAATGCATATCACACACCACAAGCCTAAACTGACATTGTGATAGGGTATGAGTTGTATCTGGTAGATTCTTAACACAGATAAGTGGTCAAACCTATCCAAAACCCTTGGATTAAATTCAATTTCATAAATTACATTTGAGATTACCCTAATCATGCTTAGAATTGATTCAAGTTGGAAAAAGGGTAATTAGGTCAACTTAGGACATTTTGGGAATTTTGGGGGAAATGGTCCAAACTCACATGAATGATGTGAAACATGTTTAATTATATTAATACACTTATAATTGACCCTAATCATGCTTTAAGTTGTTCAATTTGATCAAAATTGAATTAGGTCAAAATTAGGGTTCATGTGATAAAAATCTGCTGAATTTTTCTAAGTGTTGGACTGTTTTTCACCCATGTTCACACCCCCATAACTTGCTCAATATTGAACCAAATTGCATGATATTTATATGGTTGGAAATATCAGAATTCAAGCTACAAAACGCATATATAATATCTCATTTTCATGCAACACAGAGCACACACCATGCTGAACAAAAACGCATCAGATTGTGAAAGTCTGTGTTACAGCTTTCTGATGTGCTGATGTGTCACACTTTTGAGTACCCTATACTACTTGGAATGAGTAGAATTTTTTATATGTTATAGATTGCATATAGGGGTACATTTTGTCTCAAGAAACTTTTGTGATTTAATGTCTTTATCATAGCTAAAAGTTGACTACAAAATGCTTCAGTAAAACTGTCTGTCTGTGAGATAGTTGACTTGTAGTGTCTTTTTGACTGACGGGTTCAACTCCAAATTAGCTGAAAATTTGAGGGATTATAGTTGACAATATTATGAGAATATTTCATTCTTTGATAATCTTGATTTGGGCACTTGATCATATAGAAAATTTGAAGATAAACTTGTATTTATTCAAACTGTTTCCAAAAATAGATAATTGATTTGATTGGGTTAATTAATTGAGATAAATCCGGTTGTATCAATTTGAATTGATTGGAAATAATACTATTATCTATATATTACACGTTCTACTCAAGATTGAGAGGGGCACAAGAGGTATTTTACAAGAAAAGAGGCTGCAACCCTAAAAATTGCTATAAATAGAGCAGTCTGTTTTAGAATTCAGTGTGCAGCAGAAAAACTCGATTGATCCTCTCACAAATCGACTCCAAAGTGTTCATATACATGTTAGAGAGTGTGAGCAACAAATTTACAAGAGGGATCAAAGGCTGAATCGAAGCAAAACTGATCAACAAAGTTGAAATTCATCAAAGATGCTGTTTATGGTGCTGTCAAGTTGCTGATGCATGATCAGGCTGTTTTGCTGCATGTTTCTCATTGAAGATCGTAAAACACCTCTGTGGGAAGTTACTTTACAGTTCTAAATTGTTTATATATATGTATCTAGCTTCCATGTGCTTCAAATTGCTGTGAACAACCTGTAAATGCAGTATCCCTGCAATGTGCTGATGTGTCAGCTGTGTGATCTGTTTTGGTGAGGTTTTGTGAGAGTTTTGTCTTGTGTAGCAACTCTCATATGTGGTTTGTATCTTACTTACTTGTGTAGGGGTAGGATCAAGTGGATTAGGACTGTTTTAAAGGGTTAAAACAGTGGGATACTTAACAGTTTCTTAGGTAGGGCTGTTAAGGTTGTGTGTGGGTTATTGCTTGTTGTGTGTAGGTTCTTTGGTAGCATACACTTAATAAGAAAACCCCCCAGACGTAGGGCTAATTGCATTGGCAATTAGTTTGGCCGAACTGGGTAATCATTGTGGTGGTCCTTGCTTTTAATTTACACTTACACACACAGACTGCAGTTTTGGATGTTAACTTTGATTGCATGATTTGAATAAGTTAAAATCGTTTGATGAACAAACTTAAAACATGAAAGTGGTAGCTTGACATGAGAGGAAGAGAGCTGAATCGAAAAATTAGTGTTTAAAGCTTTGTAGTCACTTGAATAAGGTGATACAACTAGGTGTGTATGAAAAACAGTGAAACTGGGATAGGGTGTTTGAAATTGATTTTAAAAAGTTTTAAAGCACATTCAACCCCCCCTTCTGTGCCTTTACACCTAGCTAAGGATCCATTTAGGACCTAACAGATATTTCGAAAATATCCATAAAGAGTGTGACCTACTATATCAGATCTCAAAGTACGCCCCGAGTGTGCCGCCGTAGGGTCGGTCAGTGACTCAACGAGTACCCGAAATCCTATCCTTTCGGAAACCAAGCCTTGAATTTTGATAGGGGTGAACACCACCCGCAGGGGGCCGGAATCAAAGCGGCTCGAGGTGTCACCCTTCTCTCACGTGCTTGCATTTATAGTAGAGGCCGTGGGGTTGGCTGTCGCCTTCCCCGCTCCCACTCAATATTTTGAAAAAATGGTGGGTTTACTAATTACGGTTTTGGCATTGACAATAAGAAACAATAAATCAAAGTACTCCGAATAGGGTCGGTTATGTAGGCAAGCCTACGCCATCTTATTCGTTGGAACATATGTGACAGTTCAGGCCAATCCGGCAAGAGAAGCCCCGTTTAGCCCGAAGGCTTATCGGCTATGCTAAGTCCTGTCGAACTGCTGTAACGTACATCACACGTGGAGGGGAGTAGATTGAGCCGAAGCTCGGTTGAACTCGCCCAACCATGGTTAGACCATTTTCGAACCCATGTACTAAGATTCTCCGATTTCTAAATCGTCACCCAACGCGTAATCTCGTTTCTGTTTAAGGTGGGTTCACTGAGAAGCCATCACCGAAAATCTCAACGATTTTTCCAAGTGGGATTCACCGAGAATCCATCACTAAAATCGTAAACGATTGACAAAAACCCGGTTCCTCGGTTTTTATAATTAGCTACTTATTATTTAACTACCACATATTAAATTAATAAGCATTCATACTAATTATTCGAGTTATACATGCCTAATTTATTCGAAATAAACTAGCTACATGTATGCATTGGAGTGGAATCATGAAGATGCAAGTCATGGCAATTTTCCGGTTTTAAGCACGTAATCTTGATCAAACACAAAATTATACCAAAAGTAAACACCGAGATGGACCGTTGGTACCCCCGACTAACTATTTTCTAAGGAAAAGTCAAACTTATACTATGTCTTCGAGTCTTGATCTTCGAATCTTGAACTCGAACCGTCGGATCACGAACCACGAACACCCGAGAGGAGAAAAGGCTTTTTAATTAAATAAACAAATATTATTATAATTATCAAAAACCTTTTTTTTTTTGTTTAAGTGCGGCTGTATAAAAAAGGATTTTTTTTTTTATTAATTTTTTTTTTTGATATTGTCGGCTATGTCCAGAATATTTACCAAAAAAAAAAAAAAAAATTTGTTATTATTACAGCCGAAAGGCTGTTTATTAAAGCAGAAAAAAATTTAATGCATGCAGCCGCATAGAAAACCCTAGCCGCATGCTAGGTTTATAAAAAAAACTGACTTATAGCGACGCTTTTCAGCGTCGCAGAAAGTCCTGTAAGCAGGTTTTTTATTAAAAAAAAAAAAAAAATTTAACCGTTTCTCCTCATTCATACCTTGAGTTTCGCCTTGATCTTCAACTTTTCTTCAAGATCTTCATCTTTTCGAGTCCGAATAACAAAATTACAATAAAAGATGCTACTTTTACAATGAATTTTCGAAAATTGACATAAAAAAAATACAATTCCTATGCTCAATTGTTACTAAACAAAGGAGCTACAAAATAGATCTACGGGTAAACAGTACCAACCCCAATCCATCTCTTCAACCACAACATTCACAAGCATACAACATGAATAAATTTCGAATTTAACAAAAAAAAACGAAATAAAACACCTAAAACATGCTTTTAATATTCTTTGATCGTTAGATCAAAGGCTCTGATACCACTTGTTAGATGTAATATCGTCGGATCAATCATAGATTGACCCGATTACGCAGCGGAACGCATCAGATCTAGATCTAAACGAAACAAAGAACACAAATTTAAGATCTAAATCTACAAGGGGGTTTAGGAGCCTACCTTTTTATGGTGCTTAACTTCAAGAACAAAAAGGATCTCCAAGAACACGAGATTTAGCAGCCACCGTCTTCCAACGTGTGTCTCCCAGCAACACCAAGTGGATGGTGTTTCCCGCCGCCGGACCTCCTTGATATGCTACCGGAATAATCCCGAAGATTATTCCAACTTGAAACCCAAAGAAAATAGCCGAAACTTCCAAGCTATTTTTCTATCAATATGGCGTGATATTTGTGTGTCAAAAGGCTTGGAAGAACTCTCTTTATATAGGAGAGTAAAACTTAACCTCCAAGGATTAAATAATTAAGAGATAATTATTACATTAATCCTTTTTCCAAATAAAAGATAAATAAAATAATTATCCCAAACAAATTAGAATAAATCATATTATTATCTAATATTCCATTAATTATCAATTAACAAATAAAAGATAAATCACACATTAAATAATTATCCAAGAAAATTAATTTTCCAATAATTAAATAATATAAACAAAATGCGCCACTTGTAAACCAAAATAAGTCTACACGCACGTTTCCATATTTGACCAATTTGGTCAAAAAGGTCAACACACCAATTTGGGCCGAGTCCACGAAAAATGTCTTTTCCGTGTATTTAATTATTTAGTCCAACTAAACAATTAATCCACATATCAAATTAAATAGCCCAATCCAACTATTTAATTATAATTGAGGTGCAACAACGAGAAAACCTTTATGCTATATTAGGAGTCACGTCGGGGACCATGGACCCATATTCAGTAGCTACAATAAGTCGAATAAAATTATCCGTCAGACAGAATAATTATATCCAACCTATTAATTCCGGGATTACACCACCATAAACCCGAAACTGAACTCTATCGAATATAGATAACTTACACTCAATTTATGAGTCGAAATCGTCCACTGATATAATCATTACATACGGATAAATCCTCCATAGACTGTTCACTTCGATTCGGGATATTTCCGTAAACCCTTCTCGAAACATATTATCCTTATTTACCATTAACCCCCTAGTGATCAATTAGTTCATAACCAATATAGTATGAACTGGGCCCATCGATCAGTTTCTAGGGTCAACAAATAAGGGAACTGTCTGTCTACTTCCCGAGGGAAGGAATGGATTCCATATCTGTGATAACACAGACCACTCACTCATTCCAGAATAGAGCCAACGAGAAGTGTTGGACCACATACTGCGAAGTGATCCTTACTAACACATCAAACTCTACCCTAGTCTAAGCAGTTGTCTGTGATCACCTCAGGATTCAGATTAATCCATATATGATCATCTTGTGATTCGATAAGACTTCTCGATTACGGAATTATATTGAGAACTCAAATCAAATCGGTCCAGCTCTATATGATAATCATCATATATAAATGCCTCACTAGGTACCCTATTACCGACAGTCCGGATAAGACTGTCACACCGTAAAGTGTTCTGGGCGCATTACTAGCAAATTAATCATGAGACCCATACTCAGATTAATAAACGCTACGGACTAAGTTAATTTTAAGTACATTTCACTAACTCAATCCTCTTGTGTATAGCCATAAACTGAGTTATGTGATTACATAAACGAGGTACTTAGGGTTTTCTGTAGTGTATACATATTGGAAATAAATGCGAATAAATAAGATGAAATAAATTCTGTCATTTATTTAAATAAAACAATTACAAATTGTCTTTCGGGCATAAAACCTAACAGTAGATTGATAGGTGAGCCTTTTATGTGAATCAACTTAGGTGGCTAGTTAAACATCTAATCAAACGTATGTACTAGATTAATAATCTTAAACATCATGTAAAGCTCGGTAAGGCATAGTACAATATCGCAATGTGTTCTCTAACCAGACAAAGTGGACTGTACCCACGCCGGTCAATCGATTGGTTAGATAAAGCGTCTGGTGCACTCTGCCGGTCATCACACTATCAGGACTCACATATTCCCGGGGCTACTAGAGTGTGTTTCTTAGTAGGTTGCACCCAGTTGTCCTAGTACATCCTATTATTAGGCGTAGTGCCCTTGTTATTCATGATGTAACAAACTTGAGCTAAGCTAGATAAATTTGGAACCTCATGTTATGCTATGAACATAATGTGATAGTTAGCTAGGGCTAATAACGGAATGAATTAATAAAAGACGGCGTTGCTTTTATTTCTTTATGAGACCGACGTTGTACGATCTTCTACGCGTTACTAAGTACTTATGTACTTACCCCGTTACTTTTTGTTTGTCTTTCTCTTTCCCCAAAGAAGATGAACAGGTTGCTAATGCCGATGAGTTCTTTAACGAGGACGTGTGAGACGGAGCTCTTGAAGACTTAGTTCTTTTACTTTTCGTTTCTTTCAATAACGTTGTTGATTTAGTTTCAAACAATGTTGTCTTTCTTTTGGATTAGTTCCGTTTAAGTTCTTTTGGATTTGAATGTTGGTTGATTTAGTATTCTTTATTGGATTTTGATTTACAGCATTGAAAACCGTGTGTTCGATCTTTTGTTTTCCCGAGTCGTTTTATCTTCCGCGTCGTTTTAGTTCTGATGTGTGACGTAAGGCTTACATATATTATTGAATTTTATTTGATAATATTTGTGTCGAGCGGTCTTTCTAGATAAGGACTCGGTGTCCGGGAACGGGGCGTTACTGTTGGTATCAGAGAGAAAGGTTTTCCTTGCTGTGTAGGACTTGATTTCTTCTTTAAGATAAGTGTTAGAGCTTTAGTAACCCCTCTCTTTTCTTGGTTATAGAATGGTTCTTACTAGAGGAGAAGCTAATACGAATAACACCGAGGAGGCTAACACCCAGACGGGTAGCACTGAGGCAGGATTAACCGGGATTGTGATTCCGAGAAGGAGGAGAAGTGGACCAGCTACCCAGGGCCCTACAGTTTCTCAAGTTAACACCCCATCTGTGAGCAACATCATGCGTGGGGTGAACCAAGGACCACATATCATCGTTAGGGGAAGAGTGGAACAAGGGGGTCCTTCACGGTTTAACCCTAGCATACCGGTTATCACCACTTCAGCAGGAGTAACATCAGGAGTGCCTGTGCCCCCAATGACCACAGGCTGGGAAGGACTAGGACTTTCTCATCCACCGGTGAGTACTTTCCCAACCGTTTCTGTGCAACTTCAGCAAGCGTCTGTGCCGCCGGCTAGTCAGTTTTTCAGTCGACCACAGGCATCAGTGTTTTCCCCCACACCACTGAGTTTTACACCTCTGCCAACGGTTCTTCCTCCACCACCGCCTAGATCTGATGCTTTTGTAGCACCTGGCTACACCTATCCGCAACTGACTCACCCCCAACAGCAGGTTCAGCAACCTCAACCATAGTATCAGAATGCTCCACCAATTCAGCAACCGATACAGCATTATCAGTTTGGGGGTTACGACAGGCAAGTGGATTGGTATGATAAGATGAAGAAGCATAGGGTGCCAGAATTCTTTGGCAATGTTGAGCCAACAGCAGCAGATTTATGGATTCGTGGGTTTGAGAGGACGTGCAGAAATGTGAAAGCTCCAGAATCTGAATGGGCTCAGTTAGCAATATCCTTGTTGTCAGGAAATGCGGAAAGTTGGATGGAATCTTATGAGCAATTTAATCCGAGGATCACGGATTAGGCAGTGTTCAAAGACCTATTCTATAAGGAATACTTTCCAAGAACAGCACAGAATGCAAAGGCTAATGAATTTCTGAGTTTCAAACAAGGAAGATACACTATAGTGACTCAGTACTCCCAGAAATTCCATGAGTTAGACAGATTCTACCCTGAAATCATGAGGAGTGAAGAGAAGAAGATTTACAAGTTCATGGAAGGATTGTCTCATGAAGTGGCAAAGGGCATGCTGGGAGATAGACCTACCAGCATGGGAAGCGTCATGGATAGAGCTTTGATTGCGGAGAGATTTGTCAACAGACAGACGGTTGTAGTTGGGGATAAGAGGTCTTCCTAGAATTATCAAGGAAGTAACAGAGGAGCACCACAGCAGAATGTTAAGAGGACAGGGAATCCGGCCATGAAGAGTTCAGCAAGTGGGACACCATCGGTTTGTGCTAAGTGTAACAAGACTCATACAGGAGAGTGCATGGCAGGTAGCTTGAGTTGTTTCCACTGTGGGGAAGTGGGACATTACTCGAGAGCGTGTCCTAAGAAGCTCTCTCAAGGTAATTAGGCAGGAGGATGAGGTAACCAGCAGGGTAATCGTTCCATGGGTAGCAGACCAGTTCGTGTCTTTGCAGCGGATGCAGAACCGGAAGAGTTAGATGACCTTGTGGTGACAGGTACTTTTCAGTGTTTGTGTTTATTATAGATATTTAATATGATATAGCGCGCTTATGATATTACATATTTGTACTTAAATTGATTCACTTGTTAGGTACCGTAATCATAGATAATCTAGCAGTTTCAGCTCTGTTTGATACTGGAGCTTCAGGGACTTTTGTTTCCTCTAAGATAGCTAAGAAGTTGAACCTACCTCTTAAGGAATTGGAGAGACCTTTGAGTATAACCACACCTTTGGGCAGAGTTACTAGATGTGCCCAGGTCACACCCCAAGTTGATATTAGAGTTGGGACTTACACGTGTTAGTATGCCTTGACAGTGTTGGATTTCTCAGACTTTGATGTTATCCTGGGTATGGACTGGTTGTCCAAGAATTATGTCTACTTGGATTGTAGAGGTAAGAGGGTGATCTTTAAGGCCTCAGGAAAATCAGCTAAGATGTTTCAGGGTAACGTATACAAGCCTAGCAAGGGTCGTTATCCGATTATCTCAGCAGTTAAAGCCCTAATAGCTTTGAAGAAGAGTTTCCAGGGTTTCGTTGTTTATGCTTTGGATAAGGAAAAGCATAGGCCCAAGTTAGGAGAGACTCGTGTAGTTAAGGACTTTCCTGAAGTTTTCCCGGAAGAATTGCCTGGACATATGCCTGATAGGGCCATAGAGTTTGAGATCAAATTTATTGCAGGAGCATCACCAGTGGCTAAAGCACCTTATAGGATGGCACCAAAGGAGTTGAAAACTCAGCTTAAGGAGATTCTAGAGAAAAACATCATCCAGCCAAGTACATCACCGTGGGGAGCACCGGTCTTGTTTGTGAAGAAGAAAGATGGGAGTATGCGGTTGTGCATCGACTACAGAGAGTTGAATAAACTGACAATCAAGAATAAGTATCATTTACCAAGGATTGATGATCTGTTCAGTCAGTTACAAGGTAAGAAGGTGTTCTCTAAAATTGATCTTAGGTCCGGTTATCATCAGTTGAAGATCAAGGTGTCAGATATACCTAAGAGAACCTTCAGTACGAGATATGGACATTATGAGTTTTTGGTCATGCCGTTTGGACTCACTAATGATCCATCGAAGTTCATGGACTTGATGCAGAGAGTTTTCATGCCTTATCTCGATAAGTTTGTGATAGTTTTCATAGACGATATCTTGGTATACTCTAAGGATGAGGAAGAGCATAAAGAACACCTGAGGATAGTTCTGCAGACCTTGAAGGAGAACAAACTGTATACCAAGTTTTCTAAGTGTGAGTTTTGGTTGGACCAGGTTAGTTTTCTTGGGCATATAATTTCTGGAGAAGGTATTAAGGTGGATTCAACGAAGATAGAAGCCATTTCTAAGTGTCCTAGACCGACATCAGTAACAGAGATAAGAAGTTTCTTGGGTTTAGCTGGGTACTATCGGAAGTTTGTGCAGGATTTCTCTAAGATAGCTACACCTCTCACGAGGCTCACTCAAAAGAACGTTAAGTATGAGTGGACCAATGAATGTGAGGATGCTTTTCAGACTTTGAAAGAAAAGTTGACCACAGAACCTGTGTTAGCATTACCAGAAGTTTTTGATAACTATGATGTATATACAGATGCATCGGGTCAAGGTTTGGGATGTGTTTTGATGCAATCAGGAAAGGTAATTGCTTATGCATCTAGGCAGTTGAAGGTGCATGAGCAGAATTACCCTACACATGACTTGGAGTTGGCAGCAGTGGTGTTTGCTCTGAAGCTTTGGAGACACTATTTGTATGGTGTCAAGGCAAGAATCTTCACGGATCATAAGAGTCTGAAGTTCTTCTTTACTCAGGAGAATCTGAACATGAGACAAAGAAGATGGTTGGAGTTCGTGAAAGATTACGACTTAGACATTCAATACCATCCGGGTAAAGCGAATGTTGTAGCTGATGCACTTAGCCGGAGAGCGGTTAATGCTATCACTACCATGCAAGAAGTTGTGGATCAGTTGGATAGGATGCATATTCAAGTGATTGAAAGGAAGGGTGAAGCTCAGAATTTGGTGCCATTGATGGCAAGTTCAGATTTGCTAGATGAGATTCGGGCTAAGCAAGATAAAGACCCGGTGTTGATTGATTTGAAGCGAGTAGCTCGAGAGAAGCCTACAGTGAGTTATCAGTTGGACAAGAGTGGTCATCTTTGGTACGGAGACCGTTTGTGTGTGCCCGGTGTGGATGGCCTAAGGGAGAAGGTTATGGATGAAGCTCATAAGATTGCTTTTGTGGTACATCCAGGAGCCACTAAGATGTATAGAGATCTCAAGGAAAGATATTGGTGGCCTGGTGTTCGGTAAAAACGTGTTTTAAATTTATAAACCGAAACACCCCAAGTAAAAGGTTCGTAGTATAGGATGTTAACGGGTCGTCCTAAGGGAGTGGAATGTTTATCGGATCAAGGTGCAGTTATTCTATCGATTATGTCACGACTATTAACTAAAACTAAGATTTATACTAATTATGAAATAATGAACAGTAACTACGATGAACAGTAACTTGGAAACTTAAAATATGCAAAAACAACTAGAATTTTAAAACAACTAAACTTAACAATCAACGATTGATACGAGTGATTTTTGTTTATCAAGGATTAAAAGGAACGGTAAGGCAACGGGAATCCACCAATCAACCAACCCAACCCCAACTAGATGGCAAGTTAAAGATACGATTTTTAGTAATGATCTATCACGAATTCGATTAAATCTCTTTAAATAAATTCTAGGGTTTCGTTTTCTTTTTCAAGTAAAACTGAACGACATGCAAAACAAGATCATGAGATTGTCTCCAAAACTCTACTCAATTAATTATAAACGATCTCTCGAATTACAACTAATTGCATCAATTGAAAAGATCAAAGCTTGAACAATATTCTCATATAAATTCAATCAAAAAGATAGTTCCATCGATCTCACGATTCAATAAAACATAAGCGATAAATCACAACATTCAATTGATGAAAAACCATAAATTTAATTCACTAAAGATGTAGCTAAATATCCTCTAGTTGGTGTGGTTGTTGATTGGTTTCCTCCGTTGTCCCACCGCAAGATGCTTAGCCTTCAATCATCTTCGAACTCCCAAGCAAGATTGAAAGAAAGAAACTCATATTTTTATTTGTATTTAGTGCGGCTGCTCTCTCTATTTTTCTGTGTGTAAAATTCTGTGTGTTCTTCTCTGCTCGAATGGTGCTGCTTATATAGGAGTTTTGCCGACATAAGGAAGGATCTAGAAAAACGCGTCGATTTTTCAGCTTCGGGGCTCGGTCAACCGAATAAAGACACTCGGTCGACCGAATAGCATGGCTCGGTCGACCGAGCCTACCCTTTTACGCGTTTTCACACCGCTGCTTCGTATTCCGTGTCCCCTACTTCACTCTTTCGATCTGATCTGATTTATCCTCTCTTGAATGCTCCGATTTTCTTCTTTATTTTGAAATCACTTGATTGAATGAGATAAATCTTCTCCATTAATAATATCCCCATGCATATCTTTTAATTTTCTGCAAAATTGTTGTTACACCAAGTCATCGAATAATAATAATAATAAAATGTGTAACAAAAAAATAACATTTAAACTCAATATTTCCTCATAATTAAGTTATAACCCCTCAATAACCATTATAGGAATTTAACGGTTAAAACACGCTTTTCTCATTTATTTCCCTTAAAAATAAGGTAAATTGTTTAGGGATTAAGCCCGAAAATATAGTAAAATATACCCTAAACAACTCCCTCACACTTAGCTTTTTGTTCGTCCCGAACAAAATAATCAAAACCGGCTCACTGTACATGTAATCCACATAGATTCCTGACTCACGTAGAGATAGATTCTGTGTGTGTATAACAAGCCCTTTTCAATCTTCACAATCCTCTCAAACAATACCCTTTCAAATAAATTAATGAGTATCCTAGGTATAGACAGTAATCGTTCCACACAAAGTCTTCCCGCGCACTCAGTAGGATAATCCCTACAGCATATCATTCGGTTTATACTGGGTATAAGTTCAACGATAACAAAGTCTTAAATAATTTTTCTTCACTTTCTTTTTTTCTTCTTTTTTTATTTTTATTTTTACGCACATCAGAATGAGCTCTTACCCATCATAGTGGAATAGAATGTTTCGTGATAACACCCTACCTTACTCAAATCATAGGGTAGCTTTTCCTGACTGTCGTGAGCTTTTGGTCATCATAGTGGAATAGGACATTTCGAGATAATGCCCTAACGCACTCCAATCATCGACCAGCTTTCGACACACCCATTTATTTAAAACAACTTCACTTATTCACTTCATTTTAAAAGCACAATAGTTACGTTTCACTTATCACATTCAAACCGTCAGATATTCACAGTACACGTTCTGAACTTAGGTGTTACTTCACTGTTATTATTAAAACAAATCTCTCTAAGATAAATCACTAAAATAATGAAAGGATATAGTTCAAAATTATTGCTTCGATATCAAAGGCTTACGTGAATATGAAATGAATACTATCTCAAATCAGTAAAAGCATGCTATAATTATCTCTCAAAGTCACATAAAATCATTGTCAGGAAACTACAACTAGCAAGCCATTTGTTTCAATTACATGCTCAAGATTTACAATTATCCAAGTTTACTTTGAAAAAATTGTAAAATTTTCGAGATAATCACATTTACTCATTTTCAGAAGATATAGCATGATAACATACCCAATTTAGACACCCCCCCACACTTAAATCACATTATGTCCTCAGAATGTGCAAATAAAAGAAAAGAATACTTAGCTGGTTTTCAAAGTGGTTGTCAGGCTGTAGGTTGGCAGAGGTCAGACCGTAGCATGAATAAACCGCTGCACTCGTATCAGGAACAAACAACATTGAAAGTAATAACTTGCAAACCTGCTCAACGTATCTGCAACACTCGACATAACAGATAATCTTGGGGTATACGGGGTATATGAGTAAACATGTATGCACACAGAAATGGGCAAATAAAGCATTCACAAATAGGACAGGGATAACCAACACACAAATCACCAAGGTTTTATTCCTAAGAACCTAAAAACTTAACTAAAAAGTAACTTAAAAGACTAGGCTGCCTCCTAGTAGCGCTTCTTTATTGTCATTAGCTTGACACGGATTTCAAAGTCAACCCGGATCGGGCCACTTCGGTTTATTGCTGGCCACTTCTTCATCGGAATCAGAATGAAGGACAGGGGTGACAGCAACAAGTCAAGTGCTCTACTAAGTGTTTGAACTTAACTCTCCAGATAGCACTGACTCTCTTCTTCGTCTTGTGCTTGCGCAAGTTAAGCGTAGGTATACTGACATGGTCAGAAGTCTTGGAAGAAGGGTCCTCACGGGTAGATGTAGAAATGTCATCATCCGAACCAAAGAAGTCGGATGGAATCTCTTCACAAATAAACGACTCAACCGTTTCATTTCTCTTTTGAAAGTATAGTACTTCAGGCTTTTCCTTGGGTTGCCCAAAATACTTCTTGAGTCTTTGACCATTGACCTTAAAAGGTTGATTACCATACCCGTTCAACGTGATCGCTCCACTTGGATTGACATCGATAACTTCAAAGGGGCCAGACCATCTAGATTTAAGCTTACCAGCAAAAAGATGGAGCCTGGTGTTATACAGCAAAGCCATGTCTCCCACTTTGAATTCCCGATCTTTAATCTTAGCATCGTGGAGTGCCTTCGTTCTTTCCTTGCTCAGCTTGGAGTTCTCGTAGGCCCTGAGTCTGAATTCATCGAGCTCATGTAGTTGCAGTAATCTTTTCTCCCCACAGAGTTGGCTATCGAAGTTTAAGAATTTAATAGCCCAGTAAGCTCTGTGCTCCAGCTCGACTGGTAGATGGAAAGCCTTGCCATAAACCACTTGGAATGGTGACGTACCCATAGGGGTCTTAAACGCAGTGCGATAAGCCCAAAGTGCGTCGTCCAATTTCAGACTCCATTGGATCTATTTGAATTTACCGTTTTCTCCAAAATCCGCTTTAGACTTCTGTTGCTCACCTCGACTTGGCCACTGGTTTGGGGGTGGTATGGTGTACCAATTCTATGCTTGACACCATACTTCTCAAGAATTTTATCCAGTGGTGCATTACAGAAATGCGAACCTTCATCACTGATAAGGGCTCTAGGACAGCCAAATCTAGTAAAGATATTCTTTTGCAAGAATTTCTTAACAACTTTGTGATCATTGGTTTGGGTGGCTATGGCCTCTACCCACTTGGAAACATAGTCCACACAGACCAGAATATATTTGTTAGAGCATGATGATGGGAACGGTCCCATAAAATCAATACCCCAGACGTCGAAAACCTCACAGTCCAAGATAGGCCGCAAAGGCATCTCCATCCTACTACTGAGTCTCCCTACCCTTTGGCATCTATCACAGCCTTTGCAAAAGGCTTCAGCATCTTTAAACTAGGTAGGCCAGTAAAAACCAGCTTGAAGGATTTTTGTGACTGTCTTAGGTGCTCCGTAGTGTCCACCAGCGGGACCACTATGACATTGCTCCAGAATATCCAATTGTTCATGCTCCGGAACGCACCTTCTAAGCAACCCGTCCTTGCAGACTTTAAACAGGTATGGATCCTCCCATACGAGATACTTTAAGTCACTGAAGAATTTCTTCCCTTCCTGATACGTCATCTCTTCTAAATCCCCACTTGCTAAGTAGTTGGCGTAATCAGCATACCACGGCCTCCCAGTCTCTAGCTTCATCAATTGCTCAATCGGAAAGTCAATGCCTATCTCCTTAGGGGCTTCGCCACCCTCATTCACTAGGCGAGATAAGTGGTCAGCTACAACATTATCACTACCCTTCTTGTCCTTAATTTCAAGGTCAAATTCCTGTAGTATCAGGATCCATCTGAGTAACCTTGGTTTAGCGTCTGCTTTTCCCATAAGGTAGCGTAGTGCTGTGTGATCTGTCCACACCACCACTTTGGACCCTAAAAGATAACTTCTGAATTTGTCAATAGCAAAAACGACTGCCAAGAATTCCTTCTCGGTAGTGGCGTAATTGCATTGAGCCAGGTTCAAAGTGCGGCTAGCATAGTAAATCGGCCTGAACTTTTTGTCAATTCTCTGCCCTAGAACTGCGCCCACTGCGTAGTTAGAGGCATCGCACATTAATTCAAAAGGTTGAGTCCAGTCGGGCGCGATTAAAATGGGGGCACTGGTTAGCTTATCCTTTAAGCTATTAAAAGCTTTCTTACACCCATCATCAAACAAGAACTCCACTTCCTCTTTCAGCAGGTTGGATAACGGCTTTGCTATCGTCGAAAAATCTTTAATGAAACGCCGATAGAAGCCCACATGTCCCAAAAATCCTCGTACCTCCTTCACTGTCTTCGGGTACGACATTTTCTCAATGGCTTCTACTTTAGCCTTATCCACCTGAATACCATCACTGGACACCTTGTGTCCCAAAACAATCCCTTCTTCGACTAGAAAATGGCATTTCTCCCAGTTAAGCACCAGATTTTTCTCAACACAACGTTGGAGTACCATATCTAGATTCTTTAAAATTTCATCAAAACTGTCTCCATAGACTGAGAAATCATCCATGAAGACCTCCATGCATTGCTCCACAAGTCCATAAAAAATGGCCAACATGCATCGTTGAAACGTAGCCGGTGCATTACACAAACCGAATGGCATTCTGCGAAAAGCAAAAGTGCCAGATGGACACGTAAACGTGGTCTTCTCTTGGTCATTAGGGTCGATGGCTATCTGGAAATAACCAGAATATCCATCGAGGAAACAATAATACTTATGACCACTCAGTCTTTCTAGAAGTTGGTCAATGAAGGGCAGGGGGAAATGATCCTTAGCGGTGACTTCATTTAACCTGCGATAATCAATGCAAACTCTACAGCCAGTCACAAGGCGTAAGGCAACTTCTTCCCCTTTTTCGTTCTTTTCCACAGTAATGCCTCCCTTCTTTGGCACAACTTGAGTAGGGCTGACCCACTCACTATCAGCTATGGCATAGATAATACCCATATCGAGCCATTTGATGATCTCCTTTTTGACAACCTCCTGCATGTGCGGATTCAGCCTCCTTTGAGGTTGTCTGACCTTTTTCGCTCCTTCCTCCGTTCGAATCTTATGCATGCACACGTCTGGGCTGATTCCTCTGATATCGCCCACCTGCCATCCGAACGCGAGGATATGTTTCTCAAGCACTTTGATTAATCCAGCTTCTTGCTCTGGCTCGAGTTTAGATGAGATGATCAAGGGCAACTTATCACCGTCTTTAAGGAAGATGTATTTAAGGTGCTGCGGAAGTGGTTTAAGCTCCAAGTCAGTAGGTAGTTGCTCAATACTGGATTTTAAGGGGCCACCTTTTTCCTTGTGAGCTTGGACCGGTTGACTGAAAAACACCTCATCTTCCTGAGGTGTAACCCCAGAAAGGTATTGAATGACATCATCTAGAGGAATCTTCCTGTCAGCTTCCGTTTTTTCTTTATTATGCTTAACCATCTTCTTTAGTTCTTCTTCTTCAAGTTCTTCTGCAAGCTGCTCCAAATCATCCAAATCCCAATGAGTAGTTTCTTTCCAGAAATCTATTTCGTCCCAACTACCCATTAAAACTTCCTCCTCTGTGAGGTTAAAGTCTGGCTGGTTGAGCTCTTTCAAATCATCGCTGCTCACCCTGGAATGTCCCAGATTTTCCGTTCACTCATAGGCTCAGTTTGCGCAGGTTGTTGAGTTATAACATCCAGGGCTCCTATCTCCGTGAGCTCTTCCTCAGGGTCGGATTCATCTCCATAGATTGCTTCAATGAATGAAATCTCCTGGCTCGAGGCCTCCGCAGAATTTTTTTCTCGCTCGAGTGTAACGGAGGTGTCCTCTACTCTCAGAGTGATTTGGCCAGTTTGGAAGTCAATGGTGGAGGCAGAAGTGTTTAAGAAAGGCCGGCCCAGAATCAGGGGCATCTCCTTGTCAGACTGGTAATCCAGTATGACCCAATCAGTTGGAAAAACTAAATGTTTAACATGGATAAGGACGTTGTTAACACAACCAGCTGCTAAGCGGCTAGATCGGTCCACCAACTGAAGAGAGACGGGATGCTCCCTTAGACTTTTGTCCAACCCGAGACTCTTACAGACGTTCAATGGCATCACATTGACAGAGGCCCCTGAGTCGCATAGGACATTGTGGAACGTGTGGCCTTCAATCGTACAGGAGATTGAAGGTCGTCCGGGGTCACCTCGCTTGATTGCAACGCTCTGTGAAACCGTTGAACACTCTTCTCTTAGCACTTCCTCTGCCATTTCCTTGAGCTTCTTTTTACTTCCACAGGCATCCTTAAGATACTTACAACACTTAGGCATCTCAGTTAATACCTCAGCAAGTGGCATAGTCACCATAGTATCTCTAAGCATCTTCCTCACTCCGTCATACTGTTTGTCAGAGTTTAGGATATTCTCTCTTTTCTTTGCCGGATAAGGAAGGGTTTTCGAATGATTAATCATAGGTTGACTTTTAATGGCTTCATCCTCCTTATCCTTCCATCTGACGAACTTCTCAGTTTTCTTTTTAGTCAGGGGTTCAGATACCTGACTTCTCTTCTCAACATCCTCATCACTATCCCCGAAGAATCATCACCACTCAGCTCTTCCTCACTGTTGCTTTCTTTGGCATTTAACTTCTGATTGCCCCCTCCTGAACTTATGGCGTCAGGAGGGGCTACTCGTTTCCCGACATCTTTTCGGGTCCAGCTGTCTTACCGCTTCTGAGGGTTACTGCATTCAACTCCTCCTCTCCATACTCCCACTGAGGTGTGATGGCAGTGCAAGCATTGATATCTGCCTTAGGGTTTTTATCTGTATAACTAGGCAGTCTTCCTTGAGGTCTGCTTGTTTGTTGATCAGCCATCTGACCAATCTGTCTCTCCATCGTTTTTTGACCGGTGGCTAGTGTTTTCACCATGTCTACTAGCTCATCGAATTTCTTCTGAGAGACATAGGTGGGCTGTTGATTTTGCGTTTGGGCCCAGTTACCTTGGGGTCTTGGGTTATTGGATGCACCAGGCGGTGTATAATAACTATTCCGCGGATTTCCCGAAAAGTTGCGGTTTTGAGTTTGACTCGATTGACCAGAATTGTGAATGAAGCTTCTGAAAGGTTGATTCTGGTTCTCCATGGCTTGTACTTCCTCATTCATCACATTCCCGGCCTGTATGCCCGAGTGATTCACATCTGCTGGCCCTTCTTGCTGCTTCATTTGCATGTTGGCTAGTTGTTTGTTCATTATTTCCATTTGAGCAACTAGCAGTCTTGTCTCTGAGTTACTTTCAGCAGCCTCCTTTTTGCTTCCACTAACATGGGTCTTCTTTTGAGTAGCCCACATGTTATTCTTAGCTATTGTTTCTGCTACCCTGTAGGCAGCATCATCTCCTCCTCCTAAAAACGATCCATGAGCTGTGGAGTCTAAGTAATCTCTATTGGGTTGAGTAACACCCTGATAGAATAATTCTAGAAGCTCATGTCGAGTATATCCATGGTTAGGGCATTTTCTCATTAACAGATTCAACCTCTCCCAAGCCTTTCCCACACTCTCCCCTTCTAGTTGCTCGAAAGTGGCTATATCTCTTTTTCGTTCCATTATCTTTCCAGGTGAAACGAATTTCAGAGCAAAGGTTCTTTTATCATCAGCCCAGTTATGAAGAGAGTGATGGGGTAAGGACTTAAACCAACGATTTGCTTCACCCTTCAAAGCAAAAGGGAAAAGTTTCAATTTAACAACTTCTGAAGGGACGCCAGGGTAGTGACCTGCTTCACATATTTGCACAAAAGTCGACAAAAAGTCATGTGGGTCTTCTGCAGCAGTGCCATGGAATGAACTATTTTGGACCATCCCCACAACTCCATTCTTAAGATCAAAATGCATTCCTCCCATCTCTGGAGGCCGAATTGGTCTATGCCCTTCCAAGAAGTCTTGATCAAGATAAGGCGCATAAGGGTCTTGCTGCACAACAGCTGCAGCCGCCTGGGGCTGTTGCTGTTGAACATTCTGAGGTTGTTGTTGCATCTGCTGGTTTAT
Source organism: Gentiana dahurica var. dahurica (assembly GCA_024500145.1). NCBI lineage: Eukaryota > Viridiplantae > Streptophyta > Magnoliopsida > Gentianales > Gentianaceae > Gentiana > Gentiana dahurica. The sequence goes on along the minus strand of CM044901.1, from coordinate 87,202,565 downwards.
CCAGGCTTGCTGCTGTTGTTGGTTCTGCAACATTTGCATCAGAATTTGGTTTAATTGAGCGGGATCTTGGTTATTATTCCCTTGGTTCTCCGGTTCATCATCACTAGAACCGTGTTCGCTCATCTTGTCAGAACTTTGAAATAATCTTCTTCTGACAATGTCTCGCTCAGGTTCGGGGTTAAAGATAATATTTCCCTTCTTACTCCTGGTTTGCATAAACCAGAGAAGCAGAACAGGAAGAAATCAACCTTAGGGTTGATGAGAGGGGAATGTAGAGAAGATTGGAGGATTTAGAAGTTTAGAAAGATAGAAAAGAAGAGAAAAGAAAAGTGGAATTTTCAGGGACTGAACTGGCGTTCAGTGTAAGTGGACGCTAGTTCAGAGAGGATTCAGGAAGTGAACGCTCGTTTAGAGCACTGAACTGGCGTTCAGAAGAAAGATGGGGGCAGACGGGCGTTCAGTATGGGTGAACGCTCGTTCAGAAGGTTTTTATTATTATTATTTATTTTTTTATTTTTTATTTATTTATTATTTTCTTATTTTCGAATTTAGAAAAAGATCTAGAAACAGAAACAAGAAAAGAAACCTACCTACGAAAAATTTAAAACAAAAAAGGCACTAAGACGGTAAAAAAAAACGTGTTGAAATCTTCTAGGGCCAAAATGGAGGGGAAAACAGTGGATTTTGACCTCGAAAACGCACTGAACGGCCTTTGGCCGTTCATCACGTCGTCGGCGTCGGAACGAGCTTTCGAATTGGGGTCCTGCGTTCCAAACGGACACTCGAGCCGAAAGTTACGGCCAAAATACTACCGCGTGCTAAAAGCGATCCCTTTTGACACAGAAAACTACACTATGAAGAATCCGACAACCGTTACCGACTCCCCGGCAACGGCGCCAAAAACTTGTTCGGTAAAAACGTGTTTTAAATTTATAAACCGAAACACCCCAAGTATAAGGTTCGTAGTATAGGATGTTAACGGGTCGTCCTAAGGGAGTGGAATGTTTATCGGATCAAGGTGCAGTTATTCTATCGATTATGTCACGACTATTAACTAAAACTAAGATTTATACTAATTATGAAATAATGAACAGTAACTACGATGAACAGTAACTTGGAAACTTAAAATATGCAAAAACAACTAGAATTTTAAAACAACTAAACTTAACAATCAACGATTGATACGAGTGATTTTTGTTTATCAAGGATTAAAAGGAACGGTAAGGCAACGGGAATCCACCAATCAACCAACCCAACCCCAACTAGATGGCAAGTTAAAGATACGATTTTTAGTAATGATCTATCACGAATTCGATTAAATCTCTTTAAATAAATTCTAGGGTTTCGTTTTCTTTTTCAAGTAAAACTGAACGACATGCAAAACAAGATCATGAGATTGTCTCCAAAACTCTACTCAATTAATTATAAACAATCTCTCGAATTACAACTAATTGCATCAATTGAAAAGATCAAAGCTTGAAAATATTCTCATATAAATTCAATCAAAAAGATAGTTCCATCGATCTCACGATTCAATAAAACATAAGCGATAAATCACAACATTCAATTGATGAAAAACCATAAATTTAACTCACTAAAGATGTAGCTAAATATCCTCTAGTTGGTGTGGCTGTTGATTGGTTTCCTCCGTTGTCCCACCGCAAGATGCTTAGCCTTCAATCATCTTCGAACTCCCAAGCAAGATTGAAAGAAAGAAACTCATATTTTTATTTGTATTTAGTGCGGCTGCTCTCTCTATTTTTCTGTGTGTAAAATTCTGTGTGTTCTTCTCTGCTCGAATGGTGCTGCTTATATAGGAGTTTTGCCGACATAAGGAAGGATCTAGAAAAACGCGTCGATTTTTCAGCTTCGGGGCTCGGTCAACCGAATAAAGACACTCGGTCGACCGAATAGCATGGTTCGGTCGACCGAGCCTACCCTTTTACGCGTTTTCACACCGCTGCTTCGTATACCGTGTCCCCTACTTCACTCTTTCGATCTGATCTGATTTATCCTCTCTTCAATGCTCCGATTTTCTTCTTTATTTTGAAATCACTTGATTGAATGAGATAAATCTTCTCCATTAATAATATCCCCATGCATATCTTTTAATTTTCTGCAAAATTGTTGTTACACCAAGTCATCGAATAATAATAATAATAAAATGTGTAACAAAAAAATAACATTTAAACTCAATATTTCCTCATAATTAAGTTATAATCCCTCAATAACCATTATAGGAATTTAACGGTTAAAACACGCTTTTCTCATTTATTTCCCTTAAAAATAAGGTAAATTGTTTAGGGATTAAGCCCGAAAATATAGTAAAATATACCCTAAACACCTGGCATGAAGTTAGGGATCACAGAGTTTGTGGCAAGATGTGATACATGCCAGAGAGTGAAAGTAGAACACAGAAGGCCAGGGGGTTTGTTGAAACCTTTGGAGGTACCGGAATGGAAATAGGAGAATATCACGATGGATTTCATCACCGGTTTGCCTAAGACTAAGGGCGGTCATGACATGATTTGAGTGATTGTGGATAGACTTACAAAATCAGCCCATTTCTTGCCATGTAAAGTAGACATGCCTATAAAGAAGTTCGCTACTATGTATATCGACAATATAGTGAAGCTTCATGGTGTGCTTTTATCTATTGTATCCGACAGGGATAGTAGATTTATCAGTCGTTTCTGGAAGGGTTTACAGAAAGCTTTTGGGACGAAGACTGATTTGAGTACAGCGTTTCATCCGCAGACGGATGGGCAGTCAGAGAGAACAATTTAGACTCTCGAGGATATGCTTAGAGCTTGTGTTTTGGATGCCGGAGGATCATGGATAGACTACCTCAATTTGGCTGAGTTTGCTTAAAACAATAGTTACCATGCTAGTTTGGGTATGCCACCTTTTGAGGCCTTGTACGGTAGGAAGTGTAGAACTCCACTTTATTGGGACGAAGTGGGAGAGAAACATATCATAGGGCCGGAGATGGTTCAGCAAGCCAAGGAGAAGATCGAGTTGATAAGGAAGAATCTGAAGGCCGCTCAAGATCATCAGAAGAGTTGGGCCGATGTTAGAAGAAGACCGCTAGAGTTTGAGGTCGGGGATAGAGTTTATCTTCGAGCGTCTCCAATGAAGGGTGTCAAGAGGTTCGGACAAAAAGGAAAGCTAAGTCCAAGGTATGTAGGACCTTTTGATGTCATCGAAAGAGGTGGGAAGTTGGCTTATAGAATTTGGTTACCAGAGTCGATGTCTAGAGTCCACAATGTTTTCCATGTATCGATGCTTATGAAGTGTCTATCTAAAGTGGACGTGGAATCTGAGATTGATCCGGAAGTGTTACAAGATAATCTTTCGTATGTGGAGAAGCCGATAAAGATTTTGGATAGGAAAGAGAAGATGATAAAGAGGCGAGTGATCCCGTTAGTGTTAGTGCAATAGAGCAATCATGCACCGACTGAAGCCACTTGGGAAGTTGAAGCGGATATGTTCAACGAGTTCCCAGAGTTCCCTCATCTACCAGGTACGATCTAGTTTCGAGGACGAAACTCCTCTTAAGGGGGGGAGGAATGTAATATCCCGATTTTTGAAAAGGGGCAATTCGGTCTTTTAGCAAAAATCAGAATATTATGTTATTTAATTAATGGAATTAAAGAAAAGGAAAAGGATTTAATTGGATTTAATTAATAAGGAATAAATAGGTTTAATTGGGATTATAAAAGGAAAACTAATCCTAAATTAACCTAGTTGTTGTTTTACATAAAATTTTCTGAGAAGTGGCGCAAGTTTGAGGAAAAAAAAGGAAGAAGAGGCTTTCAAATTTCGAAGCTAAAGCGTTGCTCTTTTCAACAGACATCTCAAGAGAGAAAGGATCACTGCGAGACAAGGATCGTTTTGATATCAACAATCCCTAAATCCGTTAACGTAAGTTTTCCCTCATCGTTCTTGATATTAGGGTTTATTCATCATCGTGTTAAGCTGCATTTTCTGAGTTTGAACATCGTAGTGATCGTCTTTGGATTGATCGTGTATAGGTTTGGAGTTAAAGGTTTAACCTTTTCAAGGCTTTGGTAGCGTGGATCGTAGTAGCTCGCAAATTAAGGTAACGTGGTGTTCTTATCATATGACTAAGGTGTCGTAAGATTTTAGAGCAATTTGTATGTTATTTTAGTTGTTTGTAATCTGTCAGTGTTGGAGTTTGGGTTGGAATTGGGTTTGAAATCGCGATTACGCAGTTGCAGATTTTCTGGGTAAATCCTAGGCAGACGGGCGTCTGTATAAGGGCAGACGGGCGTCTGCGGTAGCGGCAGCTCAAACGAGCATTTGGGGTATTTCGGACGGGCGTTTGAGGGTCCAGTTTAGATATAGGATGTGGCTGAATTTCACGAACGGACATCTGGGGGTTGGTGGACGCACGTCCAAGTCAGACGGGCGTTCACATGGGGTCAAACGGGCGTCTGACCTGTTTATTCAGTTTTTCACTGTTTTTCGTGTCAGCTTGGTTTCAGGCTTTATAATCATGTTTTACTGCTTAACCTTATGTGACAAAGCCTTGAATTAGCTTTTGACGCGTTTAGTTTTGGCACTATATGGATTCCCTAAAAAGATGAAGTGTGGGACCGTCGAAAGCTTTGGATTTGCCTGGTGCTTCGATAAGCTAGGGTTTATCGATGTCTGTGTATGTGCTAGGTTATGTTAGAGTCTAGTGGTCTTAAGAAGTGGGAGTAGATTGATAGGTGAGCCTTTTATGTGAATCAACTTAGGTGGCTAGTTAAACATCTAATCAAACGTATGTGCTAGATTAATAATCTTAAACATCATGTAATGCTTGGTAAGGCATAGTACAATATCGCGATGTGTTCTCTGACCAGACAAAGTGGACTGTACCCATGCCGGTAAATCGATTGGCTAGATAAAGCGTCTGGTACACTCTGCCGGTCATCACACTATCGGGACTCAGATATTCCCGGGGCTACTAGAGCGTGTCTCTAAGTAGGTTGCACCCAGTTGTCCTAGTACATCCTATTACTAGGCGTAGTGCCCTTGTTATTCATGATGTAACAAACTTGAGCTAAGCTAGATTACTTTGAAACCTCATGTTATGCTATGAACATTATGTGATAGTTAGCTAGGGCAAATAACGGAATGAATTAATAAAAGACGGCGTTGCTTTTATTTCTTTATGAGACCGACGTTGTACGATCTTCTACGCATTACTAAGTACTTATGTACTTACCCCGTTACTTTTTGTTTGTCTTTCTCTTTCCCCAAAGAAGATGAACAGGTTGCTAATGCCGATGAGTTCTTTAACGAGGACGTGTGAGACGGAGCTCTTGAAGACTTAGTTCTTTTACTTTTGGTTTCTTTCAATAACGTTGTTGATTTAGTTTCAAACAATGTTGTCTTTCTTTTGGATTAGTTCCATTTAAGTTCTTTTGGATTTGAATGTTGGTTGGTTTAGTATTCTTTATTGGAATTAGATTTACAGCACTGAAAACCGTGTGTTCGATCTTTTGTTTTCCTGAGTCGTTTTATCTTCCGTGTCATTTTAGTTCTGATGTGTGACGTAAGGCTTACATATATTATTGAATTTTATTTGATAATATTTGTGCCAAACGCTCTTTCCGGATAAGGACTCGGTGTCTGGGAACGGGGCGTTACACACAATCAACAGGCAACTGTTACAGATTATAAACAAGATTACCGACTTAAAAACAACAGCAGGTCTTATACAATAATTCTAGTACAATGCTGAAGCAGAAACAAAAATAGTTACAGATTCAACAAAGGATCAATATATAAATTACAAAAGATATAGCTGAGTTCTGCAATTAAAAAGCTTGAACACTCAGCTAGCTACAGAAGTGATAATCAGGTTCACAGAACTAGATTATCAGATCTGTAAACACAACTACTAAAGTAAAAGTTTAGCCACCTAATAGCTAACCTAAACTATTACAGATTGTCCAAATATCAGATTCAGGAGGCGTGCAAAGGCAGTAGGTAATGCAGGCAAGTTCATCAATATATTAGGAGCAGCAACACAAGGGCAAGGACAGTAAGGCAGTTGAACAGCAAGATCAGATAGCAGGATTGACAAGCAGGAAACAAAACTTGCAGAATGCAGCAGCAAATAGGTGTTCCAATATTGATTAACAGCAACACAAAGGTGTATGCTGATTATCAATGTTAGAATCAATAGGTTATAAGGGGATCAAAGCAAAACACTTAGATAGAATCAAACAGAGACTTCTGTCTGATGCAAGAACTGAGACTTAAGGTATTGGCTCAAATCAAATTCACAGAAATGACAATAGAACCCACTGGTTAGTCCTGATTTGGTACTGCAGACCAATCAGACTATTATCAATGCTGTGATCAACTTAGAGCCAATAACCAAAATCAGAGTTCCAACTCTATGGACGGACTCAGAAAAGCAAGCAAGACTAGTATCAACAAGACTACTATCAAGCTAATCTAGACAATCACAAATCACACAAAACACAGAAAATTGAAATGCAATTGAGTTAAAGTGTTACCTAGGCACAAGGAACACATAAACCTCAATTCAACAAGTTCTATCAATTCTATTGATCAGAACCTTACTTTTCAATAGCCAAGACCAGAATCACAAGCAGCTAGATCAATCTACAAGATTATCAAGCTTCCAACTTCTGTGTTTGCAAAAGGACTAGAAAAGAGAAATTTTGCAGTGTAGTGAAATATGGGATTGCTCAAAAAGGTTATTCTGAGTTGTTGCAATCCTAGTTAATGTGACTGACTATTTATAGCCTTGAGGTATAACTTGAACCTCAAAAGTTTGTGTGAACACAATCAAAAGAAATCCTGAAAATCCGATTCAATCAATATAGTGATTTTTCCAGCCATGGTTACCTGAGTCCCTCATTGGTTCAAAGTGTTAAACATACTCTCTAAAGGAGGGCCGTTAGGCAAACGAGAGAGAGAGAGTGATGTCAAACAATGAACCTTACCAAATTGGTTAACCACGCAAATCAACTTTAAACCCACTGATTTCTTTTGACTTAGTTCTAATAGCATAGTGTAAGGCACCCGAGACCTGGTTCAATTGCATAGAATGCATTCTTACCTTAATTGAACCAAGGGTTAACTCATATTTAAACCACTAAAGGCTATGATGCCAACCAACATTGGTTTAACTGAGTTATTTAGCCATCATTGGGTCACTACCCTCAGCATTGACTCGACCCTTGACTTCCTAGGGTAGAAACCCTCAGTCAATTTACCTAATCCGTACACCAAGAAGGTTCAAGCCTTATACCTGAGCAAACCGGGTAGAGATTCACCGGTTTGTGAAGACTGAGGCACTGAAAAGAGCGTCACTGCTGTGAAACGGCATTACTTCAATCTCCAGTGCATTATGACTGAATTTGGTGTAGTATTCAATCTATAACGGTCATAGGGTCAAGCCTTCACGATTTGCACGTGTTTCATTTGACCCGAGATATCTGCAATCACAACACAAGGAAAGGTCAAGGCAATAGTCTATTCGAATTAGTGTAAAATCAGACTGTATACGAATATTAACTCAGAAGAGATACGACCTGATTTAGGGTTGACTGCAAGTCCACAAAATCTGTCTTTAATGGCTCGTATCAGTCATCAGATAGGATAAAGGGTCATACATTCCATAATCAACCTTCAATAGACACAATAGCATACAATCAGGGCAGATGAACAATTCATATCAGAATAATAATTACGTTATCAACTTAATACAGAAAGGTACGACCTTTTTGATTTGAGAGGACTCTCTAGCTTTCACACTTCGAAATTTGCATATGTGAAATGTATCCGGACTGAAAGATGGCTTCTTTACATCGTCAATCGAATCACAGAAAATCGGGGTGATGAAATCCCCGATTTCATTCCCTTCTCAGCACAGCCGCTTCGAATCAAGACAGATATGCAACCCTTATCATTTGATTCTGTGAGCAAGACAACACCGAATCGAACAATTATTGCTCGATTTTACTAGAAAGAGAAGGAGATGAGGGAAGCTTCAGATTTTCTAGAGAATTTTAGGTGATTTTCATTGAATGCGGGGGAGAGAAGAATGAGTAACGGCAGGAGAGTGTAGAGGCTAGGTTTTCAGACGATTTTGGGTAAGAAACGGGAAATGAAGAGAAAGGCTGCAAGGTTTGAGAGTTTTGTCATAAAACTCGGGTAAATGGACTGGGGTTAGTGGGCCAGGATAAAATTCAGACTGAATATAATCTTTTAAAAAAAAACGAGCCCAGCAGCTATAAAAAAGGATTAAACAATTAATAAATCATATTAATGAAATATTAGTTTAAATATACTGTTTAATTAATCCTACAAAAATATAAACATAATGTTTGCCATATGATTTAAATACTAGAAAAATTAAAACAATGATATCATATAATAAAAGCTTTAAATAATATAATACACATATGATATAAAATACTCATAAAAGCTTTAATAGAGGAGATGTTACTTTTGAAAATTAATCAACTCTCCACAAAATACTCAACATTCTCCCCCTTTGATTTATTTTCAAAATAACACTTTTAAAGCTTTTAAGGAATAGTTTTAAACACATGGAAAGTATAACTCCCCCTAAATACAAGCTCCCCCTTAATTAGAGCTTTCTAACTTTAATAATAAAAATAGTTCAACTTTTAAAAGCTTTATAACACTACTTTCTCCCCCTTAGTTTGAAAATTAATCAAATAAGGTTTTAAAAGCAGGGTTGAAAGTCATGAACCACAAAATACTACTTAAAGTAAAAGTGTATAAGATACTTCCCTTTTGGGTATCAAGGAGTATGATACCAATTGCTTTTCAATCATTTATTTAAAGCACTATCAAGCCAAGATAAGTCATTTTAGCATATAAAATTTGGTGACCTGCAAAACAAATTTATATAGAAGTACCCATTATACTTTGGGTCCTTCAGGGTTAGAAATAGACTTCAAAGAATCTTTCTGAACCCATACTTTTCATACCCTTGGTTTATGTCCAGTCTTCTTAGTCCAAGTAGACTGAGTTGACTGATCACAGTGATGTGGGATTGGATAGTATGTGTTCTGATGCATTCTCAGAATCTGATCTTGCCAAAATAGCAAATTGACTAAGTAGGGATCAACTTGGGATTGTCTAAATGTGTAGTCGGGTGCTTGGTGTATGCGAGCGTCATAAAATGCAGGTGTGTAGAAACTAGGTGTAGCATAGTTGGTATGATGATTTTGGTTCTGTTGAGCGTGGCTCTTTGAACCTCTACGATCATACATATATGCGTGGTTTTGTGAAGTGGAACGCTGTGAAGTGTGTGAACGTGTTGATGAAGCATTCTTTAATGGTGTGGGTGCTTTAGGTGGTGGAGGTGTAGCACGTTCTAAGGAAATTGGCCTAGGCGTCAAGTTTTCCGGAGTTGAGTCAGGAGGAGTTGGTTTGGATTGGTTCCCCGAACCACTTACTTCCTTCCATTTTCCTTTTAGTGTTGAGAGTTGTCCTTGGAGTAGAGAATTCTTCTCTTCAAGTCCTGAAACGACTTGTTTAAGTTTGACACCTCTTGCTTTAAGGAATTAATCTCAATTTCGGTGTCTTGATGCTTAAGCTTTAAGTGACTTAGAGTACGTTGATTAGCGATACAGTTTCATCGTTATGCTGTTTCTTAAGCTGACTAATTGTTTCGTTCTTAAGTTTTAGAGTTGTCCTAAGTTGTTCTATTTGATCATGCAACTCTTCTACTGAAGATAAATATACCTCACTCTCATTATCGAATGTGGGTTGAGAGCGACCCATGAAGCAGAAAGTAGCTCGCTCGGAAGCAACGGATTTGTTATCATTGTCCGACTCGGAACTATCAGACCACGTAGCCACCATAGCTTTCTTCTTTTTAGATTTTTCTTTAGTCTCATTCTTGGATTGATGATGTGATTTTGACTTGTGATGAGACTTGGATTTTGAGCTCGAACTATGCTTTGACTTATTCTTTTTGACTTTGGGATAAGCATTTGAGATGTGTCCATATCCTTTGCACTCGTAGCATTGTGCAGTTGTGGTCCAATCCTTTTCTTTACTGCCACGATGCTTTCCACCATGTTTTTTGGCGCCCTTAGAATTTTGCTTTTGAAATTTGTAAAATTTCTTGAAGTTTCGGGCCGCCATAGCAACTTCTTCGTCGCTTTCACTCTCAGATGACTCAGATTCGGATTCCGATTCAGATTGGTGATCTCTAAGAGCGGTGCTATAGTGAGGGTTTCTATCACGCTTACGAGCTTTAAGGTGCATCTCGTGAGTGATCAAGATTCTGATAAGTTCATCTTTCGTGAGAACATCGGCATCCTTACCCTCCTCAATGGCATACGCTTTGGAATCCCATTCAGGAGGAAGAATCCTAATAATCTTGAGGATTTGGTCCTCATTCGAGACTGGCTTACCATACGACTCTAGTGCATTAACTATGTCGTTAAACCTAGTGTCCATTTGTTTAACGGTTTCGTTTGATTCCATTCTAAACATTTCAAAAGCTCTTAGAAGACCGTTAATTTTGGAGCGTTTGACTCGGGAAGTTCCCTCATGTCTTTGAGTGAGAGTCTCCCAAATTTCTTTGGCAGGCTTACTTGAGTTAACCGCACGAGCCTCTCCGGGACTAAGGTAGTTGACAAGAATGGCCATGGCCTTTTGAATTTAATAACAACTTTTTAAAGTCAACATCAACGAGTTCATGGTCAAGCTTGGCAACTTGAGTGGTAGTCCCACCCTCAGTGACGGACTTCATAGGAATCAATGGACCATTTTGAATGATTCTCCACAACTGGTAGTCCATTGACTCAATGTGAAGCCGCATTGAGTTCTTCCATTCCCTATACCCCGACCCATCAAAGTATGGGGGCCTTGCCAAGGACAAGCCCTCCCGAGGAGTCACGGTAGATGCCATGGAAGTAATGCAATAAAAAGCTTTGAAAACGATGAGCTAGTCTATGTGAAATGCAATTACAATGCAAGTATGAACAATACAACTGATGTAATGTACAATGCAAAGTCTATGATATGTATGATGATTTTTTTTTAATTAAAATTTATGAAATCTCAAGAAACAATTATTAATGGACAGATAGTAAAAGATGTGGTGTGCGAGATTACCTAAATCAAATTATTAATATTACAGCCTCACAAATTAAGTGATAGCATAAGGGGTGTGAAAACAGTGAATCTGAATCGTAAACGAACCCTTAGAAAAGTGATGAGCCGGCTGTTGATGATCTAACTTGATTGAAAAATTGATCATGCAAAAACTCAAGATCAAGTGTAAATTGAGGAAATAAATAATAATAAAAAAATAATCAAACAAAGTGATATCAAGAACTTGATCACTAGGTAACCTGGCTCCGATACCAATTGTTGGATCGATATTGCGTAGACAAACACTCTAGGGGGGTGTAAATAGAGTGTTGACCAATTTATAAACTCTTTTTCGATAATTCAACACAAGTAATAAACAACTAAGGCGGAAGCTAACTTAGTCGGTTATTCGCTTGTGTTATAAAAACCAACGTGATCAAGTGTAGTTAATTTATGTGATTATTGACTAATGTGTGATTAAATCACTGCAGCAAGTTGTAAATAAAATGATTAAACAACTATGATATTAGGTGACTATTTTATAATATGCAATCAAATTAGATTGATATGTATGTATGTATATGGCAGCCACGAATTAAAAAGACTGCAGATCAAAAGACAAGTTCAATACAGCATATTATTACCAACCATAAACAAAGTTGCAAATGCAGATTATATTGAATTAATCAAAAAGGTTTGCAACAGAAAAAGGTACTAAAACTATTAACTAAGGAGATGTCCAAACAAAATGCAGCAAAGCAAATAGAATTATAAGCACAATCAACAGGCTACTGTTACAGATTATAAACAAGATTACAGACTTAAAAACAACAGCAGGTCTTATACAATAATTCAAGTACAATGCTGAAGCAGAAACAAAAATAGTTACAGATTCAACAAAGGATCAATATATAAATTACAAAAGATATAGCTGAGTTCTGCAAATAAAAAGCTTGAACACTCAGCTAGCTACAGAAGTGATAATCAGGTTCACAGAACTAGATTATCAGATCTGTAAACACAACTATAAAGTAAAAGTTTAGCCACCTAATAGCTAACCTAAACTATTACAGATTGTCCAAATATCAGATTCAGGAGGCTTGCAAAGGCAGCAGGTAATGTAGGCAAGTTCAGCAATATATTAGGAGCAACAGCACAAGGGCAAGGACGGTAAGGCAGGTGCACAACAAGATCAGATAGCAGGATTGACAAGCAGGAAACAAAACTTGCAGAATGCAGCAGCAAATGGGTGTTCCAATATTGATTAACAGCAACACAAAGGTGTATGCTGATTATCAATGTTAGAATCAACAGGTTATAAGGGGATCAAATCAAAACACTTAGACAGAATCAAACAGAGACTTCTGTCTGATGCAAGAACTGAGACTTAAGGTATTGGATCAAATCAGACTCACAGAAATGACAATTGAACCCATTGGTTAGTCCTGATTTGGTATTGCAGACCAATCAGACTGTTGTCAATGATGTGATCAACTTAGAGCCAATAACCAAAATCAGAGTTCCAACTCTATGAACGGACTCAGAAAAGCAAGCAAGACTAGTATCAACAAGACTACTATCAAGCTAATCTAGACAATCACAAATCACACAAAACACAGAAAATTGAAATGCAATTGAGTTAAAGTGTTACCTAGGCACAAGGAACACAGAAACCTCAGTTCAACAAGTTCTGTCAAAGTTATTGATCAGAACCTTACTTTTCAATGGCCAAGACCAGAATCACAAGCAGCTAGATCAATCTTCAAGATTATCAAGCTTCCAACTTCTGTGTTTGGAAAAGGACTAGAAAAGAGAAATTTTGCAGTGCAGTGAAATGTGGGATTGCTCAAAAAGGTTATTCTGAGTTGTTGCAATCCTAGTTAATGTGACTGGCTATTTATAGCCTTGAGGTATAACTTGAACCTCAAAGGTTTGTGTGAACACAATCAAAAGAAATCCTGAAAATCCGATGCAATCAATATAGTGATTTTTCCAGCCATGGTTACCCGAGTGCCTCCTTGGTTCAAAGTGTTAAACATACTCTCTAAAAGAGGGCCGTTAGGCAAACGAGAGAGAGAGAGTGATGTCAAACAATGAACCTTACCAAATTGGTTAACCATGCAAATTGATGATGGTCAAAATATACTCGTAAAAGTCATCAACGTTATCCTTAAATCGAGCCTAATAATATATATTTTATGTTAAATCACATGTGTATAATGATTATTTAATGTTATGTGATTAATAGAATATAATTTGGTATTTATCCGTTTTTATCATTTAAATACGATTTACTATGCAATAAATATTTATTTTATAGATTGAGATAAATTGGAGGATAATTACAAATGGATGAATTAAATCTCAAGATAAATCGAAGAAAATTCGGAGTGCATTGAAGATAAATATCGGATCAGCGCGAAAAGAGGAGTAAGGCATGACAAGAGCCAGCGAGCCAATCCGAAGATCAGGGACTCGCTGGCAGCAAGGATAAGGCTCGCTGGGGGCGAGTTCATTAAAGTCACCGGATTAGCTTGGAGTTATCTCGACGCATTTTTGACTTTATTTGGATTTAGGAAACCTATTTTAGATCGGTTAATGATTATCCTAACTCTATTTTTACCCCTATATATACTTGTGCTATTTCATTAGCAAAAACACACATTAGACACTTCTCTCGAATTAAAATAAAGTTCTCAGTTTTCCTCAGAGTGGTTTTTATACAAGTTCTGCAATAATGTAAGTTCTTGTATTTATTTTCTCTTAGTTTTTATAATTAATTCCCCAATTAGTATTTATCGTTTGAGATTGTTATTTCTTAGTTAAATGATGTAGATTTAGGATTACGACGTGAGGCAGTACGGATTCCTCGTCTATAAGGATCCCCATGCCCACGCCTATGTCTCGTGATCTATGTATGACTTTATTTTGATTAACAATTGTGTTTTTAGTAGATCTATATAATTGCTTTATGAATCTCTATTTTATCCGTTACGTATAGAGAAATGCTAAGATTTGGGTTTTCGCCGCGTCAATCTGGCCACGTCTTTATGGTGAGATTGTCCACCTAGAATTTCTTATCTTAGTAGGTACGGCTACGGCTACATTGCTCGTCTGTTTTAATTGGCGTATGATTAGAAAATACCAATATAGGGCTCCTAGGTCGGCTCATGAATTGATCTTCCGGGACTTTCGGCGAGATCTAGATACGTTCTGTATTAGGGAATTGTGCACATCTAGTTAAACGTAAATCGTAGATTAACATGATACCTAAAAAGTTAGTGTTAATGGGACGGAGACTGATGCGATCTCTTAGGAAGTACGCCTAATGATATATGTTAAATTTATGACGAAATGTTATCACATTTTATACATATTATTGATTAATTTTATCTAAAAAATATTAAATGATAGTAAAATAATATATAAAAATCTAATAAATACAAATAAATAACATAATACAAATTATAACTTTTGTTGTCAGATTTACCTGTGTTTTTGTCGTTTTTTGTTGTTGTTATACAGGTATTATGTGATACAAAGTAGAAGAATCGGAATCAAATCATACAAAGGATCATCAAGTGGCAGATAAACCCGGCGCAGACCGGAAGAAACCGGTCCACGCCGGATTATGTGATAATTACCCCATGTTACCCCATGTGCGTCTGACACATGATATTCGAAATCGGTTAATCCGGTCCACGCCGGATCAGTTTCGGCGCACGCCGGACCAGAGATTTCTGCCTATAAATACCTCATTTATGAGGTATGAAAAAGATATACCAATATATATATATATATATCCCTATCTTATCTACTCTCTGTAAATATTATTTCAGTAGGCATTATGCCTAAAAAGTAGTAGTAATAATGTTGTAATAGTTAGAATAATTATTGAAGATTGTTGAATTTATCACTGTTGTGACATTCAGAGGACGAAGCCTCCCTTCAACAATTATAATTGGTAATATTCTGCTGTTATTATGTTTGTTTGTTTTTTTTACAATTTTATCTACTAGTAATAATGTATGTAGGCTAATTATACAACTAGCCAAGACATGTAATTGAAAAATGTTTCTCTTTTAGGGAAATGGATGATGACTAAGTTAAAATATGATTAAAATATTGAATTTGATGAATCTCTTTCTACTTGAACTAATTGATAGTCTGTATTGACGTAATTAACCAGTATGGACAGAACCATAACCTAATCATGAACTGACCAGAGACGTTAGGGTATGAGAAAAGGGTAGAAAGACCGGAAGGTAAAATTGGCCGTCTGACAAACGGAACCCTCTTTCTTATCCGGGGATAGAATATTTATACTCGAGAGATTATCATGTCAAATCATTAGGTTTAATTACGGTTTTACCAAGGAGGAGGCATAGAATGAATTCGTGCACTCGTATGAGGGGAATTTGTTAGCTGAGGAGTATACCGTTTCACATAATCAATTACACTTCAACAAGAAGATTGGTCACATCCATTAAAACTAAAAGAGATCATAATTCAATAACATTGTCTTGGTTAGTTCTTATTAACTATCTATTATATTGGTATCTATATCTATATAAATATCTAATTATTTAACATTTGAATAGCTCTAAATTAAAAAGAATTGCGACTTAGATCAAGATAATAATAGCTAATTGGTGTTTAACCACATTTTAAATTACATTTTCTTTTCCCTGAGGATTCGACACTTGATTCACCAGACTACACTACAATTAGACCCGGTACACTGCCGGTAAGATTGGACACCCAGTTTTAGCCGATCAAGTTTTTGGCGCCGTTGCCGGGGAATAAGTAACTTTAATTTATTATGTCTATGGTTACTACTTATATTAGCTCAAAACTCTTGAGAATAAGTCAACACTTTTCTTAATCTTATTTCTACTTTTGTTTTGGTACTTACCTTATTGGTAAGTAGCCACTTTTACTGTTTTAGTGTTGTTTTCTATTTTTCTAGTTGATGACCCGAAGCGGTAAGGCACCACTTACTCCTTATAAACCAGATATAAATACTTACGAAAGACAATTAAGAGAAGAGAATAGACGTGGCCAAACCAGCCAAGGACATCTTGGAGGTGTATCTCCCCAGGAATCATCAACTCGAGGTACGGGAATGGCCGAAGCCAGTGAAGAAACACCACCTGAACAAGGGCTTGTTCATGCCCAAGGACATGGACAAAACCTCAATAATCTTAATCCACCGTTACAAAATCTTTCACCACCACCACCACATCTCAATAACCAGAATCCCAATAATCGGAATAACCAAAACCGAAATCAGAATAATCATCATAATAATAACCCACCAAACCCAAGACCGATTTGTGATCAGACTTTGAGAAGAAATGAAACTAACAATCCAATTCGTCTACCTAATGAAGGAGCAAATAACTTTGAAATTAAATCCCATCTTTTTGGTTTGATTGACACAAGAGCCCAATTTCTTGGTGAAGATGACGAAGATCCGCATCATCACCTATATCTTTTTGAAGAATTGTGCAACACTGCCAAGAGCCAAGGTGCTCATCGTGAATTGACAAGGATGTCAATGTTTCCTTTTTCATTAAAAGGAAGAGCTAGAGACTGGTTTATGTCACTCCCACATCATTCGTTGACAAGTTGGCGGGACATTCAAACTGAGTTTCTAAAACAATATTTCACGCCAGGTAGGAATTTGGAATTGAAGGTCGAAATTGCTAATTTTAGACAAGGATCCGAGGAAACACTTGGAAATGCGTGGGAAAGATTTAAAAAGTTGTTAAGAGCTTGTCCCGATCATGGTTACTCTCTTGACATGCAAATCCAACTTTTTTGTCGTAAATTGAGAAAGGACTCACGTGCTGATGTTGATCATGCATGTGGAGGCTCTTTGATGATGAGTGAAGCACAAGTTGTTTATGATGCAATTGAGAAAATTTCTAAGAATAACCGAATGTGGGAAACAGGTTCCAGTACGAGAAAAGTAGCATTTGTAAGTGAATCTACATCAAACTCAGAAGTTTTAGCACATCTGGAAAATCTTAGTAGAAAGTTTGATGGCTTACAAGAAAACAAGAATTCTGGCTCAGAAGGAAAATTATCAACTGAATATTCGAATAATGATAACGGAATAGAAGAATCCGAAGAATATTCTAGGGAAGAAGTGAGTTTCTGCAACAGCATAGGAATTTGAATAATGCTTATTCAAACTCATTCAATGCCATTAAAAGAGACCATCCTACCTTTCGTTGGGCTGAAAACCCAAGTAAGCAAGGACAACCACCCTATCCTACTCAATACAAAAGCTCATACAATACTCAAAACCAAAGTTACCAGGGAAATTCATCAAGTCAAAACCAGCAATCACCACCCAGATTATACCCACAACACACCACACAAAGTATACCAGTTACTCAAAGTTCAACTCAGCCCGTAGAAGGAGTTGACAAGTGGGAAAAATTAATGGAAAACATGATGGGTGTGATGTCTACCCAAGCTCAGAATATGGAAACCATGATAACTTCTATAGGAACTGTCACTAAGGATATGAGTACTTTGAAAACATCCATGAGTGGGCATGACACGAGAATGAGAACTATAGAGGCATCGGTGCGTAATATGGAAGATCACTTGAGTAGAGAAGGAGAACGAAAAAACAGTAGACCTCCGGGAGGATTACCTAGTAATACTGAAAGAAACCCTAGAGAGGTGAATGCTGTTATTACCCGAAGCAGAAGGATATTTGGAAGTAACGGAGTAGAAAACTCAGGAAATAATGAAGTAGAAGATGATTTGGATGATAAATTCGAAAAGGACTTGAAAAGCAAGGACGAACCAGAATTCAGTAAAGAAGAAGAAGAAATAATTGACAAATTCTTAAGTCGTAATGATCATATTGAAACTGAAATGAAAGAGGAAGAATGGATCAAAGTCCCAAGAATACTGAAAAATCCAAGGGCTAGCGATCTACGGACCTTATTCAATGAACATGTTAGAAAAGACGAAGTTACTGATAGCACAGACCAAGTAAGGAGTAGCAATACCCCAACAGAACAAGTAAAGAAGGATTTTGAACAAATTTCAAAGAAGATAGTACAGGATCATGACACATGGAGACCACCAGATGCTCAAACATTTAAGGAGGCATCGCTATCTAAGGAAAAAGGTAAGGAGAGCATAACTGCAAAACCTGAATTTATTGACCTTAAGTCTTTACCTTACCCACCTAGAGATCAAATTAAGAAGTTGAAAACGGATAAAAAAGTATGCACGTTTCCTTGATACATTTCGTCACCTGAATGTCAATATTCCTGTCATAGAAGCACTAATCAATATGCCTACTTATGGCAAGTTTCTTAAAGATATTCTCTCGAACAAAAAACGTTTAGAAGAATATGAGAACATCTGCCTCAATGAAGAATGTTCCGCAGTATTACAGCACAAACTTCCTCCTAAACTAAAAGACCCAGGTAGTTTTACCATCCCATGTGAGATTGGGGGTTTCCTGTTTAAAAAGGTACTCTGTGATCTCGGAGCTAGCATTAATCTTATGTCTTTTGAGGATTATAGGAAACTCGGAATAGGAAAACTTAAAAACACCGAGATGACTCTCCAGATGGCAGATAGGTCTATTAAACGTCCTAAAGGAGTCATTGAAGATGTATTGGTTAAAATAGATAAGTTTTACTTTCCAGTTGACTTTGTAGTCATGGAAATGGAAGAAGGATTTTCAGCACCTCTTATTCTAGGTTGACCATTTCTAGCTACAGGAAGAACTCTTATTGATGTTCAAAAAGGCGAATTAATTTTAAGAGTCAATGAAGATGAAGTCACCTTTAATATCTTTAAGGCTATGAAACATCCATACAAATCACTAGAATCATGTTCATTCATAGAAAGCATATCTTCTATGTATATGAATGATGCTGAATCGCAAAATTTTGAAGATAAGCTCAAAGAATGTTTAGCCTTATCTATCTATGAAGGAGACAGCCAAGAAAAGAAAGAAATCATTTTTTATCTCGACACCGGAAGTTCTTTTGAAAAACGTCCATGGCATCGTTATTTAGATTTAGAACTGGATGGCCCAATATTGAAACCCTCGGTAGAGGAGCCACCAAAGAATCTGGAATTAAAACCTCTCCCTTCAAATCTCAAATATGCCTTTCTTGAAAATGATAATTTGCTTCCTGTTATTGTCTCATCATCATTGACCAAGTCACAGGAAGATCGGTTGTTAAGAATGTTAAGACAACATAAGTAAGCGTTTGGATGGACAGTTGCAGATATTCAGGGAATAAGTCCTGAGATTTGTGTACACAAGATCATCTTGAATGAAGAGGCTAAACCATGTATCCAACCACAACGCCGTCTCAACCCAAATATGCAACAAGTAATCAAGAAAGAGGTTATTAAGTTACTAGAAATGGGAATAATCTTTCCCATATCTGACAGTGAGTGGGTAAGTCCTACCCAAGTAGTGCCTAAAAAGGGTGGATTCACGATAAAGGAAAATGATAAACATGAATGGATTCCAACAAGGGAAGTCACAGGATATCGAATGTGCATCGATTTTCGTAAACTGAATGAGCATACGAAGAAAGACCATCATCCACTTCCATTCATCGTACAGATGTTAGAACGATTAAGTGGACATAAATTTTATTGTTTCTTGGATGGTTATTCAGGTTATTTACAAATATTTATTGCAGCAGGAGATAGAGAAAAAACGACTTTCACATGTCCATATGGAACTTTTGCCTATAAAAGAATGTCGTTTGGATTATGTAATGCACCAGCTACATTTCAAAGATGCATGATGGCAATATTTTCAGATATGGTAGAAAAAATTTTGGAAATCTTTATGGATGACTTCAGCGTTTTTGGAGATTCTTTTGAAGAATGTCTTCTACACTTAGAACGCGTGCTTAAACGCTGTGAAGACACAAACCTAGTTTTAAATTGGGAAAAATGTCATCTCATGGTATCAGATGGTATTGTTTTAGGTCATCGAATTTCTGAAAAAGGTATTGAGGTAGATAAAGCCAAAGTTGAAGTAATTAAAAAGTTACCTCCGCCAGTAAACCTGAAAACTCTGAGAGGATTTCTTGGACATGCGGGTTTTTATAGAAGATTTATTGCAGATTTTTCACGCATAGCTAAACCTCTCAGTCATTTGCTTGAAAAAGAAGTACCTTTTAAGTTTGATGACAAATGTATGGAAGCATTTGAAACTTTGAAAGCACGATTGGTAACTGCACCAGTTCTAATAGCACCAGATTGGAACTTACCGTTTGAACTTATGTGTGATGCTAGTGACCTGGCAGTCGGAGCTGTTCTAGGTCAACGCCATGACAAATTACTTAAGGCAATCTACTATGCATCCCATACCTTAAACACAGCCCAACTTAATTACGCCACCACTGAAAAGGAACTGCTGGCTGTAATCTTTGCATTAGACAAATTTCGATCGTATCTCATAGGTTCCAAAGTAATTGTTTATACTGATCATTCAGCATTAAAATATTTGTTAAAGAAGAAAGATGCGAAGCCTCGTCTTCTTAGATGGATTCTGCTACTTCAAGAATTTGACATTGAAATTAAAGATAAAAAGGGCAGTGAAAACGTAGTAGCAGACCATTTGAGTCGTATGGAATTTGAAGAAAGAAAAGGAGGAAGACAAGAGATCAAAGATTCATTTCCAGATGAACAACTCCTCATGGTTGATGCTCCTCCAAGAATGCAACTGGTTAAAGCTGGTAATTTATCCAAAGAAAGCTCGCCATGGTTCAGGAATATTGTTAACTACTTTACCTGTGAGTATATTCCATCTCATTGGACATGGCAATAGAAAAAGAAGTTCTTTTATGATTTAAAATTTTACTATTGGGAAAAGCCGGATCTTTTTCGAAAATGTTCAGATGGTATAATTAGAAAATGTGTACCCAATGATGAGATTTTAAGTGTACTATCATTTTGCCATGATCGTGAGGCTGGAGGGCACCATGGAGGGTGGAAAACCGCTTACAAAGTCTTGCAAAGTGGATTTTACTGGCCTACTCTATATAAAGATGCACACCACTATGCAAGGGTTTGTGAATCATGCCAGAAATGGGGAAATATTTCCAAGAAGCACGAGATGCCTCTCCAACCTATTTTGGAGTGTGAGTTATTTGATGTCTGGGGTATTGATTTTATGGGCCCCTTTCCTCCATCTTTTGGTAAGAAATTCATTTTAGTGATGGTCGATTATGTATCCAAATGGGTAGAAGCTCAAGCTCTTCCCACTAATGATTCTAGAGTAGTGTTAAAATTCCTTAAAAAGAATATATTCACGAGATTTGGCACTCCTAGGGCTATAATTAGTGACCAAGGATCACATTTTTGTAACCGTCCATTTACAAAATTAATTGAGAAGTATGGTGTAAAACATAAACTTGGTACACCATATCATCCACAAACTAGTGGACAGGTAGAAGTATCTAATAGAGAAATAAAAAGAATCGTGGAAAAAACTATAGAGTCAAATCGTAAAAACTGGGCAGAAAGACTAGATGATGCATTATGGGCATATAGAACAGCCTTTAAAACACCAATTGGTTGTTCTCCCTATAAATTAGTTTTTGGTAAATCTTGTCATCTCCCTGTTGAATTAGAACATCGAGCCTTTTGGGCTATTAAATTTCTAAATTTTGATCCAAAGGCTGTTGGTGATTATAGATTACTTGAGTTAACAGAACTGGATGAGTTTCGTCTCGACGCTTACGAAAATGCTCGAATCTACAAGGAACGCACGAAATCTTTCCATGATAAGAGGATCTATCTTCGTGAGTTTCATGTAGGTGATCGATTACTCTTATATAATTCACGTTTGAAGTGGTTTCCAGGTAAGCTTAAATCAAGATGGACAGGTCCATATGAAGTAACAAAAATCTATAAGTCAGGAGCTATAGAATTAACTGATGGATTCACAACTTTTATAGCCAATGGTCACAGAGTGAAGTTATTTGTAAAAGAAGAAGGGATACCTCTAACAAGAGAGGTTATGTACCTGAGCGACCCTCCAATGATTAAAAAGAAACGTTTTGCTATCAACCACAAACTGAGCTGATTCCAGGTACACTCTTTCTTATTTTTCGTTTAAAATACATTTTAGGTAATTTAGTCTTTTACCGGATAGACATTAAAGAACTGGAATGCCTTTTATAGATAGAATAGAAGTTTTTATTCTACTTTTAAAATTAAGTTTAGATAAAGATGTTGCCTTTAAAATAGAAACCTTAGTTTTTAAATTGAATAAAGAACTAATAAGTAAAATTAGAGAAAGAGATCTTTGTAATGGGAAATAGAGAAGTGCTATAAAGAGAAGGGCAAGATTCCTACTAAGGTGTAGGATCTGTGGAAAAAGTGAACACAGTGGAAAATGTGGGGAAAGCACAACCAAATCCTAGGATGAATGTTTGAATGTAATTAAGATGGGAACGACTAGGTGGTTATCCGAAAATCCCGATGGACAACAAAGAGAGAATTCAAACGCATCATTCCTAGGAATTAGGTTGATGGACCGCTATTATAGAAATCTCAAGATTTAAGAATGATAGGAGTAGAATAGATTGAATTTTATTTTCAAAGATTTTATAAAAATAATTTATGATAAACTTATTTTTATATCATATATGGTTTATATGATATAATTAGAATTTATCATACAAAAAAAAAATATCGTAGTAATTTATTTTATCATTAAATGGTTTTGTGATTTTATAAAAATATTTATAAAAAAAAAAAAAAAAAACGGATTTTAATAACCCGGCGTAGACCGGACTAGACCGGTCCACGCCGAATTAAATGAACTTAACCTACGGGTTCTCTCTTTTCTTCTTCTTCTCCCCAATTTTTTTCTTAACAGCGCCGCCCCACCCCTTTTCTCCCCCACCTCTTTACACCATAAAACCCACCTCTTTTCTTCTCCATTTTTATTATTTCAAATACCTCTTCTACCACACAAACCACAAATTTAATACATTATACTAAAAGTTGGTGATTTTCGGCTTAAGCACACAATTCCGGTGAAGTGACATATTTTCCGGCCACCCACGTTTTTCTACATCCCTCACATTTTCAGGTAACCATTTAAAATAATTATTTATCAAATTGATAATTTTAAGTATTAATTTTATCAATTTTTGTTGATGTTTTCATTTTGTTTTAATATTAATTTTTGTTTTTGTTTTTTTTTTTTTTTGGGTGTTGTTGTCAATACCACAATCGTAGATGGCTAAGTCTTCCTCTCGTAAAAAGGGTAGTAAGAAAAGAAAATCTGACATACCACCTGTAGTACCTGTGCATGAGCCTAGGCCTCTGACAGCAGAAGAAGAGGCCATATCCTTTAAGAAAACTGCCAGTCCTGCAGCCGTAGCCGCTTTTGATAGATATTTTTCAAAATGTCCAGTACTGCTAGAACGGGGTATAGATTTTACTGCCTTAGGACCTGAACTGAAGGAAATTTTTTAGAGTAGAGGCTGGATGGAGATAGCCCATGAGCGTGTTGACCCTGTTAATGCCACGATGGTGGCTGAGTTTTATTCTGTCATTTCTGCTTATGAGCCTGTAGATGAAGGTCCTTTGACCTCTGTTTCTCTTAGAAATGCTACCGTCCCTTTTACTCAGTCAGTCATTAATGCATTTTTTGCCATTCCTGAGGTTCCTGATGAGGAAGATTATTATTCTGTTTGGGGTTTAACCCAGCCTAGTGTTTTGCAAGCTAAGGCTTATGAAGCTCAACAAGCCTTCGACCCATCTGCGACATGGATTGATAATAGGTTTGCATACGGGGGTTGTATTAAGGGTGTCAGAGCTATTAAGATGTTTCTGGGCTATAATGTCAGTCCATCAACTCATGTCAGTGCTTTTGGTAGAGATGATGTCATTACTGCTTGGGCAATAGTTAAGGATATTCCGGTCAATCTAGGAAAATTGATTTTCAATAAGGTTTGGGATTTTGCTCATGCTCGTATTCCGCAAGGAAACATGCCATTTCCAAATCTAATCTCTGCATTGTGCCTGATGGCGAGAGTTCCAGCCTTACCGGCTGACAAAATTGTTTCTGCTGATACCCCAATCATAGGTCCTAGACTTGCCCCGCAACCTGCTGGTAAACTTGATTATAATAATCCTAACCGACAGCAGCGTCAGCAAATCCCTCGTACTAGAATCCCACCCCTAATTGGATCCTCTTCTAGGCAGCCTGTGCAGAGTCAGAGTTATCACCAGTCTGACGCCATTCTTAGTGCAATTGATAGAAGTCAGACTAATATGCTGTTAGGATTCGACCGAGTCAGGCAGTGGGCCAATGATATTAGAGTGGGAATTAGAGGTCAGCGAGCTTTTATGAGAGGTCTAGACCCTGCTTATGAGCAGATGTCTGATGATCTGCCTCAGTGCCAGGCAGATCCCTATACCTTACCAGCCTGGGTTCGACCGATTCCTTCGCCTCCTACCTCTCAATCTTACACTCAGGTTACTTCGGGTCAGTATAGTATGTCAGGTGGTATGTTTCCAGGTGTCACAGCTGCTACTTCAGGATTTGGAGATTACGCTTCGATTTCAGCTGTCACTACCGGTTTTGGATCGCTTGGATTCGATAGTTCGGTTACTATGTCTACCATGCGTTCACAAGATCCATTCTATACCACGACTTCAACTTCCGACTTTGGAGCAGTTTCGACTCAATCCATGTCACAGCCGCCGCATGATTTGAATTTTGAAGACTTCGAATAAACTGGTTAAAATTTTATCATTGGAAAAACATTTGTACTTTGATGACTATTTCCTTTCATTATGTTGTTTTGGCACTAGAAATTTTAACATTGACGTTTGGTTGATGCACTCAGTGGTTAGTGCACTTTTTAATAATTTCCCCAGTTCGTAAGAATTTATTTGGTAATAATTTATTTATAACATTTTGATGAATGATGTATTTTATTTTGTTTGATTTTGAAAATTTTTTGGCCATCAACACACAAATTAGACTCTGTCCGTGAATAGTGAAAACCGGCGTACGCCGGTATATTCCGGTTCACGCCGGGTTATCACCGACCTGACAGCTATATATATAGGGTATTTATTTCGACAGAATTAAATAGATTCCGGCGTAGGCCGGAACACACCGGTTTACGCCGGAAAATCTATTTATGACACTGAAACGAATTTTTCCTCTTCTGCTCGAATTTTTACCTATAAATAGCATACCTTGCAATTTTAAAATGATACCCCTTCCTCTCTTTCACCTACTGATTAACGGTAGAAAATGTCCAATCATTCCTCTCCTTCAGTTAACAGTTACTCTCCCCAACTGTACCCAAATGATGAAACCCCGGATATTCAACATTTATTTTTCGATCCTAATGATTATCCGCACCAAACAGCTCAAGACCGTTATCTAGCCAATTTCAGTCAGTCCCCTATATTACTTGAGAAAGGTCTCAACTTTTGAAAAATGAACCAGTGGGGATTTCTCCGTATTGAAGGAGGTGGATGGGATCGTTTTGTCCGTACACCAAGAGGCAAGGTCAATGTCACTCTAGTTCGAGAATTCTATGCAGCTCTGTCAGACTCTGTTTCTGTGGAATCGACACGTTTTGTGCGTGTCCGTGGTTGTATTGTACCATTCACTCCTTTTATCATCAATCAAGCTTTTCAAATACCTCCTGTCCAAACTACCCCAAATAGTCATTATGAATCGCAGTGGAATTTGGACACAGTTCATGGTGTTATTGATAAATGTGCCGAAGCTTTCCAAATTCTCTTTCCAAATTACAACCGTGATCATGTTGTCGCCACTTCAGCTCTGCTTCCTCATCTTCGAACCTGGAAACATTTTATAAATTCGCGAGTTTTTCCAACTTTGGACTTTTCCGAGGTTTCTGATGATGAGATGCTGCTACTGTATGCTATTACGATTGGAGCTATTATTGACTGGGGAGTCCTGATCCACAAGACGGCTATCAACTTTGCTCTTGGTAGACGAAATTTTCGTCAACCGATGCCGTTTGCGTCTTTGATCTCTAAACTCTGTATCCGTTTTGCGGGAGTTCCGGAGAATGCTTCGGATGAGATCTTTCCTTCTCGTCAACCTCTTCTAGGTCTGCTTCCAGTAGATGTACCAAGCGGTTCATCTACAGCAGAAGATTAGAGGGGTCATTTCATCTGTGTGAGACGGGAGGAGTTTAAGTGATTGGTTTATAAGTTGGAATAAGATGTTTTATGTTTTTAAGTTCTTAAGTTCTTTTTAAGTTGTTTTAGTTTAAGAATTTCCTTTAAGTCCATAAGTTTGTTTAATTATGTCCTTATATTTTGTGTAATATTAATATTTCCTTTAATAAAAATGTTATGTTGTAGTCTTTTCTTTTCTAAATGAATAATTTATAAGAAAAACTCGTATCACCTTAATTAAAATGATTCCTTTTATTTTCTACCCAATTTTTGCACTCACTTATCATCGGGGCGATGACAGTTCGCTAGTGGGGAATGGAGTTAGGTTAGTAAATAAAATGAAGTTAATATATCAAATACTTATACACTTAGTTTAATTATCCTCAAGGAAATAAATGAAATAATATATAATTATTATAATAAAAATGATATATTTTGATAGAATTTTTTTAATTAAGTAAAGTAAGCTTGATATATTATTTCTATATTATTTATATCTATTTTAGATCTTAACAAGAAATTAAGTATGTATATCTAGATAAATAGTATGAAATATATTTTTTTTTGGAATTGGACAAAGAATCACTTATAATAAAATTTTAGAATAATTTTCATTTCAAGACAAGTATGAAATTGGAATCGGACTAGGAATGATGAGATTTTTGGCATTACTTTGACTAACTAGAGCTAAATAGCCTACCCGAACATAATTTCCAATTTTTGTCCCCACCTCAGCCTTGTAGAGTGATCAAGACCTCACTCGAATTTAGCCATTATGATTAACTAGATAAAACCGACCCTTAACTTAAATTGGTCTACATTTCTTTGAAATCCCGCAAGTATAGTATGTGCTTATGGATAGCGGTGACGACATCGAAATACAAAAGTGGTATAAGCTGAGATTGGAATAAATATTATTTGGAAGGCAATCTTGTATCAATTGTTGCTATTCTTGGAATAGTTGGGTACTAATATATTAGTTCTCACCTCATGACGTTTGAAAGATAGTCGATTCTGGCAATGAGTTCGGATATGTTAGTATTTTATATAAAAAAAAAATAAAAAAAAAAATCAGTGTCAGGATGTTACTAATCAAGATATTTTATTTTTTTTTTTGATCAAAAGTTGAAGGTGTAAGTACGTACGACTTGCTTCTATCTCTTTCGATTTTCCTTTCTTATCCCTTCGATTAGCCAAACACCCTGAACCTGAACGTTATAAGCCATTTTGCCAACTACTTGACTTAGTCTTTGATTCCAATAATTCGTACAGTGGCGATTTTAAAGTTATTTTAAATATTTTTATTAAGTAATTCATGTAGAATTTCATTTTAGATTATATTTTATAACTAATTTATTGAATTATACACACTTTTTATCTTCTTAAATAATCTTAAATAGATAAAATTAATATAACTAAAATATCGACGATATACCTTACTAAATTAAAATTTTAGTCTAAATAAATTATATTGTTTTCATTATGAATATGTATCTATTATTTATCGCTTATTTTGCTCGAGGACGATCAAAAGCTAAGTGGGGAATAGTTGATATATGTTAAATTTATGACGAAATGTTATCACATTTTATACATATTATTGATTAATTTTATCTAAAAAATATTAAATGATAGTAAAATAATATATAAAAATCTAATAAATACAAATAAATAACATAATACAAATTATAACTTTTGTTGTCAGATTTACCTGTGTTTTTGTCGTTTTTTGTTGTTGTTATACAGGTATTATGTGATACAAAGTAGAAGAATCGGAATCAAATCATACAAAGGATCATCAAGTGGCAGATAAACCCGGCGCAGACCGGAAGAAACCGGTCCACGCCGGATTATGTGATAATTACCCCATGTTACCCCATGTGCGTCTGACACATGATATTCGAATCGGTTAATCCGGTCCACGCCGGATCAGTTTCGGCGCACGCCGGACCAGAGATTTCTGCCTATAAATACCTCATTTATGAGGTATGAAAAAGATATACCAATATATATATATATCCCTATCTTATCTACTCTCTGTAAATATTATTTCAGTAGGCATTATGCCTAAAAAGTAGTAGTAATAATGTTGTAATAGTTAGAATAATTATTGAAGATTGTTGAATTTATCACTGTTGTGACATTCAGAGGACGAAGCCTCCCTTCAACAATTATAATTGGTAATATTCTGCTGTTATTATGTTTGTTTGTTTTTTTTTACAATTTTATCTACTAGTAATAATGTATGTAGGCTAATTATACAACTAGCCAAGACATGTAATTGAAAAATGTTTCTCTTTTAGGGAAATGGATGATGACTAAGTTAAAATATGATTAAAATATTGAATTTGATGAATCTCTTTCTACTTGAACTAATTGATAGTCTGTATTGACGTAATTAACCAATATGGACGGAACCATAACCTAATCATGAACCGACCAGAGACGTTAGGGTATGAGAAAAGGGTAGAAAGACCGGAAGGTAAAATTGGCCGTCGACAAACGGAACCCTCTTTCTTATCCGGGGATAGAATATTTATACTCGAGAGATTATCATGTCAAATCATTAGGTTTAATTACGGTTTTACCAAGGAGGAGGCATAGAATGAATTCGTGCACTCGTATGAGGGGAATTTGTTAGCTGAGGAGTATACCGTTTCACATAATCAATTACACTTCAACAAGAAGATTGGTCACATCCATTAAAACTAAAAGAGATCATAATTCAATAACATTGTCTTGGTTAGTTCTTATTAACTATCTATTATATTGGTATCTATATCTATATAAATATCTAATTATTTAACATTTGAATAGCTCTAAATTAAAAAGAATTGCGACTTAGATCAAGATAATAATAGCTAATTGGTGATTAACCACATTTTAAATTACATTTTCTTTTCCCTGAGGATTCGACACTTGATTCACCGGACTACACTACAATTAGACCCGGTACACTGCCGGTAAGATTGGACACCCAGTTTTAGCCGATCACCTAACCACAGGAATGTTGCCTATGTGAGGAATACGGTTAATATTGGCATCCCTAGTTTTGTAAGCATGCAAGTTATATGAGATGGAGGCCTAAAAAGCGAAGTCACGTAATGTAGTGATCTAGATGGCCTACCCGGAGCTAGATCAGGTTTAGGGGATGACTCCCGTAGCCAATATAAAAGAAATACGAATCGGATTAATAGTTGTCGAGTATCGCTTAATTATATAGAATCTCTAGATCCAAACGATAACATAATAATTGGGGAGGTTAATTACGTTGTTTGTGTCATGTCCTTTATCTTTCTTGTCTCTTGTTGGTCGTAGACCGCCTTTGTGTCCTTGATATGAATAATTAATTGTTTGTATATAAATGACCCACAATTGGTTCCCTGTGGGATCGACCTTGATTCGCTACAGCTATACTACGATAGGCCTAGTCCTCTTGCTAGTATTGGTTTATGGTGGTCAAGTATTTTATTATCACATGATCTACGTCATCACAAATCAACTTTAAACCCACTGATTTCTTTTGACTTAGTTCTAATAGCACAGTGTAAGGCACCCGAGACTTGGTTCAATTGCATAGAATGCATTCTTACCTTAATTGAACCAGGGGTTAACTCAAAGTTAAACCACTAAAGGCTATGATGCCAACCAACATTGGTTTAACTGAGTTATTTAGCCATCATTGGGTCACTACCCTCAGCATTGACTCGACCCTTGACTTCCTAGGGTAGAAACCCTCGGTCAATTTACCTAATCCGTACACCAAGAAGGGTCAAGCCTTATACCTGAGCAAACCGGGTAGAGATTCACCGGTTTGTGAAGACTGAGGCACTGAAAAGAGCATCACTGCTGTGAAACGGCATTACTTCAATCTCCAGTGCATCAGGACTGAATTTGGTGTAGTATTCAGTCTATAACGGTCATAGGGTCAAGCCTTCACGATTTGCACGTGTTTCCTTTGACCCGAGATATCTGCAATCACAGCACAAGGAAAGGTCAAGTCGACCCCTCCCTTTTTTCCCTCAGAAGCGTGTGACATGAATAAGGAAAATTAAAGGAGTTTTATTTGGAAAAACCTCCTATATCTATTAATTTACTTAATTAGTTTTTTCTTTAATTAATTACTTAGGATAAGTAGTAACTAGGAAATAAATAAATTAAAACCAATTAATCTTTTACCCTTGTTAAAAACTAGGGGTGTTACGTGAAACCAGTGTCGTTAAACGGACAGAGTCGCTCACGAGCAAACTCGTGTTCGACTCGTTAATATATGTGATCGTTTGTTTGTTTAGCTTCACGAATCAAGTTTGAACAAGTTTTGACGCCCGTTTCCAAAACGAACGAAAACGAATTTACTCGTGAACGTTCGATTATGTCCGCTTCATCTTATAAGATGATAAGACATCTATTAATCTAATAGTTACTTTAGAGTAATTTTATAGAATATTGATAGAGTTGCCATAGTGTTTTTATTATTATAATGTTTGAATATTACATTTTATTTTGTTATTTATTAATTTGTACTTAATTTTTTATACTTTAACAAGCCGAACTCGAATTAAGAGGGGCAAAAATACATGTAACATGGAAAACTTTTTTTTAGAAAGTAACATGCCAAACTTGAACACGAGGTCAAACAAAATTTCTTTATAAATGAGCTGAGTTTGAACATACTTTTATGTTCGTTTATTAAGCAAACGTTCGTGAACAAGCTCGTAACCTTAACGAACCATGTTTGAACATATTTTTCTGTTCGCTTATTAAACGAACGAACATAAACAAACTCGTGACCTAAACGAATAGAGCTTGAACAAGTGATACTCAGTGCGACTCGGCTCGGCTCGTTAACAGCACTACAAGAAACTAGTAGTCACATATTGTTGGACATCTAAGGGAGCCATGTATTGGTGCTTTTTCCATCAAAACTCTGTCAAAGCTACCCCGGATTCTTGGGTCGTTGAGTTAACGGCCATATTAAATAAAAGATAAAGTCACAGAAGAAATATCATCATATAAATAATAAAAGATAAAATCTCAGAAGAAATGTCATCAGATAAAATCACAGAAGAGATAGTAAAGATATGTTGTTAAGATTAAGTTAGTTTAACTTGATTAATTTATTTATCCTTTGAATTCTAAGGTTTATCAATTATGATAAATCTTTAAGTTTATCTTTATGTTTTCTTTTCTGTATAAGAGATCTATTGTAAGATTTTTTTTTGAACGATTCAATCAGAACATCTGTTCATATTTCAGCTCGTATTTTGATTTTCTTCAATATTCAATGGCTTAACCAAAGCCTATGATTTGATTTGTTGCACTCATATTTTGTTGCAAAGCGATTCTCTCTTTCTCTCTTGGCAATTAATAATGTCCAGATATCGCAGGGTGGTTCTTCTTTCTACGGATGCTTGGTTGAAGATTTATATTAATGGGTCGTTTGTTAAATGCAGTGGCAACTATCTGAGAAAAATTATGGTACAACGGGTACTTTTGGATTATACCAAGTGGAGGGTCATGATTCTTTCTTATTCCCTCTCTCACACATACTAGAAGTGTGTAGGTGTGAGTTGGATTAATCATGACCCTCCACTATAACTTCAAAATTCCCGTTGCACCATAACTCTTCTCTTATCTAACTTATTTTCTGTCAAAAGTTTCATTATCTATTGGATGATAGAATTGTATGGGACCCTCCGTCTAACCTTCTTTCCACTAGCCTTGTGGAATTTTCTTAATAAAATGTCATTAATTTTAGGATGGTCCAGGTGCAACTATTGGACCAACAAATCAGCATTTTTAAGGAAACAAGTAAAATGCACGTGCCTCCCACGTGTTTGGTTAAATTAATATTTTTAATATTTAAAAATAACAATTCAGTTTACTTTTATAAATATGATAAGTATTCTCTAAAAATAACAATTCAGTTTAATTTTAAAAATATGATAAGTATTCTCGATTATGAAATCATATATTCAAATCTCTAGAATAAAAGATTTCTTTCATGTCTCTAGTAAATCTATAAATATTCTTTAAAAATTTCCTAACCTAAATAACGTCACTAAAATATCATATGTTCAAAATGTCACGTGTTGTCTCTAATTGTAATAAATAATTCTAATTTCTTTCTTATATGTGAACTTAAATTTTTCTGACAAAATAAATATTAAAAACAAGGTTAATTATCTACCATACTTTTATGTGACATTAATTTTATTTATGGATAAAAGTATATATGGACTAAGTGTAAATGTTCTTAGACAAATGTGATAATCTAGTAAATGTTATTACAAATTTAACACCAGTGGTTATCAAAAAAAAAAAAAAAACACCAGTGATGAATAATATACGGTTTGTCGCTAATTCGTAGCAATATTGTCGAATATTTGTGACGAACAGTTTTCATCACAAAAATTCGTCACAAATCCGAGAAATTCTAGTAGTGTAACTTCAAAATTCCCGTTGCACCATAACTCTTCTCTTATCTAACTTATTTTCTGTCAAAAGTTTCATTATCTATTGGATGATAGAATTGTATGGGACCCTCCGTCTAACCTTCTTTCCACTAGCCTTGTGGAATTTTCTTAATAAAATGTCATTAATTTTAGGATGGTCCAGGTGCAACTATTGGACCAACAAATCAGCATTTTTAAGGAAACAAGTAAAATGCACGTGCCTCCCACGTGTTTGGTTAAATTAATATTTTTAATATTTAAAAATAACAATTCAGTTTAATTTTATAAATATGATAAGTATTCTCTAAAAATAACAATTCAGTTTAATTTTATAAATATGATAAGTATTCTCGATTATGAAATCATATATTCAAATCTCTAGAATAAAAGATTTCTTTCATGTCTCTAGTAAATCTATAAATATTCTTTAAAAATTTCCTAACCTAAATAACGTCACTAAAATATCATATGTTCAAAATGTCTCGTGTTGTCTCTAATTGTAATAAATAATTCTAATTTCTTTTGTATATGTGAACTTAATTTTTTCTGACAAAATAAATATTAAAAACAAGGTTAATTATCTACCATACTTTTATGTAACATTAATTTTATTTATGGATAAAAGTATATATGGACTAAGTGTAAATGTTCTTAGACAAATGTGATAATCTAGTAAATGTTATTACAAATTTAACACCAGTGGTTATCAAAAAAAAAAAAAAAAAAAAAAAAAACACCAGTGATGAATAATATAATTCAAGTCGCCCTTTTTCTCGAAACAAACCCCCTAAATCACGGCTTATCAATTAATGCTAGTAACTCATTTTTTTTATCAAGCTTCTGTGAGAAGTAACTAAAATTGAAACCTGGTTGATTCGATCTACTCATCAAATCCATTCCAATTGGATTCTTTGGTGTAAGCGTTCAAACAATGCCTTTGGGTATTTGGTTATCGCATCAGAACATACCATCATAAAAATCATTAGTGAACCTAAGATATAATTGACTATTCACGTATTTGGGATTTTAATACATTGTGTACATAATTTACATTCTATACAAGGTTCACTAATGGAATTGAGCTTCATTTAAAACCTAATTCTCTGTGTGATTCACTAATCGTGTGTTTATGTGTCCTCAATCATGAAACATCATAAATGAGTCTCCAATTAACTTATATTATAATTATATATTATGACATGCCATGCATATTTGTAACTTTGTTATATATGTTTTCGGAGGGATATTTAAAGTTTCATATTCATCCAATTTTAATGAAATGTTTGAAGAACCTTTAGATTTATCTTACAAGGTATATATATTTATCGAAAAAATCAAGAAAAATATTAATAATAAAAACAAAAAGTTGGCAATCATAATTAAGAAATGAAACTTATAATAATTAGGATGTTAGATGGGGGAGATTTATAATATCATAGCAATCAATAATGATTTGTTAAATCTTCTTATAATTATATCTATGTATATATTATATTTAATAACCACACATTTTTTTCCTCAAAAACAAATAACCACACATTATATCCTTTGTATAATTTAGATAATCATCAAAAAATTCAACACAATTTTTTTTTTTTAAAGAATCAAATTAACAGATTCATAAAGAAACAGATACAACAAACGACCCAACCCACCTTCAAAAAATTCTAAACCTCCTCAACACTGACCCCACCTCAGTAAAACCCCGTATTTATAACCTACATGGGAAAAACGAATAAGAGAAAATAGTACGTTTGTTGAGCAAAAATTGAATAAGAACTGAAACTCACTCCTCTATGGTAGCAACTAACACAAAAATTAAAAATCACAAATTTTGTTTTAAAGTGGATATTTTGATTTTCTCTCTACATAGATCCCTTTTTTGCCTTTCGGTTTCCATGTGATTCTGATTGCGAATAAGTGTCCTGATCATGGTCCTTTACTTCTTGTAAGATCTGTTGTAAATTATCTCTATCTTTTGTTTACCTTCACAACCATCGGTCTCATGCTAAAAGATGATCCAACTACAAAATCTCCAAAAGAATCATCTGACCCCTCATCCAAGGACAACCCATCTGTGACCATGGTTCAATTATCCCGATCTTGTTGGCCTTTCATTGCCATGAAGTTGTGCTTTGATATGTTCCTATTTATTGACATTGAATATGGTAGGAAATGCGTTTTAATGGCCTTCAAATGTGCATCTGATATAAAGAATAAAATAGCAACAGAACATCAGGAGTTGCAGCTGAAATTATGCCAGAGGCCGAACTGCTCATTCACGTTTTAAAATTCCGATTAGTGCGCTTGAAACAAACATATGCAATATTCAAATGCAGAGTAGATATGCAAAATTACTATGAAAAGAAAGTCTAATTATATAGGATGAGACACCAATGGCAAAGAAATTAAACGGGCAATTATGTAGCCGAAATTATTCCTAGAGGCCAAACTGCTCATTCACGTTTTAAAATTTCAATTAGTACGCATGAAACAAACATGTGCAATATTCCAATACAGAGTGGAAATGCATAATTACTATGAAAATCAAGTCTAGTAATAATAATTAGAAGAAGAATTTGAAGAGCTCTTGACTATGGCAATATTAAAATAATCAATTATACTTGTGTTT
Source organism: Gentiana dahurica var. dahurica (assembly GCA_024500145.1). NCBI lineage: Eukaryota > Viridiplantae > Streptophyta > Magnoliopsida > Gentianales > Gentianaceae > Gentiana > Gentiana dahurica. The sequence continues at coordinate 87,167,141 of CM044901.1, read as the reverse complement.
TTATTTAAAATAATCAAGATAATTATACTTTTGTTTTTAATATTTTTTTGGAAGGTTTAACATTGTTTTTTAAAGGAAAATTTGAAATTAGACAATCTTTGTTAAACAAAGGGAGGGATAATTCAGTAGGATCCATCCAAACAGGGCCAAAGACGCATCTCGATTATGGCAAAAAAATCAACCAAGCGTTTATATAATTACATCGGATTTTTTAGCAACATGCCAAAAATGTAGATAGAAAAATCGGGTTTAATCAAGGCATGCTTATTATCGAGCAATGCCATAGTAAAAAAAAGATTTAAACCTAAACGAAGATAAAACTTATGCAAATGTTTAAGGTCCGGCCTATAGACCGAGAACCTCATGATTAGAGAATTTTGAAAGGGCTTTGCAATCTGCTGCATCGATTCCCATAAGATTATGAATGCAAACTTTCCCTTATAGTCTGACAGCAAACACAGACCGTTAGGAATTTATAGCCATTATAGTGCTCTCACGAAGGATTTAGTGTTAATCGGCCTCCATGGCAACTCCAATATACAGCGCGATGAGCATAAGGAAGCTATCCTCCAACCCGAAGGGATGCATTGAAAGGAAATGTAATTCGCTGGCGAGCAATGTGTAAACGTAGAAAAACGTAAAATTACCATCGAAGAAACCTAGCTAAAATCGTCATGTTTATTATCAATTACTCATATACAAAAATTATAGTAGTATTATTATTGTTGTCATTGTTGTTGATATTATTATTATTATTATTATTATTATTATTTTGGGGAAAAAAATTAAACAAGATAATTATACTTGTGTTTTTAATGTTTTTTTTTGGAAAGTTTAACATGTGTTTTTTTTTTTTTATAAGAATTGACATGTAAATGTGTAAGAATTTTTTTATGGATTTAATTGATTTCTAACCCCTTTTTTTATTTTTAATGTGTGTGTTAATTGACAATTTTTTTGAAGATCTAACGTGTTTAGCGTGTTTTTTTTTTTGGGTCATGTTTTATTTTATAATATAATTTATTGAAATAAATTAATTAGGGATAAACATTTTTGGGAGAAACACTTTTTGGAAAAAACACTCACACTTTTAATGATCTAACGTGTTTAGCGTGTTTTTTTTCTAATAAAGCTAGCGTGTTTTTTTTTTGTTGTCATGTTTTATTTTCTAATATAATTTATTGAGATAAATTAATTAGGGAGAAACACTTTTTGGCGAAACACTTTTTGAGGGAAACACACTCACATTTTTAATATAGTATACTCCCTCCGTACCTATTTATCTGAAGCAGTTGCCAAAAGTCTAAGTGTCTAGGTACATTTAAATAACAACTAATCTTGAATTAAAAAGTGTCTAGATTCATTCAATAAATTTATGTATGAATTTTGACAACTGCTTCAGATAAATAGGTATGGAGGGAGTATATAGATAGTGATATATTAGTGGAAAGATTTTACAGGTATGAGCCATTCTAAAATGTTGAATTTCTATTGGTTTTGATACACCAACTAGGATTTACAGCTCGACCAACTTAAAAATTATGATAAAATGTTGGCTCAATCTCCTGGGAAAAGAAAATAGTATATATTTGCTTTGGTTATTTAATTGGAAATATTACTTGAGATTGCAGATGGACTATTGAACACTCTATTGTCGTTTACTATGACGAAATTAATTCTTACGGGTAACCGGTCGGTCAAACCTCCATTTTTGGACAGTTTATATGTCAAGATGACCTATTCAATTCGAAGGAAACGTATAAGCAAATGGACAAATTACACAGCATTGCTATATTTGTTTGAATGATAGTTTTTCGTTTCCCGTATGCGTAATACACAAAAATCCAATAAGGTTAAAGATGTAAAAACGGGAATTTATTTGATTATTTTTCCTAATTTTTCATTAAACCTAAAATAAATAAATAAAAAGAATTAATGGTTTCAACTAATAGAATTAATTAACGAGTATAACAGGGAATAACTCCAAATTAATCAGTATCACAAGACGTTTGCAATTTTCTAAAATTCTGGGGAGGAGGTCGACGCATAAGTTCAGAGAAAATGGGAGAACGCTATCTTCCAAAATCAAGGCTGATCGGTTGAGTTTTTATGCAGACGATAGTTGAAGAAATTGATCAACGTAAGGAGACTATCGTTTCTATACAAGCGGTTTGCTAAACGGTAAGCTTTCGGTTCTAGCCATAGTTTAGATTTCTCACGTTCTTGTGATGGAAACCTGTATTTTTGGTGATTAAAAGGTTGTCTAATCGTAGCTCGTAATTAATTATCGTAGGCGATTCGTAGAGAAGATTGGAGTTGAGGATTTCAAGCATTTCCTTTGGTTTTGCTTTCAATTTCATTTTCAAGTTAACAAAGGTAAGATGGTGTTCTTAAATGGGTTTAGTGTGTTAATTGTTGTTGTTTTATGATGAGGAATTGCAGGTTTTAAGGTTGGTATAAGGTTGGATTCGTTGGAATGAGATACAGGATCGAAACGGACTGATTTCAAGATTCAGCCCGTCAATGCACGCACATCCGATGCAATGTGTGCGCATTGACAGACAAGAAACGTGGGATTCGGTTCTGCTCGATCAATACGTGTGCATTGAAGGTTGATGTGTGCACATTGCACACCAGAACAGGAACAGGTTGCTCCAGAAAGTCTTATGCGTGCGCATTGGGTAGCAGAATGCTAAGTTGGGTTCCAGGGAGGGTAATGCGTGCACATTAGCTCCAGTTTTCCATTTTTGATGATTTTGTGAATGCTTTACAGGTATGCGTGCCCTTGAGGGCATTCCATGTTACTTTACAATGTCTAACATCGACTTTTGGTAGTCTTGGCTCAGCACCACAACTGAGACCCTTTGCAGGGAGAAGGTGGGGGACACCGGAAGGTGTTGTGTAGGCCTTGTGGGACATTGACTGAGTAGTCATTGATCATTTTACAACGTTCTAGGTAGTATATCTAAATGTCTAGGACTAGAAGTCCTTAGGAAGCCTTTATGTGAATGAACCAGGTGGTTAGAACTTAACTCGTAATTACACATGTGGTTGTCTAAAAGCTAAAACGTCAATATCATTGGTAAGACACGTTACTATATCAAAGCATGGTACATTTACTGCATCAGTTGACGTGTAACTCCCACATGGAACATGAATCCATGCCCCCTTGAGACGTGCTTATTATGTCTCGGTGGATTCTCACCATGCACAGTGTCATTTGATATTGGTGTAATAAACTTATATGCATGAGGATGTACTATGTGATCTAGTAGAGGAGAGAGTGATCTCAATGCAACCTATGTTGTAGAGATTGTAGAATTGAATTTTTATGCGTGATATAGTTTATATATATAGTATGTAACCGTTTCTTCTACCCTTTACTAAGTACGTAAGTACTTACCCATTTTCTTTTATTTGTCCCCACCCCGAGAAGGTGGTTATCAGGACAAGGATGAGTACGGTGACGACGATGGAGAGGTTGGATCTGAAGCATAAGCTCAAGATGATGACATTTATTTTATGCACTTTATAATTATTCAGTTTTGAGAGACATACTTTTAGACCTTTTCAATTCATTTGGGATGTAATAAGTTAAACAACATTTATTTCGTTGTTTCGTCTTTTCCGTTTTCTTAGACGTAGATTTTGGGACTTGGTGATCCATTGTTTGCCGTTTGACATCCTTTTTCCGAGTTATCTTTAATTTTAATTTATTCCGCTTTTACTCTGATTAATTGTTACGAGGCTTATGTATATATTGTTTTTGACGATTTAAAAAGTCAATATATGCATGCCGGGCGTTGCGTCACAGTATGGATAAATTATGAGATCTTTACAATACACCTATTGGAATGTGATATACCCGACCCGTCAACGATCTTACGGATCCTACGAATGACCCGAACAAGGGTCCCTCTTATGCATTAAACCGAGATCGGCCTCAGTCCGCGATTATACTTGACGGACCGAGCCACATGATAGTCTACCCGGGCTACCCGCAGACTCAACCAGGATGGGGGCCGTGTCCGGTCTCCCTCAGCTTGTGCCCGCACAATAGGCAAACAGGGTTCATGACATTAGCAAGGATAAGTTCAAAGTGCGATCAGGAGGTTACTGCGGTCAGCGGGCCCTCATACCCGACAATCGCTAGCTTAGTCCCTTTGATTGTATTTAATTACGTCTTATCATCATTAGCCTAACCATCATTATCAATCCGCCTATAAATATTGGCAACATGTAACTCATAAAAGATCCAGAACGGAATACAAGCAAAGACTCTGCCAATTTGTCGACAGCCTATGTCTACTCTCTCTTAGCTTCTTTCTGGCGTCATATATTCATCCTTATCACCATCACTCACCCTATAAATCATACATATATTGCTAGATATTTATCATTAAAGCTGGACTACACGTTATTGATATTTCAGACAATATCAGAATGTAGTCTGTGTGGTCATTTAATATATCTATTTACTTCATTGTAATTTGATAACTTTCATAAGATTAAATTCTTATTTAGAAGTCATAATGGCATAGCATGATATCACCGATTTCAACATTTTATTTTGAAATGTCTCTATTTGTTGTACATGTAACATGTAACGTGTTGTGAAATCCCACGTTGGGAACGTGGGAAAATCATTACATCTTTATAATTGTGAGACATAAATATCTTGTCAACTCGAGTTAACCTATTTTAGACCAAATGATGACGACAGTCTAAACAGTTGATCGAATTCTTTATGTCTCATTTAACGCTACCAAACTAGGGTGTTTGGGGCATTACACGTGTAAGAAAAGAAGTATAGTTCCCACATATAGTAGTGCGGATATTAAGAGTTAGAACTTGAGCTAGTCTGGCGGCGGTTATGTCTGAACCTTATATGTATCTTAATAAATTTTCTCTCATTTTTTTCATTTGGGATATTACACATGTGAACCGAGAAAACATGAATTGAATTAACTTATGAACTTAGAAAACATAAATTGAATTAACTTGTGACATAGGTGAGGTCGGTCACCCTACATGTGATGTGATACTCATCGGCCTTAGACAAAATACTAAAGACCATCTTAGCATACGGGCCTATATGGGCTCAAATTAGCTTCCGCTATTTCAAGAGTTTGTTGAGCTTCTTGTGGATCAATGTCACTGCCCGTCTCGGCATCATTTCTTCATCAATATTACCTACCAAATAAAAGGCCTGTTCAGGAAGACCATCTAATTCTCCGGCAAGGATCAAACTCATTGACTTCTATCAGCAAGGCGATTAACTGAGTTGCTATGTCCATAATGTCTCAACCGTATATATATCTCAATAATCTTTCTCTGATCATCTTTTCCATTTGGGATATTACAGGTGTGAACTGAGAAAACATAAATTGAATTGACCCGTGACAAAGGTGAGATCGATCACCCTACACGTTACACTCATTGGCCTTAAACAAAATCCTGAAGGCCATCGTAGCATATGGGCCAGCATGGGCTCAACTCATTGGATTTCTATCAACAAGGCTCGTCTCAACATAACGCATGTCGTCCCCTATTCGACATTGGCGCATTTCGCCCCTATACATCATAATAGCCGGCATGGCGCAAGAAGTCTACGGTCTACTATTACCGACATGGTGCATGTCACCTAGGTCACTTATATTCGATCAGGTGCAGGTCGTCATCGGGCTTAGACAACCTCTTACTTCCATTAAGCGAGCATTTCAGACTTTACACCATGAGCTATAACTTCTCCGTAATGGCTGCATAACTGCTCCAAGAGTTACGCTCCACTACTTCAATATGTGGTGAACACCCTTGACCATAATTTAATGCGCAATAACTCATCATCCCATAGTATGACATAATATATCAAGGATTCTCATTCTCGTTATTCATTTACACCAATTATACCAATATCACACAACTTACATGTGAATTCTTGTTCTCAGTTACATAGAATCAATATAATGATTTGAGCGTCGGAGTGTCTTTCCGGATGCAAGTTTCAGAACCTCACACGCCTTGTTGGTTTTTTCAGGCCCATTACAAAGCTTTACAGATCATCTTCACTAGAAAGCCCAATTACCCAGAAGCCGAAGTTTCAAAAGCTCGCTAACCACAGTATTGGCAGCATGAGCTCTCTTAGTACCCCTTGTATTGTCTAAAATGCTAGACATGAGGAAAAATTAGGGAAACGGTTCTCTAAGTTGGCCTACTATGGATCTTAGTCCCGCTCCTGCTTCGGTGAGGAAAATGGTCCTCTAAGTTGTTTTTTGTTTGAAAAATGGTCATATCCGCCGGATAACGCTGACTGGGCACCGGAATCTGCTGACAGGGCACCGGAATCTTTTAAAATTGCTGACGTGGCTACCACTAGGATGCTACGTTGGAACCTACGTGGTTGTGGGTCCCATTCTACTCTATTTACTGAAAATAAAGCAGGATTTGAACCTGCAACCTAGTGGTAAAATTCCAAACACTTGTCCATCTGAGCTAAATCTTCAATATGTTTTCTATGACACAATCTTTTACTTATTCAGAACTCTCCTTATATATAGACCTCCTCTAAACCTTTAACTCGGTACTCCCAGCTTTTTATCCCAACGTTAAGGGCCTACCTTTTAACATTCACGAATAGAATTTTAATTTTTTTTATACCATATGCTTTTTATCGATTTTTTTTATATTGACAATGTTTAGAATTGATGTGATCTGTATTGTTGAACAAAAACATACATTTACTTATCTTGCAAGATTATGTATTACTTCATATATATATATATATATATATATATATATATATATATATATATATATATATATATATATATATATATATATATATATATATATATATATATATATATATATATTATCTCTCACTTTGTTCTGTAGGTATTATATATAATTATATATACATCGTTTATGTTTCTTATCTACATTCTACAGGTGACATCCGTTTACGAAGAACTCCAAATGATGGAGGTAAGTAAATCTCATCTTATAAAAATGTAGTGCTATTTAATTATAAATAATCATTTTTTCTAACACAATAAATGTTTGATTTTCCCTACACGACAGAAAAAGCCGTATCTGCTACCTCTCATTCTGATCATGGTATGTATATACTCAACCCACTAAATGATTTATATATCAAAATACAACAATTAATCCATTAATTGCACAATTCCCTTTATGCAACTTAATTTTTTTTGGCACAAGCAGCTACATCACCATAACTGCTTAAGAAAAAAAAATCGGTTAATTTGCCTAATTTTATTTGCAAAACACTGAGTTTACGGTGGTAACCACCAATCTATTAATTATAAAAGGGGAGTTGTGAATAAGTAAACGATTGTGTAATAATAAACATATTGCAGCTTTATCTCGGATGGCCAAGCGCTTAGAATTTCACCACTAGGTTGCAGGTTCGAATCTAGTTCGGATATGACCATTTTTTAAACAAAAAACAACTTACATGACTATTTTCCTCAACGGAGCAGGAGCAAGACTAAAATCCATACAACTTAGAAGACTATTTTCCTAATTTTGCCCTATACATGCTAGTCAGCTGCAAAAAAGAACACATCAATATATATGAGATAAGATTATCTCCAACAATAAAGCTTTTAAAAGCTTTATGGGGGTGCCACGTCATACAACTTATAAACATTTTTTTCTTCACAATCATAATGCTTTTTTACACGCCACATCATCATGTTATAAACATTTTACAATTTTACAAAAACCTTTTCATCCAACTTTACAAAATAAAAAAAGCAGATAAATGTCAGATTATCCAAAAAAAAGAAAAGAAAAATTTAAAGTCCACTTGTCAGCTGTTAAACCGGTTGGTGCAAATGCAAGGGCGGACGTACGGAGGGGCTAGGCACGCACGCCCCTAAGTTTTTAAAAATGACCAATATACCCTTGACAATTCTTAATATTTTATAGAAACTCATATATGTAGTTTGTTGTCTCTGTTTTATGAAACTCTTAATGCAGCTAAACTGGTAAAGAAGCTATCTTTTAGCTATATGTCCCAGGTTTGATTCCTGGCCATAGCATTTATTTTTTTAGCTTTTGTTTGTTACTTATGTTTTTTTATTTTTATTTTGAAGAAAACTACTTATGAATATTGAACATGATATTTCTTATTAACTCATTTCATGCATAATAATTAAAATTATCTTTATAATCTCTCTTATCATCCCTAATACTAATTCGCATTTTACAATTCTTAATTATCATATTCATACATCATATTAAGTCTAAATTTGTTACATTCTTATAAAGATACGACTAACTTATTTTGTTCTTTAGTATGATTAGTCAACATGGTTGGTTTTTCTGGATTAATGTTCATATTTATATCTCTAAGGCTCCGTTTGTTTTGGGTTGTAGTTTTTTTTGGAGTTTTTTTGGGAGTTTTTTTTAGATAAAGTGATTGAAGTAATGATTAAAAAGTTGATGGGGTAAAATAAAGTAGAATAATGATTGGTGAAATAAAGTAGAATAATGAATAAAATAATGATAAAAAAGGTAATAAAGTTGATAAAGTGAAATGATGAGAGATGATTTAATATTTTTTTATTTGTAGTTGATGATTTGATTGGTGTGAGAATTGTAAGAAATGATTGATGATGTGATAAGAAAAAAACTCCAAAAAAAACATCTTGCAAAACAAACACAACCTAAGAGGTTTTTCTGAAACACTTTCTTCGTGATATTATATTTAGAACTGGGTGTGTTGATAAAAATATACATCCGCCTACGGCGTTCGCCCATGCGTTTGACTGCAACTCACGCCCCCTAATCTTGACTCCACCACTGTGCAGATGGAGTTTTGGACAAAGCTTTGGAAAGTCAGCAAAGCTCCAAACAATACAAATCTATTCATAAAGTTTTAAAAAATAAATAATAAAACCCCCATTTGGAGATCCCCTAATGCACATAGTAGAGACGTACGAACAAAATACCAGCACAAAAGCAGATTTAAATGATGTCCTAGATCGACTTTTGGATTATGCTGAAAGAAGTTTATAATACAATGAATATATAATAAAACAGGTATTTATTTTAGGAAAAATTAGTTTATAGTCCACTTTTTCTTCCTTAATTAAGTGCTAATCCAGCTTCAATTTTTTAGTTGCATTAAGGACAAATAAATTCCACCGGACGAATATACCCCTATTTTTTAGTTGCATTACAGAGAATAAGCAGATGCTCGGAAGAACATGATGAATTGAAGGCAGAAATGAGGCGCAGGCTTACAAATGGAAATACTGTCGTGGAAGAAAAGTTGGCTTTCATCGACATCCTTGAACGTCTAGGCATCTTGTATCTATTTCCGACTGAGATTGAAGATGAGTTGGAGAGGAATATTTGAGGGTTTTAAGGATAATGGCTGTTTCAGAATGAAACCAACATTGCACCGATGTTAAGGGTTTTAAGCAAAAGAACAAACAGTTGCCAATCTCAATGCTGCTGTAGAAGACAAAAAGGACGCCACTGAAATCACGGAGTGATCAATTCTTGAGTTTTTACTGCATTCATGATGCATTCAGTTAACAACATTATTTTTTCCTTTTTTTTTCTTTTGGTTAGTCATTCAATTGACTGCTTGGTGATTCCTATTTCCTCATCCTTGAATTCGAAATTGGACCGTGTAATGATTGTGTCTTTCTTTCGAGAAGAAGCTAGATGATGGATCATGAAGGGTACTCTGTTTCTCACCGTTTTTCACCAAGAAGATCACGGGTCCGGATATTCTTGGGCCCGGAATTCAGTTCACTATTTTTGGCATTTGAGCTTTCCAGAAATACTTGCGGGTTCGACCGTGTCCAAAGGGTCTTTTACAAGCTGCAATTCGTTGAACGGCTCGGTTATGTATCAATCTGGCTTGTAGTGTAGGTGGTTTGATTGAAGACAAATTTTAATCTTTTCTTGTCCATCAACTTGTGTAATGAATTGCTCAATCTTGATTCTTGAATGTGTTGGTTTCATTTTCTGTTTCTTCTGTTTGTCAAATTACATTAGAATTCTCCTATTTGAGGGTTTTAAGGATAATGGTTGTTTCAAAAACCAACATTGCACTGATGTTAAGGGTCTGCTAAATCTGTATGAAGCTGCACACACAAGGATAAACGGGGAGGACATTTTAGAAAAAGCACTTGCATTTTCATTCACACATCTGAAGTTGATGATACCACATTTACCACCATCCTTACATAAACATTGTGTTCATACATGAATAGTCTGGGCTGAGTCCTTTTTTATCTCAGTTTTTGGACAATACATGAATACTTCTTTAGGCTCAGGATATTACAGGTCGATCGATTGAGTCTTAGACTGAATTTGATTCTTTCCAAATAACATTATGTTTGTCTGTCTGAGTTGGTAATGTTTGATTGTTCTGTTGTCCATCAGGTTTATGGTTTTGCTGGTGGTGTATTAAGAGAAAATACTCAAAAAATTGTTGGTGGCTTGAAGTTTCTAATGAGGAGAAAATACTTTGTAGTTTCTAATGATAGGATAAGGAAAGTATCCTCTTATAATAATATGACTTCGGTTTGAAGCCAAAGTGTTTGATTATCGATGAAATAGATGGTTCTCTTGGAGAGGGCAAGGGTGATATTGACATCATGCAAGCCAAAATATTTATACATGCAAGTACTCATTGCAAAATATTCTCTGTAATGAGTACCTGCATGTAATGAGAAATTGATGTTATTTACATCCATTACTGCAACACTACTCATTTTCAATGCTAAAAAAAAAAAATCCACAAAAAAGCACAACCACAATTTACATGTTTCGGTGATGTTTTTGTGCAACATTTATGTGCTTATATTAGTTGCATCCTTCTATCATTTCATAAGCAGAATTTTGAATGTCCCAGTTCTCAGATTTTTCCACTTCCATTAAGGACATGGAAGCTTTACAGGGGAGGGTATTGTCATGTATAGTTGAGATAGCAGTTGGTATTTGATAAAGCTATTTGGGACCATGAACATATTGTTGAGCCAGAACTATTTTGGAGTCCTCCTTAGTGCTAGTAGGATTATGAGTACATATAAGGATGATCAAGTTGAAATGAGTGGATTATCAATGAGATTTTGAAGCAGCTTGAGGTTTTCAAAATATATGCCATGTTTGCATTTCAGCCTGGAGTTTGGAAAGTTGAGCAATGTGGTTGTAAACAAGTTTTGGGCCTGAAGTTTAGAACAAGTTTTCCATGTTTGATATTCAGAAAATCAGTATCAGTATCAGTATCAGTAACAGTATCAGTATCAGTATCAGTATCAGTAACAGTATCAATATCAGTATCAGTAATTTTCCTTATATGAGCCAGATATGTGTGCCTTGAAGTAGTCACTTGAATTAAGACTTAAATGATACTGATTACCTGCCTTGAAGTAGTCTCCTTATTTTACTAGTTGCATATTTTGTTCCATTTCTTTTTTGGGGCTTTAGTTTCTGCCATTTTAGCTGTTTTCTGCTATTATGGGTGTTGATTTGAGGGGGAAAAATGTACAAAGTATGAGGTATTACTTTTCAGCTATATTTGCTGTTGAATTCTGTTTTTGTTGGTGTTAATTTGAGTGGAATATGTAAAGATTGGAGCTTTATTCTTCTGCCATTGTTGCTGTTTTTTTGGATTGTTCTTTCTTCCATTATGGTTTGCCATTTTTGATGTTTATTTGGGCCTTAATTTCTGCCAATTATTGCTGATAATTTAAGAGAGATATGCAAAGATTGGAGCTTTACTTCACTGCAAATATGGGGAAAATATGCAAGAAGCATTTTGTTGAAGGTTTTTTTTTGCCTTATATGAGCCTTATATGATATTGTGTCACTTGAATTAAGCCTTAAATGAGCCTTGTATGAGCCAGACATGTGTGCCTTGAAGTAGTCACTTGAATTAAACCTTAAATGATACTGATACTGATATTGATACTGATACTGATACTGATACTACTGATACTGATACTACTGTTACTGATACTGATACTGATACTATGTTAGTGTAAATGCTGCGATTAAATTCGGCTTTCAAATACTACGTCGAAAAGGTATCAAACGCGGTCTCAAAATGAAGATAAAAAAAAAATATGAACTTTGGTGAAACAATTTTGATGATCGGTGTTCCAGATCAAAAGTTACGGTCGTTTATAAGAAAAAACGCTCCGGTTAATACAAATATTTTTTCGTCTTTCAAAATATACGTCGGAAGGGTATCGTATTTGGGCTCAAATTGAAGAACAAAAAAAAAACATGAATTTTGGTGAAAAAATTTCGATGATCGGAGTTGTAAATCAAAAGTTACGAGTGTTTGAAAAAAGAAAAAAAAAACATATAAACAGCTACAGTAAATATATATGCAAACAATACCACTGAAGCTAAACGCGTCTCATAAAGGGGTAATTTTGTCCGTCTGAAATTGTTTGTCCTTTTTACAACTAAAAAAATATGTGTGTCCTATTTATTCATTTTGTACCAAAAAAAGGACTTTTGGCTCTTTATCTCTTTATTTTATTAAAATGAAGAATTTACTTGGTCTAATAAAGCGGGTAATAAATCAACCCAAAAAAAAAAAAAAAAAAAAAAGAGTATGGGAAATGGAATAGGATCCTCTCAAATTCACTTGATCCTTAAGTATTTGAGAGTCCAATCCCGGAATGGAATAGTTTGAGAAATGTTTATGCCACTGCATGTCCAACAATTGCCACAACATAAATTTGAGCTATTCAATGATAAAGAAAATGATAAAAAAAAAATTGAGCTATTGATTTTTACATGACTCATATAGTTCAATAGGGGAATAGATGTCATATGATAATCAATGGTCTCAAAGCGTGTTATGACACTGTAACTTTCCACCGCAGTACTTCAAGTTTCGTGAAATTCCCAAGTCAATCCCGAGCCATTAAATTTTTCTTCCATTAGATTTTGAAGGCGTTCAGCCATGGAAGGAGTCAAGTGATTCTTCCAGTCTCCTACTTTTCCATTTCTAAAAAACGAGCTAGTTTTCGCATTATTCATTTTTTCCAGGACTCCAACCTTGTTCACTTCTAAATTCCTTAGATTTTCAAAGCTACATAGCTTTGTGATCTCCTCTACCAAACCACTTTCCTCTTCCTCTTTTGAAAAAGGGTACCCCAAAAAGTTTGCCATTTTCTTTACAAAATAAATTGCATCTCTCGTAAGATCTTCATACTTCAAGAACATGACCTTCTCAGGATTCTTTAAGCTTGTGTTCCAATACCCGAGAATGTGATTGCAGAACGGTCCATATGGGTGTTTTCCTTCGATACACGTATCGACATACTCGTCTAATGTAGTTGGTTTTTGATTTTGACTTGCTGAAAAAAATCCGTTCTCTCTCGTGAAATGCCTTCCAGAGTTAACGACATCCAAAAGATTTCTTGACAGATAAACAATCCTACAATCGGATTGTAGAATTGTCTCCGGTAAACACTCGTATGGAATATGAGTCCCGATAATTCTTGGGGAGTTCATTTTAATGAAAGCAAGAACATTTTCTTCAGTCGGATTGTAAAGTTGCTTCTCATTGTTCTCAATGGAAGGAACGAGTTTATGAGGGTTATAAAGCAGCAAAGGACTTGTTGTGGTTGAATATTTGCTACGGTTAATAATGCTGAAGACAAGAGCTTTCAGCCATGTGGTACCTGTTGGAAAAAATTGATGCTAAAGAATTTGACAGACTCACAAAATCTCTCCAAGGCATGCAAAGTATTATAATCTCTCTCAGGATACAATGGAGGTGTTTGATTCAAACAATGATTTATCATTGTTTCAATCAAACCCGAGGACTCTCAGTATTTTATTCTGAATCTTCTGATGATGCTATAAAAATGAAGACTTAATTCGTTTCCATACTTGTGCCTTTTATAGGCCGAAAGCACCATATAAACGAAGTGAGGTACTTCTGCATGAACAAACGGGAAGGGTCATATCAGTTCGTCCAAATACTGCACCTCATGGTTTCAAGAGGTGCATCTCTTTAATTGCATGCAACAATTCTGAACAGTTTGAAAAAAAAAAAAAAAATCTTCATGAACTGATGCATGAACAAGTCGAACCTCGTTTGTTGCGATAACATTAATTCATACGGAAACTCGTATTATAAAAAAATATCTAACAGTACCTGATTTGGGTACCGTTGCAAGTATGATATCCGTGTTTTTGGCCTGAAAGTGTCTATTCATTGAAAGCAGAAGTTGAAACAAAAAGTGAGGAAACCAGTAGCCTTTGTAACACCCGATCAGAAGGCCATATCTGGACATGTCTAGGGGTAGCTTTTGAAACTCTTCCTTAGCATCATCTTTGATTGTAGCGCCGGCAGATTTTGATAGAATCATAGTTCAGATTGACCGAAAAAGAAAATTGGTTTTGGATATATTCTTGCAATGAATTGAAAGGGGATTTTCTTTGGGAAGGAAGGAGCAATGACTTGCTTAAGGAAGATGCTACTATTTGTAGGAGTTATAACTCTCCACATAATTTTTTTATTATTAAAGGATTTGTTTTACTAAGTAAACTCATTTTAACTTCTTTTGTCAAGAGTTTGTGGGTTCGATTCCCACCAGCTACATATTATTGGTAATTTCGTTTCGGAAAACATAAAAAAAAAAACAAAACTTATGTTTGTGGCCCGGAAAGAACTATTAAACCGTCTAATAGCTAGCCTGTTATTTTCATGAGAAATAATTATTCCACAACAAATTTGCACAACAAAATGCCACCACAACTTTTTCCACTATTGAGTTTTTTAAGACTCATTTGAATAAAAAAATCTCACATCATAAACAATGGTTTAAAAGTGTGTTGTGAAACTTTATTTTGCACATTTGTGTGGCATTACACTACTATATTTTCATAGGGTATGTTTAGGGGTGTACAACGAAATTGGAAAACTGGACTGACCGACTGAACCGGATTAAACCGGACCGGAAAATGATGAACCGCGGTTTTCCAATCGTTTTTTCATTGAAGAAAAACCGAACCGGAAATCCAATTCAGTTTTCGGTTTTATCTATAAAAACCGGTTTGACCCGAACCGAACCGGTTATACTTTATTTTTAATTTTATATATCTATATATATATATATATATTTAGGAGAGGAAATAAAATCAATTGCACCCAAACCCGGAAAATAACCCACTCCACCCACTCCAAACCTGCCCAAGAAAAACACGTGCACAACATATTATAAATATCATTCAATCATCTAAACTTTTGTTTTGTAAAAACACTCATTTCTCCATGTTTTATTTCTCCTCCACCTTCTAAACCCACCCACCGTAGAAAATTGAAGCTTGGAAGGAAAAACCTGAAGGGAAAAAAAAAAAGATGCACACATCAAACCTATTTTGAAAGGTTTTCTTTATTACTATTTTTATTGTTTATTTATTATTTTTTATTGTGAGTCACGTCATTCTTTTTGGATGTATGTAGTAATCCTACCTTGACCCGTCCATATTTTTAAATTCAGTATAAAAAAAATATTAGGGATAAAAGCAAATTTAATTAATCACAATTTTCTATACAAACACTAATTACAAAAGCAGGGGAAGCAAACAACCGATAAGATGGAATTCTTCTCTAGCTAATGAATCAGTCATCATATTGGCTTGTCTTTCAGCAAAAGAAAAAGAGACGGACACAACAGATGCGAAAGCTTTCGACGATCGTCAGTAATACTACCAACCGGCCGGGGACAAGTCCTCATTTTCACCAATAAGGCGCTTATGAATAAGGGAGTATCCTTCAAACATGACTCTAATGAACCTCCCACGTAAGAGTGAAGGCCATAGCATGGTAAACGACAAGGTTGTGCTTCACCAATAAAAACATAAAACCTTCCTTCTAATCTTTTGAGAAGCTACCGACGATCTTAAGTATGATAAAAGGAATAGCTAAATTATTGTCAGGACCACTACTCTCATTACGTTTACCGAATCAGTAGGATAAGCCTACCATACCAACCAATCAATGGTTTCTAATGAATGTGTTGTGGGTGCAATCTCTTAAACTGGTCCCTAAGCGCTAATACATAACATAGTTATCATATATTCGGTTCAACAGTCCTCTTTATGGGATTTAATCTACCAAATATGAAGAAAACTATGAGACGCTCCACATTCACCGGGTTCACGGCTTACCTAGAAAAACCTTACCATGGAACAGGCTACGAAAAACTCGACTTGTTCGTGCATGGCAAACCTAAAACTCTAGTTCGCACACTCTCTTGCAAAATACATTTATAAAGTTTGTGTGTGGGATCAATTAATGGTTAGTTACCCCATTAAAGGCATTAAGATCAAGTTTTAGGGCACAACAACTCAAAAGATTCAATTTTTAAGCCCTGCCCATCCTTAGATCATAGTTTTGACATCAATTTCGTGATTCCATCACATAATCTAGCTATAATAAATTTAGCTACTCATAATCGAATGAACGGAACAAGAAAAAACTCTAAGGGAATTGCAGGAAATCATGATAAAAGAGAAATAAATTAATTTACCCATAGTTTGGAGCAATCCACAATTAAGAATTCGCAAAAAGAAATCACAATCGTAGCAATCTTGAAGTAATTTGTGCAAGGAAAATAAATTTTCTAATGGTATTTGAAGGTAACAAATCTAAAAACTGAGTAGGAAATTAAATTATGAAGAAGTGGGTATAAAATTCGACCTAATTGACTTTTATAGGGTCAAAATCCGACCTAAAAACGTCCAGCCAATTAGAAAAACCAGACTCCATGCACGCGCATGGATGCGCATGCAATTGCTGAATCCTCTCCTTTGGCTGACTGAAAAATCATGCATGCGCACGGAAAGAGCATGCATGTGCACCTTCAGTAATTCGATGATTCTTTGAGTGTAGAGTTCCGATTTGAGCGATTCAAGTTGAGTTGGAAAGATTATTGAATTCCCTACAACTTTTAGGAAGACTATGTTCCTATAAAATGCCTGTAAGGTGGCTCAAAATACAGCTTAAGTCAAATTAGCATGAAAACATCAAAGATTCTCTATCCATTTGAACTCTTTAGCTTCGGGTGCAAGCTTTCACCTCTCAAAATTATCTTTCCATCAACAATGCCTCCTTTTTCGGGATCCCAATGAACCTATATCCTTCAAGTATCACTAACAATACCGTGCATAACCCCCTGCAAGATAATATAGGTATGAAATATGCAACAATTTACCAAAAGTGACGAGATTTTCGGATTCAGTCGTCTTTGAATTCAAGGTGAATGCAATGGTGTAAATGCATCATAAATCACCCAAACTACCCCAAAACTGCATCAAATAAGTCAAACGGAGGTAAAATCATGTAAGAAATAAAGCAAAGTTGAATCTCATCAGGGGCTTCCATTTTGCATCTAATGTTAAGGGAAATAGTAAGGGCATAATTGTAACAAGTGTTTATATGGATGTAATTAGGGTTTTTAATGGTTGAATATATAAATATCCTTGTGATTGTAATACAATGCATCAAGTTTTCTCCCGATTGTTTGTGACTTTAACATGGCATCAGCGCCTCTCTCTCTAGCTAAGAATTTTTTTTCTTTCTTTTACTATCTATCAGAAATAAAAAACCGAAGAACAAGTTCCGTTCTTCATCAAGATAAAGTTAAGGGTATTAGTAATTAATTAATTGTGTGACAAGTGTATGTCTAGATGAGTTCCAAGAGTCACTGTATTTGGATGTGTACTAGATTCTGTTATCTACCTTTCTACAAAAGATATTCGGCTGTACACAGAAAATATATTGAATGAAAAAGCTTATCTTCTTCTCCATTGCTTGAGCTCCATCAATGGAGTTTTTCCACTGTTTTACATAATTCAAACTTGGTATCAGAGCTATAGACTAACGTCACCAGTAATGGGACCTCAACTCCTCCGTCGTCGGGTAGTACCAAGCGCTGAAGGAAGCCATGGAAGCACTGGACCGGAAAATGCTACCCCTATTTTGGCCAATTTAAGCTCCACTGTCAACGCAGCAGATCTTGGTGCATTTCCTCACTACCAGGCTACATTTGGATCAGTCCCTTACCTTGGTTTCATGTACTCTTCCACAAACATTCCTTGAGCTCCATTCTTTTCTCAGATCCCAGGTACAGTTTTACCCCCTACTATACGAATTATTTCATCGTTCCTCTGGTCACCATCCCCGAGCACACCGAGTCATAGAGGATCTCCATTTCAAGGGCACTTTAATCAGACTTGTATTGTGAAACTTACAAGGGATAACTATTTGTTATGGAAGTATACAGTCTTACCTATTATTAAGGGCTATAAGTTAGTTGGTTTCTTGTTTGGAACCATACCCAGACCTCCAAAAAAGAATCTGTACATAGCTGTTCCAAATCCTGCTACTGATGAGTAGGATACGTGGATCAGTTTCTCATGGGATGGCTCTTAAGTTCTATGACTGAACAGGCTCTTGTAGAAGTAATAGGTTGTGCCACATTCCAAGAGGTTTGGACCACCTTGGAGACACTTTTTAATAGTCAGTCTGAAGCAAGAATGTTGAAAGTTAAGAGTGCCCTCACTAAATCTAAGAAAGGTAGAAAATCTATGAGTGATTTTGTGCCTCTGATGAAGTCATACAGTGATAGTTTGGCAACGGCTGGATATCCAGTATCCAAATCAGAACAGATACTTGCTACATTAGCAGGCTTGGATAAAGATTATGAGGCAGTGATTGTGAACATTACCTCTAGGTTTGGCTCACTGATAAGAGAATTTTGCAATCCAGTTAATCAAGTAAATACTCGAAACCTTAGCAAAATCTACTTTCTAACCGGCAGTGGACCGTGTCGATTGTAGGTAGTGCTTGAGGAGTCCGAGGTCGAACCCACAGAGATTGGCTTTGTGTACCACAGCTGACTTAGCACTTAGTTCAGGTCAACCAGAAAAATATGACGTTATACTATTGCATAAAAGAAAGATTATACTAATCGGATTTCTTAACGATTAAAAGAGGTACAGCCGAACTACGATCCAGCGGATTACTCTACCCTCAGACAAACTACCCCAGGAGTGTGCTCTACCTTCATTGTCTGTCTAATGATAAACTCACAGGTGTCGAGTCCTAATTTTGGTGCTAACTCACACCCTACACAAAGCTCATCAACCCTCCCTTTAGAAGGCCAACTCACCTAACGTGATTAAGTTCTTGACTCGCCCGAGTGAACGATAAAAACCCCGTATTGGACATGGACCTAACGACTAGGGTGTCAATCTAGTGCACAGGTAGGTGTCAAACTACCTTTTAAGCCAAAACGTCTACGGTCCTGAAACCCCGGTTCCCACACTTCGCCGCAACATACATTTATAAGCTAGGTGTGTGTGATGGTGAACTAGGTGATCAAGCTAGCTCAATTACGATTAAAGCAGGTTTCGTGATATGAATTATCGATTAGAACATTTTATTACGTGCTACACTACCTCCCGGTTCATCTCCCTAATGGCGTTTCTTCCGTTTTCACATAATTCGGCCGTATGAAAGATTTAGCTACTCATTATCGAATTGAAACAATAAACGGTAAAGCAATTCATGATATAAACGATAAAAGAACAAGAACCCATACCCACTTTATTGAAAATTGATGAAGTACCAAAGTTATGCTCACAAAGATCAAATCTTGACAATCGAAATGTAAAGGATTGATGTTGTAATGTATCTAGTGTAATTGAGGATCGAAAGACGAGAACAATGGTATATGAAACTTAATTCTACGCTTTCGGACGAAGGAAATCGCCCAAAAAAAGCTAAAACTATCTAAATTCGTAAAAGTCTGCTGAAGAAAACGTTTGAGGTGCCCTTTTATAGCCTAGGGCAAAATTCAGCTTATCCGTAAGGATAACAGGATATCCGTACAGATAGTTCTTGATTCTCCAGGGTATCCGTACGGATGGTAAGCTCTCCGTACGGATAAGTCTCTGTCCAATATTTTTGATACTGACTGAGAGTTGTCCATATGGACAGACGTTTGTCCGTACAGATATATGCCTTAACTTCAAAAACTTCACTTTTTCCATACTTAGCCTTCGTTTCTCGCCTCGGACACGTCTAAACTCCTAAATCATTGCTTTCTGGGCTCCCGACTCACCCAAATCCTGCATAAACATGGAAACAACAAGCAAACACATAACCCCGCAAACTACGGGTGCTCGGGAAATGAGTATAAAGTGCTAAAAGTAGGCCGAGTTTACGGAAAAAACGACAGTTACTCGCCGTGCATAGAAAACCTCATTAACACTCATTATAGGGTCTAAACTCACCCGAAAACATGCTAGAAACATGATAAGCGTGGGTTAAACTGTGTAGAAATGTACAGTAAAGTTGGTTCCTATCACCACCCCACACTTAGCCTTTACTCGCCCTCGAGTAAATCAGGCGATCAAACAATGCCAAGGAATCAACTTTACGGTACATGCATGCGTTTCAAAATATCAAAGTAAAAGGAACTTAGACAAGTGAATGTAATACCTTGACTCCACAAAATCATGAAACGGAGTGAGTGTGTGGTGAATGATGACGACTTATACTCAATACGGTTACCGGCTTGGAATACCGGACAAATGACTGCACACAATCCTGCCCTTCCTAGAGTCTCCACTAATCGAGGTTCACTGGAGCCAGAGATCTGGTCAGGTAGTACTTTAAAGGTTATAACGTTAGGCTCGGACGGGGGTTATCGAAAGATAATTTGGGACTGGAGAAAAGAAAGCACGAGTGAACCTAATCATTGCGTGTACTCCCTCAACTCGAAAATAGAAAACCACCAAACTTCTTTCGAATTTCCATTAGAACAACATCCAAACTCAACATCATATTAGCTAATACACATACTCCTTTTCCGGCTTTCTTTGGTTCGACTTTATTCACTTTTTTTTTTAACAAACTTTTCTTTCGAACGAAAGGCCACATCGAAGATTCCCTCGAGCTCCTCCCCTCCTAGATGTTAGCTCAAAACTCCCTCCTCATATCATTTCACATACTCTCTCCCACCCCACACTTGCCTTGGCGAGTGTGTCTAAAAGAACAACTAAGTCCACTCGTAGGGTAGTCAAAAAGAAACGTGACCAAATTATCGGCTCAGGGCTAGGAATTATAAGCTAAATAACCAAAAACGGCTCAAATTTCGGACGGTGGTCAGTCCATTCCTATCAAGGCTTAGGAGGGTTTAGGGGGATAATGTTGGGATGTTGGCTTTTGGCTCTGGTCGCTTCAAAGAAATGCCTTTCCCGTTATCCCGAACATACCCAGAGTGAATCCTTTCTATTTCGCATCAAAACTAGGGGTACAGGTGTGTAAAGAAATCGTACTAAGTATAACCATCGTCAAACGTGTACTAAAAGTGTTCCATATCATGATAGAATGGACTCACTGCAAGACATTCACAAGGCTAAAAACCGTTTACTAACTCAACCGTGAACAACATGCATATATCGCGGTGTTAAAACCCTGGAAAATTTTGAAAATGCTTAGAAATCAACTCGAAACCGAGTAAAACTAAGTTCATCACATAACGGCATAGTAAACTATGAAAACATGCGTGTTGGTCCCTTGGAAAGACTAACACAAGTTTAGAGGGGGGGGGGGTGAATAAACCTGTCACCAAAAACACTTTTCTAAAGCTGAAAGTCCCCCAGGAACTGATGCTCAGTTCAGTTTTGTTCTTGTCCCTTAACTTGTGTGGAGTTCAGCTAACTCAACTGAGTATAAGTCAATACTGACTTAATCTTAGTTTAGTCAACTAGCAGCGGATAGAACTAGCCTTTAGATACAAATAGTTTGTTGACTAGGTTTTAACGCGAGAACCAGATAATTAAAGTTGTAATGAAGTAAATGAATGCATGAAATAAATAAACAAGAATTATAGAGGTTCCAGGTGGTGCAATCCTGTACGTCCTCTCTTCCCCTGTGATGCGGAGGAAAATTCCACTAGAACCTCTTTGAGATGGCCTGGTTACAAAAAGTTCTAAATTGATAGTCCTCGACTAATCCCTAGCTTCACTATCTAAACACTTGTAGAATAGGTAGGATTGCTGCTCTTCAATTGTTTGAAACACTGGTCCTTGAAGGGTAGAATTGCCTCTTCACCAGCTCATCACAAACACAGTCTTCCTGACTGCACACAACTGTCCTTCACACCTTCTTGGTGTTTCACAGTCTAGAACTTTGATGAAATCAAAGTTGAGACCTGAATCAATAACTATGATTCAATTGTGATTTGAGCTTTTCTTCTGGATAATTAAATTTTGCACGGCTCTAAATTTCTTGAAATGATAGATTCTTGATTGTGCTTGAATGTGCTTGGATACTTGAAGAAATTTCTTGATCTTGCAATTTAGTACTTAGCAGGAATTCTTTCAAAATTGACTTTCCCCCTTAATTAGATCTTTTAATTAAATCTGTTTTTAATTCCTCCTACTCTCTCTTCCTGTTGTTATAGAAGTGGTCTATTTATAGGGGTTTGTCTAACGTTCATCCTGCTTGAATCTTGTCACAGCTATATTTTGTGAGCGTTCTGCTGTGTCAGTGTTTCATCCAATAGAATTGCTTCATTTACAACGTTCGACTGTACTATCAGCTTATTGGATAACTGACATATAAAACTGAGTTTCCTTATCAGTTTTATACTGAGATTATCACTTGTCAGTTTCTTGACTGACTTGGAGCATTAACTGAGATTTTAAATATCAGTACTCCCGTTTTTCATCTGATTATAATTGACTTAATCAGAGTACACCATAACTCATTATCTTCTAAGAATTAATTTTCCTAATGATTCTTAGATCTTCATACAAGATCCATAAAGTCAGTTCAGGTCCCCACAATCTTGCCTGAAGTCTAACTTTACAGTCTAGACGTAGTCTTCATAACTGAGTTTGATCCCTCAGTTCTTCAATCTTCTATAACTGAGTCTGTGACCCTCAGTTCTTCGATCTTCTAGATAAGCCAACTGAGTCTGTGTCCCTCTGTTCTTCGATTTTCTAGATAAGCCAACTGAGTCTGTGTCCCTCAGCGAACTTACCTTCTTCAGTTTTCATATTGGTGTGCTCTGTTTTTCAGTTTCTTATTGAATTTCAGTTTAACTAAATCTCAGTTTCTTATTTTCCCAGTTCACAGCCTAGAACTATTACAGTGCTTGTCTGATTTAACCTATACAAATATCAGACTCTATAAAGTCCTATACATTAATCTCTAGACATCTTTTTGCTTTGCACTATAACAGCTAGTTATGACACTTCATCAATGGGGTTAGTAACAATAACTGATTAAGCGATGAATCATCATCAAAACATAAATTTTATTTCCAATAATTTCCCCTTTTATGATGATGTCAATACCCTCCTTAAAAGAAATGCAAAAAGATAAAACAAAATACAGTAAATGACAAGGTGAACTGAAAAACTGAGAATTTATTTGATAACTGAGTTACAATGCTGGGTATTAAAATACAACACAAATAAAAAGAACTAGAAGATAGTTTCTTTTTACTTGACAGTTAAAGAAAATTGATTATCATAAGTTTCTGCAACCGTTTTCATAGCATCATTTGTAGCTGAGTTTTCAATCCCATGGATGCTTGCCCAAATGTTCCATCATTCAGATAAGTTGTGTTTCCTGAAGAATTTTCTTTTGAAGAGTACCGCGAAGGTGAAGACAGTTGCCCTTAGTCTTTCATTGGTGGCTGTTCTTAGTAGATTTTGAACAAATTCAGGTTCAGCCTTTTCAATTTTCTCTGATTACTTATCAATAATACCATCTGCTTCCCATTTCTTGAGTTTATTGAAGTAGTGCATGAGCAACTTCTGCATATGTAGGAACGATTCTAGAGATTCTTCTCTTGATACTCCTTCTCTTGCTGGTAAATCTTTGAATAGACTGAATAGGCGAGAATCCAAACCAACTCTTTTATCAGTGGGCTCTGAGTATTTAATAATTTACTCCATTTCTTCATCAGTAAACTCTCCTCTATCTTTCTTTAGCTCATTCAATTTATCATCAGCATTTGCATGGAATTGTGGAATCTCAGTTGCATTGACTTTTAGGATGTCCAAACTTCCCCCTTATTGACATCATCTTTATGAATCAGGCTTCTGATGTAAGCGTTCAGATTTTGTTGAGTTGATGCCAAAATGGTTTGAACTACAACTGAGTCTTTCATTCCATTTTCCATTAATATCATTCTATCAACCAGATTATTGAGAATGCCTTCCCATCTGTCTTGAGTTTCATCTCTTCTTGCGTCATTCTCAGTGGTTGTCTTCCGAAGTTCAATCAAAGTGTTTTGGCAGTTTTCAGTGACAGTATCCATCTTCTTTTCAAGTTTGGTTATTTCATCTTGACTAGCTTCTAAGGATTTTAGGACTTTTCCGAATAAGCTGTTGTCATCATTTTGAATTATGATTATCTCATTGTGATAATACTTAATGAGATCAACCTGAGTGGGAACATCTTGTGAGCTTCCAGCTTGTTGTTCATTGACTTTGTTTGTCTGAATTCCAGTTGATTTAGCTTGCTTTGGTGGTGAGACAACAACTTGCTTTAATTTTTTCCTGTATTCTGCCGATCTTCTTCTTTCTTCAGATTGTTTTCTAACTTCTTCCAAGTTTTATAGATCAATATTTCTTCCGGGTGATAACTGAACATTCAATTCTTCATTTGAATCTTCTCCAACCATCTTTGCCACTGTTCTCGCTATTTCTAGCAAAGACTTGTCTGTGGGAGATTCATAACCTTCTTTTTCTTCTTGTTGTGCATCAGACACATTCTTAGAACTAGAACTTTCACTAGATTCTTCAGAACTACTTGACTCATTATCAGTAGTCTGATCAGTTTCAGTTCTCTTTTCTTTTAAGGAGGCTAGAATCCCTTTCTGCAGATTAGCATCATCCTGAGAATCATCATCATCATTATTCTTTCTGAAATTTCCACCAACTGTGGGTTCTTCCCAGTAGCTATTTCTTATCAGTGCATATCCCTGATTCAGAAAATCTTCGGTATTGATTATCTCTGATAGACTTGTAATTTTGTATAAATCAAATACCCATTTTTCAGTAGCTTCCATTTCTACTAGCAGATTCCTTTGATTTGCAATGGAACTGAATTTCCAAGATTGATATTTGCGTAATCGTTCATAATCAGCTGACATTAATTCTCCATGATCTCTTGATGATTGAGTGATGGCCTTTCCTGATTCTCTTGTGACTTCCTGACTACTTTCTGGAATAACATTTTCAGTTTGCATAGGGTCAGTTCTTGCAACATCTTCAGTTTGCATAACATCAGTTCTTGCAATGTCTTCAGTTTGCATAAGATCAGTTGTACGGATTCTTCCCTCAGTAGTAATTGGAATTTCTGATGATTCTTTTTCTGAGACTGAGATTGTCAGCTCAGTTTCCACAACTTTTTCTTTTACAATTTCTTCAGTAGCTTGTTTTTCAGTAGGTTCAAGTTCCAATTCAATAACTGGAACTTCTTTCACTGTTGGTTCAATGAGTTCTTCTTCATTGAATTGCCCATCCAAGTTGATGATTCTTGTTGATCTTGAGTCTGCTTCGGCTCCTTATTCCACAGATTTAGAAGCTGAAAATCCTTTGGCTGATTCTTCAAATTCTAATCTAGAAAAAGATCTCTGGGGGGTAGATCTGGATTTTGAAAGTAACGACAGCATTTCCAACGTTGTTTTATCGATCAATCTTTCATCACTGTCAGAATCTTCATCAACATGTTCAACTCTCAGGGTCTGTTCCCCCTGAGTCTCAGCTTTCTTCTGTGATTGAGTTTCAACCGTCTGTTCCTTGTTGACAACTTCAGTTTCCTTTGTCATCACAATTTCTTGTGAAACTGGTTCTTGAATGGGTAACGCTTTAGTTACTGGGGTTGGGGCAGACTCAGCAATAATAGCTTCAGTTCTTTCTGTCTGTGCTGATCCTTCAGCAATCGTTGTTTTAGTTATTGGTGTAACAAGATCAGATTTATTTTTATCTAAATCTTCCAATTGTTTTCTTCTCTTGCTTAATTCTTCAATCTGTTCCAAGACTTCATCTCCAGTTGCAGGTTTCTTCGATTTCCTGCTTTTCTTCTTCTTAGGTTCATGTACTGAACCCTCAGCTTTTCTTTTTCCGGCTTTTTCTTCCTTAACAACAATCTTCCAATCAGCAACTGATGTTTCTTTTCTCTTTGCAATTCCAAAATGGTCGAGTATTCTTTGGACTACTAATGCAAGAGTTTTCTTGTGATAAAAACGACCTTTCTTAACATCGATCTTCTTCTTGGGTAAGTCAATTGATTGAGCCACTAATTGATCAAATAGGTATCTTTGCCAGTTGAATTTTTCTCCAAACCAAATCACATAAAGTAAATCCAACTTTGCTCCAGATAGATTGCTATAGTTTCCTGCATTTCCAATTATACAATTTGCCAACATCTTTGAGAGAAAATTGAATTCTGGGTTGAGTAGACTTGTGCTCCCGGTTTGTAAGACTGTGGATTCTGCATCAATTGCTATATCTTTCCATAGTTTTTCCTTTTGTTCTTTGGTCAACTTGCTGGCTGCTGTTCCTCCGGATTTGTCAAACCCAAAGATTTCTGCAATTAGATCTTCGGTGACATTGATCTCCTTACCATTGACAGTAGTGGTATAGGTGTGTGTGTCTTCTCCTTCTATAGCTGTCCTTCCAAATTCATAGAAGTCTCCAATGCTTTCCGGACATACACTTTTCAGATCAACGTTGAAGGCAACCTCAAATCCTTTAATTTGTTTAATTTTTGCTGCAATTGTTTTGGCTAAGGTTTGATCAAGATATTTTGCAATATACTGGTCAGGAGATGTGATCATTCCGGGTTCAACAAGAGTGAAAGTCATTGTTTTCTAGATCTGAATGAAAATTTGAAAATTTGATGATTGAAAAGCAAATTCAAAATTCGAGTGTAAAGAATTATAAAAGAAAATTCCGGGTTATTTATAATTTGTAGGAAAGGTAATTATGAATTGGGTGGGACTCATAACGTCTTGTCATAAATGTTTTGAGATTGCGAAAAAGGTGGATTAGTGGAAAATATGAACGGTTTAGATTGAGAAGGACCACGTCTTTTCTTGACATCTATAGCTAGACTGTAGTGAATAGGGTAGATGAAGTGTATCTACAGCTTTATACATTCAGTCTTGTCCTTATACTGAAACCAAAAACTCAGTTGTGAACAAAACTCAGTTCTCCGCCTCCAGTTACCGATATTTTCCTGCAAGACAAATTTAGACATTTTTGGTACCCATCTCTGTTTGGGTCATAATTGGTTAGTTTTCGATGATACAATTTTATTTTTGACTTTGTACCTCTCTTGACATTTTGACTGAGTAAAGTCGGTTTTTACATGCTTTTCTTGTTTTGTCCAGGCAGTTTTTGATTTGATCGGTTTGTCAAACCGACGTGAAGGTTCATTCCAATCTTCATCAGTGGGAAATAGTCTTCCTTTCCCTCTGAGTTTATCATTCCATGAATGATTTTTATTTTCGAATGGATATGGCTTGAAGATTTTTCTTCCTGATCTCCGATCGGTTCGCCTTTTTCAGCCTTCTGATTCTTTCTGTAAAATCTGTTGGCTTGGTGTAATTTTCCAACCGATTTTTCAGTTCTATCAGTTTGTGCAAATGACTGTGCTGAGTAATTGTCAGTTCTAATAATTTTATCAGTCTTTTGAGTTCTTGACCGTTGTGCAGTCACAAATTTTAATGCAATTGAACATGGTCTGGACTTAGAATTATTCTGATTAACAAATCCTAAACCAGATATGTCTCCAAAAAGTTTCCCAGGTTTGAATTGAACACTGGGAATTGGATCAACTGATGATTCTGTGATGTTTATTACTTCTGTCAGTTCATCGGTTGGTCGAATTACCTTGATTTCATTATTAGTCTTGATTAAATTGATCTCAGCATTCAATCTCGAAATTTCAGTTTTCAATGACTTTTTCTCCTTTTTGACATCCTCATATTTCTTTTGAATTACTTCTAATTCCTTTATGAGTATGTCCAAGGATTTATTGAAATCTTTATTTTTCCGATTGTTCATGGCAGTGTGAGTCCTTTGGATGTAGATGCAATTACCTCCTTATTTTTGATGGATAGATTTTCCGTTGAGGAATTATCATCAATTAAAACTTACTTCCCCTTTTCATTAGCATTTGCTTGTGCTGCTCCTAGAAGTATGATTTCCTCATCACTTTCACCTCCACAACTCATGGGTAGTATAGCATCTTTGACCGTTGCAACGGATGGATCTTGACAATATTTTCAATCAATTTGTCATTTACATAATCAGCTACTCGCAGCCATTCTTTTTCTGCTTCTTCCGAAAGATCACTTAGGGATGGGAATCCTCTTGATTCATCTTTATATGCGTTAAAGTCAATATCTTCATCATAACTGAAATGAGGTTCCGGATTTGTGTGAGAGCTTGTAGTACTGGAACTTTCAAATACTTGATCCTGAAAATCATAAACAACATTTTGCAAGTAGTTAGTCGGGGGGTTATTCAACCATCTTTTAATTCTAGATGTATCCATTTCATTTCACTAAAGTATCTCTATGATCGATACAGTAAGGGGTCTTCAACAAATGGTTTGTAAGATATCGTTGAATCACTTCCAAATGGAAGAACTGCTCCGATACCAATTGTTGGTCCCTTGGAAAAGCTAACACAAGTTTAGAGGGGGGGGGGGTGAATAAACTTTTCACCAAAAACACTTTTCTAAAGCTGAAAGTCCCCCAGGAACTGATGCTTAGTTCAGTTTTGTTCTGTCCCGTTTTGTTCCTATCCCTTAACTTGTGTGGAGTTCAACTAACTCAACCGAGTATAAGTCAATCCTGACTTATTCTTAGTTTAGTCAACTGGCAGCGGATAGAACTAGCCTTTAGATAACAAATAGTTTGTTGACTAGGTTTTAACGCGAGAACCAGATAATTAAAGTTGTAATGAAGTAAATGAATGCATGAAATAAATAAACAAGAATTATAGAGGTTCCAGGTGGTGTAATCCTGTACGTCCTCTCTTCCCATGTGATGCGGAGAAAAATTCCACTAGAACTTCTTTGAGATGGCCCGGTTATAAAAAGTTCTAAGTCGATAGTCCTTGACTAATCCCTAGCTTAACTATCTAAACACATGTAGAACAGGTAGGATTGCTGCTCTTCAATTATTTGAAACACTGGTTCTTGAAGGGTAGAATTGCCTCTTCACCAGCTCATCACAAACACAGTCTTCCCGACTGCAATCAACTATTCTTCACACCTTCTTGGTGTTTCACAGTCTAGACCTTTGATGAAATCAAAGTTGAGTCGTGAATAAATAACTATGATTCAATTGTGATTTGAGCTTTTCTTCCGGATAATTAAATTTTGCACGGCTCTGAATTTCTTGAAATGATAGATACTTGATTGTGCTTGAATGTGCTTGGATACTTGAAGAAATTTCTTGATCTTGCAATTTAGTACTTAGCATGAATTCTTTCAAAATTGACTTTCCCCCTTAATTATATCTTTTAATTAAATCTGTTTTTAATTCCTCCTACTCTCTCTTCCTGTTTTTATAGAAGTGGTCTATTTATAGGGGTTTGTCTAACGTTCATCCTGCTTGAATCTTGTAACGGCAATATTTTGTGACCGTTCTGCTGTGTCGATGTTTCATCCAATAGAATTGCTTCCTTTACAAAGTTCGATTGTACTATCAGCTTGTTGGATAACTGACATATAAAACTGAGTTTCCTTATCGGTTTTATACTGAGATTATCACTTGTCGGTTTCTTGACTGACTTGGAGCATTAACTGAGATTTTAAATATCAATACTCCTGTTTTTCATCCGATTATAATTGACATAATCAGAGTACACCATAACTCATTATCTTCTAAGAATTCATTTTCCTAATGATTCTTAGGTCTTCATACAAGATCCATAAAGTTAGTTCAGGTCACCACAATCTTGCCTGAAGTCTAACTTTACAGTCTCGACGTAGTCTTCATAACCGAGTTTGATCCCTTAGTTCTTCAATCTTCTATAATCGAGTCTGTGACCCTCGGTTCTTCGATCTTCTAGATAAGCCAACCGAGTCTGTGTCCCTCGGTTCTTCGATCTTTTAGATAAGCCAACCGAGTCTGTGTCCCTTAGCGAACTTACCTTCTTGAGTTTTCATGTTGGTGTGCTCTGTTTTTCAGTTTCTTATTGAATCTCAGTTTAACTAAATCTCAGTTTCTTATTTTCCCAGTTCACGGCTTGGAACTATTAAAGTGCTTTTCCGATTTAACCTATACAAATATCAGACTCTATAAAGTCCTATACATTAATCTCTAGACATCTTTTTGCTTTGCACTATAATAGCTAGTTATGACACTTCATCAATGGGGTTAGTAACAATAATCGATTAAGCGATGAATCATCATCAAAACATAAATTTTATTTCCAACAATGCGAATAAGCTAAGTCGTCCCACCCCCCACTTTAGTGAAACACCGTCCTCGGTGTTTGAACGAAAAGGAAAAAGAGGCTTAGCTTAGGAGCCCAAAAAAACGGCGTGATCAAGTCCCATAACGGTCGTGAGGTTATTCATCCCGAATCCCTATATAAAGAAAAACATATCCAAGACATACGTGCACGGGACATGGTCCACGTGCCATAGCAAGTAATACGGGGGAACTTCGGGGATAATCAAAATATTCGACCTCGCTACGTCAGAAAACTCGAATGAGAGTACTATACGGATACAGCATCAAACATGATATATAAAACATCCAAAATCATCATCCATCCATGAATAATCCAGAAAGCAAGTCAAGAAGGCTAAAGTAGTGAAAAAAGGTGCCTCACGGCTTACAAACCAAGGAGAGAAAAGTAGCACAAAAGTGATCACAAAACAAAAACCCTAGCCAAATCTAAAAGGACCGACTTGAAAGGAACAACATCGACTCTAAACTCCACTCTGGTCCTCGGGAGGAGGTAGTGTGGGCTCAGAAATAGAAGTATCGGCATTAGTAGCAGTAGTGGCAGTGGTAGGGGCAATCCGTGGTGTGCTCAAGGTCTCGTGGTTGGAGCAGCAGTAGTAGTGGCCGGGACAGACTGAGAGGTACCAGAACCCTCTCTAGAAGCACTCGCGGCAGCTCTAAAAATCGTCTCGGCCGCATCCTCCTCTAAGCATAAATCAATGGCCTCCTCGATGAAAGACGTAAACCGGTAAGCCTCCTCTTCTACCTTAAGCTCGGGCATGTCCGGAGGTTCCTTCGATCACCGCACCCCTTCGGTTAACTTGTTCAGTTGAATCCGCTGTCTGTCTAGCATATTCCGTGGCCCATCCATCATCAAAAACCGGGTGCGTGTCGGTTAGGGAACTGTGCGGATAAAATCAAACGAATGCTCATTAACTGGCTCGCCTCAGGACCCTGATCACCCTGCTCTTCGTCACCCTCAGCCTCGTGCTCAACATCCCCCTCGACAGATGGTCCACCCGGATCCGTCTCGGATAGCGGACTCAACAAAATCGGCTTCTTCGTATGCCGCTCATCCAACTCATACTCTTTAAATCCCGCCTCCAAACATAAACCATTGAGTAGATGAATAAAAACAAGCTTGGCTCTCTGATCGTTCCTGTTCTTCGTAATCTCGTTATACAACACCCTTCCCACATCTATCGGGATGTCAAGTGAAGTGCGTAGAGCATAGCCAAATCAAGCATAATAAACTTATGGAAGTTGTCTTTGGGTAGAAGGCGGTTTTGAACAAAGCGGGCTTTCACCTTCAAATCCTAGGAGAAACGAGTGGTCTTGAGCATGTCACTCACACTAGATACCCCGGTCTTCTTCATTGTCCAAAGGATGGCAGGATCAATGGCTAAACGCAACTCCTCAAATGGGTCTTCCCCCTTATCCTACTTCTCCTTGATCGCATCCAAATAATCGGAAGAGATGGCCGGCAGCTTGTAGTTGTCCGTGATGGCCTGGGGTGTAAATGGTACATCAACTTCCCGGACATTCACCAACCCCGATAACAGATCCGCCTGACTCAAATTGGCCAAAAACTCCCATGCCAAAGTCAAATTGGGCTTCCTCACATTGAAATCTGGCACCTTAATAAACTCATCCCACTTCCTCTTCTTCAAATTGTCTCGGAAGCTATTCTCAACCATTTCCACATCAACGGCCATTTCTAAAATTTCCCGACCTTTGAATCTCGATTTAAACGCTTTCTCGGCATTCTCGTTGATAAAACTATCTTTGAAAGGAAAAACACCCCCTGGTGCTCTCCTAGCTTTCTTAGTCTTCCGAGGGTCGGCTAACGGTTCCTCATCCATATCCGTATCCGTCCCCGACTCATCTGCAAGTTGACCATAAACTGGATTTTTCCTAGCTTCCCGCACTGGTCTATCTGTTCTATCACCCCCGATTGTCAATGGCCTTTTCAAAGTTTCCAACGGGATCTCCTCGAACCTAGTTTTCTTCTTACTAGTGGCAATAGCCTTGCCCTTCCCCTTCCCTTTTACGGACTTAGAACCCCCATCTGCTGCTCTCTTCTTAGGACTAATTATGAACATCGATAAAAAACACCCCCAAAAACCAAGACGAAATCAAACACCCCGTCAATCCACCGTAACACCAACATTCCACCAGAGATCACCAAAAAAATAATCAAAACAGCAATGCAGACGTCCCCAAACCATCACACCCCATCACGAACAACAACAAAGCAAGAAAAACAAGAAAAGACACCCTAATCGGTTAAGGGTTCGTTTGGGGTTCGATTCGAAAGTCGATCCCAGGAAAAAGTGAAATTAATCGAGAAAGATCGACTAGAATTACCAATCTGGACGATAGGAGTGCAACGGAGTTGATAGAAAACCCGGATGATCAACGGAGAAGTCAAAGATGGAATTTTGAGACCTATGAAAATCGGCCAAAAGGTTGCTTGATTCTCCTCTATCGTTGTTTGTTGGTGGAGTTTGTTTGAAGAATTGAATAGAGGAGGTGGATAGGTGCTAATAGCACCA
Source organism: Gentiana dahurica var. dahurica (assembly GCA_024500145.1). Lineage (NCBI taxonomy): Eukaryota > Viridiplantae > Streptophyta > Magnoliopsida > Gentianales > Gentianaceae > Gentiana > Gentiana dahurica. Next base: position 87,134,062 of record CM044901.1, on the reverse strand, counting down.
AAAATTTCTGAAAACGGTGAAGAATTGAATAATTTGTGTATTTGAGGGCAAAAAATCGGGGGTTAGGTTATTTGGAGGAGAAACCATGAATGGAAGTTGAGAGGAGGGAGTATTTACATGGCCTCAAGTTCGGTTCCAACTGTTGACACATGAAAGACTTATAGCAAGGTTCAAACCAACTATTGCTTTGACAAATGGATCAATTGTTGGGCAATCTAATCCTTCTGCACACTTGGCTGCCTATGGATCTAGGAGTTCACCCGCTGGGAGACCTCAATACATAAACAACAACAATCCCTCTCAAGGCAACAATAGGGACAGAGGGAGTTACAGAGGTGGAAGAAATAGAAGTGATAGAGGTGGTGCCAGGTCAGGACCAATGATGACATGTCAATTGTGTGGTAAAAATGGACACACAGTCATTGACTGTTGGCATAGGTTTTAACAGGGGCTAACTACAAACAACAATATCAATGGTGGAAAGCAAAACTCAGCATTTATTGCTACTCCAAGCATAGTCTCAGATCATTCTTGGTACTTGGATAGTGGAGCAACAAATCATGTCACTGCCGATATAAGGACCATGAGCATCAAATCAAACTACAATGGTAATGACACACTGGCGGTAGAGAATGGTGAGAAATTACCACTAGCACACATTGGCCATTCCTTCCTTCACACGCCATTTGGCACCCTACACCTGCACAACATTCTTCATGTTCCACAGATCATAATAATTTTGATGTTCGGTGTTCTAAATCAAAAGTTACGGTCGTTTGTAAGAAAAGCGCTCCGATTAATGCAAATATTTTTTTCGGGTTTCAAAAATTATGTCGAAAGGGTTTCGTACGAGATTTCAAAATAAAGAGCAAAAAAAATGAATTTTGGTGAAATTTTTTTGATGATTGGAGTTGTAAATTACGGTTGTTTAAAAAAAAAAAAATTTAAAAAAGAAGAAAGCAGAAGGAGAGTGAAGAAGCATCAGTGTGAAAGGAAAAAAACAATAGTGTAAGCTAATTTAGTAGATAAGCATGGGTTATATAGTCCTATTGATGCTTGATTAGTTATTGATTTTTAAAATATTTTGATTTTATTTATCGTAAAGATATACGAATTTACTGTTAAACCTTTATAAAGTAATGATACTAATGAAAAGTTTGTCGTTGACCGTTCAAGGCCCATGAACTGAATGATAAGCATGTTAGAAAATATTAAACTTTATATTACAATTGATGATTTTGCATCTGGACATGCAAATAGATTTTTTCATGATTAATTTATTTTCTTGTTACTGTAGTTATGTTGTCGATTGATGTTTTGCAAAATTTTAATGTTGTTGGTTACGATTCCACTGTTTGTAGTTGTTTGTTATGTTTTTGTTTTAGCTATTGTTATTTTCCGTCTACCGCTTCAATAATTTTATTGTTTTTGACATTTGTAATATGTTGTTAGATACTAGCCTTAATATTTCCTTGAACATAATTTGACTTATGTTACTTATGTATCGAACTTAATTTTTTAAATAAAATGTGGGCCCTTCTTCAAATTTTTCTCCGGACCCATTAAGTCTTAGGATCGGCCCTGCACTTGAGAGTGCATGTTGAAGTGTTTAACATTGTGCAATTGTTGGGAGAGACGGCCCACATTTGAGGGGCGTGTTAAAGTGTATAAAATGTTAAATGTTAATTATCAACATCGTCATCGGTTTAAGTTTATGAGAGAGATGGTAATACAACAAGTTATCGGAGCTAATTTTATTGTTTCTAACATTTATAAAATGTTGTTGGATACTAGTATTAGTATTTCCTTCAACGTGATTCGACTTATGTATAGAAACTAATTTTTTAAATAAAAAGTGGGTCATGCTCCAAATTTTAATCCGGGACCATTAAGTCTTAGGAACGGTCATGTTCAAAACTAAAACATGCACAGGAAACATTCTGTACCTCACAATGGGAGCTTTTAACTTTATGATAAATAGAAGTCAGCTTTGGATCAAGTGCATTAATTTAGAGTCTCTACGATGGAGAAAATTTTCAGTTAATACTTCATCCTCTATGCTACACACATCTCTTCCTACTCCTGTCTTCTATTATTGTGCTAATTCTTACATGGAAGAAATTCCAAGTTCCCAAGATTGCCGAAAAAACGAGCGCTACCTCTTATCGGAAACTTCCACCAACTAGTCGGAGCGCTTCATTATGTGGCGTTAAATAATATAGCTCAAAAATACGGGTCGTTGGTCTACATGTGTAACGCCTACAGACCCAGGGTCCGGTAGCGATAAATGAGTCATAAATGGTCCGGTCAACTGCTTAGACCGTCGTCCTTGCTTGGTCTAAAAGGGCTAACCCGAGTTGACAAGACCTTTATGCCTCACAACTTCCAATGTGGGATATCACATTCTCCTCCCTTATAAGGGACTAGCGTCCTCGCCAGGACGACCAAGACTTGTCCTCGTGGACTTGTCCCAGTTCGTCTAAGGGTGGCATGTGGCACTTAGATTCGTCTGATAGTCGGCTCGATACCATTATGTAACGCCCCCAGACCCCGGGCTTAGTAGTGCTAAATGAGTCATAAATGGTCCAATCAACCGCTTAGACCGGGTCCTCGTTTGGTCTAAAAGGGCTAACCCAAGTTGACAGGACCTTTATGTCTCATACTTATATGGTGGTGATGTGCTTCCCCTACTTCCAATGTGGGATATCACAACATGAAGCTTGGCCAAGTGCCTACGATTGTTGTATCATCCGCAGAGATGGCAAAAGAAGTTCCTATCCATAAAGATCCTGCCTTTGCAGACTGATAAGGGAAAAATTCATAGTTATTTTTATAACTTTTTACCCCGTTTCGATATCATTTTGAGCACTTTTATATCATTTCAAGTCATTAATTCCTTAGATTCATCCAAATATGTTAGTAGTAGTTATTATGTAAAATATCGTATTTTTATCGTGTTTTTATAAGTTTTGTACCAGTTTAGTAACCGGAGTGTCGTGTCGGATTTACGTTTGGTATTTTGGTGGTTTATTGCAGAATTATAGGTTGATCAAAATCTCGAGTAATGACACGTTTTGAGGCCTAAAAGAGGTATTTTTAGGGATATAAGAGTGTGCCACTAACTTAAGTGGTCAAGTGGCTCGGTGGTTAGTGGTACCACTAACGAATTATATCTTCGACGAACAAATGGCTCATTAAAACGGCATTTTCTGAAGAAGTGTCCTTAATGAAAGTTGTAGATCTTTGAAAGAGCTTTCCAACGCATTTTGAATCAAGTCAATCGGACTTCTACAACTCAAGTATCATTAAGTCAAGTGGTCAAGTGGCTAATCGATTCGATTTAGTGGAAATCGAGAAATATCTTCGACGAGCGAATGGCCCATCAAAAAGACATTTTCTGAAGAAGAGTCCTTCATGAAAGTTGTAGATTTTTCAACGAGCTTTCCAATGCCTCTTGAATCATGTCATTTGAAGGTCTAGAACTCAAGATATGAATTTTAGAAGTTTTATTCAAATATATAAATCTATATCCGTAAATTAGATGATCAAGGGGGCTGAATGCAATGATTAGGCCGGCCTGGTCCGGCCCCTACCCGGCCCGGTCCGGCCCAAGGAGTTTTTTCTATATAAAGGAGCATACAGAGAGCAGATCGTTGGCCCCTCTTCTTCCCCAACCTTCTTCTTCTTTTCCCTTCTTTTAATTATGTTTTGGGGGGCCTATATGTACATATATATATATATATATATATGTCGTTATAATGTCGATGTAATAACTCGACTAATTATCGTTATAATATAGTTTCCGTTTTTCGTTCTTTCTTTCTTGTTTTCTTTCATTTTGTTTTATATATATATATATATATATATATATATAATATATATATATATATATAATATATATATAATATATTTATGCACATATATATATCTATGTATATGTATAGTATATTTTCCTTTTCCGTTGTTATGAGTAGCTAAACTTATCATAGCCAAATCATGTAAAATTTGGTGAAATCAACCTTTGGAAGATAAAATTGGGAGTGTGTTGTGCTTTTTATTGTTGAATCTCACATATTTCACGTCTTAGAACTTGTTATAACGGATTTGGGCTAGATTAGCTACCTAGGTAAAAAATCACACACATCATTCTTGAGAGTTGTTCAGAGAGAGTGGTGTGGGAAAAATGGTTCTAAGATCGGGAGGTAAAACATACCGGGGTTTTAGGTCGTGAATTCCGGCCCGCGCTCATTAGTGTTTTATTAACAACATAATAACTTGAATGTGGTAGTCTAGATTAGTGTAGTTTAGTGTTAGATCCCGGGGTTGAACTATGAAGTGCCGGGTGGTTCTTGAGCCAACGATGACAAGTTGTTTCACGGAGTCTTTCGGATAGACAATGGATTAGGTAAAGCTTCGGTTTACTGCTTTGACACATTCTCATTAAGATGTTTGGTGTAGTACGTTGATGAGTATGAATCGGTAGTAACTTCGACCGAGTGTTTTCGGACTTGTTTCCGTAATGAGGGTTATATCAAGCGTCTCACAGCACTTAATCATGTTAGGATAATCGGTTTTCTAAAAAGAGAATTAATTAACCTCACATAGGATGTTAAAGGAGAGTTGTTCAGATCTTAACATCAGAATTAGGAGCACGCACCCGTGAGATTGAATGTGAGAGTTCGGTTATTGTAATGCACACTCCCGGTTTTGTCTATCCTTGAGGTTGAAATTAGCTACTTTGATCATGGTTCGGCTATGTCTTTTAACCTATCTTTAAAATCTAGTAGTTTAACTTTCTTTCTCTCTTTTCTCTCTTTACACTTGATATAACACTAAAAATTATTTTAGTGTCATGTAGTAACAAACCTTCCAAAAACTTGATCGCCTAGACTAAGACACACGTTCACTTTGGTACTTACAAACACTTGTCCCTTGGGATCGACCTCGTTCTCCTGTAGCTATTCTAACAATCTGACCCGGTCCACTGCCGGTTAGAGAGTTAGTTTACCCACGGTTTTCGAGTCTTTATAAATATATTTTTGAGGGGTAAATTTTAGCTCATCAAAAATTGGCACCGTTGCCGGGGACAAGTGTGCTATTTGTGATATCTTGTAAGTGAACCAAGTCTTGGGCCTAGGTTTTATTTTATTGTTTTCTGGATTGTTTGCTTTTCGTAGTGCATGACCAGGAGCTCTCAAACACCACTCGAACCATACATAGACGGAATTGAATCCTACGCAAGACAAAGGAATAGTCAGAGAAGAAGAGGTCGCCTGTTAGGGGAGTCAAAACCGGACTTTGAAGAAAGTAGTTTGGGTGAGTTGGGAGAAAGTTCCGTTATGGCACACAACGGTGAACAAGTTTTTGATGGAAATAATGGAGGCCAGAATCAAAACCCACCGCCTAACAATAACAATGCACAAGGGGGTGGGGATGGACAAGAAAATCAAATGGATCCCCATGTCATGCAACAGTTTAATGCATGGATGAGGAATCAGTTTCTCCAAAACCAACCTCAAGCTCAAAACCAGGGTGCAAATGCAATGCCGCATTGGTTTAATGGACAACAAGAGCAAAATCAAGGTGGTTTGACATGTAGAGACTTTGTGATGGCACCTACGGCAATAATGGAGAATAGTCCAATCCGAATGCCGCCGGTGGCCGCAAATAATTTGGAGTTGAATCGAAACATCATACATCTGTTGGGAGATAATGCCATATTCAGGGGAACCGCCATGGAAAATCCTCACTTGTTCATTGATCATTTTCTCCAAGTGATCAACTCAACAAAGATCAATGGAGTGAGTGATGAGGCACTTAAACTTATGCTTTTTCCATTCGCCTTGAAGGATCAAGCTAAGAGATGGTATGATTCATTGCCTAACGATTCTCTACACTCATGGGAGGACGTGATCAAAACTTTTCTACTCAAGTACTATCCCCCATCAAAGACCATGGACATGAAAGAAGCTATCATGTCATTCAATGCATATGAAAGAGAAGAACTACATGAGTCTTGGGACCGATTTAAAGCTTTATTGAGGGAGTGCCCGGGACACGGTTTGAGATCCTATGAGGTAGTTCATGCGTTCTTTCGAGGTTTAGATCAAGTTCACAAAAGTACCTTGCATGCTTCGTGCAATGGTGATATCATGAGTATGGTGCCTGAGGTAGCCATGAATCAAATAGAGAAGATCTCGGAGACTTCGAGGCAATACATTTCTTCAAGTAGAAGAGGGGCAAGGAGTAAGAAGCCCAGTTTGGTAGAAGTGAAAGAAGTGGAATCAAGCGATCAATATCATGCCCAAGTTCAAGCAATGGAACAGAAATTGGGAAGGTTTCAGAAAGAGATGGAAAATGCTAAGCTGTGCCAAATTTGTAGTGGATCGCACTCAGCAAAGGATTGTAGGATGACAACAAAAGCTCAAAACATGGCTTATCCACAATCTTCGAATCAGGGGCAATCTATCAATGTACCTCAAATCAATATGGAAGAATTGGCAAAGCGAATGATGAGTGTTTGCTCGATGGAGCAATGGAATGTGGGACCTCAATTTCAAAACCAATTGCAAGGCCAATCTGTAGGAGACCAACAAGGTGGACCACCGTTTGAGGAGCCTCAAGATGTGATCTATGTAGGGCAAGGTCAAGGAGGAAATTTTGGAAATCAAGGTGATGGTTTATGGAGGAATAACAACAACCAATGTTGGAACCGAAACCAAAACCAAGGCTATCGACACGGTCCAAACCAAGGACAGTCTTCTCAAGGGCAATTTTACCAACCACCACACCAAAGGCAACTACAAGGAGGGTATAACCAACAAGGTACTAACACATATCAAAACCCTCCACCTTTGGCACCTATACCTCAAAAGAGTGCAATCGATGTCCTGGCGGAACAAGTAAGCAAAGTTATTATGGAAATGAAAGAGATGAAAAAGGACATGGTCGAAATGAATTACAAACATGGGTCCGCTATAAAAAATATTGAGACTCAAATTGGTCAAATAGTGGAACATGACAATTAAAAGGCGGCTTACCAAGCAACACCGAGAAAAATCCAAGGAATGTAAGCGCCATTGCAACTCGGAGTGGTAAAGTGTTGGGCACAAGTGGTGAGAAAAGAGTCCTATGGGAGGACAAAGATAGAAAAGCTTCTATTGAGACCGAAGCGGGAGCCATGGATGGTGATATTGATGAAGTTGAGGATAATGTCAATCATGAAGAGTTTGCCAAGAGGAAGGAAGTTGAGAGAAAAGAGTCACAAGCTAGAGGTGACTTTGTGGTGCTTGATATAAAAGAGGAGGAACCTACGAGAAAGGAAGGAAATGAGCCAATGAAAGAGCCATCTTCCCCACGAGCGAAAGGTAAAAAAGGTATAATTCCTCCTCCTCCTGATTTTGATTTGAGCACTCTCCCTTTTCCCCCAAAAACCATAGGCAAAGTTGTTTGAACAAAGCACAAACTCTTTTCATTGAAATTTTGCGGAAAATTGATTTAAATATCCCTTTTCTTGAAGCACTTGCAAACATGCCCTCTTATTGTAAGTTCTTAAAAGGTTGCTAGCTAAAAAGAGTAAATTGGAAGAAGTTGTGTGCCTAAATGAAGAATGTTCCGCTATTTTTAATGCTAAATCTAGAATTCCCCCGAAGGTTAGAGATAAAGGTAGTTTTACTATTCCAGTCACAATTGGTACGACTCATTTTCCTAGTGTTTTATGCGATTTGGGGGCTAGTGTAAGCTTGATGCCCCGTGCTATATATGAAAGTCTTGAACTAGGAGAGTTGAAACCAACGGGGATGACCCTTCAAATGGCGGATAGGTCCATTAGAGAACCTATGGGTGTGATAGAGGATGTGATTATGCAAGTTGATAAGTTTGCCTTTCCGGTGGATTTTGTGGTTTTAGACATGGAGATGGACTCTAAAACACCCCTGTTGTTAGGACGTCCCTTTTTAAACACCGGAAGGACCTTGATAGATGTTGCTAGTAGAGAGATAATTTTGAGAGTTGGAGAAGAAACAGTCACGGTGAATGTGTATAAGTCTATGAAACACCCTATAGAGAGTACCGAGGACTGTTTTTCCATTGATATTGTAGATGCTTGTGTTTCGGAGTATATTGACATGCAGGAGTATAAAGACAAATCCAATGAATGTATAGTAAGAGAAAGCAAGGTGATAGATGAGAATAAAGAGTTGGATCTTGAAGAGACAGCTTTCGTGGGCAAGCAATGGAGTGAAAAGATCGATCTTGGTCTCGAAGGGGACCTAGACAAACCATCAATTGAAAACCCGCCCAAAGATTTGAAGATGAAGCCACTTCCACCCCACTTGAAGTATGTTTTTCTTGAAAATGATGAATTACTTCCTTTGATTATTTCTGCTACACTAACATCCTTGCAGGAAGAACAATTGGTAAACATGCTTAAAAAACACAAGTGTGCTTTTGGGTGGAAGATGTGTGATCTCAAGGGTATAAGCCCCACAATTTGCCAACACAAGATCATATTAGAAGATGAGGCAAAGCCAGTAAGACAACCTCAAAGAAGACTTAATCCACATCTCCAAGAGGTGGTGAAGAAGGATGTGGTCACCATGTTGAAGCTTGGGATCATATATGCCATTTCTGATAGTAAGTGGGTGAGTCCCACTCAAGTGGTGCCAAAGAAGGGAGGTATGACTATTCAAATCAATGAAAAAGGTGAGGCGGTGCCTATGCGGTTGGTAAGTGGTCACAGAATTTGCATTGATTACCGTAAGTTGAATGATCAAACTCGAAAAGACCATTTCCCCCTCCCCTTTATTGATCAAATGCTTGAAAGATTGAGTGGTCATGCTTTTTATTGTTTTCTTGATGGGTTTAGTGGATATTATCAAATACATATGTCCTTAGAAGACCAAGAGAAGACCACCTATACTTGTCCTTATGGCACTTTTGCTTTCTGTAGGATTCCGTTCGGGTTGTGTAATGCACCCGCGACTTTCCAACGATGCATGATTGCCATTTTTGCGGATATGATTGAAAAGTTTTTAGAAGTTTTCATGGATGATTTTAGCGTATTTGGTGATTCCTTTGAGGAGTGTCTCGACAATTTAGAGAAAGTGTTGGGTAGATGTGAGGAGACGAACTTAGTGTTAAATTGGGAGAAGTGTCATTTGATGGTTACGGAGGGGATAGTCTTAGGTCATAAGATATCTAGTAAGGGTATAGAAGTCGATTGGGCTAAGGTTGAGGCGATAGATAAACTTCCTCCACCCAACAACCTAAAAACTCTTAGAGGTTTCCTAGGTCACGTGGGGTTCTATCGTAGGTTCATCAAAGATTTTTCGAAAATAGCCCGTCCTCTTACTATTCTTCTTGGAAAAGACGTCCCATTCGATTTCAACCAAGCTTGCATTAAGGCATTCACGTTGCTCAAGCAATTGCTTGTATCTGCTCCGATCTTAGTTGCTCCAAAATGGGACCAAGAGTTTGAATTGATGTGTGACGCGAGTGACACCGCGGTTGGTGTGGTGCTCGGTCAAAAGATTGATAAAATTTTCAAGCCCATTGCCTATGCGAGTTATACCTTGAATCCTGCCCAACAAAACTACACCACCACAGAAAAAGAACTTTTAGCAGTTGTCTTTGCGTTCGATAAATTTCGATCTTATCTTATTGGTTCTCGTGTAGTTATCCATACGGATCATGCCGCCTTGTGATACCTCTTTGCCAAACAAGATGCGAAACCCCGCCTTTTGAGGTGGATCTTGCTCTTACAAGAGTTTAACCTTGAGATTCGTGATAGAAAAGGGTGTGAGAATGTTGTAGCGGACCACTTAAGTCGTTTAGAGCTTAGTGAGGAGTTGTTTAAAGCGCAAAGAGAGATAAATGATGTTTTCCCTCATGAGCAACTTTATGCTATCGACACCATCCTATCAGTTAAGAAAGGAAACTTTCTAAAAATTGGTAAGGAAGGTAGCCCGTGGTTCGCACCGTTTGTCAACTACCATGAGTGTGGTTTCGTAGATCCTAATTTTGATTCGAATCAAAGACGTAAGTTTCTTAGTGAAGTGGGTAAGTATGTGTGGGAGGATCCCTATTTGTATCGATTGTGCCCGGATGGCATCCTGAGAAGGTGCATCCCCGACAGTGAGATCGTAGTACGCTTTCGTTTTGTCATGATAAAGAGGCCAGGGGCCACTTTTCGGGGGAGAAGACCGCTTTGAAAGTATTACAAAGTGGGCTATATTGGCCCACTCTATTTCGAGATGCACATGCTTATGTGAAATCATGCGACGCTTGTCAAAGATCCGGTTTTATTTCTAAGAGGAATGAGATGCCTCAAAATCCAATAATCATTTGTGAAGTCTTTGATGTTTGGGGCATTGATTTCATGGGACCCTATCCATCCTCGTGTGGTAACAAATACATCCTAGTTGCTTGCGATTATGTGTCAAAATGGGTTGAGGCCTTAGCCTCACCTACCAACGATAGGAACGTTGTTATCCGTTTTCTTAAAAGATACATCTTTTGTAGGTTTGGGGTGCCCCGAGCTATAATTAGTGACAATGGTAGCCATTTTGCCAACAAGCCATTTGATAAACTCTTAGAAAAGTATGGGGTGGAGCACAAACTCGGAACCGCTTACCATCCCCAAACGAGTGGCCAAGTTGAGGTCACAAATAGGGGTATTAAGCGTATCTTGGAAAGGACGGTAGATATGAATGTTAAGAGTTGGTCCTTGAAACTAGATGATGCTCTTTAGGCCCATAGGACAGCTTTTAAGACACCGCTGGGCATGTCACCTTACATGATAGTCTATGGAAAGTCGTGTCACCTCCCCGTGGAAGTTGAACACAAGGCGTATTGGGCAATAAAAATGCTAAACTTAGATGACACCTTAATTGGTGAGAGGAGGATGGCTCAATTGAATGAATTGGATGAATTCCGCCTTCGTGCTTATGATCTTTCGACGAAGTATAAGGAAATGAATAAGTTGATCCATGATAAGTTGATCAAAGTTCGAGTTTTTAATGAGGGCGATGAAGTCTTATTCTACAACACCCGTCTCCATCTTTTCCAAGGGAAGTTAAAATCTAGGTGGTCCGGTCCCTATGTAGTGTCAAAAGTATTTCCGTCAGGAGCTATCAAGATCACCCACCCTAAGTTTGGTACGTTTACCACAAACGGCTTAAGGTTGAAAAAGTATAAACGGTTACCTTATGATGAAGCTTTAGAGATAGTGACTCTCGAGGATCCTGTCCCTTGTGACAAATCATGCAAGTCTTGTCACGGACTATAAACTTTGACTCATTTAATCTTTCACCCACCCTTCGTCTTTTTCTATCTTTTCCTCGCCCAGAGCCAATAGTATAACTTTGAAAAAGTTGGCACCGTATAATTAATCTTGTCGAGCCAGCGACGTTAAACAAAAGCGCTACCGGGAGGCAGCCCGTTAATAATAATAATAATAATAAGACTAGTCTTAATGAGATGAAGAATCTGTGAAAAAAAAAAAGAACACAATGGAAGAACAACACAAAGTACAACTAAGTCTTCGGATGAAAGTTTGAATGTAATTAAGGGAACGATTAGGTGGTTATCCGAAAATCCCGAGGGAGAACAAAGAAAAAATTCAAATGCATCATTTCTTGGACTTAGGAGTCTATGAGTATGTGATACTTGCTTTTACCCGGATGATGATTGACTACGCACTATGGATATTGTTTTTCTCTGTGGTTTTTCTTTCATGCTTAGATGTTCTGTACTTTACCCGTTGGGGATATTTATCCATCTATAGCAATCCATTAGGTGTGTTGCATATTGCGTATCGAGTTTTCTGACGTAGCAGTGCCTTAACATTGTATACCCCCATATCCCTATTCTATATTCTGGCACGAGGACTATGTCCCGTGTATGCTTTTTGTTGTTTTCTGTCTACAGGGATTCGGGTCGTGCTTACACGAGGCTGTTACGGGATTCGATAGCGCATTTCTGCCGGGTTTATAAGCTAAGTCTTCCTTAATACTTTGCCGCACATTTCATTTTATAATCTAGTCTGTTTCCAATATTGTGTGACATATCTTTCTTATTATGTATTAGTTCAACTACTATGTAATATTGTGTGTTTTAAATCAATAAAAGTTCATGTGGTGTGTTTATCTACCTTTTGTCACTACAATGTTACACTCCACACACTTTTATTTTATTTGTACACACAATGGTCATAACTTAAAAAAAAATATAAAAAAAAAAAAATAAAAAAAAAAAAAACCACCCACCCTTTTATATCATCTCGGTAATTATTTGACTTGTTTTGGTAAACCGTTATTTTTCCAACCACTTTTATTTACCCTCACTATGCATTGAGGACACTGCAAGTTCGTAAGTGGGGGGTAGTGTCGTGGTTGGTCAGTGCTTGTTTTGTATCAGAAAATCCCTTAGTTTTCGATCTTTTTCGAGCATTATTTAGTTGATTAAAATAAATTGTATAAGGTATATATTTCATGGATTTGATGATGTAATGATCGATTTGGATGTATATAACCAAAGTGAACCGTAAGTGCATTTTAACCCCAATTTTATTTGTGTAACATGAATTCATTGTTCACGTAAGCCTTTGATATTGAAGCGAAAATTTTAAACTGTATCCATTCAGTATCCTAGTGGTTATTCTAGAGATAATTGCAGTAACTTAGTACCTAATTTTTGAATGTGTACTGTGAATATCTGAAGGTTTGAATGTGATAGAAAGGATATAAGTTAAGTGAAATGAAAAGAAAAATACCAAATTAAGATGAACTATATATATGTCGGTTGTAGCTACCAATGATTTGAGTGCAGTAGGGCGTTATCACGAAACGTCCTATATCACTATGAGGTTTAAAAGCTCCCGACTGCCCGATGATAGTAGTCCAGCTAGGGTGTTATCACGAAACGTCCTATTGCTGGGAAAGAGGGCAACTGCCTGATGATAGTAGTCCAGCTAGGGGGTTATCACGAAACGTCCTATTGCTGGGAATGAAGGCATATGCTACAAATGTGAAAGAAATAATAATTTTGACAATTTGGTTAAGCATGGTTGAAAACTTAGTTATCTTCTGACTATCCCCAGTATAAACTGAATGATATGCTTTAGGGATTATCCTAATAAGTAGACGAGAGGACTTTGTGTGGAAATGTTACTGCCTATACCTAGGAAAGTCATTAGGACTGTCTGAATGGATATTTGTGCGTATTGCTTGAATTATTCAAGAGAGGATAGTGGAAATTGAAAAGGCTTGTCACACACACACTATGTTATACATTTATATTGAGGTTAACGCCTGGTTGTAATTCTAATGGTTATATCATCTGGTTGTCCTTATTATCTTATCTTTGCATGAATTTTTCCTTCATTCATTTTGTTTTATAGCTTGTTTTGCTCGAGGACGACCAAAAGCTAAGTGGGGGGTTGTTGATAAGGGAAAAATTCATAGTTATTTTTATAACTTTTTACCCCGTTTCTGATATCATTTTGAGCACTTTTATATCATTTCAAGTCATTAATTCCTTAGATTCATCCAAATATGTTAGTAGTAGTTATTATGTAAAATATCGTATTTTTATCGTGTTTTTATAAGTTTTGTACCGGTTTAATAACCGGAGTATCGTGTCGGATTTACGTTTGGTATTTTGGTGGTTTATTGCAGAATTATAGGTTGACCAAAATCCCGAGTAATGACACGTTTTGAGGCCTAAAAGAGGTATTTTTAGGGATATAAGAGTGTGCCATTAACTTAAGTGGTCAAGTGGCTCGGTGGTTAGTGGTACCACTAACGAATTATATCTTCGACGAACAAATGGCTCGTTAAAACGGCATTTTATGAAGAAGTTTCCTTAATGAAAGTTGTAGATCTTTGAAAGAGCTTTCCAACGCATTTTGAATCATGTCATTCGGACTTCTACAACTCAAGTATCATTAAGTCAAGTGGTCAAGTGGCTAATCGATTCGATTTAGTGGAAATCGAGAAATATCTTTGACGAGCGAATGGCCCATCAAAAAGACATTTTCTGAAGAAGAGGCCTTCATGAAAGTTGTAGATTTTTCAACTAGCTTTCCAATGCCTCTTGAATCATGTCATTTGGAGGTCTAGAACTCAAGATATGAATTTTAGAAGTTTTATTCAAATATATAAATTTATATCCGTAAATTAGATGATCAAGGGGGCTGAATGCAATGATTAGGCCGGACCGGTCCGGCCCTACCAAGGCCCGGTCCGGCCCATGGAGTTTTTCCTATATAAAGGAGCATACAGAGAGCAACAGATCGTTCCCCTCTTCTTCCCCAACCTTCTTCTTCTTTTTCTTTAGTTTTTAGGTTGTATATAAGGCCTATATGCAGATATATATTTAGTAATAATGTCGATGTAATGACTCGACAAATTATCGAATATAGTTTGGTGTTGCTGAAATCGTTGTAATATCTTGTTTTTTTTATGTTATATATATATATATATATATATATATATATATATATATATATATATTATTATATATATATGTATATATATATATATATATATTTCTTTCTTATTATTTCTTATTTCTTTCATTCTCTATATATATATATATATATATATATATATATATATATAGGAGAATATGACAAATGATTGTATATAGGTATATAATATAGATATAATAGATATATATAAATGCATAGAAGTATATATATATATATATATATATAATCTATGTATATGTATAGTATATTTTCCTTTTCCGTTATTATGAGTAGCTAAACTTATCATAGCCAAATCATGTAAAATTTGGTGAAATCAACCTTTGGAAGATAAAATTGGGAGTGTGTTGTGCTTTTTATTGTTGAATCTCACATATTTCACGTCTTAGAACTTGTTATAACGGATTTGGGCTAGATTAGCTACCTAGGTCAAAAATCACACACATCATTCTTGAGAGTTGTTCAGAGAGAGTGGTGTGGGAAAAATGGTTCTAAGATCGGGAGGTAAAACATACCGGGGTTTTAGGTCGTGAATTCAGGCCCGCGCTCATTAGTGTTTTATTAACAACATAATAACTTGAATGTGGTAGTCTAGATTAGTGTAGTTTAGTGTTAGATCCCGGGGTTGAACTATGAAGTGCCGGGTCGTTCTTGAGCCAACGATGACAAGTTGTTTCACGGAGTCTTTCGGATAGACCATGGATTAGGTAAAGCTTCGGTTTACTGCTTTGTCACATTCTCGTTAAGATGTTTGGTGTAGTACGTTGATGAGTATGAATCGGTAGTAACTTCGACTGAGTGATATCGGACTTGTTTCCGTAATGAGGGTTATATCAAGCGTCTCACAGCACTTAATCATGTTAGGATAATCGGTTTTCTAAAAAGAGAATTAATTAACCTCACATATGATGTTAAAGGAGAGTTGTTCAGATCTTAACATCGAATTAGGAGCACGCACCCGTGAGATTGAATGTGAGAGTTCGGTTATTGTAATGCGCACTCCCGGTTTTGTCTATCCTTGGGGTTGAAATTAGCTACTTTGATCATGGTTCGGCTATGTCTTTTAACCTATCTTTAAAATCTAGTAGTTTAACTTTCTTTCTCTCTTTTCTCTCTTTACACTTGATATAACACTAAAAATTATTTTAGTGTCATGTAGTAACAAACCTTCCAAAAACTTGATCGCCTAGACTAAGACACACGTTCACTTTGGTACTTACAAACACTTGTCCCTTGGGATCGACCTCGTTCTCCTGTAGCTATTCTAACAATCTGACCCGGTCTACTGCCGGTTAGAGAGTTAGTTTACCTACGGTTTTCGAGTCTTTATAAATATATTTTCGAGGGGTAAATTTTAGCTCATCACAGACAGGCCAAGAAGAATTTCTTTCGATCTCGTATGGTACAACTTTGAGGATATGGTATTTACTTCGTACAGTGATCATTGAAAAACATTACGCAAAATATGCGTAATGGAGCTGTTGAGCAGGGAGAATGTTCGATCTTTTGGTTGTATTCGAGAAGATGAAATCGTGAAACTCACAAACACAATTCGATCACATTTAGATTTAAGGGAGGAGCCAATAAACGTCACTAATTTGGTATTTGCCTTTTCAAGTTCAATAATTTGCAGGGCAGCATTCGGCAGTGTGAGCATAAATAATGAAAGAATGGTCAAATAGGTAAAAGAAGCATACATTTTGCTAGAGGCTTTCATCTTTTTGACCTTTTTCCCTCCTTTAAATTCTTGGCCATCATATCCGGGTTAAAGAGTAAACTCACAAAGGTACACAATTAAGGGCATGGATTATTTAATTGATGAATGACGATTCTGGATCTCGTCTATCAATAAATCACAGAATAACCTGCAAATAATTCATGATGTGGATGGGTTTGGTGTTTATTTTGGACTGAGCCTGAGAGTTATTTCTCTCAAATTGCCTATGTATCCAATGTGTCTAATTGGAATCAAGTCCCTTGTAGTTCCTTAGGGATAGTTTATATAGAGGACATCTCATCCCTTATCTTGCTAGACAAGTACTAGATTTATTAATCCCTAAGGATTATCTTGAGTCAATCCCTTTGATAAGGGTTTTCATGAATATATTTAAATGACATGATCAGCGTCATTATATCATGGATTCTTTCAATATTTATCCTATAATACAGGAGCACGTTTAAATATTAGACAAGGAAAGCTCTACACGTCCTGCGCAGATCTCCTCAGGTCGTCTCGACATCACTTGCATTACCTGACCTCTGTTGGGACCGAGCCGACTTGTGGTGGTCTTGTGCAGAAGGGCGGGTAAGACCTCCCACCTAGGGTTTAGGACTACTCTACCAAGTAATGTGGGGCCCCTGGCCCATACACTTATTAATCTCCTTTCTCCTCATTTATTATGCGGCAACTCTATGAATGACACTTGGCAAGGGCTAGTCCGACCCTCGTCATTAGCCTCTAAGATCTTTCCATGCTTCCTAGAGTGGTGCAGATCTGACCTGGGCGAAGCTCAGCACTACCTTTTTCTATAACTTGTCAAAATTATCTGGATTTTTCTTGTCACGTGGCAGGGTTACCGTTATAGCTCTGGTATGACGGAACCGGGAAACGAGGCATTTTCTATTCATGTTTGGCTAGTGGTTTCACATCCCTAGATAATATTTGGGGCATATAACCTTTCTGTCATATCACGTCCCTTCAGACGTTACAACATTTTTATTAAATCGGATATTGGGGTCTGCGGGTTGATATTCTCTCCTTCAAGCCTTTTCTCGTACAAGTAAGCGTCTTGCCTTCATCTTTTTTAATTGCTTTTATCATCAATGAATGAGACTATTATCCGTATAGATAGTTCTATCAAACCCTGTGCCCCTTATAAATCGTAGGGGTTTTGAGCATTTGGTTCTAGCCCCCCAGTTTGACCCTACCTACTCTGCCTCCCGTTCTTCTTCAGGGACTTGACTTCGTTTCAACTCTAAAAGCTCATATGGCTTTGAGATCTCAAGCAGTTTGTCACGGCATCGATTATGTGTTGACCAAGAGTGCCCTGGCCTCTATCTGCAAAAAAATATGGTATAGATACAAGGCTATACGACCCTCAAGTCCCTGTTCCTGGTGTTTATGCATATCAGCCTCTAGAAGGGTACTGCGCCGTGTACAAGGAGCAGTTCGACTGTGGTCTGAGGGTACTATTGAAATACTGTCTTAAACCCAATCGGGTTGGACCGGATCCAACCGGGTCAGATCATTTCTACTATTTCTTTATGATTATACATATATAAAATGGCTTTTCCGTTGTCATATATGTTCTTTTAAAGAACCAATTATGAATTGTTATATGATAACGTCCTTAGTATTAAACTGTGATTGAGAAACCATGATAGGCGATTATGGTTGATGAAATCTCTAATCACTTTAATAAGTTTGATACTTAATTGTCTCTAGGCCGATGTACCATTAAATAGGGCATTGATAGTATGAACAGGCTAGCACGTATTAGATGTCATCTATCTTTAAGGGCAGAGATAGATCTCGTCTATCGAAGTGTAGAGACACTTGGACTGTATGGGGACGTGTATTAGAGAATGCGAATGTTAGACTGACCCCCTTACATTAAGTGTCGCGCTATGTGTAATTATCCTTAGGACCGGAGTCTAAATGGCATCACGGTGTGGATTGTCATGCTTTGACAATATTGAGGTTTCTCCTAGCCGTGGGCGATCATGCGGTAGTGATTGGGTGTGATACTGAAGCATGCAGAGTATACATGTTAGTTTATCCGGGAATCGTGTATCCTATGATTGGGATCGAATATCCGAAATGGCCTTCTTATAAGGAATGTCTAGCTCTTGTGAATCTTTGCAAAGTGGGAGTAAATGTGTTATTCTGAGAGAGCATGATATCCAGATTATAAGATACGATCGTTAATGTATTGACACTAGAGATACGATCGTATGGATATTATTACTGCGATAGATTGTAAGTTACACGGTAACTGTTTCACATGAAAGGTAGTAGTCATTGCATTTGACTCTTCCGATGATTGGAGGTCACGGTGTGTTGCTAGACGCTATCCCGTGATCGTTAGGTATGAAGGGCATTTTCGTAATTGGCACTTTGTACCTACGGCCAATATATTCGGAAGCCTATCGGGTCACACACATAAAAATCTAACCGGATTAAAATGTGGTTATAGATGATAACCAAATAAGGAAAGAATTTATCTCACGACAATGAAGGTTATAGTGGTAAATTAATGTGGTGGTATTTATTTATTATGAATAAATATAATACAAGATATTAATTATGGTGATTAATTAAATATATGTATTTAGATACATATGTCGAAAATATATATGTATATTGATACACATGTATTTTTGCAAATTAATTAATCATAGTAGTCCGTGGTCGAGTTACCAGATAGTGGGGATGCTAGCCGGGGTGTACACCTCTGTATCTAAGTCCGTATGCCAGCTGGAGGATACTATCTTAAAGATAGCGGGGAGTGGATAGATTTTGCATCTATATGTTCTTAAAAAAAATATCCGGAGCGATAAGAACGAAAGGTTTGGTGTGGCCACAGCTACGACTACTGGCGCTTCAAAAGGCTTAGATTATAGAGGCGCTACTGAAAGCATTTTTTTTAGGTCATATAATAGGAGGAGGTGTAAGCCTCGAAAGCCTTTGGTACTTCGGTAGGGCGAGCATCCCTTAAACCAAAAAAAGGTTTGGAACCCTTCCCCTATTCCTTTAATTTTATGCATTTCATTCTCATTAATTAAAGAATATTCCGGATTCCAAATCTTTGGGATATGTGGCGCCAATTATAAGTGTATTATGATACACTTGGATTGTGCAATTTAATTAATAAGATTACCATAATATTAATATTGGATATTAATTGATTTTGAAAAATAGATTTATGGTAATAAGATAAAGATATATTCAATATAAGATATTGTCAATATATATTTTGGAAATATATTTAATATAAGATATTCAATATTAATGAGATAAATCAATCAAATATATTTTTCTTATTTTACTGGTAAAATGTTTTCTTCTTCTCTACACTACTAGGGGGCACCCCATCCACTATAAATAAGAGGTAGGTGTCAAGATCTTTTGTACCTCACAATTCCAAGAGCAAATAGTTCTTGTGAAAAATAGAGAGCTTCTTTGGGAGAGATTTATGAGAGAGAAAAATTCGGTCTAGCAGCCGTGTTTTTATGGTAGCAATCCATGATGGGATTCCGGCGAGGTGTTCGTGTAGATCACGGGTAGAGGCCGAACACTTGGGCGGCTTTGTGCAGAAACTACAACCGTAGACAAAGCGTCAATCCAATTGGATCAACCAAGGTATTCTTTTGTCTACTTCTTGTATACTTGTTGCTTAAACGAAGTCGATCTTGGGTAAAAGGAAATCAAAATTTTGAATTCCGCTGCGTTCCCACGTAGATTTCCTAACAGTGTTATCAGAGAGAGCTTCGATCTTAAGCAATAAGCATGTTAATCTGCGTAGTTAATTTTATCATTTAAATCACGTAATTAAAAGATGAAAGTTTTTGATTCGCAAACTTGACACACGAAAAAAAAGAGAAAAAAAAGAAGGGGGCGGCCATGGGGGTGCTCGACCGATTGCCGGTGGCACCACCACCGTGTGATCGCCGGCGGCGGCGGCGGCCTTCGGGCTGCCAGCGGCTGCTGGTGTGATACGGTGGTCCCCGGTTTTTGTTTTGTGTATTTTGTGTTTCTATATGGTTCATAGTTGTGATTAATATCTCCATTGTTTAGTTGTGTCATGTGACCAACTAATGATTTAAATAGTCTGGGCCATTGGAATGCCACATGGCTTTAAAATAATAATGGTCTTTCCAAACTTTGTTTGGAATAGGCCTAGGCCCTTTCCAAAATTTGATTTGGGAAAAAGCCTAGGCCTAGGCTACTTTCAAAATTTTGATTTTGGAAAGTGGCTAGGCATATCAACCAAAATATTGGCCTTTCCAAATTTTGTTTGCAATAGGCCTAGGCTCTTTTCAAAATATTTGATTTTGGAAAAAGCCTAGGTTCTTTTCAAAAATTTTGATTTTGAAAAGGGTCAAGGGAGATGCATTTGGTTTAAGAAACCAAAGACATCCATTTTGATTAGGAATCAAAAGGAAAGAAACAAAAGAGACTTAATTTTAATTTTGATTTATTTTTAGAATAGTTCTAATTTAGTAAAATTAAAATCGTTTAAAATTAATCGTTAATTTTATTTCGACTAAAATCATTAACTAATTAAATGTTAATAAGTTAATTGATTGGGTAAAATTATTTAATTGATTCAACATTAATCGATTAATAAAGACGCAAGCAGTTAAAATTTTAATTTTATCTTTTTCATACGATGTTATTGAATGGATTAGATATAGTATATATAATATGATTATATGGATCCCGATTGATCATGGACTCGACCGATATGATAGATATGAATGATTTAATTTTTCTGTTGGTTTAAAAATTGTCCTAGGCTATTATGAAGAACGTGACCTAGTTTATTTTCTGCATTTATCCCAATCCCGTTAGCTCCCCCCGTGTGCGGCAGGTGTATTTATTTTATTAGATAGAATTAAATGTAACAAGAATGGAGCAGTAGATGGAGACCAAAGAAGGAAAATAAAGATCCCATTGGAGAATGGAGTTTTAAAGATCCTATTGGCGGTTGCAGCAACCTTTAGATTGTGACCCGCAGTTTCGTCAGTTTGTATTCGAAACCGCACATAGGAATAGTCCATGATCATACCGGTTACTTTACGCATTTATTTATTTTGTGCTTGTATTTATTTTATATGATACGATAGATGCATAACTAGGCACGATCTAGATAAATGTGTAGGATGTATATCTATAAAGATAGATATATTTTGATGAGACCATAATTAAAATTAATTAAGAGAATTAATTTGAAATTAATGTAGTGAAATAATTTAAAATTACTCCCACAACAAAAATCGAGTTATATTTGTCTCCCAATATTAAATTGACGGTGAAGAGCCCTTGTTCGGATCCAACTGATCGGCCCTCAACGGGAGTTGACCTACCTCGGGTATATCGTCGTTATCGAGATGTGATCGTTATGAGATCTCATGCATATTTGGGTTACGACTCGACTAAGAATCTTATGGTGATTGGCCCTCGTCAGGACCGTCTGATTTTAGAGACAAGTGGTTGACTACCACATAAAGATGTGTATTGTCAAAGTGTTGACTAGTCAACCACCAAGAGTCACATAGAGATGTGATTGGTAAAGTGTTACCTACCTTTTGAATTATTCTGGTTGATCTCCTCGTCAGGAATCGGGGTAACCAGAAGGGATCTTGGCCACTCAATAATTTTGAAAGATTCTTGAAAGTCAATTTGGGAGTAGTTGACTAGTGTGAGCTAATGTTGGAATAGTGTCCTAAACCCAATCGGGTTGGACCGGATCCGACCGGGTTGGATCATTTCTACTATTTCTTTATGTTTATACATATATTAAATGGCTTTTCTGTTGTCATATATATGTTCTTTTAAAGAACCAATTATGAATTGTTATATGATAACGTCCTTAGTATTAAGCTGTGATAGAGAAACCATGATAGGCGATTATGGTTGATCAGATCTCTAATCACTTTAATAAGTTTGATACTTAAATGTCTCTAGGCTGATGTACTATTAAACAGGGCATTGATAGTATAAACAGACTAGCACGTATTAGATGTCTTCTGCCTTTAGGGCGGGGATAAATATCATCTATCGAAGTGTAGAGACACTTGGACTGTACGTGGACGTGTATTAGAGAATGCGTACGTTAGAATGACCTACTTACATTAAGTGTCACACTATGTGGCAATTGTGTAATTATCCTTTAGACCGGAGTCTTCATGGCATCACGGTGTGGATTGTCATGCTTTGACACTATTGAGGTTTCCCCTAACCACGGGGCGATCATGCGGTAGTGATTGGGTGTGATACTGAAGCAAGCGGAGTATACATGATTGGTCGTCCGGGAATCGCGCATCCTATGATTGGGATCGAATATCCGAAATGGCCTTCTTATAAGGAATTTCTTACTCGTGAATCTTTGCAAAGTGGGAGTAAATGAGTTACTTGAGAGAGCATGATATCCAGATTATAAGATACGATCGTTAATGTATTGACACTCGAGATACGATCGTATGGATATTATTACATCGATAGGATTGTAAGTTACACGGTAACTGTTTCACATGAAAGGTAGTAGTCATTGTATTTGACTCTTCCGATGATTGGGGGTCACGGTGTGTTGCTAGACGCTATCCCGTGATCGTTAAGAATGAAGGGCATTTTCGTAATTTACACTTTGTGTTTACGGCCATCGTATTCGGAAGCCTATCGGGTCACACACATAAGAACATCTAGCCGGATTAAAATGTGGTTATAGATGATAACCAAATAAGGAAAGTTTATCTCGAGACTATAAGGGTTATAGTGGTAAATTAATATGGTGGTATTTATTTATTATGAATAAATTAAATACAAGATATTACTTATGATGATTAATTAAATATGTATATTGATACATATGAATTTCGAAATTGTATATATGTGATATACATGTATTTTGCAAATTAATTAATCATAGTATTATATTAATTAAAGAATATTCCGGAAGCCAATTAAAGGCTAAGAATGGTGCCAATAATAGTGTATTATGATACACTTGGATTGTGCAATTTAATTAATAAGATTATCATATATTAATATTAGATATTAATGACTATAGATTTGCACACATGTGTAAATTGATTTATGGTAATGAGATATATATAATCAATATAAGATATTGACAATATCTTGAAAATATTTAATATGGGATATTAAATTAAATGAGATAAATCAATCAATTATATTTTCCTTATTTTATTGGGAAAAGGTTTTCTTCATTTCCACTCTATTAGAGGCACCCCACTCACTATAAATAAGAGGTGGGTGTCAAGCTCTTTTGTACATCACAATTCCAAGAACTAATAGTTTTTGTGTAAAATAGAAAGCATCCTATAGAGAGTTGGAGAGAGGGGAAAAGGGCCGGTCTAGCAACCGGAGTTTTCCAATAGCAATCCATGATGGGATTCGGGCGGGCTGTTTGTGTAGACTAGCGGTAGAGGCCGAACACTTGGGCGGCTCTATGCAGAACTACTCTCCTTAGACGGTCAAAGCGTCGATCTTATAGATCAACCAAGGTAACCACCGTCTACTAGCTCATTTGTTTATTGCTTAAATGAAGTCGATCTTGGGTCGATAGGAAATAAATTTTAAATTCCGCTGCGTTCCCGCGTAGATTTCCTAACAGCTAAATCATAAATCAAATGACCATTTTTGATTTTGCGTGTATAAACAACAACACTATTTTATCTTTGTTTTTATGTTGTAGTTTTTAGCAAACTTTATGTGGAAATATTACGTTACATTAGTGTAACATATTAATTGTGAGACATATTAATTGTAAGACATATTAATTATATTGAATAAACAATTAATATGTTATAAAGTCATAAAGTAACTCTATTTTGTCTTATTAGGTAATAGACAACTCTAGCAATTAATACTAGCCGACTCTAGTAATTAATTGCTCTCTCCTAGCTTATACTCTACTAGGACCTTTCTCACTTACTTGTATCTATTTATACTCACTCTTTTATGATGAATAAACCAAGTTGAAGTTTACTCAAGTATTATTTACTTTCTCAAACTCTCTTCATGGTATCAGAGAGTTAAACTCCTGAATCCGCTGCAAACTCCCAGTACCCTGCTGAATCAAGAATGTCTTCATTATCTGAAGCTTCCTCACCCTCAGTTGAGTCCCAGCTGCCTCAGCAGACTGGGATCACTGACTCTTCATCTTACACTAATCATAGACTTGATAGCAACAACTACTTGCTGTGGTCAAGATCTATGAAAATGTACATCTCTGGACAAGGTAAGATGGGATACCTGTCCGGCACTAAACCTGCCCCTGCTGAAGATAACCCAGGATTTGAAGCATGGGATACTACTAATAATCAAGTCATGACCATTCTCACAAGATCAATGACAAAAGAGATTAGTGAGAACTATATGATGTATGATACTGCAAAGGAGATCTGGGATAATGCCAGGGATCTTTACTCCAAGAAAGACAATACATCAGAGGTCTATGAGCTTGAAGCTCAAATTCAAAACTGCAGACAAGGAGATATGTCTGTGACTCAATATTTCAACCAACTATCTAAGGCATGGCAACACCTAGATATGTTGGAAACTCACTCCTGGAATGATGTCAAGGATGCTGCTCTGTATAAAGACATCATAGAAAAGAAGAGAGTATTCAAGTTCCTCACTGGACTGAATCCTACTCTTGATGATGTTAGAGGTAGAATTCGCTACTAAACCTCTCCCAAATCTCAAATCCATGTTTGCCGAGGTCAAACATGAGGAAAGCAGGAGGAAAGTGATGCTATTGAACTCCCCGCCGACAACCCTACTGAGAGTGCCACCCTGCTGACTGTCAGGAACCCTGCTGAGGTTACTGAGGCTTACAGAAGCCTGCTGATAAAACTGGGAAGCTGTTCTATGACCACTGCAAACGCACAAATCACACCAAGGACACTTGCTGGAAACTACATGGCAAGCCTAACTCCTCCAAAACCTCAAGACCTGCCAAGGAAAGTCAGGGCAGACACATAAGTGAGGAAGAAGATGACAACAGGTTGAATGCACAGCTTGCTGCCTTCAAAGCCTTCCTAACTCAACAAAAGGGAGGTAGTCACTCTACTGACATAGCCTCTCATGCCAGTACAGGTAAATTCTACTCATCTATTAGTAATGAAACCTGGATTGTTGATTCTGGGGCCTCATCCTATATGACTGGTAATAAAAATCTCATTACTCAACTTAGGCCATGTCCCCAAATTCACAATGTTAAGACTGCTGATGGATCTATCTCTAGTGCAAAAGGTTTTGGTAAGGTGCAACTTACAAATAAGATATGCCTACAGGATGTCCTATTTGTTCCAAAATTAGATTGCAATCTCATATCTGTCAGTAAACTTACTAAAGATTTGAACTGGACTGTTGTTTTTAATGAGAATCAGTGCACTTTCCAGGATCATTCCTCAAAGGCAGTGATTGGGACTGCTAAACCGTGCTCAGGACTGTATGTGGTCGACCCTGCTGAAGACAGAAGACTGAAGACTGAATCTGCCTCAGCAGCCTGCACTCAAAACCTTGACAATATCATGTTATGGCATTATAGACTAGGACATCCTAGTTTTAGTTATTTAAAGTCTATAGATCCTGAATTGTTTAAAGGTTGTAATTTGAATGATCTTCAATGTGATATTTGTCAATTTTCCAAACTCACCAAATCTGTGTATGCAAAATTACCTCACTTACCATCCACACCATTCACCTTAATTCACAGTGATGTATGGGGACCCTCAAGAGTAAAAGCATAACAGGGAAGAGGCGGTTTGTTACCTTTATAGATGACCACACCAGAACCACTTGGTTATTTTTAATGAAGGATAAATCTGAAGTTGGATCCATCTTTCAAGAGTTTTACAACATGGTCTCCACTCAGTTTGACACTAAGATCAAAATTTTGAAGACTGACAATGCTCTTGAATATTATGAGTCTAATCTCAGTCATTTCTTGATGAATAAGGGAATTGTCCATATCAGTAGTTGTGTTGAGACTCCTCAGCAAAATGGGGTTGCTGAGAGAAAGAACAGGCATCTGCTAGAAATGGCTAGGTCTATCATGTTTACCACAAATGTCCCAAAATATATGTGGGGTGAAGCTATATTGACTTCCACATACTTAATCAACAGACTTCCCAGCAGGGTGTTAGGCTTCAAAACTCCTATCAAAACCCTACTGGCCACACACTCCTGCCCCTATCTTATTTCCCAGTTACCTCCAAAAATCTTTGGTTGTACTGTGTTTGTCTATATCCATGCCCAACACAGAAGCAAACTTGATCCCAAAGCTCACAAGTGCATTTTACTAGGATATGCAAAGGACAGGAAAGGCTACAAGTGTTACTCTCCTTCTGAAAAGAGATTTTACAATTCTATGGATGTCAAATTTTTTGAAAGGACTCCCTACTACAGCAAGTCCACTGAGGCAGTCACTGATGGAAACCTGATTGAAATTGACCTAAATCCTTTCCCTCAGCAAACTCTTAACCCTCAGCAACCTACTGATTCTCAGCAGACTGAACCTCAGCACCCTACTGACTCTCAGCAGCCTACTGAACCTGAGACTACTGACCCAGAGCCTACTGACCTAGAGCCTACTGACACTCAGCAATCTACGGATTCTCAGCAGCCTGCTGACATTGATGATATGCCTATTGCTCTCAGGAAGGGAAAGAGATCTTGCACTGATCACTCTATTCATACTTATTTATCTTATGATCAGTTGTCTCCTGTCTTTGCCATGTTTACACAGGACTTGGATTCTCACTCTATTCCTAAAAATATTCAGGAGGCTCTTCAAAATGATAAGTGGAAGGCTGCTGTTAAAACAGAGATGACTGCCCTCCTGGATAATCATACTTGGGATCTCACAACTCTTCCAAAAGGCAAGAAGACAGTCAGCTACAGATGGTTATTCACTATCAAATACAATGCTGATGGTACAATTGACAAGTACAAAGTCAGGTTGGTTGCAAGGGGTTTCACTCAAACTTATGGCATTGACTATGAAGAAACGTTTGCACCAGTGGCAAAACTGAACACTGTCAGGGTGCTGATTTCTCTAGCTGTCCAACTTGACTGGCCTCTACACCAATTGGATATCAAAAATGCTTTTCTCAATGGTGACCTCACTGAGGAAGTCTACATGAATGTACCTCCTGGTTTTGTCAATCCTCACACTCAGGGCAAGGTATGCAAACTCAGGAAATCTCTATATGGCCTGAAGCAATCCCCAAGAGCCTGGTTTGGGAAACTCACTATTGTGGTCAAAGCTGCTGGATATCATCAATACAACTCAGATCACACTATGTTTATCAAGACAACCAACCAGAGAAGGTCCATTCTTATTGTATATGTGGATGATATCATCCTTACTGGTGATGACTCTACTGAGATCCAAAATTTGAAGACCCTACTGGCAAAGGTGTTTCAAGTCAAGGATTTGGGCTATCTTAAATACTTTCTTGGTATGGAAATTGCAAGAAACAACCAGGGTATCTCTATCTCTCAAAGGAAATATGTGCTGGACCTGCTGAAGGAAACTGGTATGCTGGGCTGCAAACCTACTGTATCCCCAGTAGACCCCAGTAATACCCTGCTGCATGGTGACATTGCTGTCAGGAGAGATCAATATCAGAGACTTGTAGGGAAACTCATTTATCTATCCCATACAAGACCTGATATTGCATATGGAGTCAGTCTGGTAAGCCAGTTCATG
This sequence comes from Gentiana dahurica var. dahurica, assembly GCA_024500145.1. NCBI lineage: Eukaryota > Viridiplantae > Streptophyta > Magnoliopsida > Gentianales > Gentianaceae > Gentiana > Gentiana dahurica. Next base: position 87,106,108 of record CM044901.1, on the reverse strand, counting down.
CATTGCCCTACTGAGCAACATTGGGATGCTGTGAACAGGATACTGAGGTACTTGAAATCCACTCCTGGCCAAGGCCTGCATTTCACCAAGTCTGCTAAGAGATCTATCAAGGTTTACACTGATGCTGATTGGGCTGGCTGCCACATAGACAGAAGGTCCACTACAGGCTACTGTTCTTATGTATGGGGAAATCTTGTCACCTGGAGGAGCAAGAAACAACCTACTGTCTCTAGAAGCAGTGCTGAAGTTGAACTCAGGGCATTAGTTTTGGGTATTTGTGAAGCTCTATGGATAAAAAGAGTCCTTACTGAACTTCAGCAGCCTATTCAGCAACCTATCACACTCTGCTGTGACAATAATTCAGCCTTATGCATGGCAGAGGATCCAGTCCATCATGATAAAAAACCAAACATGTGGACATTGACAGACACTTCCTGAAGGAGAAGATTGATGCCAAGATTATTCAACTCCAGTATGTTTCCTCAACAGATCAGAATGCTGATATTCTCACCAAGGCCATTCCGCCACTTATGTTCAGCAGACTGAATAGCAAACTTGGCTGTATAAACATATACAACCCAGTTTGAGGGGGGGTGTGTGGAAATATTACGTTACATTAGTGTAACATATTAATTGTGAGACATATTAATTGTAAGACATATTAATTGTATTGAATAAACAATTAATATGTTATAAAGTCATAAAGTAACTCTATTTTGTCTTATTAGGTAATAGACAACTCTAGCAATTAATACTAGCCGACTCTAGTAATTAATTGCTCTCTCCTAGCTTATACTCTACTAGGACCTTTCTCACTTACTTGTACCTATTTATACTCACTCTTTTATGATGAATAAACCAAGTTGAAGTTTACTCAAGTATTATTTACTTTCTCAAACTCTCTTCACTTTATATATTTCTCGATTAGTAAAACCAAATTATGACTGTTACCTTTTGAGAAATGTTCTCAAATATGGTTAAGTAATTTTAATCCTTTTAAATAAGCAATGAGATGAGGAACCCCGTTATAGTAGTTAGAGACAAGAAGACTACATATTTGATGCAGTGCTCCGAAACTTAAATTATTAAAGAAAAGCGGAAACTCATGATATTGGATCATTCAGTCATACGATGACAATTAATTCAAATGTTGGATAAGAATGGCCAGACCGATTTTGGAAAGGTTGTTTTCAAAATTATGAGATTTAAGTATTGACTTAATTCTTTAATCATTGCTTAAATGTTTATTAAATATTCAATGTTTTGAATACGATTCAAAAGTTAAGTGAACTATTTGATAAAGTTTAGATTTTCTTTATGAAAGGAGATCAAAGATAGAGCTCTTGTGATTTTTCTTAAGTCTTATGAAGACTACACTAAGAAATATTTACAAGTGCTTAAAGGATTAAAAGGAAAGTTAGGGCACGTTGAGACAAATCTATCTAAACTCAAGTCAACTCTCAGATATATGATATCCTACGAGTGTGATTAAATTAGAAAGATTAAATACGGAATACACTGAGATACGGAAAGTGAAGCAAACGTTGCGACTTTTTTGGTTTTGTGTTCTGAGTCTAGTAACTGATAAGGGAACTAAATAAATGTTATTATGTTCCGATTCTTATGAAGAACACAAGTTCAGTCATTTGTTAGGATTTAGCAGACATATTCAATTGTAAGGAATAAATGTTATTCTGATAAAGTTGAAAGGTCACTGAATCTAACATACTAGATTGAAGTCACCATATAATTGATATGAGTGATGAAATCTCAACTAAATAATTGTATGGTTGTTATCCTTGATATTTATGGTTATTCTAGATGTCGACTCTCTGGAAGAGAAACGTGTAATCAATTGTCATTCAGATGATGTCTGAACCATGTGATTATGAATCATGTGGGTAATACGTATCCTATCTAAAGATGACTAAAATACCCTTTTATGAGAAGGTTATGAAATCTAGAAAATCGACTAGGGCCTAAACATATTGATGTTTGTTGGCTTATGACAATTTATACCATAAATTGTTTATCTCTCTCTTGGACTATTTTTAGAAATAGTTGAATGTACTCATTGAAGTACAACAATTCAGAAAACCCGAAAAGTTCAAGCTAGTACGAATATGAGATTGATGAGCTACTTATGAATTAATCTTCAATCGGATTGAAGTAATTAATATCTGAAGGGTGTTTCAGAACTTGTATTAAAAGGATTCCCCCTTGAAGGATACCATTTTTGGATACACAATAAGATTGTGCTTCTAAAATGGAAACAACACTTTATATAAAAAAGGTGTGATGCAAGCCATGCGAAGTATCCCCTACCCATTTTGGGGATAGTGCCATAACACTTAACCGAGTTCCAAAGAATAAAGGTTGAATAAATTTCATATAAGATATGGAAGAGGATAATGTCGAATCCATCTTAACGGATGATTTGAAGTTGTCATAGGCAAATTCAGACAGGCTTGGAGCCTAGTACGACATATGCAACTTTGTGGAATATCTTAGCAAGTACGCTAGATAATGTTTACTTGTACGCGGAGCAAAAGGTATTTGTCTCCAAACATGCTATATTCTAGAGGAAGTATCTCTTCCAAAAGAGACAGTGGGAGTAAATAAGGTCTCAAAAGAGTTTGAGAACCACAAAGATACATTCAACCATTGGAACATGAGCAGACACCACATAGCGATGAGGTGTAGAACACTGCTCAGTGAACATAAAAGTTCTGTAAGTCAGTGGGGATAACCTCAGGCCTGAAAAGACTGCTGGTATGTTCATCTTGAATAATGAATATCTCACGACTTATAAAGGAATGTTTGAAAGGCAAGATTGAGAGATATGGCCAGGAGCCATAATATCTGAATTAGATTCCATCAGTGACAACCAGGTTGTGAACCTAGTCTGTCTTACCTAAAGGGAATGTCCCTGAAAGGTTGACATGGATAGTAATATGATTACCATAAGGCTATAGTGACGGCTGAATGGTACGGCGTGTAGACCTTGTAATTATCTTAATGCGGTCAGCTGAGCCCTTTCTATTCAGACTATGCTTGTTATACTATCGTATCATGGCTATATGATAGTGTTGAAGACTTTGGGAAAATAGCCCGATGTTCATATACGATAACATGATATGTGAGCCCACGAGATCCATTTATGGACTCAAACAAGTATCTATAGACGATTTCTTTGTTTGATAATCAAAGGAGTTTGATATAGTCAAAATAAAGGATATGCCCAATGTGCAAGAAGGACAGTGGGAGTGTGTTATAAATTTTTGTGTAACGTATTGGATATCTCTCTAGAGAATTATCACCCCATGTCACAGTCAATTAATGTTTCGTAGTTCAAGGTCTTTACGAAAGCACTTGGATTGGCAGTTCTTATTTTTGGAAATAAGAATCTATAGTGATAGATTTTAATTGCTATTAGATTATAGTTTACCTATATAGATGTGATGCTAAAAGAGTTTATCATAGATCATGACATGAGATACTGCCAGCCAATGTTCTCAAGATCTATCTATGTTAGGACGGTAGTCCTAAAGATAAGGTGAAAGATGATGCATATGGAAGGTTTCATCTGCTACTGCGGTAGGAACCATCATAAAGGTAATGCCAGAAGTTCATAGTCCATGAAGAGTCATGAGCAAGTATGAAAGTGAATCTGGTGAAGGTCGAGAATATCCTTAAACAAGTTAAGGAAGAGTTCCTAGTTTATTGAAACTTGGAGATAAATAAATATAGATATACAGATGTGTATCCTGAGTCTAAGGAAGGCGAGTGAGAGCTACAGTCTGAGTTTGTAGTCACTTTGATTAAGTGATAGCTAGAAATGTTCTAGTCTACGGGTCACTGTAAATTCCACAACTAGGCCAAAACAATGTAGTGCCTTGAAAGCGCAGCGGGAGCAGTACATAGATCTAGAAAGTTCATTCCTGAACCTTGTGCGGTTCTTCCACCTTTTCTATATAATTGATATAGTAAGTGGATTCATTGCTTGAAGCAAGGACTAGGGTCTCGTCAGAGATTCATGTGTGTGTTGAGGCGGTTCATTTGACTTGATCATATGGAGCGTGATATGAAGATAGTCTGAGTCCCCACGGATAGTAATCCATTAACGGCTAAGGTTGGTTGCGAGTATTGCGTGAGATTCTTGTGTTTTTACTTGGTCTTGTGTGTGCGAGTGATTGGTTTTAAGTCAAGTGGGAGATTGTTGAAATAATGTCCTAAACCCAATCGGGTTGGACCGGATCTGACCGGGTCGGATCATTTCTACTATTTCTTTATGATTATACATATATAAAATGGCTTTTTTGTTGTCATATATATGTTCTTTTAAAGAACCAATTATGAATTGTTATATGATAATGTCCTTAGTATTAAACTGTGATAGAGAAACAATGATAGGCGATTTTGGTTGATGAGATCTCTAATCACTCTAATAAGTTTGATACTTAAATGTCTCTGGGCTGATGTACCATTAAACAGGGAATTGATAGTATGAACAGGCTAGCACGTATTAGATGTCTTCTGTCTTTAAGGGCAGGGATAGATCTCGTCTATCGAAGTGTAGAGACACTTGGACTGTACGTGGACGTGTATTAGAGAATGCATACGTTAGACTGACCCACTTACATTAAGTGTCGCGCTATGTGGCAGTTTTGTAATTAACCTTAGGACCGGAGTCTACATGGCATCACGGTGGGGAATGTCATGCTTTGACACTATTGAGGTTTCCCCTAGATATGGGGCGATCATGCGGTAGTGATTGGGTGTGGATACTGAAGCATGCGTAGTATACATGTTAGTTCGTCCGGGAATCGCATATCCTATGATTGGGATCGAATATCCGAAATGGCCTTCTTATAAGGAATGGCGAGCTCTCGTGAATCTTTGCAAAGTGGGAGTAAATGTGTTATTCCGAGAGAGCATGATATCCAGATTATAAGATACGATCATTATTGTATTGATACTCGAGATACGATCGTTTGGATATTATTACTGCGGTAGGATTGTAAGTTACATGGTAACTGTTTCACATGAAAGGTAGTAGTCATTGCATTTGACTCTTCCGATGATTAGGGATCACGGTGTGTTGCTAGACGCTATCCCGTGATCGTTAGGTATGAAGGGCTTTTTCGTTAATTGCACTTTATGCCTACGGCGAACATACTCAGAAGCCTATCGGGTCACACACATAGGAACATCTAGCCGGATTAAAATGTGGTTATTGATGATAACCAATTAAGGAATGAATTTATCTCACGATTATAAAGGTTATAGTGGTAAATTAATGTGGTGGTATTTGTTTATTATGAATAAATATAATACAAGATATTAATTATGGTGATAAATTAAATATATGTATTTAGATACATATGTCGAAAATATATATGTATATTGATACATATGTATTTTGCAAATTGATTAATCATAGTATTATATTAATTAAAGAATAATCCGGATGACAAATATTTGGGATATATGGCGCCAATTATAAGTGTATTATGATACACTTGGATTGTGCAATTCAATTAATAAGATTACCATAATATAAATATTGGATATTAATTGATTTTGAAAAATAGAATTATGGTAATAAGATAAAGATATATTCAATATAAGATATTGTCAATATATATCTTGGAAATATATTTAATATAAGATATTAAATATTAATGAGATAAATTAATAAAATATATTTTCCTTATTTTACTAGTAAAAGGTTTTCTTCTTCTCTACTCAACTATGGACGCCCCATCTACTATAAATAGGAGGCGGGTGTGAAGCTCTCTTTTGTACATCACAATTCCAAGAGCTAATAGTTCTTGTGAAAAATAGATAGCTTCTTAGGGAGAGATTTATGAGAGAGAAAAAGTGGATCTAGCAACCGAGTTTTTATGGTAGCAATCCATGATGAGATTCCGGCGAGGTGTTCGTGTGGATCACCGGTAGAGGCCGAACACTTGGGCGGCTTCGTGCAGAAACTACAACCGTAGAGAAAGCGTCGATCCAATTGGATCAACCAAGGTATTCTTTTGTCTACTTCTTTTATGCTTGTTGCTTAAACGAAGTCGATCTTGGGTAAAAGGAATTCAAAAATAATAATTCCGCTGCATTCCCGCTTACATTTCCTAACTGGTACATTTCTGCCCTAGACTTCTAGCAATTCTGGAGCACTAAGGGTTGGGAATAACCCAGGTTGTTTTCAATGGCATAAGGGCTATAATAAGCTTTGCGATCTGGTGCCGATGCATCTGCATTCCTTTTACAGTGAAGTACTTCAAGACGTTCTACCAGTGTAAACAGGTGAATGACTCACCCGGGCTGTACTGCTTCCCACGTCGGGGGGATTTTTTTAAAGATGTCCCTCTTCTTAGTGTTGGAATAGTGTCCTAAACCCAATCGGGTTGGACCGGATCTGACCGGGTCGGATCATTTCTACTACTTTTTTATGTTTATACATATATTTAATGGATTTTCTGTTGTCATATATTTGTTCTTTTTAAGGAACCAATTATGAATTGTTATATGATAATATCCTTTGTATTAAACTATGATAGAGTAACCATGATAGGTGATTATTGTGGATGAGATCTCTAATCAATTTAATAAGCTTGATACTTAAATGTCTCTAGGCTAATGTACTATTAAACAAGGCATTGATAGTATAAACAGGCTAGCACATATTAGATGTCTTCTGTCTTTAAAGGCATGGATAGATCTCGTCTATCGAAGTGTAGAGACACTTGGATTGTACGTGGATGTGTATTAGAGAATGCGTACTTTAGACTGACCCACTTACACAAATAAATGTCACACAATGTGACGGTTGTGTAATTATCCTTAGGACTGGAGTCTACATGGCATCACGGTGTGGATTGTCATGCTTTGACACTATTGAGGTTTCCCCTAGCCATGGGGTGATCATGCGGTAGTGATTGGGTGTGATACTGAAGCATGTAGAGTATACATGTTTGGTCGTCTGGGAATCGCGTACCCTATCAGTAGGGGTGAATATCCGAAAGGGCCTTCTTATAAATAATGTCTCACTCTCATGAATCTTTGCAAAGTGGAATTAAATGAGTTAATTCGAGAGAGCTTGATATCCAGATTATAAGATACGGTCGTTAATGTTTGACACTCGACGTACGACCGTATGGATATTATTACAGCGATATGATTGTAAGTTACATGGTAACTATTTCACATTAAAGGTAGTAGTCATTGCATTTGACTCTTCCGATGATTGGGGGTCACGGTGTGTTGCTAGACGCTATCCCGTGATCGTTAGGCATGAAGGGCATTTTAGTAATTTGCACTTTGTGTCTACGGTCAACTTATTCAGAAGCCTATCGGGTCACACACATATGAACATCTATCCGGATTAAAATGTGGTTATAAATGATAACCAAATAAGGAAAGTTTATCTCACGATTATAAAGGTTATAGTGGTAAATTAATATGGTAGTATTTATTTATTGTGAATAAATATAATACAAGATATTAATTATGTTGATTAATTAGATATACATATATGATGTGTGTTGGACTTATTTCTTAGTTTTGATGATGAGTGCCAGACTAGCTGTTATAGTGCAAAGGCAATAAGATGTCTTGATCAAATGTATAGGCTTATTAGAGTTTGATTCATAAATAAGTTTGATCAAACAAGCACTGTAATGGTCAGCTGAGCTTTATCAGTAGACTAGTCAATATCAGTAGGGTAGATAGGTCAGTAGACTAGTCTGGAACCTGCTGAAGACTGAAGACTGAAGGCTGAGGGCTCAAACTCAGTTACAGAAGGCTAAGGGATCAAACTTAGTAATTAAAGTCAAGGATATGGAATCAGAATTTAGGCAAGTCTGTGATGACCTAAACTGATTACATACACCTTGTGTACAAGGTCTAAGTTCCATAAGTTGGATGATGTTTGGAACTTGGTTATAATTAAAAAGGTGTAATCTAACTTCACAAATAAAAGTTAGATAAAAGAAATCAGCTGCATTGTATTTTATACACAGCAAATTGCAGTTCAGCAGACTGATAGGTATCTCAGCAGACTGATGAACCTGCTGATAAAATACCTCGGGTAATTCAAGATTACATTGGAAGATTACAGTGAAAATGACAGCCAACTACCTCTGACTTATCAAACAAATCAAGGGCTGAGATTAAACAGACGTTGGGATGACTCAGATCATTATCCAATGGTTACAAGTCAAAGGGTGGACAGACTGCACTGTCAAAAAGGAATTCTGACAGTGTCAGTCCTATGAATAGTGACAGAATGCAAATCAGATGGGACAAAAACAAGGAACGGTTACATTTGAATTTCAAATACAAGTCACATACATTCTTGCCTATAAATAGAGGAGTTTCAACTCAGAAACAAGATGATGAAAATTGATAAACTTTGAGAAGATATTTAAAGCTGAACTTACTGAACTTAAAGCTACTGATCCAGAGAAATTCTTCAAGAGTTTTCTACATTCAAGCTACATCAAGCATACACACTTGAAGACTGCAAGCTGGTGATTATATCATCCTAATCATGCTGCTGCAACTGAATCATTAATTTGATTCATTCTTTATTTTATAAAGAACCTGCGGAAGGCAGTGAAGCACAGCTGTGTGAAAGACTGTTGTTTGTGGTGGAGCTGGTGAAGAGGCAATCCTACCCTTCAAGGACCAGTGGAAGACTCAGGAGCAGCAATCCTACATGTTCCCAGTTTTCAGTTTGTGAAGCCATAGTTATTGGTGAAGGACAAGCAACTCAGGAATCTTTGTAACTGCTACATCAAAGATCTCTAGTGAATTTTCTCCAACATCACAGGAGAAGAGTGGACTGACAGGATTACACCACCTGGAACCACTATAAAATCTGCCTACTTACTTTCAGCATTTACATTCTGCACTTAGTTTATTTTACACATCAACCTACTGAATCTAGCAACTGAAATCACATACTTGCACTACTGAGTATCTAATACTTAGTATCATATTTAACAACAAGTATTAAGGCTTAATTTTGATATAATTCCGATGCACAAATTCAGCAAACTCAACTGTCAGTAGACTACTGTTTATCAGCAGGCTACTGAGGTATCAATAGACTACTGAAGTATCAGCAGACTGCTGAAGTTGCAGAATTTGTTAACTCCAAAAGTTTTAAGTGTTAAGTTTATTCACCCCCCCCCCCCCCCTCTAAACTTAACCAAAGCCTTTTCAAGGGACCAACAATGTGTATGTCGAAAATATGTATATATGTGATATACATGTATTTTGCAAATTTATTAATCATAGTATTATATTAATTAAAGAATATTCCGGAAGCCAATTAAAGGCTAAGAGTGGCGCCAATAATAGTGTACTATGATACACTTGGATTGTGCAATTCAATTAATAAGATTACCATATATTAATATTAGATATTAATGACTATAGATTTGCACACATGTGTAAATTGATTTATGGTAATAAGATAAATATAATCAATATGAGATATTGGCAATATTTAGATTTTATTTAATATGAGATATTGTAATAAATGAGATAAATCAATCAATTATACTTTTCTTATTTTATTGGGAAAAGGTTTTCTTCTCCTCCACACCTCTTGGGGCGCCACTTCTTCTATATAAAGGAAGTGGGTGTCAAGCTCTTTTGTACAACATAATTCCAATATCTAATAGTTCTTGTGTAAAATAGAGAGCATCCTATAGAGAGTTGGAGAGAGGGGAAAAAGGCCGGTCTAGCAACCGGAGTTTTCCAATAGCAGTCCATGAGGGATTCCGGCGGGCAGTTCGTGTGGACTAGCGGTAGAGGCCGAACACTTGGGCGGCTCTATGCAGAACTACTCTCCTTAGACGGTCAAAGCGTCGATCTTTTAGATCAACCTTAGTAAGGGAGAGTCTTCCTATAAAGATTGGAAGTGCCGTTTTTTCTTTATCCGTTCTGAGGTGGTGATCAACCTGGGCAAGTGGAACACTGCCGACCTTGGTAGTGACGCCCGTCCTACTAATGTTAGTGAGAAGCTGATAGAGGACATTCATGAGTGAGGCATCAGTCTTAAGCCGAAGAAGTATTCTTCCAAGTTGATAAACGCTGCCCAGTTGTCAACTGCGTGTCCTAATCATTATACAGTGCAAAGTGAAGGCGACTACAATATTTGTAGGGTCATTTTCATTGTGTCCTGCCCTTTCGTTCTTTGTTATGATCACTTCTGTACTGACATTGCTTTATTTTATCTTATGCAGTGTCTAACTTTGAGGAACTTCTAGCTGATGCTGCAAAGGAGAAGGTGTGCGAAGAAGTCCAGGTCGGCCCTGATCAGGGGTCAGAAAGAACAGAGCGTATGGAGCTGCCTGCTACTCATGTTGTAGGTACTATTCTAGGTCTTTCTACAGCTTGGAGCCTATCTGAGCAGCCTGAGGACATTGCTGGCTCTTCTTTTGTACGTGAAGAAATTGATCTTATGGAACCGGATGGGACCGAGCAGAAGGAAGATGAAGAGGAGGATGAGTTCAGGATCCAGAAGAGGGGCCAAGTTGCAATTACAATTGTTGAAACCCCCCAAATGGGTAGGTCCAAAAGGAGGAGGTTTGTCCATCTCCCTGGAGAAGGTGATGAATATACCACTCAAGTGGACTAGGCTCCCGTAGGCCAAGACGCTTATAAGCATTATCTGACAAAGACATGGCCGCAGTTGTAAGTCTTCCTTCCAAATCTTGGATTTTTCCCTCATGTAAACATGGCTTCTTACCCACATATTACTATTGCGGGGCAACCAAATTGGTCAATAGTTCCTGAAAAGGCTAACAGAGTCCTCGGCTAGCAAAGAGGCTTTGATGAAGACCATTGAAGATTTGAAGGCAATTTAGGAGAGACATAAGGACTCTGCTAAGTCCAAAAAGTGTGGAAAATAAGGCTTCACAGGTGCAGCTCAGAGCTTAGGAAGTTGAGCTACAGCAGGTCAAAGATCGGTATGTTGTGGAGCTTCAGGCATCTTTTGATAATGTGCTGAAGAGAAGTCAGAGTTGCAGCAGGAAATAACCAAGCTCTGCCTTGAGAAGGGTGATTTCGAGATGGCCATTCTGGCTCAGATTGGCCAAGCTATCCATGAGTACAAGTCCTCGGGACAGTTCGGTGAGGCCGTTAAGGCTCTGTTGGGTCCTGTGATGTGGCATGGTTTCACCATTGGAGTTGACGAAGCCAAGGAACAATTTGCAGCTCCCAGTATCTCCGAGCTTCCCCACAAGAGCATGTATAAGCCTGGTTCCGGCAAGATCTATGATGACCGGCTGAGGGAGTTTAATGCCAGAGAGGATATTGGTGTCAAGTATGCTTTTCCATCCTGCTCCTCAGAACCCTGAGTCAGTTCCTTCTTCCACCAGCCAGCCTGCTTCAACTGTGCAACAGAATCCTACTATGAGGACCTGAGCATTTGTAATTCAAATCCTATTTTTCTCGGACATCTTTTATCCTATTTGAGAAAAATTGTAACTTTCTAAAATTTTGAAATTGTTTGGCTTCTGCCTATTTCTATTAAGTATTTTCATTCTGAATTTCTTTAAGTACTTACCTGGTACCCCTTTTTCTCCCCAAGTATGGCATGCATTAACCCATGGTTTTTGGATGGCATACATGGTGTTTGAGATTGCTTTGTTGCACTTAGTCTACTCATTGCCTGACTTGCAGACTTAGGGAGTTTGTCCTTTGTAAACTCTCTGAGTCTGACCTGCAGAGCTCAATTCAAAATTGCCTGACCTGCAGACTTGGGGAGTCTGCCCTGTCCAAACGCTCTGAATCTGACCTGCAGATCTCAGTTCGAAATTGCCTCACCTGTAGACTTGGGGAGTATGTCATTTGCAAACTCTCTGAGTCTGACCTGCAGAGTTCAGTTCGAAATTTCTTGACCTACAAACTTGAGGAGTCTGTCCTTTGCAAACTCTCTGAGTCTGACCTGCAGAGCTCAATTTGAAATTGCCTGACCTGCAGATTTGGGGAGTCTGACCTTTCCAAACTCTCTGAGTCTGACCTGCAAAAGCTTATTTCAAAATTTCCTGACCTACAGACTTGGGGAGTCTATCCTTTGCAAACTCTCTGAGTCTGACCTGCTGAGCTCAGTTCGAAATTGCCTGACCTGCTCATATGAGTCAACTAGGTGATACGTTTCACGATGTTTTATCCCCATTTCTCATGTGTTTATTGATGTTTTCATATCAATTCGAGTCATTATTTTCTTAGTTCTATCCAAATGTGTAGATAGTAATTATTGTATAAAATATCATTTTTTGATAGGTTTGTACTGGTCTTAGTAACTGGAGCATCGGGTCGGGTTTATGCTTGGTATTTTGGTGATTTATTGCAGGATTACAGGTTGACCAAGGGCCCAAGTAACGACACATGTTGAGCATAAACACGTCTTTTGAGGGCTAGAAGAGTGTGCCGGAATCTTACGAGTTCACACGGATCATTTGTCATGTGTGCTTCTACCGTATCCTATCTTCAAGCGACATTTGACCCACCTTAGATGCATACGTCGGTTTGGACTTCTGCACAGGAATTGTGGATATTCGAACAAGATTTCCAACGCATCTTGAATCACTCAAATTGGAGGTCTACACGTAAAGTTATTATCAATTTACTGAAGACGTTCTAGTACCGAACCACATGTCGAGCCGAACTTCAGGCAGCTTGGCTCTTTAGGCGTTTTTCACCATTATAACGCGAATTTGCAGTGGTTTCTGTATCTCTTCCATTCCACCTTCTTCCCTAACACCACCAAAACTTGAAGTCACTCTCCAAGGGATCTTCTAGCCCGAATTTAGCATTAGTTTAGCTAATTAATCTACTTGTAAATTGGAACATCCAATCTAGATCTTTTAGAGTGAATTTTATGGAAGAATTTCATCTCCTTGGAGTGGGTTTCTAAATTGAAGAAGCTTTTGAGGTTAATGCAACTATTCTTCCTTGAGGTGTTTGCTATCTTGTTGGGTACTTCCTTTATTTACTTTTCATGCTAATTTCATTGTTATGAACCCCCTAATGACATTTGTGGTTTCATAGCCATGGGAGACTAAGCTTTTTCTAGCCAAGATTATGTATTTGTGATAGTTATTAATCTCTATTAGTTGATTGGGAATGTTACTTTATGATTCATAGCTTCATGTGTGTTGTTTATCTTTTCCTATTTGCAATGTATTGTTTATTGGTGTTGGATTGATCACCTAGCACTTGCACACACACACACACACACACACACACACACACACACACTTAGTTGAGACCGAAAGAAGATATTAGGTGTGGGAGAAGGGATAGAAAAACCGGAAGGTAAAATTGACCGTATTTGGAATTCGATTTCTTATCTGAGGGTTATTGTTCATTCATTGCACTCAAGAACTTTATCATGTTGAATCATTAGGTCTAGGATTCTTAGACCAAGGAGGAGGCATAGAGTAGCTTCATACACTCTTATGATGGGGAATTGCTAGCTTAGGAGTGCACCGATTACACACACTTGAACACCGTTGGAAGGTTGGTAGGTAGTTCATTTCCATGATAATAGTAGAGATTGGCTTGATCATTGCAATGTCTTGGCTAGGTTTTTTTTTTAATATTTTTTATAATCATTTTATCATCCTTTGTAGTAATAGATTCTTAGATATAATTACCTTCTTGTAGTGTTGCGACTTAGATCAAAATAATAATACTTTTCCGGTGATCAACCTCAAAATCCTCATGAATACGACCTTAACCACTAGACTAGACTGCAATTGACCCGGTACACTGCAGGTGAGATTGAACATCTAGAAAAGTCCGATCATCTGCAGACTTGGTGAGCTTTTACTTTGCAAACTCTCTGAGTCTGACTGCAGATCTCAGTTCGAATTGCCTGACCTGCAGACTTGGGGAGTTTGTCCATTACAAACTTTCTGAGTCTGAACTGCAGAGCTCAGTTCAAAATCGTGGAGTCCTTTAGGACTAGAAAAAATGTAATGTTATATTTTAAAAAGAAAGATTTTATTGGAATGCATTGATGTTTAATTGCATCTTATTGAAATAAATAATACTAAAAAGAAAAAAATGTAAGTCTGGCACCTGTCCTAGACATAGAATTTTCGCAAGTTATTGACGTTCCAGCTTCAAGGTATGGTTTTGCCACTTGCATCAGCTAGCTGGTATGCCCTTTTCCATGGACCTTTACCACCTTGTATGGTCCTTCCCAATTTGGGTCAAGCTTTCCCTGAGGGCCTTGTCTGCTGACTTCATTCCTTCTCAGCACTAGGTCCTCTTCCTTAAAGTAGGAGTGTTTAACTATGGAGTTATAGTACTGAGAGATCCTTTGTTTGTACATGGACATTCTGATGTAGGCCACATCTCTGGCTTCTTCCAGGACATCCTTGGAGTGCCAGAGTTCTGATTCTTGATCGATTTGTATATGGAGTTCTGACCTTGGGGGGAGGCCAATCTCTACTGGAATGACTGCTTCACTTCCATAGGCCAAGGAAAAAGGTGTCTCACCCATGGATGAGTTCAGCGTAGTCCTGTATGCCCAAAGTATGTTGGGTAGGTGTTCTGCCCAGTTCTCTCCTTCTTCCTCTAGCCTCTTTTTTAGACCAGTCTTGATTTGCATGTTGGTCTGCTTGACTTGGCCATTTGCCTGAGGATGGCCAACAGAGGTGGAGTGTTGTGTGATGCCCAGTTCGGTGCACCATGCTCTAACTATCCCGTCCTCAAACTGAGTTTCGTTATCCGAGATCAGAACCTTGGGTATACCAAACCTATATACTATGTTCTTCCAGAGGAACTTCTGGATATGTTTGTTAGTGATAGTGGTTAGAGCTTCAGCTTCTATCCACTAAGTAAAATAGTCGACTGCCACGAACAGGAATCTGAGATTACCTGGAGCTCAGGGTAATGGCCCGACCATATATACACCCCAATGGTAAAAAGTCCAAGTAGAAACTATGTGAACCATTGCCTCTGAGGGCTGATGAGATAAATTAGCATGCACCTGCCATGTTTTGCACTTCAGGACAAGCTTGTTTGCATCACTTTGCTTGGTGGGCCAATAATATCCGAACAGGCGACACTTTTTTCCTAGAGCTCGGGCCCCCATATGGTTTCTATAGATTCCCTAGTGAATTTCTTGAAGGAGATAGTTTCCTTCATCTTCTGAAGCACATCTGAGCCAATGAGATATAATGGATCTTCTGTAATGAACCTCATTAAATACAGAGTACCTGCTCGCCAAAAGCTTCATCCTGTGGACCTGAGATTTATCTTTTGGAAGGATTCCATTATTGAGATAGGACACAATTAGGTCCATCCATGTAATTAGCCGAGTGACCGGTTGAACTTCGTCCTGGACGTAGCTTTGTTCTGCTAACTGGTCTACCAGGACCTTCTTATATGAAGAAAGTTAGATGCCAACTTTGATAGTGCATCAGCTCATTTATTTTGAGATCGAGAAACCTGCACGATTTGAACTGACCCAAAATTCTTGAGTAATGACTGGGATACAGATAGATATTTCTTCATAGGTTCTTTTTTCGCTTCATACTCCCCCTTAACATGATTGACTACAAGCTGAGAGTCATTAAACACTTGCAAGTTTTTTGCACCGAGCTTGCCGGCTAGTCGTAGCCCAGTAATCAGGGCTTCGTACTCCGCTTCATTATTGGTTGCTTGGAACTTGAAGCGTAAGGCATAGGGGAATTCTTCTCCTTTTGGGCTTATGAGCAGGAGGCCTGCCCCTGCCCCTTCTTTTCCTGCTGATCCATCTACATATATTGTCCATAACTCGCCATGTTTCATCGGGTGAACTTTCTCGATGTCAATTGATAATCCTTCAGCCAAGAAGTCTGCTAATTCCTAAGCTTTGACTGCAGTTCGGGGTTGGAAGTCCAGGTCATATTCCACAAGCTCCACAACCCACTTGGCTAACCTTCCTGACTTGTCTGGTCACGCTAATATCTGCCATAATGGCTGATCCGTTACCACAGTTATTGGATGGGCCTGAAAGTATGGCCTTAGCTTCCTTGAAGCATTAACTAAAGCTAACGCTAGCTTTTCTGCATTAGTGTACCTAACTTCAGGTCCGTGGAGCGATGTGCTCACATAAAAATTGGTTTCTATACATTGTCCTTATCTCTGATAAGGATTGCACGGACCGCCTCTTCACAGAACGCTAAGTATATCAGTAAGATTTCTCCTTCCTCAGAAGAGGTCAGAGTAGGCAGTTGGCCAAGTAAGACTTGGGATCGTCAAAGGTCTTTTGGCTATCCTCATTCTACTAGAATGGACTTTTTTTTTTCTCAAAACTTTAAAGAACGGCAAGGCACGCTGTGTTGATCTAGACAAAAATCTGTTCAGGGCGGCCATACTCCATGTTAGGCGTTGCACTTCCTTGACGTCCTTCGCGGGCAGCATAGACCTCAAGGCCTCGATCTTGTCTGGGTTCGCTTTAATCCCATGTACCCTAAAAACTTGCCTTACCTTACCCCAAACGTGCATTTTTTGGGGTTAAGCTTCATCTGCGTTTGTCTTAAAACGCTGAATATCTCTCTCACATCACATAATTGTTCAAGAGACCTGCTCTTGATCAAGAGATCATCTACGTATACCTTCATGCACCTTCTGATTTGGATACTAAAGATCTTATTTACTACTCTTTGATATGCGGCTCCGGCGTTCTTTAGGCCGAATGGCATGGTTACATAACAAAAAGTGCCTAGTTCTGTTATAAATGAGGTCTTATCTGCATCTTCAGGGTCCATGGCTATTTTATGGTACCCCTTGTAGGCATCTTGGAACGCAAATACCTCGAAACCAACAGTTGAATCGCCTAACCTGTCTATCTTTGGAAGCGGGTAGCAATCCTTTGGACAAGCTCTGTTCAGGTCTGTGAAGTCCACGCACATTCGCCAACTTCCGTCCGGCTTCTTCACAGGGACTGGGTTGGCTAGCCAGTCCGGATAAATTACTTCTTTTATGAAGTTGGCCTGAAGCAACTTCTGTACTTCCTTATCTATCGCGTCCATTCTTTCTTTAGAAAAGTGTCTTTTCTTTTGCCGAACAGGCCTCCTGCTCGGGTTGACAATGAGCTTATGTTGCACGAGCTCTGGGGACAGCCCTGGCATGTCCTCCGTTTTCCATGCAAAAATGTCTCTGAACTTTTTAAGTATTCTGACAAGTGCTTCTTTAGGCTGTTTTAGGATCCATGACCACACATTCACAGTTAAATCCTTCTGTTTTCCCATAAACTAATTGCCTTTATATTATCCTCTAAGGACCAACTTTCTTCATCTTCTGGCAGCAACTCTTCTAATGAGACTTATTGTACCGTCATCTTTCTATTGATGGTAGCCGTGTAGCAGCTCCTAGCCGTTTCCACGTCATATTTGATTTCCACTGACCCTTTCAAAGTTGGAAATTTCATGCTAACATGAGCTGGGGAGATCATAGCTCGGAGATCGATCAGTGCGGACCTTCCCATGATAACATTGTAGGCTAACGGTGCCTTTACTACTATATAACTTACCATAAGGGTCCTGACCCTTGGTTTCCTTCCGAAAGTGATGGGAAATCTAATCATGCCTATGGGATGAACTGGTGGCCCAGAAAATCCAAGCAACGGAGCTAATACAGGCGTCAGCTCGGTGTCCTTTAACTTCATTGATCTGAAAACGTTGTAATCTAGTACATTGACCTCACTTCTTGTATCGACGCAGATACGCTTCACCGTGTGTTTATTGATCATGACTACAATGACCATCCCTTCGTTATTAGTGATTAAAGGTAGGGGATCACTAGGACCGTAAGTTACCTCTCCGGAAAGCCTTTGCCTTTAGCTGGAGTCAGGTGGAGCAGCAGACCTGCTACTGTTCTTATCCTCAGATCGGGAAGCGGTGCTCAGGCCACCTGACATCATGTTGATAGGACGGTTATCGACCTGCCCATCGGGACATGGGGATTGATCCCTCCTACGGTGATACTCATCGCGTCAATTTTGATCTTGACCGAAGTTCCTTCTTTTAAACTCTCTTCTGCTGTGGGGTTCTGCATTATACGATCGGTCTATGACCTCGCCCAGTTTCCTTTCCTTAACAGCTGCGTCGATATCACTTTGCAAATCTCTAAAATGTTCCGAGTCATGGCCAATATTTCATGGTACTTGTAATACTTGGTCGGATCTCTTTTTTAACGAGGACCCCTTATAAGAGGCGGAACTCGGGCTATACCTTTCTTTTGCATTATGGCGAGGACTTGTTCTCGTGGCCTATTTAAAGGGATGAAGTCTCTTTCCTGCAGAGCATCTTTCTTTCCTAGCCGGTCAGATACGGGTGCGGCTACTCGATCCCAAACTGGCATGCGCTTCCTCTCAGATCTGTCGTTTGTCTTTTCTTTTTTTGGATCTTTCTGAGTCTTTTTTCAGTGTATTAGCCTCTTCTCCTTGACAGTGATTATATGCTTGTTCCAAGCACTTCTCCATAGATGTAGGAAGCCTGCTGTTTAACTTGGCGTATAACCGACCTTCTCGTAGACCTACTACGAAAGAGGTGATCAGGAGATGCTCCTCCGCTTTCCTGACCTGCCTTGACACTTCATTAAATCTTTTCAGTGTATTAGCCTCTTCTCCTTGACAGTGATTGTATGCTTGTTCCATGCACTTCTCCATAGACGTAGGAAGCCTGCTGTTTAACTTGGCGTATAACCGACCTTCTCATAGACCTGCTACGAAAGAGGTGATCAGGAGATGCTCCTCTGCTTTCCTGACCTGCCTTGACACTTCATTAAATCTTTTCAGATATTGCAGAACGGATTCCTCCTTCTTTTCCTTGATGGTAAAGAGGTAGGTAGCGTTCCTTTGGAATGGCTTAGCTGTGACAAAGGCCTGCAAGAACTTCTTAGCCAGTGTTTCAAAGTTAGGGAGTGAGTGTGGGGGCAATTTCCTGAACCATTCATGAGCCCTGCCCGTGAGTAGAGCCAGAAAGGCTTTGCACTTTATTTCTTCCGGTGCATAGTCAAGGTTCATGTGTGTCAGGTATTGAAAAATTTGATCTTGAGGATTCTAACATAGGAATTTTGAACATTTCCGGCAGTGGATAGCTCAGTATCCTCTCTGAAAACGGCTATTCAAACGACAGATAGTCTGACTTCCGACCTAGTATCCCATCGAGCTCAGCTCGGGCGGCCTCCTAGGCCTGGGTATTAACTTTCCTTCTCCAAACGTTTGAGGTAAAGGACAGGGTGTCTTGCTTGCCATCCTTATAGGGCGGGTTGGTTTTCGGGGCGTTGTCCTCAGGAAGACCTTCTTCTCGCCCCTTAAGTGCCAAACCCAGCACACTTTTAAATGCGGGTTGATCCAGATTCCTTAAGCCTTCCAACAGATCTTGTTGAGCTGGATCAGGAAGCGCCTCTTCTTCTTGAGATTGATGTTGGCTAGTGGTGGTGTTTGGATCCTTCTCTTCACCAGCTGTTCTGCCAGCAGCAGTTGTGGCCGGATCATTTTCCTAGATCAATGGTTTTTGAGTTTCGGTCTTCTTTCCTGTGTTCTTGGGTGGTGACATCACTTATTCTTGATAAATTTTCCAATAGAGGCCCTCCTTCTGGTGCCAAATGACGATGCTGGATCTCGTCTATCAATAAATCCGGGCCGAAACTACCCCCATGACAAATAATCACAGAATAACTTGCAAATAACTTGCGATGGGGATGGGTTTGGTGTTTATTTTTGATTGAGCCTGAGAGTTATTTCTCTCAAGTTCCCTATGTATCCAATGTGTCTAATTGGAATCTAGTCCCTCGTAGTTCCTTAAGGATAGTTTATATAGAGGACATCTCTGTTGTAAAGGTGTCCTAAACCCAATCGGGTTGGACCGGATCCGACCGGGTCGGGTCATTTACAGTCTATTTAGTTCATGTAATAACTTTATTATGATTAATAAAAGCACTTATGTTATTATATATTGTTTATCTTCATGTTATTTGTTGTACATATATAGTAACGTCCCTAGTATCAAACTGTGATAGAGAAACCATGATAGTGATTATGGTTGATGAGATCTCTAATCACTATAACAAGTTTGGTACATAAATGTCTCTAGTCCTATGTACTGTTAAATGGGACATTGATAGTATAATCAGACTAGCACGTATTGGATGTCTTTTATCTTATAGAAGGTAGGGATAGATCTCGTCTATCGAAGTGTAGAGACACTTGGACTGTACGTGGACGTGTATTAGAGAATGCGTACGTTAGACTGACCCACTTACATTAAGTGTCACACTATGTGACGGTTGTGTAATTATCCTTTTGACCGAGTCTTCATGGCATCGTGGTGTGGATTGTCATGCTTTGACACTACTGAGATTTTCCCTAGCCACAGGGCGATCATGCGGTAGTGATTGGGTATGCTATTGAAGCATGCGGAGTATACGTGATTGATCGTCCGGGAGTCGCGTATCCTATGATTGGGATCGAATATCCGAAATGGCCTTCTTATAAGGAATGCCTAGCTCTCAAGAATCTTTGCAAAGTGGGAGTTAATGTGTTATCCTAAGAGAGCTTGGTATCCAGATTATAAGATACGATCGTTAATGTATTGACACTCGAAATACGATCATATGGATATTATTACAGCGATTGGATTGTAAGTTACACGGTAACTGCTTCACATGAAATGTAGTAGTCATTGCTTTTGACTCTTCCAATGATTGGGGGTCACGGTGTGTTTCTAGACGCTATCCCATGATCGTTAGGTATCAATGGCATTTTAGTAAATTTCACTTTGTGTCTATGGCCAGCATATTCGGAAGTCCATGAGGTCACACACATATGAACATCGAGTCGGATTAAAATGCGGTTATAGTTGATAACCAAACAAGGAAAGTTTGTCTCTAGACTATAAAGGTTATAGTGGTAAATTAATATGGTGGTATTTATTTATTATGAATAAATAAAATACAAGATATTATTTATATACAAATTATATTAATTAAAGAATATTCCGGAAGTCAATTTATTGACTAATGGGGCACCACCTATAAGTTTATAAGATACACTTGTATTGTGCACTTTAATTAATAAGATTACCATAATATTAATATAAGATATTAATTGATTTTGGAAAAATAGTTTTATGGTAATAAGATACTTATATTCAATATAAGATATTGGCAAGATTAATTATAATTAAAGAGATAAATCAATCTAATTGATTTTCCTTATTTTATTGGGAAAAGGTGTTCTTCCTCTCCACACCATAGGGACGCCACTTCTCACTATAAATAAGAGGTGGGTGTCAAGCTCTTTTGTACATCACAATTGCAAGAGCTCATAGTTCTTGTGTAAAATAGAGAGCATCCTATAGTGAGTTAGAGAGAGGGGAAAAGGGCCGGTCTAGCAACCGGAGTTTTCCAATAGCAATCCAAAGAGGATTCCGGCGAGGAGTTCGTGTGGATTAGCGATAGAGGCCAGACGCGTGGATAGCTTGCGCACTGTACTACTCTCCGTTGACGGTCGAAGCAACGATCTCATAGATCATCAAGGTATAACTGTCAAACTATTTAACGTATTTATTGCATTAAACGAAGAACGATCTAGTTAAAGGAAATCAAATTTTAAATTCCGCTGCGTTAAACTAGTGATTTCCTAACAATCTCATCCCTTTTCTTGTCGGACAAGTACTAGATTTCTTAATCCCTAAGGATTATCTTGAGTCAATCCTTTTGATTAGAGGAATTATCATGAAAAGATTTAGATGACAGGATCAACATCATTATATCATGGGATTCTTTCCATATTTATCCTATAATATAGGAGCACGTTTAATTATTAGATAAGGAAAGCTCTTCACGTCCTGCGTTGAGCTCCTCAGGACATCTCGACCTGACTTGCATTACCTGATCTCCGTTGGGACCGAGCCGACCTGCGGTGGTCTTGTTCGGAAGGGCAGGCCAGACCTCTCACCTGGGGTTTAGGCCGGCTCTACCAAGTAATGTGGGGCCCCTGGCCCTTATACTTATTAATCTCCTCTCTCCTCATTTATCATACGGCCACTCTCTGAATGACACTTGGAAAGGGCTAGTCTGACCAACGTCAATGAAGTTCTTAATCAGCACAAATTTAACCACGCAAAAGGGCAAAAGGGCAATTCAGAATCAGGAGATGAAGATCTGATCGATGTTCTACTAAGACTTAAGCAGAGTGGTAGCCTCGATATTCCAATCTCAGATAAAAACATCAAAGCTGTGATTCTTGTCGGTTAAGTTTTTTCTTTTCTTTTTTGCATGCTCAAATCAACTATCCGATAATACCCTTTCTATATAAATACATTTGTGCAGGACATGTTTTCTGGTGGAACCGATACATCAGCAGCCACAGTTGAATGGATCATGTCTGAGTTGATGAGACATCCCGTGGTAAGGGCGATAGCACAAAGGGAAATAAGAGAAATATGCAAAGGGAAAAAAAACTATTGATGAGGCCGATATTAAGAAAATGACCTACATTAAAATGGTCATTAATGAAACATTGCGGCTCCACCCATTTGCTCCGATTGTTCCAAGAGCTTGTAGGGAGGACCGTAAGATCAATGGGTATACGATACTAAAGAATACTCAAGTGGCCATTAATATATGGACAATCTTAAGAGATCCTCGTTCTTGGGATGATCTAGAAAGATTTAAGCCAGAGAGATTTGAACGCACGTCTAAAGATTTTAAGGGAAGTAATTGTGGGTATATTCCATTTGGCGCGAGGAGGAGGATATGCCCTGGTCTTGCATTTGGTGTGGCCACTATAGAAATTACTATAGTTCATTTATTGTTCCACTTCAACTGGTCTCTTCGATTGGCATGAACTGAAACAGTTAGACATGGAAGAAAATATTGGGCTAGCAGTAACAAGAAAGAACAGCCTTAACCTAGTTGTTGCAGCATATAACCCATGAATTAAGCGTTATGAAATGTACCACTTACAAAGGGGAGCCAGCGCTGGTTCTCTTTCGGAAAGAATTGCATATTCTCTCAGAGCTGTTTAAGAATTATCTCGTTGGACGAGATAAGAAGCTTACTTGGAGACGAGAATCATATTCGGCTTCCGACCCGCAGGATTACTTTAGCCATGAAACATTGTCGGCGCTTCTGGAGTTAAAGGGATTTTTCTTTATTTGTTATCAATCTCAACGATAAAATATATGTATGTTTGTATATGAATATATGTGTATGTGTATATTATTCTTTCAATTAAGGCTATGTGTATACTATGAACATTATATCGTCGAAATGAAATCTAATTAAATAGATGAACGGTAATTTTGCCTCCAGAGTGTGAACCAACAAGCTTGAGAACGAGCCTACAACACAAAAAAAGGCTTAAAAGGATCCAGAGTTTAACTCCGTGAAAGATCGTTCGACGTTCAAATCAATTTGGTATAGATGAGTTGCTATGTAAAGTGTGAGTTTGATACATGAAGTATGCATACATGTAGAATAAGGAGGATGAATCATTTATATAGTGCACAATCACGAGTAAAGACATTACCGCACATTTAAAGTAGTAGGGCACACATTACAGAATGACTAACGTTCATTGTATAATGTCCACAATTTTCATTTAATATAGAGTATAACGGTTATCTGAGGCTGAGGACAACATCAAGATCCTCGAGACATATACTAGTTTGTTAACGAGCCTGTCAACACCCTCTGACTATGTTTATTAGCTGTCGGTGTGTGTGTCTGTGTGTTGACAGGCGCGATTCATGTAGCGAACACAAATATACACCCGCCAAATGGAGAGCGCTAAATGCTCGCTTTTCCGATTAAATGAAACCATGAAATGAAGAGTCAATCAAACAACCATTTCTGCTTCTTTTACATTTGTTGGAATCCCTATATCTAACCTCATAGTAGGCTTGTACTGTTCAGGCACAGCAGCGCCAGCTTGCACACACATTTCGATGATACAGGGGGCTTGACCATAGAAAGTTCTAAGCTCGCATTGCAACGGATAATTGACATCAGGAACGTGCCACACGTATCTTGGAGGTATCAAGTCGTCAAGTACTGCTGCCTGCCACCCATGTTGCCCGTTACGCTGCTGGTGCTTGTGGGCTCCACAGTTCTGTGCCTTATGGCCACCTGGACCTACATGGATTTCAGGACAATATCCGCAAACCCGAACTGTATACATCTTCATAAGCCTCTTAGCCCCTGTTCTCATTTTTTCCCATGCTAAAAGTGTGTCCTCAGCGAGCAGCCTAATTTCCTCCGGAGTAGATGGTGGTATGATTTCTGTATCCGGTATTTCAGCCAATAACATCGGCTTGGGCTCGTCTGGGTCAATGTCTGGCAATTCACTTTCATCCGCATCAACAAACTCGCTTTTGCTAATGCGGATAATAGGTTTTCTTCGTCTTTTTGTTGGGTATTCAGGTAAATCAACTCCTGCTTGGATGCATAGCTCTACTACTGCCGGTATACGCGGAATAGCAAATCTCTCGTCATGGGTGATACGCCTTCGTAGCCGGTCATATAGATGGTAAGATTCAACTGGAAGTAATACATCCTCCAGAAAAGCACTTGTCCATTCATGCTGCCCTTTACGAATTGAAGCTGACGGTCCTTTGCATGATCTGAATGGATGTCCTATAGGTCCCACATGGATTTCATTACAATGCCTGCAATTAGAGTTTGAACACTTGTTAAAGGCGAAAATCATTCAAAGAATCACGTTCACTGAATCTATACATCAAATAACGGTTTCTGTGTCTTACTTGCAGCCAAGAACAGGTACCACTGACAAGAGCTTCTTGAGATTGTTAATCAATGCAATCCTTGCATTATAGACCTTGTAAGCAACGGGAATCATGCGCTTAACCACCAACCCACTTTTTGGAGGAGGGCCGCGACCTTTCGGTTGGCCCTGATTCTTCCTAAACCTCTCCCTGGCAGCCCGTCTCAACTCCAATACGGGAATGGGGAAGGGTTTCTTCTCTTTCTTTGAGTAGTAACGAGGTAAATCTGCATTTTGTGGATAATCGTTGCTGCTGACCGCAACAACTTGGAGCTTTGTGAAGTTAGTCGGGCGCCGGTACCTAAGTTTTAATTGAACAAACGTTGAATTGCCATCACGCTGCAGAGCACAACAGCAGCTTAAACACAGGATCTAAAAGAGAGGCTGATATCAAGTTCTGATGCTGCAACTACAACAAACACATAGAACAACCAAAAAGCTACAAAAAGGAAAAAATTTCTGGCCCCACATTTTCTGAGTAATTGCAGTAAAAAAGTACAAAAACGTAGTAATGGTTCTTCTCTAAACCCTATGCTCAATAAAGGAGCAAGTAAATTTATTTATCCAGAAAATAAAAAAAAAAATAAATAGCCTCAATCCCTAGTTGGGGAAGTAAGAAAGAATGGCCAAAACAGAAAACTAACATTACCTTCAGGGAATCAAGGAACTTAATCTTTGTTGGGGTTTATACTGTAAAAGCTTCAATCTTGGAGAGAGAACCGTAGCTCCAAACTGGAAGTTTAGACAGCCAAGACCCATTCTTGGAATCAGGCGAATTTTGTCATTGAACTGCAAAAATCATAAACATTAAAGCTGAAAACAGGGATATTTGGTCACAAGTTTCGTTTATGAATTCAAAATAGGGAAAAAATAAAAAACACAAACTAACTAGAGAAGTTCAAGGGCCGCTTTAAAGATATTTTGAACTGCGACAAATGGATCAATGGTCGTGACGGCTCAATTAAGTAAGTCACACAAATTAGAAGATGAGGGTAGGCAATCTATAGGATAGACTAGCTCAATTCATAATTTGAAGAAGAGGGCAAGGAAAAACAAAGAATATCATGATAGAAAGGCAAACATTGTGTTTAGCAAATCAAAGTAAAAAAGGAGCAGGAAGGGGCTAGAAGGTCAAAGTAATTATTGTACTATTTGCCAAAAAAAAACAGGGAGATTTTTTCTTGGTGACTCCATATGGAGTGAAGTGATGAGTGGTGTAAATTATGTGGTTCGGATCACTCACCCCGCCACTTAACTCCATATGGAGTCACCAAACAAAAATTTCCCAAAAAAACACCCTCCTCTTGAGTCAAAAACACCCTACTCTTACTATCTAATTTATAAAACACAGAAAATTAAACACATTTAAAAAATTACATATGACCCTCAACCTTGTTGCCCCACCACACCCCGCAAATTTGTTTTTTCCCAGACCTAGTAATCTCTTCCCTCAAACCCCACAAAAATAAAAGACTAAACCTTAGACACTGCACCCACAAGCCCTAAACCCCCACGCCCCTTAACTCCCATGCTCTTTAATACATACAGGGGTAGCAACTCTTTGACTCGCCTTATTCCCTTCAAAAAAATCTGGATGGATTAATAATTGAATAGAGGTCAAGATTTTGGGATTTTTTCATTCCTTTTGCCAATGTCCCGAAAATGTCTCCCGAAAAGGAGATGGCGAAAATGAAAAGATCCAACGAGGGAACCTCACAAAAAGAATCGCACAGATGAGCAAATCATTACACAAACTACACAAGCCACAAACACCTATTTAAAACAAACAGATTCGTAGAAGCAGCCCATTCGCCCACAGCAGCCCATGGGAAATTTTCAGTTACCAACTCCACCATATGGAGTGAAGTGACCAACAGAGTGATCAGAACCACAGAGTTCATATCCTGGATATGAACTGTGTAGTTCCAATCATTTTGGTAGTCACTTTACTAATAACCAAAAATCTCCCGCAGCTCATTGCTAAAAACAATGTCAAATCTAGAAAAAACAGAAACTCTATATTTCAAATGAAGCCACTCAATTAATAGCCCACCAACCACAATTCCACTAATACTAGGGATAAGTGAAAAAGCAAGAGGTAATATTAAGCTAGAAGAAATTATCCAAGTAAAACACAAGTCTTCAAAAAATCATTCATAATCGAATACCAAAATTTTCCCTTTTTTCCACCCAATAGGTATGGTATGGGGAATGAGTCAAATAAACAAAACTCAAACTTCGATACCATTATCATTCAATACCGCTGAACTTCATCAAAATGAATAACCACCAAAATATATTCGTCCACCAGCAAGTTCAAATTATAAAAGGGAGACTATGAAAACAAGATGAAAAATATCTATCTACAAGCAGCTTCTTGTAGCGTTCAACAGGCTGTCTAGACGACTAGACCTTGATCTCAATGATGGACAGGACAAAACAGTGCATCGGAATGATCAAGTCTATTACATTACATATCTAATGGCCAAAGGGTAATCTGCAAAAAAATTACTTTTGTGCTCAACCGAAGGATTAAACGATTAAAGTTCTGTCTCCTAATGGCTCAATAGAAGCAGATAATAGGACGACCATTGAAATATTGATATCCCAATAAGTAACAAGAAAATTTACTTCTATAGTACGACAACAAATAACACATAGCCCAATCAAGTTTTCACGACGAATGATTCTCACAACTGGAAGAAGAAACAGCAATGACGCTCTAATGAAAATTACACTAAAACAAAATAATATTTTCCACTTCTGTTCTAGAATTCTGTCAACACATCAAAGATGACTCAAATTACAGCAATTCGACTCACCCCCCACCGGAATACGAACACAGATGTAGAAAAATCGAATCAGTTACCTCAGTTTCTGACCATAGGTGAGAACTATAGCAGTAGATGTTCACCGCCCTCGGTTGTGGCCAGATCCAATTGAGAAGTGTAATGGGACGGTTTTGTGTGAAATGGGTGTCGAGAAAGGGCTGCGGGCAGTGGGTTTACGGATTTGTTGAAGAAAAGTGAGAGTTTTGGGTTGTTTTAATGGAGTCTAGAGGGATAGCTTTTGCCTCATGGACGAAACGATAGTGAAGTGAGTGGAGGGGACGAGAAATTTTTGGTTCAGTGCACCTAAAGTCTTATTATTGCAGATGTCTTGTCTCGGGAAATTTTTACCCGCACTCTTTTTGTCTCTATATATGAGAAATATTAAAGAAAGTGTGTAGATTAGACATCGTGTTCTAATAATTGTTAGCAGATTTGAACCAACTACGCATCCAATTATAGACCACGGCTAAGTATTAAAATCTAATAGGAAGTTCATTACACCAAAAGATATTCAAGTACAATATCTCATATTTTCAGTGGAGAAAGGAACTAAGTTTAAAACTATAAAGCCCATTAATAATTTATTTTATTGCATGTTTGAGAATAGCAAAGACCTGAAGAAAATCCACTTTGAAGGCCTTTGGTGTTTTTGATAATACTGTTTTGGTTCTAAATCAGTGGAATTCATGTCTCAAAAGTGACAGTGACTCCCTACTCATCTGTACACATAGTATGTGGGAAGAAAGATAGCAAATGATCTTTCTTAGCTTTTATCTCTTCTTCTTGAGGAAGACAACCTCTCTTCTACCCATTCGGACCCTTTAAAAGCAGTCTTCCGGTATGAGCAACTCTTCAATTTCTGCTATTTCTGTGGACTCATGGGGCACACTTGAAAAAAAAAACTGCCCCATTGTCACTGAAGAGTATAACTTGGAGGAGGAGAAATCCTTCAAATCTGGCGGTTGACTAAAGGCAACGAAAAGGTTCAAGTTGTTAATATAGATTGTTACAGTATGTGAGTTGAAGAGAAGTCTGCTGAGTGCAAGTCAGCTGAACAACTGAAGACTAAGCACCATGCTGAGTAAGTCAGCAAATCAATACACAGAATATAGTTATTTAGTTAAAATTAATTAGTTTTTGTTGTAACCGTTTGTAACTTACTCATAACTGTTTCATAAGGTGTATAAAGCTATAAATACCCCATGAACAGTAGCATTGCAACTTAACTTGTTGATTTTACTTCAATAATAATTCTTCCGCATTTTGCTTATGTTTTGTTTGACTTTCAACAAACTTTAACATGGTATCAAAGCTGAAATTTGAGAATTTCTGAAAGCTTTTCTGCGTTTTTCTCTGGTTATTGAAAAATCTTGAGAATGTTCTTTTTCCACAGTTTCTTGAGAGTGAACTGTGGTCTATCCTTCATGTTCTGATCGTTTTTTGATTTATTTTTGTTATTTCTGTTATTATCAACTATTTTCTGGAATTCTTGACAGCCACGGCAGCAAAGAAATAAGAAGTAAGCCCCTCCTGTCAATTCTACGTACATCCTAATGAGAATCCATCTTTGGTTCTTGTTCAGCCATTGATGAATGGCAACAATTATAATACATAGAATATGTCCATGGAGATGGTGTTGATCACCAATAACAAAATTGGCTTAGTAGACGACACAATCAAAAGGCCAGAAGCAAAATCAGCAGAATTCCATGCGTGGAGACAGTGTGATACAATGGTAAGGTCTTGGATTTTAAATTCTGTTGAGAACAATATTGCACAAAGTTTGATGTATTTCAAGAATGCACATGCAGTTTGGAAAAACCTTGTTGCTAGATTTTCCAATGTGGATGCGTTAAGACTTTCAGATCTTTTTGAAGAGATGCATCTGCTGAAGCAAGACACAGATTCTGTCAATCAATATTTCACAAATTTAATGGTTCTTTGGGGAAAAAATCAAGACCATCAGGCCTATGCCGGTATGTTCTTGTGATCCTCAATGTCACTGCAATGTAATTAGCACTCTAATGGATCATATGAAAGCTGAACATGTCATCAAATCCCTTAAAGGTTTGAGGGATGAATTTGAACCCATGGTTTCACGGGCAATGTTGATGGTACCATTTTCAGAGATCCATGATGCCTTTGCAATTGCTATTAAGTTTGAGAGACAGAAATCATATATGGCAAATAAGGCCAAGAATCAAGATTCTATGGTTCTCTTGTCTCAAAGAATGGACAGGGGAAACATCAAGCAGACAGCAGACTAGGATCTGTGTCTGCTGCAAATGCTAGGCCCAAGAATCCCAAGAAGGTACAGTGTAGTTTTTATGGATTCAATGATCATACAGAAGAAACTTGCTATAAGAAGCATGACTATCCTCATGGATTCAAGGAAATCTGGTCTAATTTGGTAGAAGAGTAACAAACAGGAGAAGAAGATCAGACCCCAGATTAGGTGTGCAGGACAAGGGTTTCCCAATCTTACTGCACAGCAGCTTGACAAGTTGATGTCTCTGCTGAGTTCTGATCCTCCAAGATATGCGGGATTTTTTGTTGGGCAGCCTGTTGAGATTACTACTCATTTTTCACCTTCTACGAGGAAAAGTGATCTAAATTTAGTAAATACAATGGATCTTGGACTCTGGCGCCATAGATAACATTGTAGGTTCCTTAGATATGTTAAGTACTCTCAAGCCTTCGTCTGGTATAAAAATGGGATTGTCTAATGAGAATAATGTTTTTGTTACACATATAGACAAGTGAGGTAAACCTTTAGCTAGTCCTAAATGATGTATTTTGCATTCCTAGTTTTAAATATAATATTTTGCCTTTACCTTCCTTCATTAATCACACAAAGGTGTAGCTATTTTTTCTGCTAACAAGTGTGTTTTGCAGGACAAGAACAAGAAAGTGATTGGTTCAGCTGAGTTAAACAGAGGACTCTATGTCATGGATCAGCCAATCAGAATTTCTCTAATAATGCTATAGAAAATAACACTTTATCCGGTAGACTTGATGATTCTCTTTTGTGGCATTATAGACTAGGACATCTGGCAGATAAGAGATTACAAGTTATCAGTTCACAATCTGCTGATGTTAAATTCTGTGAACATGATCTTTGTTATGTCTGCCCTATGGCAAAACTCAAGAAAAATCCTTTTCCCTTGAAACTACAAATGTGAATGCTACTTTTGATCTTGTTCATATGGATATTTGGGGTCCTTTGAAACAACACACTGTGAATGGACAACAATATTTTCTTACTGTTGTAGATGACTTTTCTAGATTTACTTGAGTTTTTCTATAAGTCACTAATCAAGTTTCTGATATTTTTAAATCTATTGTTAAATTTGTCTATACTCAATTTAGTAAAATTATCAAAGGGATTAGATCTCACAATGAAGCTGAGTTTCAGCTTACAGACTTTTATGCTCAATAGAGGATCATACATCAGACATCATGTGTCAGCACACCTAAACAGAATGGTATTGTTGAAAGGAAACGTCAACATCTACTGAACGTTGCTAGGGGTCTGAGATTCCAGAGTAACCTACCCATTGAGTATTGGGGTTTTTGTCTTTTACATGCTGTAAAATAGATTAATGTCACACCTACACCACTGCTGAAGGAAAAGCACTCCTCATGAGGTGCTTAATGGCACCAAGCCAGATTATTCTGTGTTTAAAGTTTTTGGTTGCTTAGTTTTTTCTTGTACACTCCAGTAGTACAGGACAAAATTTGATTCCGATTGTAGGGCTTGTGTCTACCTTAGAAACTCAAATACTTCCAATGGTGTTATTCTCTTGGACATGACCAACAACGTATCTTTGCTGCCATAAATACTCAATTTCATGAGACTTATTTTCCTTTATTTTAGCAGGTTCTAGGGCAAGCTGGATATCTCACTGATATGCCGGTACATTTACCAGTTATGGACAGTTTTGATGATCTGCTGAATGATTCAGCAGACTAGCCAGGCATAGGGACATCTGTAGCTGAGGCTTCTAGTAAAGGACATGCTCTTGTCAGCCAACCACCTGCGCTTGCACCTGTTCAATTGAGAAGATCCACAAGGACAAGAGAATCACCAGTCTTTTATCAAGGTGGTGCTCATACAGTTCAGCAAACCCCATATCTACTGAGTGAAGTGATGAATCTGGAGAAACTTTCAGTAGAGTATGCCAGATTCATTAATGCTACTGATGTTGTTAAAGAACCTAAGACTTATAATCAAGCCATCAAGCATGATGCATGTAAAGACACTATGCAATAGGAAATTGAGGTTTTACAGACTACTCATACTTGGGGGATAGTTGATTTGTCCCCAGGAAAGAAGCCTATTGGGTGCAAATGTGTAATAAAATCAACTATCATCCTGATGGTTTAGAGGGGAGATACAAAGCCAGGTTGGTGGAAAAAGGATACACTCAAACATATGGTATTAACTATCAAAAGACTTTTTCACCTGTTGTCAAAATTACCACAGTCCGGTCTTTGCTAGCAGCATCAGCAGCTAACAATTGGCATCTTCACCAAATGGATGTCAATATATCCTTCTTACATGGAGATTTACATGAAGAAGTGTCTATGCAGCTACCCCTAGGTTTTGCAACAAACAAACCAAGTCATGTTTGCTGATTAACAAAATCTTTATATGGCTTGAAGCAAGCCAACATACAGTGGAATTGCAAGTTGACTGAATCCTTGGAGGCACAAGGGTTTGATCAATCCAAACATGATTATAGTTTATTCACCAAAGGGTAATGATATTCTTTAATTGCTTTTCTGGTATATGTAGATGATATAATAGCAGCAAGTCCCAGTGAGCAATTGATTCAGCAAGTCAATGATGTTTTACATCAGTAGTTCACTATTAAAGACCTTGGAAAATTGAGGTATTTCCAAGGTATTGAGTCTGCTAGACCTCCTACAAGCATTTTATTTCTCAAAGGAAGTACACACTCAACCTCCTAGAAAATATTAATTTTTGGGGGTCAAACCTCCAAGACACCTATGGAGTCCAAGCAGACTTTACAGCATGAAGATTCAACACCTTTGGAAGACAACGCTACATACAGATCACTAGTGGGTAAGTTAATCTACCTCACGTTTACAAGACCAAATATATCTTTTACAGTCCAGCAGCTGAGTCAGTTTCTTGATACTGCCACTGAAAACCACATGAAAGCAGTACATACACTGCTGATATATTTGAAAGCTAATATAGGCCAATGAATCTTCTTCCCAGCTGAGAATAGCTTTGTTCTGCAAGGATTTACAGACAATGATTGGGCTGGTTGCCCTGAAACCAAGAAGTCAGTATCAGGCTACATGATAATTTTAGGGGATGCTCCTATTTTTTGGAAAGCTAAGAAGCAGACAACTATAGCAAAGAGTTCATCAGAGACTGAATACAAGGCTATGGCAAATGTAGTTTGTGAACTTCAATGGTTGATTTACATCCTACAAGATTTGAAGGTTCCTGTTCAGATGCCTGATGTGTTGTTATGTGACAATGCAAGTGCCATGCACATTTCTTATAATCCTATATTTCATGAAAGAACAAAGCATATTGAGATTGATTGTCCTGTTGTAAAAGACAAAGTCAAATATGGACTTGTCAAACTTCTTCCAGTCAACACAAAATAACAAGTTGCTGACATCCTCACCAAGGCTCTAAATGCACCCATCTTCTCCTACCTATTGGACAAGTTAGGCATTTCAAAGTTCTTGAACACTTGGCCGTACTAACAGTTTCTGGGCAATATATGTGCTTGGCTGATCGCTTGGAGCAATTACTTCCCGGTAACTATGGCCGAGCATAGAGGTGGTACTTTCTTGCTATTGCCTACAGTTTTGCAGGTCAGAATAAGGTGGTAATTGATCTATCAAAGAAAGTATCTAGCAACTCAAAAACCAAACTTGAAACTAGTTTACCGGCTTTCTTGCTGGCAACGAAACTATGTTCTCAAGATCCAAGTTATTCTCAGGAAGAAATTGATTTTGCCAGTAGAATCATTCGTGTAGCTACAAATCAAAATCAACATTTGCTGGAACATGCTCACAAATACATTCGAATTTTTTTATAAAAATGCCGAAAGAAATTCTATGTTAGAAAGCGAAAGAATGTACTTCAACCAAGAATCCTTAACATCTCTTAAAATTGTTGCTGAAATTTTCAAGGAAGATCCTGAAATCGCGTTCAATCTTAGGCTGGAAATGATGTTTAAAGAAACCTGGATCCAGCCTTTGAGAACACCATGATGTATGCAGAAATAGTAGGTGTAGGATCAGTTAAGGATGGAAGCTTTTGTGTTTAATATTACTTACACAACAGAGATTTGCAGATGCTGAAGCCATTGTGAATCTTACTTTAGATGAGACTTCTAGCATTGAGCAATTCGAACTACTATGCTTGAAAGCATTTCTTCAAACATCTCAAGGACAACCTAAGAAAGCTACCATTTGTAGGAATGAGGTATAATCCACACAAAATTATTATAGAAAACCATAACCTGGGAGTCACAATCCAACATAACCCAACATGTCATAATTTTCTTAGGAAGAACCCTACAGCGTACGAATAACCCTAATTTGTAGGAATGAGGTATAATCCACACAAAATTAGACTTATATCACAGCTATGATTACCTACGGGGTTCGATTTACCAAAAACCCAAAAGAATCGAGCATCCCAAAATACTAATCAAAAGACAAATCTCGAAATATGATGATGTAAATATCACAAATGACGAAGAACAGAACGCTGTGGTACTTTGTTGCAGACGGCCGGATAAGAGAAAAATTGCCAGACAGAGATGTAAAAGCAGTGCCGGATAGAGAAGCAGCTGCCAGAGATGGGATCGTCCTTTCTCTTGTGTTGAGGTCGACCTGGATGACTTGTTTCAGGTGTGAAGGCAACTAGACGAGGATCAAGAGAGGTTGCTGGAGAACAAGACAACAACTTTACATATTTCAATTATTTTGGGGGGAAATCGGGCTAGGAACGATGGAATGAATAGGTTGGGTTGGAGTGGATTTGTTTAGTATTTGTTAATAATTTAGGATTAATTTTTTTTTTGTTAAAAGATTTTTTTTTTTCTTTTTGAGAAAAATATATTAAATATTTTTAATGAGGAGATTTTATTTATAATGTTTTTTATGAGGGGAAATGTGATCAGTAATGAGGAGATTTACAATTTGGTCATAAACCAACAATAAAATTTAGATCTCATCATTATATGTAACATTTAAGGAAGAAAATTCCACCTCCTCATTATAAGACGTTTTTCTAGTACTTGCAAGATTTGAGGGCGTGGAGCAGGGCCAAGCATGGGCATATTCGGGCATCGATTTCTGTGAAGGTGGCTTAGTTGCAGGCACAACGGGAGTCGGTGGATTATTCAGTTGCTGCAGAAGGGGCCTTAATGCAGGAGCTTGATCATTGGTATTCGTTGGATGAGGATTATTGGCGGCAGATGGGCCGAGTGGATTGGCTTATGGCAATGAATTGGAATACCACTTATTTGAAACACAAGGCCTTATCCTGTATGAAGTGGAATACAATTTTCATGTTGCATGATAGTGAATGGGTCCTTTTTCCCAGCCCAAAGGATTTGGAGCGGGTGGCGGTTGATTACTATAAGCATAGCTAACGGGGCTCATGTGCATTTGGAACGGCTGCATTTTGCTATGTTGGATGGAGATCAAGGGCAGGCGCTGTCCCAGTCTTTTTCAGACGCGGGAGGTTCTGGATGGTATGCATGTTTTATTTTTGCAAAATTATTGGCATCTTCTAGGCACTGACATTTTGCTGGTGGTTCTTGATGTCTTGAATAATGGAGCGGCTTTGGGACGTATTAATGAAACTTTTATCACTCTTTTCCCAAAAGTTCCTTCCCTTATTGTTATGACGGATTTTCGGCCTATTGCTCTTTGTAGCCCGGTGTACAAACTTATCTCGCGAGTGTTTGTCAATAGACTTAAACATGTTATGGATACAGTTATATCTAGGAATCAGAGTGTTTTTATCTCTGGTCGTCTCATTACGGATAATACTCTTGTGGCCTTTGAGGCCTTTCAATTGATGTAGGGCGGGGTGGCGGGGTGTTACAAGCATGCAATGCTTAAATTATATTTGACTTTGATCGCGTGAAGTGGGCTTATTTATGGGTCGTAATGACTCGAATGGGGTTTCCTCCTTCTTTTGTTGATCTGGTCTGTCGTTGTATATCTTCAGTTTCGTAACGGGTTTTGATTAATGGTAAGCCAAGCCGTTCTTTATTGTCGACGTAGGGTATTCGACAGGGCGAACCACTCTCTCTTTTTCTGTTTATTATTTCTGAGGAGGGTGTGACAGCGCTGATCAATAGTTATTGTGCCCGGGGCTCTCTACGTGGAATTTCGTTTGGAGGTAACTCGGTTACATTATCTCATCATTTGTTTGCGGATGACAGTATGCTATTCTTTGAATTGGTAGATGGTGCTGTTGAGATTCTATTGGATCTCTTCCATCGGTATGGAGACATGTCTGGCCAGGCAATTGACTTTCATAAGTCAAGAGTGTTCTTTAGTCAGGGTATTTCGGAGGACGTGCGGGAGGACGTGTCCCTTATGTTGCAGGTTCCGATGGGCAGTGGTTCAGGAATGTATCTGGGGCTTCCATATCTGACAGGCCGCAACAAACGATAGGTGTTTGGGTTACTACTAGAGAAAATTTTGAAAAAGTTGTCGAGTTGGAAGGATAAGCTTCTCTCCCCGGATCGAGGGGAAGGAGGTTATGGTTAAGGCGGCCTTGCAGGCTATTCTTACGTTTATCATGCAATGTTTTAAAGTTCCCACTACTATTCTACTAGAGTTTGAAAAGGAGATTAGGGGTTTCTTCTAGGGGATACGGGTCACATGCGGAAAATCATTGGAAGAACTAGGATAAGTGTTGTATGCCGAAGACCTTGGGAGGATTAGTGTTTCGAGACTTAGAGTGTTTTCATCTAGCCCTATTGGTGAAGCAGGCTTGGCAGGTTCTCCTCTATCCGGGATCAGTGGTTGGGCATGTGCTTCGGGCGAAGTATTTTTGCACTAGTACTTTTTTATCTGCTACCTGCATATGGAGGCCTTATTTTTGTGGCAAAGTTTTCTTGAGGAGCGGGACTTGTTGTTGAGTGGGCTTTGTTGGCAGGTTGGTGATGACTCTGTTGTGTTTTTATTTCATGATGCGCAAGTGGATCTTTTTAGGTCCATCTCTATACTGCATGCAGGACATGATCTTCCGACGAATCGTAAGGTAAAGGATTTGATTATCCCCGGGACGAGACGCTGGAATGTTTTTCTTGTAAGAGAAAATTTTAGATCTTGGGATTGCGATGCTGCATACCCATATAGTGCAGGGTAGGAACCTGGATAGACGTATTTGGAACTATGAGCATCGGGGAATCTACACAGTTAAAACGAGCTACCATCTGGCGCTAGCCTTGTATAGCCCAAGGTCTACCGGGGAGGCTACTTTCGGGTCGAGTGGGTAAGATGCGGTGTGGAGACAGTGCAGGGATGTTGCTGTGTAGCTGCGCATTCATCATTTTTATGGAGGTGTCTGCACAATTGTTTGTCTGTTGCGCAATCTAGCTAGGCGCAATGTGAGGGATGGTTGTTGTCTAGCGTGTGGGGTGGAGAATGAGTCTATGGCGCATGATTTGTTTGAGTGTGAGATGAAGGCTAGGGTGTGGGAGCAATCGGGTTTTGCATCTTTGGCATGTCCGTGGAGGGCTTCAGACTTTCGGGGTTTCTTAACGTTTCTTTCGGGCCGCCTGTCGCGAACGGATTTGGCAGAGTTTGTTTGGGTGATGTGACACATCTGGAAGGCCCGTTGTAGTGCGGTCTATGACAATGATGCGGTGTATGTGTCTCGCGACTGCTTCTCAGCCCTCAGCGCAGCTAGGGAATTTATTCAGGCTGCTCAGGTACCTCATGATGTGCAGCAACAGGAGTTGCGGGATCGTTGGGAGAAACCGCCGGATGGGATGATTAAGTGTAACGTAGATGCCTTCTCTATCCCTCATGCATTGGGGATAGGCCTTATCTTCCGTGATCAACTGGGATCTATTATGGCAGCTTATTCCTTCCATTTGAAAACAGGAATTGGGATTACACTGTTGGAGTTGAGGGCAATTCTCTTAGCATTGGTGGAGGGCCAGAGATTGAGACTGTCTCATTTGTTGGTGGAGAGTGACTGTTTGGTGTCTGTTCAGCGGCTGATGCGTAGTGAGGAGGATTTATCTTCCTTTGGCTGTCTGTTGCAGGACTGTAGGGCGGAGGTGGCCAAATTTACTTTTGTTCGTTTTTCTTTTGTTAGGCGTTCCGGTAATGTTCCGGCTCAATTGTTAGCTCGATTAGGAGTTGATTCTTTCGGTGTCACTGCTTGGGGAGCACAACCCACGAATGATGTTACTACCGTAGTTTTAGCGGACTTAGTTGAATAAAAATTGTTGGTTTAAAAAAAAAAAAAACTTAAAACCTAATAAGCTGAAGAAAACTGAATCTTAAACAGAAGAGTAAAAGATTTCTTAGACTTAAAATATAAAAGTTTTTCCTGAAATGTTCCAGAAATGAAAATACAAAATATCAGGGAGCTACTTTACTTAATTTAG
Organism: Gentiana dahurica var. dahurica; assembly: GCA_024500145.1. Classification (NCBI taxonomy): domain Eukaryota; kingdom Viridiplantae; phylum Streptophyta; class Magnoliopsida; order Gentianales; family Gentianaceae; genus Gentiana; species Gentiana dahurica. The sequence goes on along the minus strand of CM044901.1, from coordinate 87,067,817 downwards.
ACCGTAAATCCCAAACATAAATGTAGGGCACAACTTGGGCTTTTTAACAAGCTTTATTAGACTAAACAATATGACTCAAATGAAAATACAAAATGACCAAACATGGCCTCTAGGGAGGTTATCGGTTCGATTCTCCTCTGAGACGTCATGTTGAAAGAGCTTTTGGTCAAGTCTTACTCCCCTGAATAAGAGTCAGACTCTGCAGGCATTAGTCGGACACGTCATGTTGAAATGGCTCTTGGCTAGGCCTTACCTCTGAGTAAGAGAGAAAAAAAAACATGGATTCAATATATTTTTAAGCTATCATTTCGGCACAATCGGATATAGATTGCGCCTCTCCTCGTCTATGGACGTTTATGGACCGTTCATCAATTCTTGATTTGGCATTCCACATTCAGTCCCGATCGTTTTGGTTACAAATACTTTGGTATTATTTTGACAAAGGGTTTTGATTATTGTAATGGCATTCCACTTTCAGTCCCGATCCCAAAAACTTATCTTCCATCAAATTTTGAAGACGTTCAGCCATGGAAGGAGTCAAGTAATTCTTCCAGTCTCCTACTTTTCCTTGTCTGAAAAAGGAATTAGTCTTTGCATTACTCATGCTTTCTACTTTTCCAACCTTGTTGGCCTCAAGATTCTTAAGATTTTCAAAGCTGCACAGCTTTGTGATCTCCTCAACCAAACCCCCTTCTTCTTCTTCTTTTGTAAAAGGGTACCCCAAAAATTTAGCCATTTGCTTTACAAAAGGGATTGCATCTTTTGTAAGATCTTCATACTTCAAGAACATTACCTTATTAGGATACTTTAAGCTTGCGTTCCAATACCCGAGCATGTGATTGCAGAACGGGCCATACGCGTGTTTTCCTTCAATTATCGTATCAACATACTCCTCTAAAGTAATCGGCTCTCTTGCTGAATAAATTCCATTTTCTTCCAGGAAATGCCGGCAAGAATTGATCACATCCAAAAGATTTCTCGACAGATACACGATCCGACAATCGGAATTACGTAGAATTGCCTCCGGTAAGACCTCGTATGGCATATGAGTCCCGAAAATCCTAGGAGACTGAATGGTATGCATAGCAACATTCTCTGAAGAGTCATAGTAAAGTTCATTCTCAATGAAAGGAACGAGTTTATGCGGGTTAGAACGTAGTAGAGGACTTGTTGTGGTTGAATATTCGTTACGGTTTACAATACTGAAGGCAAGAGCTTTCAACCATGTGGTGCCTGATTTGGGTATGGTTGCGAGTACGATATCCGTGTTTCTGGCATGAAAGTGATTATGCATAGATATCAGAGGTTGAAATAGAAACTGTGGAAACCAGAAGCCTTTGTAGCAGCAAACCACGCCGTTTATAGACATTTCTTGGGGTAGCCTTTGAAACAATTCATTAGCATCTTCTTTGATTGTATTTGTAGTAGAGGCAGATTTGGATATCATATTCATAGAAAATCTGTTTGAGGTTGTATCAATTAATGGAAACAAAATTTATATGGGAAACCAGGATTACCTTTGCTCTTGCGAGAGATTATACATATTTTATAGAAGGAAATTCCTATAATTGGCTAATGGAATAAAGAAACCGGCATTAGAAGACGTGTATCACGTAGTCTTAATGAATTTTTTTATTTTACACTACTATTTTTGTGCCCATTAAAATAATGTGTTAAAATAAAATTACTTGAATAGATAAAAACACAGATTATAGGCCAAAATTATGATAACTCATATGTATCAATTTAAATTTTATAGGTGCATCCGTTCAGCTAGGGGTGTTACATTTCGGGGGTAAAGGGGGTTGGGGGCGTTGAAGTAATATTTTGTAAATATGTTTTTCAAAATAAAAACTTTGAACCAAAAAGCCTCTTCCAGCGAAATCGTCGAAGGCCTAAAAATTTTCAAGATCGACCCTAACGGTAGATATAAAACGAAATTTATAGAATCGAAATAAATACGGTATATGTAAAAGAAATGTTACAAAATTTATAAAAAATTATCGCATTTGCTGCAGTGTAATTCTTTTTTTTCGTTCCAAAATTTGAATATTCAAATTTCTGAAATAAAGTTTTTAAGGAATTTAGAGTATCTACGTCTTTTTTTAAGCTCAAAATTCAGTGCTTTCCAATTGATTGATCTTTTTTAACTTGTTAAAAAAAAAGGGTAAACCAGAGGGTCCTCACTCTCCCTGTCCCACGGGATGAGTGGAGATGTAAATCAGGATCCCCCAGTAGCTCAGAGTCAATGGGCTTACCTTTAACAGGAGAGAATAATTCGCCCCTTGTGGGAATCAAACCTCTAACCTTCTGCTAGGCTGCAATTACGCACCCACGCCCCTTGCCAACTGGGTTATGTCCTGGGGACGATCTTTTTTAACTTGTTGATAATCAGCGTAATTACCAATCTTTCACTGCGTTAGTTTTTTTTTTTTTTTTTTTTTTTTTGTTTTTGTTAAGGGCTTTCTCTGCGTTAGTTGAGTTGACGTTTCCGTAATATTTATTCTCTGTACAATGCCGTTTCATAATATCCCAATAATTGTCTAATTTTCAAAGGGTTTGAAACTCTTAATAATACTTGTTCTAATACTTCACGTTTTTAACTTTATTGTATCAATGAAATCTATTAATGTACCGTTCGAACGGCGGATCCGGTGGCAGTGTCTTTAACAGCGGAGCCTCTGCGTTTGGTGGTGTTTCGGCGGCGATCCGGTGGCGTTTGGTTCTCATAGTCCCTTTAAGGCTGTGGCTTCTTAGCAAGCAATTATGACAGTCGCTCTTTCGGCGGAGATGTTAGTCACACTTCCGGGCCCTTCTCTCCGTTCGAAGGCGGCGGTCAGCGGTGGCGGATCCTTGTTTGCTCACCTCTGCTTTGGCTTTTTTCTGTTATTACCTGCCTCTACTCTACCAATTTTTTTTGCGGGATTTTTAGCAGTTTACCACTGCTTCTGGGTGGTATTTGTGAGAATACCACCCAAAGCAAAAAAAACTGATTTTGATTCGCGATTTTCTCCCGTTTTTTCCACCTTTGTGCACGATCTTAAGGTACACCCTTCCCCTATTGGGTTCCCCCTTCCCAATTAGGGTTTAGTTTGGTTCCAAAAACACCTAAAACGCGAAAATGGGAGTGGTAGATCGACAACACAGTGGTAGTCGCACAAATAGGCTCCCAAATTAGTGGTAGATCGGCAAAGCTCCCACCAATTTGCTTGTTTGTTTGTGTTGTTCAGCAGTGTAAATTTTGGCCCTCACGGGGCTTTCGTTTTGTCAAAGTTGCTTTGTGGACCTTTTGCTTTGACAACCAGTTTGATCTTTTTTCTTGTCTTCATGTCATGGTCTGTAATTTTTCGTTTTGCTTTGTTTCTTGTCCGGCTCGTTCCGGCTTTGCCTGTACATTGCACCGGTGTTATCCGGCTTTTAATAAAAGCTGCTTTCATTCTTTGGGGAATTTTTTTTTTTATTAACGTAATAACAATTGTTCAATGTACCCCCCCTCTTATTTTATTTGTCTCATTTGATGATGTCACGTAGATTAAGAATAGTGTGATTGATGTTTTGAATCTAATTAAATAATCTAATATTTTACACGTATAACTTTTTAGATGTTGAGCATTTAACTCTGCACATTTTTATTGTAAATAATGTAAAATTTAAAGGATATTTGAAGAAATTTAACAATTAATTCACAAACAGGACACACACAAAGGGAAACATGAACTCTTAGAATGGAAATGAGAGAGTATTTTTTACCTCTGAAATCTTGTTAGAATTTACCCTAAAATACTAGTTCCGTCCCATAAAAAATGTTCAATTATTATTGTGTATATAGATTAAGAAAATATTTAATTTGTTGTATTTTAGGTAGTAATGAACATATATACCCCTATCATATAATAAATGCAATTTTGGAATATGAAATAAATGTATAAACATTAAATGTCATGATATGAGTATGTTTGGAAAAAATACATCAAATGATGTATTGGTTTTCAAAATGGACAATTTTTAAAGAGTTATTCATCTTGAAAAAGATGACTTTTAATGGGACGGATATAGTACCAAAATTTGACTTTAAGAGGAAACTGACTACCGCCGCATTAACAACCATTGCTGCCGGCTGCCGATTTAAAGACATCGAAATCCGAACAATTTCCCCGATCAAATTCTTGCAATGGGATATGGGTTTTCCTATGGTCGAACTCCTTTTTCCATAATCATTTCTTCCTTATTTCATTCTTTGAACATTCCACAAATATTCCCTTACTTTTCCAGAGAATTTTTAAATGCAGAATGACATGGGTATCACCCGATGTCGTACACGTGACAGTCACAAATGGACTTTCGGATACTTACCACAACTGGACCCATATGGGCTCGGCCCAACTTCGGAGTCCATATATGTAACGCCCCGTTCCCGGACACCGAGTCCTTATCCGGAAAAGAAACGTTCGGCACGTATAAAATAAAAGTAAATTCATTTTATACGTAAGCCTCTACTACGTCGTATCAAATCAAAGGCAAAACGGAAGCAAAACTCGGGTATATAAAATTTTTCCCAAAATTAAAGAGTAGAAAAGAAATCTAAGGGTAGAAATGTAAACTATTACATTTGGAAAAGTACGAAAATCCCAAAAGACAGAATACGACAAATCGTCAAAACCGGTGGTCTACCTCAAAAGTAAGGAAAGTACAACCAAAGAAAAGCAGAAAAGAAGCATCTTGATTCTTCAACAAGCGGCGTCAAACGTCGTCGTCAAACTCTTCCTCGAAAACCTGTTCGTCTTCTCGTCCCCAAACACATAGAAAAAGTATGCATTCGAGGTAAGTACATCGTACTTAGAAAGAAAGAGAAGCTATGAAAGCAATCATAGTTATAACGAAAAGATAATTATTTAATTAGTTGATTAAATGAGACCAACTCCATCTAGGGTTCACTTCGTGCTCATCAACACGTTGTGACTAACTGTTTCTAACTTAGCCTATCTATGTTACAACCGCACTCAAGGGCACTACGCGCATCCGCCTCAGCAGAGTCCCTCTGTACTTAGGGTCTTTGACCTACAGAGTTCTTCTACCTCGGGGACACTCTTTCGCAACATATTAGTGGATCACACCAATACCCACGAAGTCTAGAAAAGGTAGACTCCGATAGCACGCACACCTCAGCAGAGTCCCTCCGTACTTAGGGTCTTTTGACCTACGAAGTTCCTCCACCTTCAGAGGTAGCACATGCATCGCGATTTAGCCTGGTGCCTAGCCAAGAGAGACATGTTGTTTAATCTTTTACTAGTCACATACGTTGTTTATTAAGTTATTAACTAGCCAGCCTAAGTGTTTTCAAATAATCTCCTCACACATACTACTCTCTTCCTAGACCACTAGACACAGACAAGTCCTAGCACATACACAGACATTGATGAATCCTAATTCATCAAAGCACAAGCCTATCATGCTCTTCCGACGGATCCGAACTTCAACTCCCTTTAAGAGTACATTCGGTGTTTTAACTGAACGAATCAGAAGCTCAATTCAGGCTTGTCTATGTTTATACCATATTAACATATCATATATAAAGGTTTCATGTAGTTAAAACATGTTTTCAAGGCTGAACAGCAACTAACATGGAAAGGAGGCAGTACAAAACTGGACGCCCGTTTAAAGACTTGGACGCCCGTTCAAGCTTACTGGACGCCCGTCCAAAATAGTGGACGCCCGTCCACCAAACCCATTTCAATCCTGAATGTAAAATTGCACCTCAGACGCCCGTCCAATACAACCAGACGCTCGTCCAAGGTGGAACCTAGGCTGGACGCTCGTCTAGAATACCGGACGCTCGTTCACCTGGGTTCGACCTAAACCCTAACTTCATCACCATGCAATTTCCAGATCGTATTTCAACCACAAACCAGAAAAAAGACAACACATTGAGCACATAAACCTCATCTAACACTACCATAACCTCTATAGACAATTACCAAAGCAACAACTCAAAGCTCTAACACATAAATTGCCTTAGATCATGATCAAATCCTTATAGCCAACAATTGAATTCATAGGACTGGTTTTCTTACCTTAGGCAGCCGCAGAATCGATCCAAACAGCCCTCAAAAATCTGCTGCTTTGCAACCGAATCGATACCAAAGCGATGCTCTTATCACGACAATTCCGAAACTCTTGCGTGATCTCAAAACGGTTAACGGATGCTTCAATTATCAAGAAAACTCCTTGGCCTTTTCTCTCCTCAAACTTGCGCAGAGATGGGGGGGATTCTTAGACTGAATTTCTGATTTTAAGTTAGGTCTTAACATAATAAATGAGTCAATCTTTTCCTTAATTGCCCTTGATCACTAAAAACTGAATTTTCTTTTAATTATATATATAAAACTCGAAAATATATATATATAAAAATGTCCAAATAAATAACTCCAAATAATAGGAAACCGAACCTAATATTTCATTTTCGCAAAAAGACACGTCCGCCCTCTCCCAAAAATCGGAATATTACATTCTCCCCCCTTAAAAGGAGTTTCGTCCTCGAAACTAGAACATACCGTAAATCCCCAAACTCTTGGAACTCACTAAGCATGTCGCTTTCCACTTCCCAAGTTGCCTCCTCGGGTGAATGATTGCTCCAATGAACTAACACCAAGGGAATCATCCGTCTCTTTATCATCTTTTCCTTCCGGTCTAGAATCTTGATCGGTCTCTCGTCATAAGAAAGGTTATCTTGTAGGATTTCTGGGTCAACCGTAGTTTTCACATCATTCTCCGTCAGACACTTTTTCAACATTGAAACGTGAAACACGTTATGGACTCTTGACATTGATTCTGGCAACTGAAGCTTATAAGCTAACGTCCCAACTCTTTCCAAAATCTCAAAAGGTCCAACATACCTTGGACTTAGCTTTCCTTTTTGTCCAAAGCGTTTCACTCCTTTCATCGGTGAAGCCCGGAGGTAAACTCTATCGCCGACTTCAAACTCAAGAGGTCTTCTTCTAACATCAGCCCAACTTTTCTGCCTGTCTTGAGCTGCCTTCAGATTCTTCTTGACCAACTGAACCCTTTCCTTTGCTTGTTCAACCATCTCTGGCCCTGTAATCTGTCTCTCCCCGACTTCATCCCAAAACAGTGGCGTGCGACATCTTCTCCCATACAACGCTTCAAACGGCGGCATGCCTATACTTGCATGAAAACTGTTGTTGTAGGCAAACTCCGCTACCGATAGGGCGATAGGTAATCATCCCATGATCCGCCTACCTCCAAAACACAAGCTCTCAACATGTCCTCGAGTGTCTGGATGGTCCTCTCAGATTGTCCATCTGTCTGAGGATGAAAAGCCGTGCTCAGATCCAACTTGGTCCCGAAGGCTTCTTGCAAGCTCTTCCAAAACCGACTTACAAATCTCGAATCACGGTCTGAAACTATCGAGATTGGAACTCCATGTAGCTTCACTATATTGTCCAGATATAGTGTCGTCATCTTCTTTAATGGCATGTCAACCTTGTACGGTAAGAAATGGGCGATTTGGTCAATCTATCCACAATTACCCAAATTGCGTCGTGTCCGCCTCTTGTCTTAGGTAATCCGGTGATGAAGTCCATTGTGATCTTATCCCACTTCCATTCCGGGATATCCAATGGTTTAAGCATTCCACCGGGTCTTCTATGCTCCGCCTTAACCTTCTGACATACATCACACTCGGCCACGAACTTGGCTATTTCCACTTTCATCGAGGGCCACCAAAATCTTTCCTTTAAGTCTCTGTACATTTTAGTAGCACCCGGATGAACCGCAAAAGCTATCCTATGTGCTTCTTCCATAATTCTTTGTCTCAAGTCGCCAACATTGGGTACACATAGACGATCCCGATACCACAGATTTCCACTCTTATCCAACACGTAACCAACCGTAGGCTTCTCTCTAGCAACACGCTTCAAGTCCAACAAAACCGGGTCTTCGTCTTGCTTTCCCCGAATATCATCCATCAACTCGACCTTGCTAACAACGGTGCCACAAACTGCCGGTCTTCAATCTGATCGAAGCTTCTGATTTCCAGCCCATCTAACCTTTCTGCCACTGCCTCAACACTGGAAGCTGCAAACACTGGTTTCCTGCTCAGAGCATCTGCCACTACATTCGCTTTACCCGGATGGTACTGAATATCCAAATCATAGTCCTTAACGAACTCTAACCATCTCGTCTGTCTCATATTCAGGTTCTCTTGTGTGAAGAAATACTTTAAACTCTTATGGTCCGTGAAGATCCTCGCTTTAACCCCATATAAGTAATGCCTCCAAGTCTTTAAGGCAAATACTACCGCTGCCAACTCTAGATCATGTGTCGGGTAATTCTTCTCATGCACCTTCAACTGTCTAGATGCGTAGGCTATCACTTTTCCTCCTTGCATCAACACACAACCCAAGCCCTGTCCCGAAGCATCCGTGTAGACATCGTAGTTATCAAAAATCTCCGGAACTGCTAACACTGGTGCCGTAGTCAACTTACTCTTCAAGGTATGAAAGGCCTTATCACACTCATTAGTCCAATCAAATTTCACATTCTTCTGTGTCAGCCTGGTGAGTGGAGTAGCTATCTTCGAAAAATCTTGTATGAACTTCCGGTAGTAACCAGCCAACCCAAGAAAACTTCTTACCTCTGAAACTGTGGTAGGTTTAGGCCAATTCTCAACTGCCTCGATCTTTGCCGGATCAACTTGAATGCCATCTCCAGAAATGACATGACCCAAGAAACTCACTCGATCCAACCAAAAGTCACACTTAGAAAACTTTGCATACAACTGATTCTTCTTCAGTGTGTCCAACACTATCCTTAAGTGTTCCTCGTGTTTCTTCTCATCCTTAGAGTAAACTAGGATATCGTCTATGAACACTATCACGAACTTATCCAAGTACGGCATGAAAACTCGCTGCATCAAATCCATAAATGCAGATGGAGCATTAGTGAGTCCAAAAGGCATGACAAGGAACTCATAATGTCCATATCTTGTATTGAAAGCCGTCTTCGGTATATCTGCTATCTTAACCTTCAATTGATGATACCCGGACCTCAGGTCGATCTTGGAAAACACCTTCTTACCCTGCAACTGATTAAACAGATCATCTATCCTTGGTAGAGGATACTTATTCTTGATGGTAAGGTTGTTCAGTGCTCTGTAGTCGATACACATTCTCATGCTGCCATCTTTCTTCTTCACAAACAAAACAGGGGCTCCCCAAGGCGAGGTACTGGGCTGAATTATGTTCCTTTCAAGCATATCATTAAGTTGAGCTTTCAACTCCTTTAATTCAGCCGGTGCCATTCTGTAAGGTGCCTTAGCAACTGGTGCCGCTCCCGGTATCAACTGGATCTCAAACTCTATCTCTCTATCCGGCATGTTTCCCGGTAACTCTTCTGGAAATACCTCGGGGTATTCCCTCACTATGGGAGTCTCCTCGAACTTAGGCTTCACTTGTTCCACGTCCACTGCATAGAACAAGTAGTCTTCACAACCCTTCTGACAAGCCCTTACTGCCTTAACCGCTGATATGATTGGATGTTTCTTCTTACTCGGCTTGTACACATTCCCTTGATACGTCTTGTCTGATTTCCCAGGTACTTTAAAAGTTACTTTCTTCTCTTTACAGTCCAGGTGTACATAATTCTCGGATAGCCAATCTATTCCGAGGATTACATCAAAATCGAAAAATCCAAAACCGTAAAGTCACTCTTACATCGATAAGGTCCGACTCGAACTTCCACTTGAGGTATCATTCTAGTTACCCTTGTTACCTTCCCTAACGGTGTAGTTATCTCCAAAGTGTTCCTTAAAGGTTCAGAAGGTAAGTTCAACTTCTTAGCTACCTTGGTTGACACAAAAGTATTTGACGCTCCCGTATCAAACAAAGCCTTGACCACTAAGTTTTCTAACGTTATCGTACCTAGGATGCACATTCTCTCATTTAAATACATCACAACATGAATAAACATGCCATACAATATCTTAATAAAGGAATGAAACAAAACATGGTACCTGATATAACGTCATCCTCTGGTTCTACAAAATTAGCATCCGCTGCAAAAACTCGAACCGGTCGGCTCGGGCCGCCTCTCCCGCTACCTTGGCTCGAACCACTCTTGTTTCCTCTGTTTGGACACGCTCTAGAAAAGTGTCCTTGCTCACCACAAACGTAACAACCGTTACTACTCTGCCTGCACTCTCCTGTATGATTTCTGTTGCACTTGGGGCAAAGTGGTGCACTGTTCGGGGCCTTAGCTGCTGTAGGAGCCGTAGTCTTCTTGGCTGCTTGCTGTGGCGCTCCCCTATAACTGCCTTGACTTGTCCCAAAATTTCTCTTATTATTGACAACCAATGTAGCTCTCTTCCTGAAAGTCTCGACTTCCAAGGCTTTATTCATCAACTCGCCATATTCCTTGCCGTGAAACCTAGCATGCCCGACTGAATCTCGTAGGCCAACCCATCCTTATAGAGGGCCATCTTTCTCTCTTCCACCTTCATCAATTCCGGATAGAACCTTCCTAACTCATTGAATTTATTAGTGTACTGGGACACTGTCAGATTATTACCTTGCTTGTGCTTCAGGCATTGACTTGTTTTATCTGCTTGAACTGTAACCGGGAAGTACTCATTATAAAACATCGACTTGAACCCTTCCCAATCCGTTACCTTACCGTTGCTGCTTTGTACGGCATCAATCCATGCTTCTGCTGCTCCCAACATAAAACTGACTGCTAGTTGTGCCATCTCTGTCTCAGGAACATGTATGTTCCTACAAGCTTTCTCGAATCCTCTTATCCATTCCTCTGCTTTAGAATGCTCCATATTACCGAAGAAGTTCTCAACTCGATTTCTCCTCAATCTCGTATACCAATCCACCGCTGGTGCTTGCTCGAAAGTCGGTCTAACTGGTGGGTGAACCGGAGGGTAACCAAAAGATGCATGCTGCTGATACTGCTGTTGTTGAGGATAAGGTGGGATTACTTGAGGCTCATTCTGATACGGATAGTACCCCTGATAAGACTGATGCTGTTGAGGCTGCTGAAAACCAAAGGGTGGATGACCAACGCCTTGCTGGTGGTCAAAGCATGGTGAAGGTGGTACTGTAGGTTGAGGAACATGACCTACAGGAGGAGGGTAGAAGACTTGCTGCTGCTGAGGATACACTGAAGGATAAGCACTAGATGGTGGTGGATACACATTGGTCACTGGTGGTGGCGTACTAATCGGTGGAATGTCGCCTACTACAGTGACACGAATAGGTGCTTGTCCAGGCTCTCCATAAATGTAGTTATATCTTGGCGGTGGTCGGGGTGGCAGATTCTGGTGCGGCCTCGGTGACACATCCTGTTGAGTCCGTGGTGTAGGCGTGGCTGTATGGGGTGGTGGTGAAAGACTCAAACGAGGCGAAGGATTCTGCCTCACAAATCCGCCCCCTACTACGGGCACTGGGCTCCCTGCCCCTTGACTAACCCCTGAGCTCCCAGCTCCACGAACGCCTCTCCTTGTCGTTACCATGCTGAAAGATCAAGAAAACCAGACGTTACTAAAGATCTAAAGAGACTTATCTTAAAGAAAGGAAGTCTAAAGAACGCTTCTCTCTGATACCAACTGTAACGCCCCGTTCCCGGACACCGAGTCCTTATCCGGAAAAGAAACGTTCGGCACGTATAAAATAAAAGTAAATTCATTTTATACGTAAGCCTCTACTATGTCGTATCAAATCAAAGGCAAAACGGAAGCAAAACTCGGGTATATAAAATTTTTCCCAAAATTAAAGAGTAGAAAAGAAATCTAAGGGTAGAAATGTAAACTATTACATTTGGAAAAGTACGAAAATCCCAAAAGACAGAATACGACAAATCATCAAAACCGGTGGTCTACCTCAAAAGTAAGGAAAGTACAACCAAAGAAAAGCAGAAAAGAAGCATCTTGATTCTTCAACGAGCGGCGTCAAACATCGTCGTCAAACTCTTCCTCGAAAACCTGTTCGTCTTCTCGTCCCGAAACACATAGAAAAAGTATGCATTCGAGGTAAGCACAACGTACGTAGAAAGAAAGAGAAGCTATGAAAGCAATCATAGTTATAACGAAAAGATAATTATTTAATTAGTTGATTAAATGAGACCAACTCCATCTAGGGTTCACTTCGTGCTCATCAACACGTTGTGACTAACTGTTTCTAACTTAGCCTATCTATGTTACAACCGCACTCAAGGGCACTACGCGCATCCGCCTCAGCAGGGTCCCTCTGTACTTAGGGTCTTTGACCTACAGAGTTCTTCTACCTCGGGGACACTCTTTTGCAACATATTAGTGAATCACACCAATACCCACGAAGTCTAGAAAAGGTAGACTCCGATAGCACGCACACCTCAGCAGAGTCCCTCCGTACTTAGGGTCTTTTGACCTACGAAGTCCCTCCACCTTCAGAGGTAGCACATGCATCGCGATTTAGCCTGGTGCCTAGCCAAGAGAGACATGTTGTTTAATCTTTTACTAGTCACATACGTTGTTTATTAAGTTATTAACTAGCCAGCCTAAGTGTTTTCAAATAATCTCCTCACACATACTACTCTCTTCCTAGACCACTAGACACGGACAAGTCCTAGCACATACACAGACATTGATGAATCCTAATTCATCAAAGCACAAGCCTATCATGCTCTTCCGACGGATCCGAACTTCAACTCCCTTTAAGAGTACATTCGGTGTTTTAACTGAACGAATCAGAAGCTCAATTCAGTCTTGTCTATGTTTATACCATATTAACATATCATATATAAAGGTTTCATGTAGTTAAAGCATGTTTTCAAGGCTGAACAGCAACTAACATAGAAAGGAGGATATACAAAACTGGACGCCCGTTTAAAGACTTAGACGCCCGTTAAAGCTTACTGGACGCCCGTCCAAAATAGTGGACGCCCGTCCACCAAACCCATTTCAATCCTGAATGTAAAATTGCACCTCAGAGGCCCGTCCAATACAACCAGACGCTCGTCCAAGGTGGAACCTAGGCTGGACGCTCGTCCAGAATACCGGACGCTCGTTCACCTGGGTTCGACCTAAACCCTAACTTCATCACCATGCGATTTCCAGATCGTATTTCAACCACAAACCAGAAAAAAGACAACACATTGAGCACATAAACCTCATCTAACACTACCATAACCTCTATAGACAATTACCAAAGCAACAACTCAAAGCTCTAACACATAAATTGCCTTAGATCATGATCAAATCCTTATAGCCAACAATTGAATTCATAGGACTGGTTTTCGTTACCTTAGGCAGCCGCAGAACTGATCCAAACAGCCCTACAAAATCTGCTTCTTTGCAACCGAACTGATACCAAAGCGATGCTCTTATCACGACGATTCCGAAACTCTTGCGTGATCTGAAAACGGTTGCCGGATGCTTCAATTATCAAGAAAACTCCTTGGCCTTTTCTCTCCTCAAACTTGCGCAGAGATGGGGGGGATTCTTAGACTGAATTTCTGATTTTAAGTTAGGTCTAAACATAATAAATGAGTCAATCTTTTCCTTAATTGCCCTTGATCACTAAAAACTGAATTTTCTTTTAATTATATATATAAAACTTGAAATTATATATATAAAAATGTCCAAATAAATAACTCCAAATAATAGGTAACCGAACCTAATATTTCGTTTTCGCAAAAAGACACGTCTGCCCTTTCCCTAAAATCGGAATAGTACAATATAATCCAACCTAGCTCGTATCACCGACCTCACTGGTTTGCTCATCTTGGTCGGTCCCAAACAAGATCAGGTCGCCTCCGACCTTCGAAGGCGGTTATAACTCCTTAATGGACTTATCCGGCGATTGATTCCGTATTAAAAACTATAAACTATGATTGATTACATCCCACGATTTAGCCTAATTGAGTCATGATTGCCCCATGAATGGCATCACAATTCAAACTATGTCAATTGGATTGATTCCATACAGTATTGAGTACGTAGGCAGTCTCAAACAACCCAACCATAAATCTTCAACAAAAACATCAAATTGCTAGTTTAAACTCTCTGAAAAGGATCCAATAACCTAATAATGAAACCCTAAGATTTTCAAGCATCATCAATTTGCGCTAGATGGAGGAGGGTCCTTTGCATATTCTTGATGACGCTTAAAATAGTATATCCTACGACATCAATATTCTATCTATTATGAGCTAAAAATAGTTGTTTCGACCTATAATTATGAACCATTTGAGTTGAATGTCATGTGTCGGGTTCGTGAGTCGAGTATTTTGCATTTCACGTTTATTTTCCCTTGTTCGATATTATTTCATGCGTTATTTGATTATTTTCAGGATTCGAAATATTAGGCTAAGCATTGTGGACGATTCTGGAGCGGGCTGAACGAAAGGATTAGGCTTAGGGTATTCCAGAACCTTCCAAGTTAAGTCGGTAGAAGAAAAATGACAAAAGTGCCACCAATTAATTTGGGAGTTGCCGCTGACCCATCGAGAGTCCAGAATCTTCCGAAATGCGTTTTCTTGGACAAGGGGTAGTTATAGGTCTTTCTAAGTCGGTTTACTTAGCTATAAATTAGAGGGATCGGCCTCAGAATTCAGCGTGTCCAATTAATGTACAATTTTCAAGACAAGTTCTATGCAATAAAAGTTATTTATTTATTTTATGAGTTCTAGTCACGGAGTCGACGGATTCGCCTCATAGAAAGAGAGCCGTGGGAGATCTACACTCATCTTCGGGGTTATGATTTTCTGTCTTTTCCAAGAGGTAGATCTGTCGTTTTATGTGACTAGTATGTTTAAATTTTTTATTTAGTTTAATTATGTGGTAGTTAGTTTATTTTACCCCATGTATGCATAGATCTGATTCGTTGGTGAAGAAATCATTAAATAGTGATTGCGTTCTTCAGATCTGTGATGGTCTTTACCGCTAGATCTGAATAGCTAGTAAATTCTAGTTCATGATAATCGGTGCCAGCTACGTTGATCGACATATTTAATTTACTTGTTAGTAGCCTGATCAACTATTTCCATGTCATCATAAATTAGCATGAAGGACTGGTAGTGAAGTGTTAGTTTGGACATTGTCTCAATGGATTCTTAGGAACGTGCTAGTCATAGTCGATAGCTGCCTAGGAAGGTTCTCGGTCTTGAGCCGGCAACTCTAAAACTTAATGCGTGTGAATTAATACAACCAACGAAGGAGGTTAATTGCACATAGATTGTCTGCTGTCCTTACAATGGAAATAGACAGGGTTAGGAGATCGCACCCGTAGCTGACAATGAATTACAATTTGCCAACGGGAATGACTAATGCATGACATGGAGATGAGTAACTAATAACTCATATTTAGACTAATACATTAGAAACTCTTGTGTGCTCCAACTGACTTGCATAATCTTGTTTGTTGTTTGGCACCACTCTTGTTCTTCCTATATTATAGTTGGTCGTTGACCGTTATTATGACAACTCAATCTCGATTAATTTGCGTTCTTACGAGTCCCTCTGGGATTTGACCTTGACTCGCCAGTACTCTGCTACAGTAGACCTAGTCCTATTGCTAGTAAGTGCTTTGCACGTGATCAAGATTTTCTGGCGCCGTTGTCGGGGACTAATGTCAAGAATAATTTATAATTTGAGATTGAGCGTTTGTATATTTCGTTTCTATAAAATTCGAGTCTATTTTATAGAGTCTGTTTTGTAGTCTGTTATACTGGAGTTATACAGAGTCAATTCTTTGTGAATCAGGATGAAAATTTCACCCGATTAATCGAGGATTATCAGCGATTAATCGAGTGTCCTAGATTCAGTAGAATCGGTTCTGTCAGTTCAGCGTCGAGTCAGTAGTCAGAGTCTGTATTTTTGAGTCTGCCAGGCGAGTGTAACATCCGCCGAGGAAAGTCACTAACTTCTTGGAGATAGTCAGCACAGTCAAACCAGCAGGAGTGCCTGAAGATAACATTAAGCTCAAATTGTTCTCATTCACTCTAAAAGACACGACAAAGATATGATTATTGTCTCTAGCACCAGGATCAATCCAAACTTTGACCGATTTACTGCATAAATTTATGAGTAAGTACTCCCCACCTGGGAAGTCATTATAGATGAGACAATACATCAAGAATTTCAAGCAAAAACCGGCCGAGACTTTCAAAGAAGATTGGGAAAGGTTTAAGGAAGCACAACGGAGACGCCCTCACCACGATATCACTCTGCCCGTACGAATGCATAGTTTCTATCACGGATTGCAGCCCAGTGAACAAATGAGAGTTGATGCATCGAGCAACGGATGTTTTGCGTTGCTGTCACCTGAAGAAGCTAAAGAAAAGTTGGAACAAATAGCACTTGCCAATGGAGGACGAATCAAATTGAAAATGTAAAGGTAGCTGATGGAGTATTTGGAGAAGATACTTCACAAAAGATCTTATACCAGTTAATGGCGAAACGAGAAAATAGACATCATGAAATACTGCATTGCCAAAGTAGAGAAAGTTGAAGAAGTCGAAGCAACCAACACCGAAGATGTAAACTATTTAGGGAGGCAAGGAAATCCTTATAGGGGTGGATATCACCCGGGTTCTCATGACCACCCTAGTTTTCGACTAAGTGATCCTATAGGTGGAGAGAGACTAAGGCAGACTGGGAATTCATGCCTCAATTCAACAAGTCGGGTGGTTGGGAAGCAACCATGGTTAAAATGAGCTCAACTGTGACTGACACGATCAGTCAACTCAAAAAATCATTGACCGAGCTGAATGCAAACTTCACCACATATTGTAAGAAGAATGATGCAAGACCGATCAATCAGGAAGCCTTAGTGTAGAATCTGTCGCACCAAGTAGGGAATATCGCCGAACAAGTGTCAGCCTATCCTCCGGGAGGATTACCAAGTAACAATGAGAAGAATCCAAAGGACATGAATGCAATTATGACAAGAAGCGGAAAAGAATTTCCTGGACCAGCTATACCAACTATCCAAGAAGGATCAGAAAGCAGTCAGCATCAAAACACAGTAGAATTAGGGAGAACATGGAGCCCGATTAGACAGGACATTGGTCCGACTAATCGAGAGCCTGAAATTTCAACAGATGAGCAGGCAGAGCAGCAACAGCAGCAGGCCACAGGTAAGTCTTCACGAACTGCAAATATTAATCATGGTACTTTACCCTATCCCCCTAGGAAATATAAACCGAATTATGATGGTGCTCTTTATAAAAAGTTCATAGAATTGTTTAAGAAATTGCAAGTGAATATACCTTTGGTAGAAGCTCTATCCGGGATGCCAGAGTACGCAAAATTCTTGAAAGAAGCAGTCTCTACGAAAAGGAAGTTGTTAGACCTTGAGACTATATCCCTCAACGAGGAATTCTCGGTAGTTTTGCAATGCAAACTGCCTCCTATGTGTAAAGATCCTAGGAGCTTCCTCATACCCTGCACCATTTGAGGTATATGTCTGAACAAAGCATTGTGTGATCTTAGAGCCAATGTCAATTTAATGCCACTCTCTATTTTCCATAAGTTAGGCATGAAAGAGTTAAACGAAATATCTATAACCCTTCAATTGGCCGATAGGTCTATGAAGCAACCTTGTGAAGTGGTAGAGGATGTGCTGGTGAATGTTGACAAATTCGTGTTCCCCGTAGACGTTGTAGTATTAGACATGGAAGCTAACCATGATGTTCCACTGACCCTAGGAAGACCTTTCCTAGAAACAAGCAAAACATTGATAAATGTTCACAATAGTGAGCTGATTATAAGGGTAAATGAGGACAGAGTATTATTCAATATGATGAAAACAATAAGGTATGCACAAGATGAGGAAGAAGAATGTTACATGCTGGATGCCATAGATGAGCTTATTTTGAAATTACATCAGCATGTGGCACTAGACCCTGAAGTAGTAGAGACTTTGCTCCTGAAAGAGGATGAATGAAGTATTGAGGAAACATAGCCTGGGTGTAGCAAAGGTCAAGTACAAGAGGTAGTACATATATCTTCTGTGGATATAGGAGGAACCATTGACCGACCTTTGTGGCATAAGTTTTTTGACCTACAATTGACTGGTAAACTATTAAGATCATCGTTCGAAGAGCCACCGAGGAATTTAACTTTGAAACCTTTTTCATCTCACCTAAAGTATGTATACCTACAAGATGATACTCTTCCCCTCATAATTTCATCATCACTATCACCTTTAGAGGAGGAGAAACTGTTAAGAGTACTGAGAGAGCATAAGGGAGCATTTGGGTGGACGATTGTGGATATTCGAGGAATAAGCCCGTCGGTGTGTATGCATGTTAGGAACTTTTTATGTTTTGATGATGGTCATACTAGTTGTTATAGCAAGCCTGAAATAAGTTAGAATTCTCTGTATAAGTATTTACTTGGAGTCTGACATATTGTATAAGTTAAGTCAGACAAGTATTGTACTAGTTGGTAGGACGGCAAAGTAAAACAGACATTCGGCAGAGTGAAGCCAGCCAAGCACCAGCAGAAAAACAGTGAAGACTTAATGGTATGACTTATAACCAAGGAAGTTTGTGATGACTTTGAATAAGTCTAAGTATGTTTCAAGAGATAAAATTCAATGTTCTAATATGGTGTACACTGATCTCACCCAAATCAATGATCAGTGAAGTACAAAGATTCTCCATAAACTGAAGTAATGAAGGAAACAGTGAATCGGCAGAGTAAACTGACTTTCGGCAAAGTGAAGGCAAAAACAGTGAAGGAAGATCTAAACGGAAAAGTCAGATGGATCACTCGACCATTCAAAGAACGGTGAAGTAATCCTTATCAGAACAAAATTGAAATATGATGAAGATTCAGAGGATCATGCATTTAATGCACAATCAATAGAGGATCAATCAAGGACGGATTTTCTGCTATACATGTGAAGGAAAAATCCGATCACTGAAATCAAGGAGAATATAATTAAGGGGGAATCATGAATAAAATCAAGGATTATTCCCCTCATAAATATAGCCAACGGACGGAATTTCAAATCAATGATACTTAATGCTATAAATAGAAGGCATTGATAGACAAATGAAATAACAATATGAAAAGGAAAATCAAGCAGATACTCTGTCAATTTGAAAAGCCTTCTCTCTGAACTTATAAAGATTTATCTAGAGATCAACTCAGACATCATAACTACAATTTCATATTCAGCACTGAGATTGATCAATCAAGTTTGTGAATCTCATTCACAATCAACGGAAGCAACTGAATCAGAAGTCATCTGAGAAGGAGTTGTGCGTGTGATAGCTGCTGAAGGATTTAATCTCAAGGAGTAGTGAAAGAGACTGAATCACTGAAGCTGTTGCAGTCAAGGAGTGATAGTCTTGTAGATTGTGAAGCTTGGGAAGTCAAGGACAATCATACTATTGTATCTGTAAAAACAATAGTGAATTCCTCCAATCATCACAAGAGAAGAGTGGATTAAGGGATTACACCACCCTGAACCACTATAAGCCCTGTGTCAATTTACTTTACTGCATTCATTTAAATTGCTTAGATTATAATCTATATATGTGATTGTCCAAACTACTTTGAAACAACATAGTAAGAAGGGATTTATCTGCTGCCCAAAAGCTTTTAAATACAAGAAATTTTTTTGAAACTCCACTATAGTCATTCACCCCCCTCTGACTATAGTTTTACCCTTATCTGGGACCAACAATTGGTATCAGAGCAGTGTTCCTAGTATCAGAACCTGTTCAGATCTAATTTCTGGTAACAAGAAGATCACATATTTTCAAAGTAGTTTTCAAATCTGAGTTTTCTATTCATTCACATATAAATCTATTATTTGTACTTATAGATTCCTCAAACTTTATGTCAAAAGTACCTGTTTTCAATGTTAATAATTTTGATGAATATAAAATAAGAATGCTATCTCATCTTGCAACAACTCATAAGGAGATGCTGGATGTAATAAATGATGGACCAATCATGATCATGACTGTGGTATCCACAAAAGCAGATCAAGGGAAGGAAATAGACAAACCCAAGAAAGATTGGACTATAGGTGACAAAAGAAGAGTAAATCTAGACTTTGTTGCAAAAGATATGATTTTGAAGACTGTAGATAGCAACATGTTCATGAGAATCAAAGATTGCAAAACAACAAAGGAGATGTGAGACAAGCTAGCATTGATAAATGAAGGATCTGAAGCAGTTAAAGAAAATAAATTATCTGTTGCAAAACAAAAATTTGAAAATTTCAAAATGAAGACTGGTGAATCCATTGATCAAATGGACAACAGATTCTCTAGCATAATCAGTGAACTGCAACAGCTTGGACACACATATCCCCAGAAAGACGTATGCTTAAAGATCTTGAGAGGCTTTCCTGAAAGATGGAAGATCATAACATCAGTAATCAGAGGAACCACAAACCTTGCAAGCACTGACGCTTTGAAACTGATGTCCCAACATAAAGCCCATGAATTCGAACTGAACGGTGAAGATGGTGCTCCGGCAAAGACACAAAAAGCCACTGCACTGATTGCACCCCAGCAAAGTAACTTTGCCGATTGTATCAGCAAAGAGACGCATGAACTTAAAGAACATGTAGCTTTATTAGTTAAACGTTTTGACAGGTTTAGCAAAAAGAAGCCATTCAAAGGAAACTCATCATCAAACAAGAGTTCAAGCTCAAACAAAGACATAAAGAAGAAATATGATGAATACAGATGCTTCAATTGCAACAAGAAAGGTCACTTCAAGGCTGATTGTCCTGAAGAAAATGATAAAGATGATGAAAAGAAGAAATACAAAGCATCTGAAAAGAGGAAAGGCAAGAAAGCACTCAAGGCTGAATCTAGCAATGAAAAGAATGAAGAATCATCTGATAATAACTCAGATAACAGTGATGAAGAGGACAGCTCAGGCAATGAAAAAGCATGTCTATGCCTCATGACCAAAGAATTAGATGAAGATGAAGGTGATAGCTCAGACATTGAGAAAACAACCCTATGTCTAATGGCCAAAGAATCAGATGAAACTGAGGTAACATCTAGCTCTTACTCTTCATCAAATGCATCCACATCTAACACTGCACAATCTTCTATTCTCCCTTTAGATCCAGCAGACCTAGTCCAAAATCTCATGTAAATTTGATGAAATTGAAATGAATCATGAAATTCTGGAAAAGGAATGCAAGGATCTAAGAAAGGAAAATAAAAGATCAAAGAAAGAACTGGATAAAGCAAAAGCTGAACTAACTAGTAAAGAGATCTACTCAAATGATCAACAAACAGCAGAGGTTCATACATCTGTTGTTGACAGATCAGTTGAGAAAATCCCCCTACCAGTTAAGATAACAAATGAACCAGTTTACAAACCCTCAAAAAGGTTTGGATCCAGATCTGGTCTTGGCTACAACAGTCAGGATGAGAGTAGAAACAATGGTCAACACAATTCTGAATCTAGGATCAACATTGAACCAAAATTCAGAAAGGGACAGACCATGGTCTCAACCACTCATCATGCACCGTTGACGTCAAAACCCAGTGCAATAAAACAGCAGACTAAATCATCAATCAAGTCAATCAAAAGCAAGGACTTTCTGAAAGGTAAATGAAGACTTTATCCTTCAGAGGATGATTGGAATGTTGCACCTCCAAAATACAAGAAGAAACCATTCCATAATATGCATCATGTGCTTAAAAAAAGTCAAGCTAGGTATACTCCTAGACACATGAAGCAAGTCTGGTTTCCCACTGCATATTGGTTAGTGAAGAAGGATGCAAATGCACCAAAAAGTAGAGAAAAGTATCAGAATAACTTCAGTAGAAATACTAGAAGCTATTCTGCCATGCCTTATATATATGAAGTTGATGACTTTAACTATCCAAAAAGAAGATCATTTGGATATACACTTGGAGAAGGAGGCATGACTGCTAACAGGTATGGACCCAAACAGTGTTGGGTACCTAAACTTAATTAAATTGTTATGTAGGATGTTTGGTACATAGACAGTGGATGTTCCAGACACATGACAGGAAACAAGAGATGGCTCACTGACTTCAAGGCTTTTGATGGACCCAAAGACACATTTGGAGGCAAAGAAAACCCTGGCAAGATTAAGGGGGAAGGTACAATGCTCAAGAACAATCTGAAAATTCAAAATGTGGCATATGTCAAGGGACTTAATTTCAATCTGATGAGCATCAGTCAATTTTGTGACAAAGGCTACAATGTGCACTTCAACTAGGAAGGATGCAAAGTCATTCACAGCCAAACCAACATAGCAGTACTTGCAGGAGGAAGAAAAGATAACATGATGTGGTGGATTGGAAAACAGCCAAAGCAGAAACATGTTTGTTTGTCAAAAACAAACGGTCAACTAGCTGGATTTGGCATAGAAGACTAAATCACCTAAATTTCAAGACCATCAACAAATTATCAAAGAACAAGTTAGTTGAAGGACTGCCAGAGATCACATTCAAGAAAGAAAGTCTATGTGATGCATGTCAGAAATGGAAACAAATCAAAAGTTCATTCAAGTCAAAATCCTATCAATCAACAACAAGAATTCTACATCTGTTGCATATGGACCTGTTTGGACCAGTCACACCAGTAAGTGTAAGTGGTAAGAAATACACCCTGGTAGTGGTGGATGACTACTCAAAATACACCTGGACCATCTTCATGAACAAGAAGAAAGAGACACTCAAAAAGCTACCAGATTTGTTAAGAAGACTCCAAAATGAGAAAGAACTGAAAATCATCAAGATCAGATCAGATAGAGGCACTAAATTTCTTAATGAAATTATCAGAACCTATTGTGAAGAAAATGGAGTACTGCATCAATTATCTGCAGCAGGAACCCCACAACAAAATGGTGTAGTAGAAAGAAGAAACAGAGCTCTCAAAGAAGCAGTCAGAACAATGATTGCAGAAGCATGCTTGCCAAAGAGATTTTGGGCTAAAGCAGCAAACACAGCACGCCATACACAAAACAGATCAATTATCAACAAACATCATGGAAAGACTCCATATAAAATATGGAATGGTAGAAAACCTAATATCTCATATTTACATATGTTTGGATCAAAATGTTTTGTTTTGAACAGGAATCAACTGCATGCCTTTGATGAAAAGGCTGATGAAGCAATCTTTATGGGATACTCAGACACCAGCAAAGCATTCAGAGTACTCAACAAAAGAACACTGGTGATTGAAGAATCAATACATGTAGTCTTTGATGAACCAAATACAAATGGTGAAAGTCTTCAAGAACAAGAAGAAGAAGCAGCACAACGACAAGTATCTATGAATACAACAGTACCAGCAACTATTCTGCATCACAACTTTGGAAATCAAGATGAGCCACAAGTCAATACAACAGAAGAAGCACCAGAACTTGAAGCTCATGCACAACATGAAATTACAGAAGCACCAAGTGAAGAACAACTTCAACCAAACCTAAATTGGCTAAGATATCATCCTGAAGAACAAGTTATTAGAGATCTTCACACAGGAGTAAGAACCAGAAGACAACTGGAGCATATGTTAACATGTTTTCTATCACAAGTGGAACCCAAGACAATAGATGATGCAATTCAAGATGCAGATTGGATCATAGCCATGCAAGAAGAACTAAATGAATTTGAAAGAAATGAAGTCTGGGAACTTGTTGAGAGACTAGATATGGCCAACACCATTGGAACAAAATGGGTATTTAGAAACAAGATGGATGAGCAAGGAATTGTTGTCAGAAACAAGGCAAGGCTAGTTGCAAAAGGCTATTCTCAAGCAGACTAGAGGCAATCATACTTTTTCTAGCTTTTGCTACACACAAAGATTTCAAAGTCTATCAAATGGATGTCAAGAGTGCATTTCTGAATGGACTTTTGGAAGAAGAAGTGTATGTGGAACAAACCCCTGGTTTCCAACTCAATGGAAAGGAAGACAAAGTATACAAACTAAAGAAAGCTTTTTATGGACTCAAACAGGCACCCAGAGCCTAGTATGAAACACTATCACAATTTCTGATCAAGAATGGATTCAAAAAGGGAACTATAGATAAGACTCTATTCAAACTAGAGGAAGGAACAAGCACATTGCTAGTACAAATCTATGTTGATGACATCATCTTTGGATTAGAGGATGAAAAGTTATGTGAGAAATTTGCAAATCTAATGAAGAGCAAATTTCAGATGAGCATGATGGGAGTATTAAACTATTTCCTTGGTCTTCAAGTAAAGCAAATGAAGGATGGCATTTTCATTAGTCAAGCCAAGTACACAAAAGACCTTATACACAAGTATGGTATGGACACAAGTGGCACAGCAGATACACCAATGTGTGCAAGAGTCATTCTTGGAAAAGATGAAACTGGAAAGGATGTTGATCCCTACTATACTTAACTGCAAGCAGACCTGATATAGCATTTGCAGTAGGAGTGTGTGCAAGATTTCAAGCCCAACCAAAAGAATCACATCTTCTAGCAGCTAAAAGAATAATCAAATACTTGAAAAACACTATCAATGTAGGAATTTGGTATCCAAAAGATGGAGGACTCAAGTTGATATCATATTCAGACTCTGACTATGCTGGATGCAAAATAGATAGAAAAAGCACATCTGGAACTTGTCAAATGCTAGGCAACAGACTAGTTTCATGGTTTAGCAAAAAGCAAAACTCCATATCTACATGAACAGTATAAGCAGAATATATAGTAGCAGACAGTTGTTGTGCACAAGTACTTTGGATTAGACAACAGCTAAGGGACTATGGAGTGGAGGAGAAAACAATTCCAATCATGTGTGATAACACAAGTGCAATATCTATTACTGAAAATCCAGTACTGCATTCAAGAACAAAGCACATTGATGTGAGACATCACTTTATTAGAGATCATGTTGAAAAAGGAGATGTCATTCTAAAATACATACCCACTGAAGATCAATTGGCTGATATCTTCACTAAACCACTCAGTCATGAAAGATTTAGCATGTTGAGAACTGAGTTAGGAATGATTGAAATCGACTAAAAACCAAAGAGCGGCTAACTGGAGTAATCGGCTAAGTGACTTCATCTGCTGATCAAACCTTTGCCATTACAGGAGATGTAGCAGGTAAGGCACTGGTACTCGGCGAAGTTAACTTTACTGATTGTTAGGAACAGTCAAATAAAGCAGCTCAGTGAAAAAGTCACTACACTGGATAAGTGACCAGCAAAGGCACTTCACCGAAGTAAAGATTGGAATCATGGGTAAATTAAAGTGTGAACATAATCAACTTTTATACACATGGAGAATAAGGGAGTTATGGAAGATTATCCTGAAGATGATTACACACGTGGAGATCAATTTATAATTATGGAAGTAATTATATTATTCTTTTCGAATTACAAATGCCTCGATTCCCGTGCTCTATCATTACTTACCACAATCCACTCCACCACTTCACTCGAATATCGCGATTTACATACACAAAATCACGCCATTATGTCACAAAATCCTTCCATATTCAAACCACGTTCACACTACCCAAATAAACCTATATAAACTACACTTAGAGATTTTCAGAAATTTTTACACTCCCTTGTATTTCATACATTCCTCTGCAAATTCGCATTTCACTCTCAAAAACCTCTTTTAACTTCCAACAATGGCTTCATCCTCCTCAACCACCGAAACTGGGTATGAAAAATCGATTGCCACTGGATCATTCTTCCAAGAAGAACACTACTTAAAGCTTTGTGGAGATGATGAAGAAGCAAAACGACTGGCAGCTGGATGCAAAAACCTAAAATTATCAACCTTTCTTCTTCCCCTAGTAACTGAAGTCTGTTATGAAAATCTAATTTCTTTCTGGAAATCTGCAAAATACGTCTTTGGGATCCTTGCAGAAGAAGGTGACGAATGGGAAGAAGATAAGATTGTTGCATCTGTCAACGGCAAAGACATAGTAATTACAGAAAAGGTAATCCGAAAACATCTTAAACTTTCAAATAAGGGTCAAGAAAAAGTGACTTTGGTACCATAAAACTGTAAGGTGTAGTGCCCGAAAGACAATTATATGATTGTTTTAGGACAGAATTAGTAATTCATCTTATTATATGCAAGTATGCTTATAATTAAGACACTACCGAAAACCCTAAGTACCTCGTTTATGTAATCACATAACTCAGTGTATGGCTATACACAAGAGGATTGAGTTAGTGAGATGTACTTAAAAATTAACTTAGTCCGTAGCGTTTATTAATCTGAGTATGGGTCTCATGATTAATTTGCTATTAATGCGCCCAGAACACTTTAGGTGTGACAGTCTTATCCGGACTGTCGGTAATAGGGTACCTAGTGGGGCATTTATATATGATGATAATCATATAGGGCTCGACCGATTTGATTTGAGTTCTCGATATAATTCCGTAATCGAGAAGTCTTATCGAATCACAAGATGATCATATATGGATTAATCTTAATCCTGAGGTGATCACAGACGACTGCTTAGACTAGGGTAGAGTTTGATGTGTTAGTAAGGATCACTTCGCAGTATGTGGTCCAACACCTCTCGTTGGCTCTATTCTGGAATGAGTGAGTAGTCTGTGTTATCACAGATATAGAATCCATTCCTTCCCTCGGGAAGTAGACAGACAGTTCCCTTATTTGTTAACCCTAGAAACTGATCGATCGGCCGAGTTCATATTATATTTGTTATGAACTAATTGATCACTAGGGGTTAATGGTAAATAAGGATAATATATTTCGAGAAGGGTTTACGGAAATATCCCGAATCGAAGTGAACAGTCTATGGAGGATTTATCCGTATGTAATGATTATATCAGTGGACGCTTTCGACTCATAAATTGAGTGTAAGTTATCTATATTCGATAGAGTTCAGTTTCGGGTTCATGGTGGTGTAATCCCGGAATTAATAGGTTGGATATAATTATTCTGTCTGATTAATAATTTTATTCGATTTATTGTAGCTACTGAATATGGGTCCATGGTCCCCGACGTGGCTCCTAATATAGCATATATGTTTCTCGTCGTTGCACCTCAATTATAATTAAATAGTGGATTGGGCTATTTAATTGATATGTGGATTAATTGTTTAGTTGGACTAAATAATTAAATACACGGAAAAGACATTTTTCGTGGACTCGGCCCAAATTGGTGTGTTGACTTTTTGACCAAATTGGTCAAATATAGAAACATGCGTGTAAGACTTAATTTGGGTTTACAAGTGGCGCATGTTTGTATTATTTAATTATTAGAAAATTGCTTTTCTTGGATAATTATTTAATATGTGATTTATCTTTTATTTGTTAAATGATAATTCATGGAATATTAGATAATAATATGATTTATCTTAATTTGTTTGGGATAATCATTTTATTTATCTTTTATTTGGAATAAAGGATTATTGTAATAATTATCTCTTAATTATTTAATCCTTGGAGGTTAAGTTTTACTCTCCTATATAAAGAGAGTTCTCCCAAGCCTTTTGACACAACATATGAACACGCCATTAGTGATAGAAAAATAGCTTGGAATTTTCGGCTATTTTCTTTGGGTTTCGAGTTGGAATAATCTTCGGGATTATTCCGGTAGCATATCAAGGAGGTCCGGCGGCGGGAAACACCATCCACTTGGTGTTGCTGGGAGACACACGTTGGAAGGCTGTGGCTTCTCAATCACGTGTTCTTGGAGACCTTTTGTTCTTGGAGTTAAGCACCATAAAAAGGTAGGCTCCTAAACCCCCTTATAGGATTAGATATTTTATTTATGTATTTTGTTTCGTTTAGATCTAGATCCGATACTTCCGCTGCGTAATTGGGTCAATCTATGATTGATCCGACGATATTACATCAAACAAAAACCTGGATGATTTCTGGGTAACCATCGCCAAATAGGCAAATCTAGGATCTAAGAAAGTCAATTGTCTTAGATCCTCTTTAAAGAAGCCATTCAGTGAATTCAGTGCCCTAATTGGCAAAACCATTGAAGGAATGTTGGGAGCAAATAATGCCATGACTGAAATCAGAATGCGGTTAATGGGAATCATCTACAACAATCTGGAGTTTAATTGGGCAAAATACTTCTTCTTAAGACTCAAAGAACAAATCCAAGGTGAAGTCAAAGCAGCCAAAAAGGGAACAACAGAAGAAAAGACGAAGAAAGGACAATTCTGGGTGAAAAAGTTCCGGTCAAAGAAAGAAACAAAAGGTTCAACGCAATTTGGACAAGACAGCCTTTGGAAAATTAATTGATGAAGAAGAAGAAGAGAACATTGATGTTGAGGCAGAACAACATGGAGAAGAAAATGAAAGTGAGGATGAACAACCTCTAAATGAGGAAGTCATAGGAGACACTGGAGATGATAAGGAATCTCCAGAAGAACCTGCACAATTGTCTGCAAACGATATTGATGATCGAATTGCAGAATATCTCGAATGGAAAGAAGGCGATTCCAGAAATCAGATTCAAGATTCGGAACGCATGCTTGCTGAGGAAGCATGGCTCTTGATTTTTTTGGAATCACCACTCTAATTGGTGTACTTGATGAATCTCCTCTCTGGGACATGGTAGATGCAGTAAAGGCAAAACTGCCCCAGATCTCTAACAGCCACAATGATGACTCAGAAGATGGTAGAGATGATGATGATAACACTGATCAAGACGGTGGAGATGATCAGGATGACGATGATAATGATGACCATCATGCTGATTATAATAACAAACAAGGAGAAGAAGTTACTCCTACACCGGATGCAATTGATGATGACGTTCTTCTAAGCAACTTCCTACAACCACATGCATCCCACAAGTCCACAACACCAGCTAAGACAACCACTCAACCACTATCTGCTGCAACTCCGGCTGACAGCATAAACATAGTGGACACTGGCTCAGCTGCTGCCACTCCAGTCAAGACAATCCCCAGCACAGAGCAAGGGGGAACAGCAGCTCAAGCCACACCAGCATACACATCTACACAAATTCTTGAAGACTTGGATGTCCATGTAGATGTGACTCAGCAGCAAGACATAGGACAGCAAACAGACCCAGAACCAGCTGACATCCATCACAAACTCTCTCAGCTGGCCACTGGTATCTCAAATGAAACCTTTGAAAAAGCAATACATCTACTGGCAGAAGAACTAGAGCAGCAAGCCATGCATCTTAGATCCATGACCTCGGCATTCAATGACAAAAGCTACTCCATTGATCGAAAATTTGAGGCCATTGCTGAATACATCGAGGCACAGAACATTGTGGTTCAACGCCAAGGAGACATGATGAGACAACTCAACATCAAGATCACAAACAATCTCGCAGGTCTCAGGAAACACATTTCTCAGGAAAATGACTCCATGGCAGTGGCATTTGGAACAAGATTCCGCAGTGTCACTGAGAAGCTAACTAGTCATGATAACAGATTAACATCCATCGAATCAAAGCTGGACTCTCTGATTGGAACATCAGAGGCAACAAATAGCATCTTACTCCAGCAAAGGGATGATGCTGCCAAAAAGGGGGAAAATCAGGATAAGCCTGAAGGATCAACTATTAGACCCCCAAACTTCACTGAAGAATAACTGAGAGCAAGGGACAGAGAAATAAGGATCAGAAATGAAGCAGAAGAACAGCAAAGGAGGGCTAGAGAAGAAAGAGAAAGAGCCCTAAATGAACCCTGCACTGGATTTCCTCTTCCTATGCAAAGAAGAGATGATGACAGAGACAGATCTGGCAAACAGCAACGGCAAGGATCTAGTCAATCAAGGGGATCAGCAAGTCAACACAGACTTAGCACCAGAGGAAACACCAGCAGAGGTAGTAGTAGCTCCATATACACTGGTGGGCACAGAATGTACACTGGCCACAAAAGCAAAGCAGAATATGAAGCAGATGTACTGGAACATGTAAGAGAATTTTTCAGAGTACAGGAAGGACTTTATCCTCATTTGTCACAAGATGAAGCATGGGCTGATTGGCTAAGCTATCAGGATGAAAGGATGAGAACCGATATGGCCAAACTCTACAATGATGTCAAAAGGGAGTTTGCACTTCTAAAACAATCCAACAGCAAACCAAGTTCAGCCATACCACTTTCAGCAAAAGGACCAGAAGACTTGCCAACTGAACAACAAGAAGACTTCAACCATATGGCAAAATTCTTCAACCCTATGGGAAGAATGGACAAACAGGAGCAGTGGAGTCTCTACAAAAGTCTCAAGTTTGCTGACTCACATATTGCTGAAGCTAGGGAGAGACTTGAGAAGTACTTTGGAGAACCTAGGGCAAATGAGACCATGCCAGATTTCAACAGACTCTTTGCCAAGAAAGTATTCAAGGGAGTATCAGAATACACTGCTATGGCTTACTGGAAGTGGAAGTTTCCAGAAATTGATTGGAAGGACATTGAAGAGGTTCAGACTACAAAGTTCAAAAGGTACAAGGCTGAATTAAGCAAAATGTAGTTTGTAACACTTGAATAAATTTTTGAACTTATTACCCTTTGTTGGTCCCTTGAAAAGGCTTTGGTTAAGTTTAGAGAGGGGGGGGGGGGTGTGAATAAACTTAACACTTAAAACTTTGGAGTTAACAAATTCTGCAACTTCAGCAGTCTGCTGATACTTCAGTAGTCTGTTGAGACCTCAGTAGCCTGCTGATAGACAACAGTCTACTGACAGTTCAGTTTGCTGAATTTGTGCAGCGGAATAAAATCAAAATTAAGCCTTATTACTTGTTGTTAAATATGATACTAAGTATTAGATACTCAGTAGTGCAAGTGTGTGATTTCAGTTGCTAGATTCAGTAGGTTGATGTGTGTAATAAACTGAGTGTAGAAAGTAAATGCTGAAAGTAAGTAGGCAGATTTTTATAGTGGTTCCAGGTGATGTAATCCTGTCAGTCCACTATTCTCCTGTGATGTTGGAGGAAATTCACTAGAAATCTTTGATGTAGCTTTTACAAAGATTCCTAAGTTGCTTGTCCTTCACCAATAACTATGGCTTCACAAACTGAAAACTGGGAACAGGTAGGATTGCTGCTCCTTAGTCTTCCACTGGTCCTTGAAGGGTAGGATTGCCTCTTCACCAGCTCCACCACAAACAACAGTCTTTCACACCCAACAGATGCTTCACTGTCTTCAGCAGGTTCTTTATAAAATAAAGATTGAATCAAGTAAATGATTCAGTTGCAGCAGCTTGATTAGGATGATGTAATCAGCAGCTTGCAGTCTCCAAGTGTGTAGTCTTGATGCAGCTTGAATACAGAATACACTTGAAGAAATTCACTAGATCAGCAGCTTTATGCTCAGCAAGTTCAGCAGGGTGTTTTTCAGCTCAGTGTTATCACTTAAAGTTTTTCTAAAATTTTCATCATCTTTTTCTGAGTTGAAAGTCTTCTATTTATAGGCAAGAATGCATGTGACTTGTATTTGAAATTCAAATGTAACCGTTCCTTGTTTTTGTCCCATCTGATTTGCATTCTGTCACTATTCATAGGACTGACACTGTCAGAATTCCTTTTTGACAGTGCAGTCTGTCCACCCTTTGACTTGTGTCCATTGGATAAAGTCCTGAATCATCCCAACGTCTTTTTAATCTCAACCTTTGATTTTCTTGATAAGTCGAGGTAGTTGGCTGTCCTTATCCATGTAATCTTCCAAGGTAATCTTGAATTAATCGAGGTAATACATCAGCAGGTTCATGAGTCTGCTGAGATACCTATCAGTCTGCTGATCATCATATAACTGTATATAAAATACAGTGCAGCTGATTACTTCTATCTAACTTTTATTTGTGTAGTTAGATTACATCATTTTAATTATAACTAAGTTCCAATCATCATCCAACTTATGGAACTTAGACCTTCTACACAAGGTAATATGTAATCAGTTTAGGTCATCACAGACTTGCCTAAATTCTGATTCCATATCCTTGACTTTAAATACTAAGTTTGATCCCTTAGCCTTCATCTACTGAGTTTGAACCCTCAGCCTTCAGTCTTCAGTCTTCAGCAGGTTCCTGACTAGTCTACTGTCCTATCTACCCTATTGACCTAGACCAGTCTGCTGATATCAACCAGCAGGCCTTTACAGTGCTTGTTTGATCAAACCTATTTATGAATCAAACTCTAATAAGCCTATACATTTTAATCTAGACATCTTTTTGCCTTTGCACTATAACAGCTAGTATGGCACTCATCATCAAAACTGAGGAATAAGTCCAACACCCTTGAATGGATGAATAAAATTGTTGAGTTTTGTTCTGTTGATTATTATGAAAAATTGGCTTACTTATGTTCAGGCTTATGAGGGTTTTGGCATCATCAAAAAAGGGGAAATTGTTAGGAACTTTTTATGTTTTGATGATGGCCATACTAGCTGTTATAGCAAGCCTGAAATAAGTTAGAATTCTCTGTATAAGTATTTACTTAGAGTCTGACATATTGTATAAGTTAAGTCAGACAAGTATTGTACTAGTTGGTAGGACGGCAAAGTAAAACAGACATTCGGCATAGTAAAGCTAGCCAAACACCAGCAGAAAAGCAGTGAAGACTTAATGGTATGACTTATAACCAAGGATGTCTGTGATGACCTTGGATAAGTCTAAGTATGTTTCAAGAGATAAAATTGAATGTTCTAATATGGTGTACACTGATCTCACCCAAATCAATGATCAGTGAAGTACAAAGATTCTCCATAAACTGAAGTAATGAAGGAAACAGTGAATCGGCAGGGTAAACTGACTTTCGGCAAAGTAAAGGCAAAAACAGTGAAGGAAGATCTAAACGGCAAAGTCAGATGGATCACTCGACCATTCAACGAACGGCGAAGTAATCCTTATCAGAACAGAATTGAAATATGATGAAGATTTAGAGGATCATGCATTTAATGCACAATCAATAGAGGATCAATCAAGGACGGATTTTTTGCTATACATGTGAAGGAAAAATCCAATCACTAAAATCAAGGAGAATATAATTAAAAGGGGGGATCAAGAATAAAATCAAGGATTATTCCCCTAATAAATATAGCCAACGGACGGAATTTCAAATCAAGGATACTCAAGGCTATAAATAGAAGGCATTGACAGATAGATAAAATAACAATAAGAAAAGGAAAATCAAGCAGACACTCTGTCAATTTGAAAAGCCTTCTCTCTGAACTTATAAAGATTTATCTAGAGATCAACTCAGACATCAGAACTACAATTTCATATTCAACACTGAGATTGATCAATCAAGTTTGTGAATCTCATTCACAATCAACTGAAGCAACTGAATCAGAAGTCATCTGAGAAGGAGTTGTGCATGTGATAGCTGCTGAAGTTTTTAATCTCAAGGAGCAGTGAAAGAGACTGAATCACTGAAGCTCTTGCAGTCAAGGAGTGATAGTCTTGTAGTTTGTGAAGCTTGGGAAGTCAAGGACAATCATACTATTGTATCTGTAAAAACAAAAGTGAATTCCTCCAATCATCACATGAGAAGAGTGGATTAAGGGATTACACCACCCTGAACCACTATAAACCTTGTGTCAATTTACTTTCTGCAATTTACTTTATTGCATTCATTTAAATTGCTTAGATTATAATCTATATCTGTGATTGTCCAAACTACTTTGAAACAACATAGTAAGAAGGGATTTATCCGCTGCCCAAAAGCTTTTAAATACAAGAAATTTTTTTGAAACTCCACTATAGTCATTCACCCCCCCTCTGACTATAGTTTTACCCTTCTCTGGGACCAACAATGCATAAAATATCTGTATACCCCGAGAAGAAAGTAGTGGCACAACCTCAAATGAGGTTGACGCCACAATTGAAGGATGCTGTTAAGGAGGAGATTATAAAGATGTTGGAAATGGGAATCATTTTCCCAATTGCAGACAGTGAATGGGTGAGCCCGATTCATGTGGTACCCAAGAAAGGAGGATTCACTGTTCAAACTAATGAGTTCGACGAATTTATCCCTATGAGGCTAATTACTGGACATCGAGTCTGCATCGATTTTAGGAAACTGAATGACACAACTTGTAAAGATCACTTCCCCCTACCATTCATTGGCCAGATGTTAGAAATTTTAAGCGGTCATGCTTTTTATTGTTTCTTAGATGGATATTTTGGTTACTACCAGATCCATATTTCCCTCGAGGACCGTGAGAAAACAACTTTCACATGTCCCTATAGAACTTTTGCACACAATCGCATGCCTTCTGGACTTTGTAATGCGCCACAACATTCCAAAGATGCATGATGTCACTATTTGCGGACATGGTGTAAGACTTTCTGGAAATTTTAATGGATGACTTTTCTGTATTTGGAGACAGCTTTGATAAATGCTTGGACAACTTGTGTAGAAGATATGTGAAGATACCAACCTTGTACTTAATTGGGAAGAATGCCATTTCATGGTCTTAGAAGGTATAGTGTTGGGTCATAAGATCTCAAAGAAAGGAATGGAGGTTGATAATGCAAAAGTAGAGGTAAAAGAGAAGTTACCCCCTCCAATAAACTTAAAGACGTTGCAAGCCCTTCTTGGCCACACAGGCTTCTATAGGAGGTTTATTAAGGATTTTTCTAAGGTTTATAGACATTTGACAGAATTACTTGAAAAGGATGTGCCTTTTGTATTTGGAGAGGAGTGCAAGCAAACATTCAACACATTGAAGAAAATGATTATAACCGCACCAATTCTGGTAGCACCAGACAGGAACAAACCTTTTGAGCTTATGTGTGATGCAAACGACACGACAGTTGGAGCAGCCCTGGGACAAAGGGAGGATAAAATCTTTAAGTCTATCTATTACTCTAGTCGTACCCTCAATAGTGCCCAAAGGAATTATGCGACTACATAGAAGGAACATTTAGCTGTTATCTTTTCATTTGAAAACTTTCGACCATATCTGATATGATCGAAAGTCATTGTATTCACTGACCACGTAGCACTAAAAATACCTTCTAACCAAGCAAGACTCCAAGCCGAGATTGTTGAGATGGATTGTACTCCTACAAGAGTTTGATGTTGAGATTAAGGATAAGAAAGGGTCTGAGAACTAGGTGGCGGATCACCTGTCAAGATTAACTTTGCTAGAAGAGGAGAAACCGACTGAGATCAGGGAGAGCTTTCTTGATGAACAACTTTTTGCCGTCTCAGTAGTAGCTCTAGTCAAATATCAGCCCCGACAAAATACATCACGAGTGGGCAAGGTATACCCTTGATTTGCTAACATTGTAAATTATCTAGCAGGAAGGTACCTACCACCAGAATTCACGAGTGCTGATAAGAAGAAGTTCTTTACATATCTGAAGCATAATTATTGGGACGATCCCTACCTATACAAGATATGCTCCGATACCATTCTTACGAGATGCATCCATGATGACGAGATTCCACGTATTCTGAGTCAATGTCATTTGGGAGAAGTTGGAGGTCACTATGAGCCGGACAAGACAGCAACAAATGTACTGTAGTGTGGATTCTATTGGCCGACAATTCATAAGTCTGCTTACGAGTTTACAAGGGCCTACCATTCCTGTCAAATGAATGGTAACATTTCTAAGCGGAATGAGATTCCACTACGTAGTATCTTAGAAGGGTAGTTATTGGATGTGTGGGGAATTGATTTTGTTGGGCCTTTCACATCATCGAAATAAAATCTTTACATCCTGGTAGTAGTTGATTATGTTTCCAATGGGTGGAGGCAGTGGCCTCACCTTCTAATGATGCCAGGGTTGTCCTGAGATTTCTGAAAAAAAACATTTTGACGTGGTTTGGAGTGCCCAGAGTAATTAGTGACGGAGGGAGTCATTTCTGTGACAGGTTGTTTGAGAAATTGATGTTGAGATATGGGTTTAGACATAAGATTGTAGTAGCATATCACCTCCAGACAAGAGGACAAGTGGAGGTAACGAACAGAGAGATGAAAAGGATCTCAGAGAAGATTGTGAATACCACGAGGAAGGATTGGTGTTTTGAAACTATATGACGCTCTTTGGGCGTACAAAACCGCTTATACGACCATAATTGGGATGTAACCGTATATGAGATAGTGTTTGGAAAAGCATGTCATCTGCCGGTAGAACTCGAGCACCGATCCCTGTGGGCTACGAGGTTCCTAAACATGGATAAAAGTTTATCCGGTGAGAAGAGATCATTAGAATTGAATAAATTGGAGGAATTTAGACTTCAAACGTATGAAAATGCAAATATTTACAAGGAAAGAACGAAGCACCTACACGATAAAAAAAATTCTCAACCACACATTTCTAGTTGGAGATAAGGTGCTGGTATATAATTCGCGTCTTCGTCTTTTTCCTGGGAAGCTAAAGTCTAGATGGTTCAGACCACAAGTAGTCACAAAATCTTCAATTCAAATGCGTGTGAAGTTAGGTTTTGAAGACTATGGGAAGAATTTCATAGTAAACGGCCATGGGCTGAAGCATTACCAAGAGCGTAAGTATGACCTTGAATTGGAAGTATTTATGTTGGACGATCCAGTCTACGAATAAAGGAGTCGAGCAGTACAGTCGAGCTGGCGACTATAAATTCAGAACTATTTCTATAAACTTTTATTTACTGATTTTTTTTGTTTTGAGTTGTTTAAGTCAATAAAGTAGCATGACAATCACAAGGTTTTTACATCACATATATCTTTGGTCATCTGACTAGAGATATATGTAGTTTTCCTTCATGATTCTCATGTGACACCCTCGTAAAAGTTTTCGTGTCTTGCATAGGCCAATAAAGAATAAAGTGGCTTAAACTATTTTTGCACAATCATGAGGTATGCACACTTACCGCCGCCTTATTTTCTTATTTCCCTTCGCATGTTACTCACAGTTTTTGGAAGTATTTTGGAATGCAGTTAAATACTTGGAAGATGGATGACCTAGGAGCTAATGATTATGCTCCATGATTCACTATTGGACTCAGCCGACCAATTCCAGAGCTAAGTACCTTTTTCTATTTTCTGTTATCATTGGTCATTGTGGACAATGCCAATAATAAGTGGGGGGTAGCAGGCGGTCTTAGTTTGAGATTGAACATTTTGAAAATTTTACACTGTTTTTAGCTTGCCTATTGAATGTTCTGAGTAAGGAATCGGTAGAAAAGGAGCCCAAGAACGATTTGAAGTTAGCTATAGCATATTAAATTTCGCATGGAAGAATGAGCATGTGTTATGTTGCATTAATTAGTAACCTATTAATTGTTATTCTACCGTTGCACTTAATTATTTGAGCACACAATCTGAGTGAGAAATGTTTGAGATGAGATGACGAGTTGTTTTAAACGAGAATTATTATTAGTGTATATACTTTTACTAAGTGTTGTAGGACAAAGGAAACAACTTGAGCGTCACAAAAGGTAAACCGGGAAAAAAGGTGCTTGCGAGGTGAGAGAAAAAAGAGTGAGAAATCCGCCAAACGAAGCCGATGGAGTGTAAAACGCACAGCTATTGCATAAGAAAATAAATAATATAATATAATAAAGGCAGTGATGGAAGCAAACTCGTAGCAAAAAGGGCACGACCCTCTCGTAAAAATAAAACAAACGAGGACCTTTGAGTAGTACTCGGTCCCCAAGTCCACCCGGCCTGATTAAGGTTGCCATGTTGTGTAACCAAATCTGAAGGCAAGGTGAGCGAGTGTATGCGCATGTAAGTTAAGATCGTGGGGTTAAAACAACTTGATTCTCTTCACGAACGCATTATCATGAAGGATTTATCACACGACACATTGATGCATGGTAAGTAATGATTAATGGGGAGCTTATGGATTGTTGTTTGATGTGTGTTCTGCCTTCATTGATTATGTGGTAGTTGATGGATTGCTCTTGGAGGTACATTCCGCCTTGATAATCTGCTCGAGGATGATCAAAGGGCTAGTCGGGGGTAGTTGATAGTATATCCTACGACATCAACATTCTATCAATTACCAGCTAAAAATAGTTGTTTTGACCTATAGTTATGAACCATTTGAGTTAAATGTCATGTGTCGGGTTCGTGAGTCGAGTATTTTGCATTTCACGTTTATTTTCCTTTATTTGATATTATTTCGTGTGTTATTTGATTATTTTCAGAATATGAAATATTGGGCTAAGCACTGTGGATGATTTTGGAACGGACTGAACAAAAGGATTGGGCATAGGGTATTCCAGAACCTTTCAAGTTAAGTCGGTAGAAGAAAAAGGACAAAAATGACCCCCGATTAATTGGGAGTTGCCACCGACTCATCGAGAGTCCAGAATCTTCTAAAACGCATTTTCTTGGATGAGGGGTAGTTCTAGGACTTTCTAAGTCGGTTTACTTAGCTATAAATAAGAGTCATCGGCCTCAGAATTTAGCGTGTCCAATTAATGTACAATTTTCAAGACAAGTTCTGTGCAATAAAAGTTCTTTATTTATTTTATGAGTTCTAGTCACGGAGTCGATGGATTCGCCTCCTAGGAAGAGAGCCGCGGGAGATCTACACTCATCTTTGTGGTTATGATTTTCTGTTTTTTCCAAGATGTAGATCTGTCGTTGTTTTATGTGACTAGTATGTTTTAATTGTTTATTTAGTTTAATTATATGGTAGTTAGTTTATTTTACCTCATGCATGTATAGATCTGATTCGTTGGTGAAGAAATCATTAAATAGTGATTGCATTCTTCAGATCTGTGAAGGTCTATATCGCTAGATCTAAATATCTAGTAAATTTTAGTTCATGATAATCGGTGCCAACTACGTTGATCGACAACTTTAATTTACTTGTTAGTAGCCTGATCAACTATTTGCATGTCATCATAAATTAGCATGAAGGACTGTTAGTGAAGTGTTAGTTTGGATATTGTCTCTATGGATCCTTAGGAACGTGCTAGTCATAGTCGATAGCTGCCTAGGGAGGTTCTCGGTCTTGAGCCGGCAACTCTAAAACTTAATGGGTGTGAATTAGTACAACCAACGAATGAGGTTAATTGCACATAAATTGTCTGTTGTCCTTACAACGGAAATAGACAGGGTTAGGAGATTGCACCCGTAGCTGACAATGAATTACAATTTGCCAACGGGGATGACTAATGCATGACATTGGGATGAGTAACTAATAACTCTTATTTAGACTAATACATTAGAAACTCTTATGTGCTCCAACTGACTTGCATAATCTTGTTTGTTTTTGACCCCAATTTTATTCTTCCTATATTATTGTCGGTCATAGACCATTATCATGACAACTCAATCTTGATTAATCTGTGTTCTTACGAGTCTCTGTGGGATTCGACCTTGACTCGCCAGTACTCTGCTACGATAGACCTAGTCCTATTGCAAGTTAGTGCTTTGCACGCGATCAATTATTTTACTCAAAACAACCCTGTATTTAATTATGACACGCCAAAAAACTAGCAAGATAGACAAAAGTACTAAGATAAGTCAAGTTGGAAAAGAAAAGGTTATCGATCCACTAAGGGATAACAACACTGCTAGAGCTCACGAAAGTGAGGAAGAAAACAATGTCTTTAAAGAGGGCGTATTCTTGGCATGGAGTGCCACAGGAACACCAAATATTTGTCTTGCAACTTATCATGCTACTGCTGAGGCCATGATAAAAATCTCAAAGCGACTGATGGGAAAGACTTTCTCACATCTGAAGTTCACCGTACCGTTCCAAGTTAGACCAACAAAGTTTCTAACCGGACAAGGTCCAATCTCATCAGTAATCGGTGATTCCACCATCGGAGATCCCATGAACCCCTCAGTGGATTGTGACCTAGATGCAAATATGTAGTCGAATGTTCCTGAGCATGAAGCCATATAGATTCAAAAAAAATACCTGCTAAGGGATTTATCCAATGAATCATCTAAAGGGGATCTTATTCTACTTGAAGACTTATTTTTCATAGAAAATTACACAAAAATAAATAGAGAAGCTTACTTGTTTTGGAGATTTGCTGGTCTGGAATACAAGGCTTGGAAGAGTTCGGAGGGGGGTGAATGAAATCTTCTTTTTGAAGGCTTGTTCTTTTGGAGAGTTAGCCTAGTAAAGGCAATCAGATGAGTAAGCAACTCATCTGGTCTGATTCACAAAGTTGTGCAGCAGAGATGTTATATTTGAAAAAGCCTTGGCTTAGTTTTCAGTGAAGTTAGATGTGCAGCGGAATAATTAATATGCGTAAATTAAATTGCATAAAGGAAAGATTCAGAGAGTTTTGATCGATCTTCGGAGTGGTGTAATCTCCTACGTGACCGTTTCTCTTATGACTTAGAAGGTATCATTATTTTACTCTAAACTAATACAATAGGCAAGTGTCTTTGACACCCCGCAGATGCTTCACACTTTAGCAGCCAATCCTTGACAGCCTGCAGGTGTTTCAATGGTCTACTTCTATGCAGCTCATTTGAAGATGTCCCTTCAACAGCTCGTCTCTCTCTATTCCTTCACATCTTGTTGATGCTTTAACATGTTCAACTCCTTGGTAACACAAGTTGTTGATGAAGATTGGTGTTGTATCAGAAATGATACAAAGTAAGAGCTTTGCTAGATGTATCCTTAATATTTGATATGCAGCTCTTTGATCAAGAAGATCTCTAAATATATGTTGGTGAGTGTCTTTAAAGATCTATTGCTTTTCTGGATGTTGAGTGATAAGCTTGATGATGATGATCACTTGTAATGTTCTGTGTATATCTTTCTATCTTTTTTTTCATGTATATTCTTCTTCTCCTTTGAGTCTTGTATTTATAGTGCCTTTTGGATTCTCTACATTAATTTGAATAAACAACCGTTGAGGCAAATGTGTGGCTCTCATTTAATGTCAGGTTGTATAATTAAATTCCATTACATGCTTGTTAGTAAATATCCGTTGGTTGGCTTACTTGTTACTAACTAGATGTAGTAGCTTGTCATCATCTAGAATGTAGCTTTGCGGCATGCATAAAATGCTTTGTCTGGTATCCGTTGATCAAGAGTTGATCGTATGGATGGATATACACCTTTAATTCATCATATCTTTTGTCACTTTGTCACTTTATGTATGTAATATCAGGATGCTTGTCTGTCGTCTATCTTTCCTCGTCCGTTTTCTTTACTCGTCTGCTTGTCTGAATTATTTAAGTCATATTTGCTGATAGGTAGTCCTTTACACTAACCTATTATATTAAGAATTTTAAACACAAGTCTGACTAAATCCTATACAATTCACATGTCAGACTACTAGGGAAACTTATACGTGGTTACTAAACCAATTATTTTGGTATCATCAAAACATCTAACTTATGAGGACCTAACAAGATCTATCAACAAGTCTTCTACGATAGGGTAGAAGGCTCAAAGTTCTCTTAGAAAAAGACTAAGAATTTAAAGACGGTGAAAAGGTAAATTAAGATATTCACCCGCCTACCCGCATGGGTAGCTCAACTGGTAACAAGGGTTGAAGTTGGTACAAAGGCCACGGGTTCGAGACCTGGCAGCGGCAACATAAAGGGAGAAAAATCCTTTGGGAGGCTCCTGTTGTACGCACCAGGCGCTGGGCACGGCCTTTGTTACTGGTTGAGTCACCATGATTTACATCCTCCCACAACCTGGTCGGGTCTGGGGATGGGGGGCGCCTGGGGTGGGCGATTCCACCTTGGTACAAAAGATATTCACCCGCCTTTATAGCCAAAGATTATATTGGAGGCAAAGACTTCTTCCGATAATCAATAAGCAATATCTACAGGATTCCATAAAATATTTGAAAAGGCACCTTGAGATAAGTGCTGAATGCTAGAATTTCAAAAAAAAAAAAAAAACAGGCAGCCATACGTCATTTGTGTCAGAAATGGTTGGACTCCAGCATCTCTTATCCTGTCACATCACTTCAAGCAAATCTAACCTACGATGATCATCCCAGTTAAGTTTTGGGGCGATTTTGACATGGGTATGGCCAAAATTAGGAACACGTGGCACTCACAAATAGGTTTTGGATCTTTATAAAACTTGACCCACATGGGATCTGCCTAACCTCAGAGTCCATATAATCTGACCTCGTATCACCAACCTCACTGGTATGCTTATCTTGGTCAGTCCCAAACAGAACCAGGTAGCCTGCGACCCCTAAAAGAGGTTATAACTCCATAATGGACATATCCCACGATTGATTCTGCCTTAACTATTGTAATTCATGATAGATTACATCCTACAATTTCAGTGTAATTGAGCTATGATTGCTTCACTATTGGGATCACATTGCCCTCAATAACTTGGCCTAAATTCATGGGATTCGTACATTAATTCCATTATAAGGGATGCCTAAATGACTTTTGTCCTCGAAATTCAGAAGTACTTGAATTGGCTTAATCCCATACAATACTGGGTACGTTGATAACGCTGTAAATGCACCATTAAATTAACCCTTATTTACCCCGAATTCTGCTCTAGGGAAGGCATATAGGCCTATTATTGTGAAGGAATATATGTTAAACAGTGAGTGCATGCTCCTAAGTTCATAATTCCGCATCTGTGTTATTTTCCCGAGGATTCGGTACTGTTTTGTCTCGTTTTATGTACTTTTCAAGAGGTGTCGAATCTGGAGCAATTAAGGATGTATTTGGACCAAGGGAAGAACATTGGGTCGAGTGGAGAAAGTCCAAGAAGAGATCTGCTAAAAGGAAAGAAGAAAATCAGGCCCCTTAATCGTGGGCTAGGCCCAATTAACCGAGGGTCTTGGGGAACACAAAATTGAGTCTGCCATATCTACTAGGTCGGTAAAGGTTAATTTGAGTCATAAGTCATATAATGTATCTATATAAGGCCACAGAACTGATTTTATCATATGAGCATACAATTACAACATAGTTATATTCATTCAATTATCAAGTCTTGATGAAATAAAGTTTCCTTGGGCTTTGGTGATTTATTTTCTGGTTTCCTTCCCTCCTTGCCATCTCTAGCTTGAGTGGAGCAAGCTAGATCTCCATAGTTGAAGGTATGAAGCTTTGAACGTTCATTTATGGTAGATCTACTTGTATTTACGTGTTTTAGTTAATCTGCATGTTTAACAGCCCTACGATTTACTTGAATTAATCTGAATTGAGCAATGTAGATTCCCGATTAAGAACCACCGCCCCCAGTAAATCGGCGGTCTATACCGATTTACCGAGGAAACATTTAGGTCACCTTAAACTAGAGATTTAGCATCAGCTACGTTGATCGGCAGGAATAATTAAAATGAGTAATTAGGCTTGGCCAATCTAATATTCGTAATTTGTAAATTAACATGAAGGACTGTTAGTGAAGTGTTAATTTGGACATTGTCTTGATGGATCCCTAGGAACGTGCTAGTCATAGTCGATAGCTGCTTAGGGAGGTTTTCGGTCTTGTGCCGGCATCTCTAGAACTTATGGCATATGTGCTAATACAACCAGCAAAGAAGGTTAGTCACGTATAGATTGTCTGCTGTCCATACAGTGGAAGTAGATAGGATTAGGAGATGCACCCATTGCTAAAACTGGATTAAAACATTCGATTAGTTTAAGGAAATTATATGGGGAAGTAAACATAAAGATTAACTAGATCAAGTTAGTAGATAGGTGGGATGGGGGAGGAATACCATGTTTCTTTTATATTTATTGTTGGTCAACATCCATATATGTCTTCTTTATTAGGTTAGAATTGTTTATACTTAAGTTGTATAGTCTCTGTGGGATCGACCTTGATTCGCCTTTGCTATACTATGATTGACCTAGTACTCTTGCTAGTATAAGCGACTTACACGCGACATCAAGTTTCTGGCGCCGTTGCCGGGGACGATGGCCAATTTTAAGTATAAACATTTGTAAATCTAATTAAGAAGTTGTTGTTTCCTTTTAAAGTTATTTTCTTTTTTAGTCTAGAGTCATCCTGAATTAAACCTGTATTGTTTAACTACCAGAATACGAAATTCTTGGCCCGGTTTACCGTGGGTTACCCCCGAGTTACCGAGGTC
Organism: Gentiana dahurica var. dahurica; assembly: GCA_024500145.1. Taxonomy (NCBI): domain Eukaryota; kingdom Viridiplantae; phylum Streptophyta; class Magnoliopsida; order Gentianales; family Gentianaceae; genus Gentiana; species Gentiana dahurica. Next base: position 87,023,892 of record CM044901.1, on the reverse strand, counting down.
TAAAAATTCAAATTCTGACAGCTTAAGTGATTCTATGTATATCCCTGTTGATTTTAGTTAGTAGGTACGCAATAGTTGGTTTTAATCCCAATTGAAGCCGAAGTTGCTAACCATTTTATTTGTTTTCTTTTGCAGGAATATCGGGACACTTCGGAAATTCGTTCAAGTAGGAGTTGAAGAAGGCGAGACAAGTCAGACAAAATGCCTCGTAAAGTATTGAATATCAAGCCAATCTCCATGTATTCAGGATCAAAAGTCAGAGAGCAATATGAGGCAGACAAGAAGCGTGTGGAGAAGGAAAAGGAAGCACTTAAGCAGGAGGCCGAAGAGAGCATAACGGAGTGCAACACATATCGTCCAGGTGAGTTTCCTATTGAGTTAATTGACATATCTTCTGATTACGATTCCAATGATCCTAAAGAGGATCTGGATACTATGTTTTCTTAGCCTGAGAATTACCCAGACTCAGATACCATAGTGAAGTTAAGAGACCCAAGGACGTTCCGACTCCCGATCTCTATCAACGGTGTATCTGTAGGTTTAGGACTCTGTGACTCCGGCTCGAGTTGAAATATTCTTCCTCTCTCCCCTGCCAGAATATTAAGATTCAGGTTATCATGGATCAAACTCGGTCCATGACCTTTGCCGATCGGGCTAGAGATATGCCTATTAGCATGCTGAGGAATTGTATGATTAAGGCAGGAGGATTCACATTCCCGATAGATTAGATGTACCGGAGGATCCTAGTGCCCCGGTTCTATCAGGTAGACCTTTCTTAGCGACCAACTGAGCGATCATGGATTTCGATAACAGGGAGATAACTCTAACGACCAATAATGATGCAGTAACTATCAAGATCCTAGAGCCCCTGGAAAAAATGCCTGAATGTTGCATGATGACTTGTGGTTCGGGCGAAGTGAAAATTTTGGAGACAGGAGAGGAGAGGCTTAGGCACCGAGAGGTTCTAGTAGAAACCTGTGAGCAGGAATTCATGAGAGTACTGCTGAGAGAGCAGGAGGAAAAGGGCCACAACCAAGCGCTCACGGAAGTTAGTGCTTCTGTTAGACATCGTGAAATAAAACGTAAAATGGAAAACGTGGAATCCCTGAACATAAAGGTTAAATCTTGAAGTAGGGGTAGACTTAGTGCATGGGCAAAAAGGGAAAAGCATGCCAGAAGAAGAGCTCAAAAAGGTTCTATGGTGGTTGAGACCTCAAGAGTGAAGGTTTGGCAAGTTAAAACCCCGACCCCTGAGTGAGCGAGGATTCGAAGAAAGTCGAGCTGGCGACTATAAACTCAGAACTATTATATTGAACCCTTAATTGGAATAGGAGTCAATAAAAGTAGCCGGATAAAATGACGAGCTTTTTTTTCATTCTACCGCACCCTTAGGCTTGAAACCGATGGTTGTTGGGAAGGTTTTTTTACTCGTTGTGGATTCTAGTGAAGTAGTTTAGGATTGAGCCAGAAGTAACAACAAAAGGAGTAAGAACTAATGATTTGAGGTCAGGATTGAGCAGTAAGCTAAGCTAAGGTGTGCAGAACTGGAGAACAGAAAATCTAGAGAAAAATAGGACCCGGTTAATCGGGCATAACCCCCAATTAATCGAGGTAAGGTTTTTCGGTTTTTGTGTGTCAGATTAAAGAGCAGACCCTTCGATGATGCGTGATGGACACACGTTGCATCGGTTACCCACCAGTCAGAGCAGCCGCCCCCTTTTCCCTATTTTCTATTATTTCCTCCTTTCCCACACTCCACCATTACTCCACCTCAATCCCATCAATCAACCCCTCTACCCACTATACCTCAAAATCCTTCTGCCTTCCATATTTTCTCCTATATAAACACCCTTCCACCACCATTATTCATCATCATCAACAATCTTCATCTTCTTCTTAATCACCAATTTCTCCATTTCTTATTCTTTTATAAATTTCGGCCACCATTACCACCACCAAATTCAACAATTTTTCTTCTATTTTAACACCTAAATAACCCTCTTTCATCCTCTGTTTCTGTGTGGACTGCTGTAACAGTGTAGTTGCTGCAGTTCATCTTCTTCCATCATCAGTAGCACAGTCCTAGAAAGAATCGGGAAAAATTAGCCATGATTAATTGGGACTCCGGGCCAATTAATCAAGGGTCACTTTTTTCAGGTTTAGTATATCAGCAGTCTCTGTTAACAGCAGGAATGGACCTCAAACGAAGCATAACCGTTCGTCGTCTGAGTGGTCAACAGGTTGTATATGGATATTGTTAAGGGTGAATTTATACGATTTATAACGCTATATTCTATGATATTTTCCCCCGTATTTGTACTAAATTGCATAAGAAACGTGTGTTTAATGAAAATATTGAGTAAATGATATTTTAAGAGAGTTAATCGCAAAATATGTTTGATTTATGTGCTTTAATTACGATTTTATGATTATTTGGACAATATTACATTTTGTGGTGTTTTTATGTGTTATAGATACATGTTTGAGGCTCAAGAGATGATCAAAAAGAGATAAGAGTCGAAATATATGATGATTACAAGAGATAATGAAGAATTTGACAAGATGAAAAGAGATAAAGATCAAGAAATCGAAATTCAATCATATTGGACTGGCGTCCAGAACCTCCGTCCAGTGGACGGGCGTCTGATTCAGTGAACGAGCGTCCAGGGATGGGAAGTTGATTCAGGAAGTTTGGACGCTGGAGTGGATGCTGGCTGGACGAGCGTCTGATCATGACTCGGCCCGACTCGAAGTTTTATTGAAGAATGGACGGGCGTTCAAGGATTCAGACGGGCGTCCGATAGCCGACTTAGCGAAACCGACTTAGAGATCTATAAATATGCGGCTGTTTCTCAACCCTAAGGATACCGTACAATGATTATTCGAACCCTAAACCCTAGGGGCGGCTCAGGCTGCGTTTTTCCTTAGTTTTCCTTCAGTTTTATGCACTTAAATCTTAGATTAAATTAGTTTACTTTATGTTCTTTTCTTCAACAATTCAAGCAACTCGTGTGATGTTTAGAGGCTAAGGCTTCCTTGAACAAGTGTTGTGAAGCCATCCATCAAAATATTGATTTCGTTTCCGGATTATCTTGTGAGTATTTTATTCAAGTTGTATCTTTATTATCGTTTATCATTGTTTGTTGCAATTATATCGATAGATCGTTGCATGATTGATTGTTTGTTTGATTTAGATGAAAATCTTGTTAAACCCTAGAATCAACATAATAAAGATTAGATTTTTAACCTATAAAATAACGAGAGTTAATTAGGTTGAATTTCTAGATAACTAGATTGAGAAATCTTACACCTTTGCTTTGAAAGTAATAATCTTTAAAATCGAGAGATAGAAGATTAAGAAACGAACTTTTCTAAGAAATTAAGAGTTCATGCCTTTGATTTGGTGAATCACAACTTGGTTAGAAATCACGATATAATCTAGATCGGGATTGATAGTTGTAGGATAGGTGGATCAATTGCTTGTTCGTTCATAAATTATTGATTAAAATCCCTCGAACTTGAATTGTTTAGCTTAGTTAGTCTTTTATTGCATATTAAGTTTAGTTTAGTTTAAATTGGTTCGAAAATATCTTTCCTGGCTTCAGATCCTTGATCTTCTGTCCAGTTTACGTTTGTTATCTTCCTTGTGCTTTATTTTACTGTTTTCATACCTGTTTAGTTTAGTAATCGTGACATAGGTTAGTTAGTGAAACAAAAACTAGGGTTAGCAATCGCCAGTTCCCCGTAAGATCGACCCGGTATCAACCTCTTTACTACGATCCTTGCACTTGAGGTATATCGGATTATAAATTTATTACTTGTTTTTTTTCATTGCAAAAATCCGTGACAAGTTTTTGGCGCCGTTGCCGGGGAACCGGACGGTTGTCTAGTTTTTGTTTTTCGTTTTTCTGTTTGTTTTCTGTTTTTCCTGTTTTTATTTCATTTTAAATTCTTGTTTTTAGTTGATAATCGTTTAGGTAAGTAGTTAATTAGGGTTTTAGTTTAGGGTTTAAGGTTCTCTTGTGATTAGTTTTCCCCTCATTGCCCTCTCTCTGTTTTTGTCTCTAATCTTTCGTTCCCCTTCTTTTTCTGATATTTTCTGCAATTTTCTGTTCCTGTTCTAATTTTCCCGCTACCAAACGGGCGTCTGGGATATCGGACGTCCGTCTACTGGAAAATTTCCAATTATGTTATGTTTTCTTTTACTTAGACGCGCGTCCATAAATTTGGACGCCCATTCAAGAATTCTTCCTTACGGACGAACGTTTGGACCACTAAACGCCCGTCCATTCTAAAAGTTGAGCAGACGCCCGTCTAAGACATGGGACGCCCGTCTGTTTTATCTTTTCCTTAATAAATCTTGTTTCCATTCTTTTCTTTTCTTTTCTCTTTCTTTTCTTTAGGCTTTTAATTTTTTAGTTTAGGATTTTAATTTCTTAGTTTTTAGGTTTCGTTTCACTTGTTTTTGGTCCGGTTTATGCAAACTCGGAGTCAAAAGGGACCGTTATTATACACCCCTGACCCCGAGCGAACCGTAGTCCGGCCAAACAGGCAGATTTTCCGTTCTGCGGTTCTGGCAGACAGAGCCGAGCAAGATCTCGAAGATCAACTAGCAAGGGAAATCACTGACTTTGTGATAATGGCCGCTAATAATAGACGTACGTTGGCAGACTACGCATGCCTGGCGAAGTCAAAGTCAACCCGGCTATTGTTATTCCAGCCATTACCACACAAACCTTTGAGCTAAAGCCAGGACTTATCCAGATGATGCAGCACGCATCAATTTTTCACGGCTATCAATCAGAGAATCCGCATACCCACTTACATACATTTTTAGAGATATGCGGTACTACACGCATCCAAGGAGTAAGTGAGGATGCTATCAAGCTAAAAATCTTTCCTTTTTCTTTGAAAGGAGAGGCTAAAGAGTGGTACACCTCTCTCCCCTCTGAATCTATTACCACCTGGGCAGAACTCGAAAAGGAGTTCTTGAGTCAATATTTTCCACTTCCAAGACGGCCCAGTGTTTAAATGAAATATTCACTTTCTATCAGAAAGAGAATGAATCCTTCTTCGAATGTTGGAAGAGATTCAAGTCTCTTCTTAGAAAGTGCCCCCACCATGGCTTGCCCATGGAAAGGCAAGTCAACATATTCTTCAGTGGATTGACCGAGCTTACAAAAGGCATGGTCAATAGTTCTTCTGGTGGGGCATTTCTGAAGAAAACGCCTGAAGAGGGATGGGCATTGTTTGAGGATATTGCAAAGTACAACTATGCCCCCTCTTATCAAGCCATCCAAGCACCTCCTCTGCAGAAGCAGATGGCAACACCTCCAGTTTCAAATCCGGTAAATCAAACTTCTTCTTTTCCACAGAACCCTCAGGTTCTGTATTGCGAAAACTGCTGTCAGACTGGTCATATGAATGGCCAATGTCAATTTAATCCCCCTGCACCTTATCAAGTGAATGTTGTTCATGATTATGGACAGTACAATCAAGTCACATGTCAGAATTGTGACGAGGTGGGGCACACTTCTAGGTTCTGTCCTTTGAACGGTCAGAATGCTGAAGTGAATGCATTCTATGGCCAGAACAATCAAAGGTTCAATCAGTTTTCTGGCCAGAACAATTTTCAGAACCAAGGTTTTAATCCATCCTCAAATTTTAATCCTAATTCGAATTTTAATTCGAATCAAAATTTCAATAGAAACCATGGTTTTAATCAGAACCAGAACTCGAATTTTTCCAATCCTACTCAAAGGTTAAATCAGCATTGGCCTTCCAATTCAAATCCTGCAGTCCAAAGTCGGCCCAGCCAGCCCTATGCTCCAAATTTCCAAAACTCTCAAGGCCCCTCCCAATCTACCAATCTTGAAGCCAAATTGGAGGAGCAAAGTAGATCAATGAAGAATCTTGAGAGGCAAATTGGGCAATTGGCGGAACAGTTAGCTTTTAGACCCCCAGGGCAGCTGCCCAGTTTCACTGAAAAGAATCCAAAGGGTGGTCAAGTTGCTCAAGCTGACTTGAACAAAGGCCCATGCACTGACCTCGTGCCATCAATTCAATACGTTAAAGAGAAGGACAGTGCAATGAATCTGAGAAGCGGTACTCAAGTTAGTGGTCCTTCCCATCAGGGAAACCACTAGCCCCTCCTGCCATTGATAAGGCAGGAGGGGAAGCTGAGCACCTACACTCCCCTCGACTGCAATAGAAGACTCAGGTGGCTGAACCCCTGAGAGGTGAAGAAGTTGGAGATCCTCAAGTGGCTGATCCCTTGAGGACTGAAAAAGCAAGTGAAAGTCAGGAGGCTGATCCCCTGACTACAAAGAAAACTGAAAAAGCTGTTCGTTGGAAGGATCTGGAAGACAAGGCTGTGAGTGCGTCCTCAAAGAAAGTCTTTTCTGAGAGTGACCTTAAGAAGCTTCCATTCCCTCCGAGAAAGAGCAACATTCCCTTGATTGAGGACAAAAAGTACGAAAAGGTGCTGAACCTTTTGAAAAATACTCAGGTAAATCTTCCATTATCAGATGTCTTGGTTGAAATGCCTAAGTATACAAAATTCATTAAGGATGTTGTGTCTTCGAAAAAGAAGTTAGCAGGCATGGAAAGGCACATTGGTGATGATTGCTCCTTGATTAATTATGAAAACTTACCAATTAAAAGAGGTGACCCTGGCAAGTTCATACTTACAGTGTTAATGGGAGGTCTAGTCTTCCCTAATTCTTTGTGTGATCTAGGTGCCTCTATAAGTCTTATGCCAATGTCTGTATGCAAACAGCTCGGTGTACAAAGCCTTCTAGAACCCACTACTATGAGTCTACAGTTCACTGATAGATCTTCTAAGAAAGCTTCAGGGATCCTGAAAGACGTTTTGGTTCATATTGATAGATTTACCTTTCCAGTTGATTGGTATGTTTTAGATATCGAGAAAGATGAAAACGTTTCCCTGATTCTTGGAAGACCTTTCTTGTCCACAGCTAGAGCCCTCATCGATTGCGATGGTGGGCAAGTGACTATCCGAGTTGGTGATCAAGAGGTGAGTTACAATGTCTTAAAGTCCATTCAAGTACCCTCTGGCCCTCCAACCGGCTTTTCCATTGATTATATGACAGATGATTTTACCGATTATATGGATAAGCAAGTCATGGCTGTAGAAGCGGAATATGAGCGATTGGTTGATAATCTAAATACTCATGGTGTGGTTAATCTAGATCAATAAGCAGCTGAGTTTGAGGAAGAGTTGTTGGAAGGAGAAGCTTTGGCAGTGGGACCACAGAGTAAACTCAGTGATATTGAGTTGAAAAGTGGAGATCTCAAGTCGAGTTTGGAAGACCCCCTGCTGATTTGGTTCTGAAGCCATTGCCCAAACATCTAAAGTATGTGTTTTTCCGAGAAGGCGACAAGCTTCCTTTAATCATATCCGCCAAGCTTTCTCGTTTAGAAGAAATGAAACTAATCAACGTCTTGAAGAAAAATGAAAATTCCTTTGGTTGGCAGGTAGGAGATATCCGAGGAATATCTCCGGATATCTGTATGCACAAGATCAAGACGAATGAGGGTGCAAAATGTGTACGACAGCCCCAGAGGAGGTTCAACCCTCATATGCAAGAAGTTGTTAAAAAGGAAATCATTAAGCTTCTGGACATGGGAATCATTTATGCCATCGCTGATAGTGAATGGGTTTCCCCGACTCAGGTAGTTCCCAAGAAAGGAGGAATTACGATTGAGAAGAATGAGAAGGGAGAGGAAATAGCATTGAGACTTGTCACTGGTTACAGAGTCTGCATCGATTATCGAAAGCTCAATGAGGTAACCATGAAAGATCACTTTCCCCTTCCATTCATTGACCAGATGCTTGAGCGTCTGGCGGGACATGCATTCTACTGCTTCCTAGATGGCTATTCAGGATACTTCCAAATACCCATTGATCCAGCTGACCAAGAAAAGACAACTTTCACCTGCCCTTATGGTACATTCGCTTATAGGCGAATGCCATTTGGTCTCTGCAATGCCCCAGCTACATTTCAAAGATGTATGTTGGCTATTTTTGACGGGCTTTTAGAAAAGTGTATGGAGATTTTCATGGACGATTTTTCAGTTTTTGGTCAGTCTTTTGATGATTGCCTTGACAATCTTGATCAAGTGTTATCCAGATGTGTGGAAAAGAACTTGGTACTCAATTGGGAAAAATGTCATTTTATGGTAGATGAAGGAATAGTTCTTGGCCACAAGATCTCAGCCAAAGTATTGAAGTTGACAGGACGAAAGTAGAAGCTATCGAGAAGATGAGCTATCCCAAGAATGTGCGTGAAGTGAGAGGTTTTCTTGGACATGTCGGTTTCTACAGAAGATTCATTCAAGACTTCTCCAAGATAGCCAAGCCCCTGTCTACTTTACTGAAGGAAGACGTTGAGTTCAATTTTGATGAGAGCTGCAAGCAAGCATTTGAGGAGCTCAAGGACAATTTAATATCTGCTCCAATTCTTATATCGCCTGACTGGAACCTACCTTTTGAGCTTATGTGCGACACATCTAACTATGCGGTTGGTGCTGTTCTAGGACAAAAGATCAAAGGGAAATTCCAGCCTATCTATTACGCTAGTCACACATTGAACCCCTCTCAAGTTAACTATACTACCACTGAAAAGGAATTATTGGCCGTAGTCTTTGCTATGGACAAGTTTCGTAGTTACTTGTTAGGTGCTCAAGTGATTGTGTGGACTGATCACGCTGCTTTGCGTTATCTGATGACCAAGAAAGAGGCTAAACCGCGCCTACTGCATTGGATACTAACCCTACAAGAGTTTGACGTTCAAATTAAGGACAAAAAGGGCAGTGAAAACGTAGTGGCTGATCACGTTTCTAGAATGTTAAGTGAGGAAAAGGATGATCCAGATGATATAGACCTTTACTTTCCTCTAGAGAACATTATGTTGATAGACGGTTGTCCTCCTGATGTCCCATGGTATTCTTCCATTGTAAATTACCTTCATGCCCGATATCTCGACCCAGAAATGTCTTATCAGGAGAAGAAAAAGTTCTTCTCTGATTTGAAATATTTCGTTTGGGATGAACCTTATCTTTTTAAGATCTGTAAAGATGGTTTGCTGAGAAGATGTGTTCCTGAATCTGAGCAACGGGATATTATTGATCAATGCCACAGTGGACCCACTGGCGGTCATTTTGGTCCTTGGAAGACCGTTTCTACGATCTTCCAATCCGGTTTCTATTGGCCCACGATCTTTAAAGATACAGAAGCTTTCTGTAAAGCTTGTGATAGATGCCAGAGAACCGGAACTTTAACAAGGCATTTCGACATGCCATTGAAACCCATCCTGGAATGCGAAGTCTTTGATGTGTGGGGTATCGATTTTATGGGACCATTCCCATCATCTTGCGGTAACAAATACATCTTAGTCTGTGTAGACTACGTGTCTAAATGGGTGGAGGCTCAAGCCACTCCTCACAATGATCATAAGACGGTCATGAAATTCTTAAAGAAGAACATCTTTGTGAGGTTTGGATGTCCACGTGCCTTGATCAGTGATGAAGGGACGCATTTCTGCAACCGGCCCCTAGAGAAAGTTCTTGAAAAGTATGGTGTACGTCATAAGACGGGCACACCATATCATCCGATGACTAGTGGTCAGGTTGAAAGAAGCAACCAAAGTATTAAGAAAATCCTGGAAAAAACGGTTAACAGTCATAGAAAGGACTGGAGTTTGAAGTTGGATGATGTACTTTGGGCATATAGAACTGTTTATAAAACCCCTATGGGTACATCTCCATATCAAATGGTCTATGGGAAGCCATGTCATCTGCCTGTCGAGTTAGAGCATAGAGCTTATTTGGCTACAAAGTTTCTGAACTTTAATTCCCAATCTTGTGGAGAACATTGACTGCAGCAGTTGCATGAGTTAGACGAATTCAGACTCCAGGCCTATGAAAGTGCCAGGATTAGTAAAGATAAGATGAAACTCCTCCACGATGCTAAGATTAAGAAGAGAGAATTTCAAGTCGGCGAACAAGTTCTTCTATACAATTCCAGGTTACATCTGTTTCCTGGAAAGTTGAGGACACGTTGGTCCGATCCCTTCGAAATTCTCCAAATTATTCTTGGAGGCATTCTAGAAACTACGAGGTTATGGTGACCAACCGTTTCGAGTGAATGGTCAAAGGTGCAAGCACTATATTGGTGAGCCTAAAGAGAAACCTTTGATTGTCCGTTTCCTCGATATCCTCGGGTGTGGTGTTGCGGAAGTCGAAGAATTCGACGAGTTTTCACCCGACCTGTTTTCAGAAGATGGCGGTAGTGGTCAAACTGAAGAAGTTCTAGCTGGTAGTTGGGACATGGAATAACTTGAGAGGGAGCGTCGTTTGAAGCGTCATCAGAAGGCTCAGAGAAAGAAAAAGTCAGTCATGGGGAAGTTTAAGCGTATTTGGAAAGCCATCATGGATTTCACCCCATGTGTTAAGTGCTGTTTCTGCAGCCACACTACTGATCAGATCTTACACGAGGTAGTGGCTGGCAGAAAAGTCAAATGGCCTGATCCAGGCTGAGCTTAAACGGTGTCGAGCTAACGACATTAACCAAAAGCGCCACTAGGGGGCAACCTAGATATCATTCTTTTAGTTATTCTTGTTTTCTGCTTTAGTATTTAAGTTTAGTTTATTTTTTTAGCCTTACTAAGTTTTGCTATTGTTTGTATCTGTCAGTTAGTGTGCTTTATAGATATGGATTTCGGTGTTCAGCCAGAGGAGTTACCTTTCCTTAGGAAGATCCCACTCATTACTGTAGATGACGGACCGGGAGGAACCATTATTTTGCACGTAGACTTCGACATTAGTACCCGCGTCAAGACGGTCACCTATGTTCTCATAGTTCCCCGTTTTCCCCGAGATGTTTCCGTGTTTGTCAAGTCGTGCAGGTATATTTTTAGCGGTTTTGTCGAGCTACATTGTCTGGTTACGAGTTCTAAGTGTCACTATGTAGGCTCCGGCCTGACCGACATTCGAGTAACGTTTGAAATCAGCTAAGTCTTTTATCTTTTCTTTCATTCTGCACAACGTGAGGACATGTTGATTTTTAAGTGTGGGGGAGGGGAATGTTCGATATGTATCTACACATTTGCTTAATTAGTTATGTTTCTATGCAAAATGAGCTATAATTTTCGAAATTTTCGACACTTTTGTTTTTGCTTAATTGAATGTTCGATATGTATCTACACATTTGCTTAATTAGTTATGTTTCTATGCAAAATGAGCTATAATTTTCGAAATTTTCGACACTTTTGTTTTTGCTTTGTCCCGGGTAGGCAATTCAATTCAATGTTCGTTATTTTTATAGTCATTTAAGCTGTATATCATATGTTTGATAAGTTAGTCGTTTCACCCGATATCTATTTTTCACGAGCCATAGTGAATGATGAGCTAATTTATAAAGTTATACCCCTTTTCGATTAGTGATTTTTGATTATCTCATAAGTCATGTGCTTAGTGCTACGTATATATCTTGAGATTTATGATAGTCTGTATTTAGATCCGAAGTATGTTATACTATGAATATCTGAAGGTTTGAATGTGATAAGTAACACGTAGCTCAATGTCAAATGAAAAAGTTGAATTAAATGAATGAAATGTGTGTGTCGGAAGCTAGTCGATGATTTGAGTGCGATAGGGTCTACCACGTATGTCCTATACCACTATGATGACTAAAAGCTCACGACAGTCAGAAGAAGCTGCCTTATGATTTGAGTAAGGTAGGGTATATCTCGAAATATCCTATTCTGCTATGACAGGGCAATAGCTCATTCTGATGTGTGTTAAAAGTGAAAAAGTTAAATCAACTAATGAATTGTTATGAAATGAATATAAGACTAAGTTATCGTCTATCTTATCCCCAGTAGAAACTGATAGATATGATGTAGGGATTATCCTCTGAGTATTTCAGAAAGGCCCTAGATATGTTCTATCATCCTTTTCGGGATATGTCACGTTTGTAGGGTACACCGAGTATCATTTATCGCTAGTTTACGAGGGGGTACTAGCTAGTTTCGCTTCAAGTTTCTCAAGTTTGGATTTAGTGGAAGTTTTCTATGGCTTAGCACACACACAATGGTGAACCTCTGATTTATTGGATCTATGCTGTATATGTTTAGATGTCTATCTTTTCTCGAGCCTTTATTTCGATTTGTTTTGCTCGGGACGAGCAAAAGCTTAAGTGTGGGGGAGTTGTTAAGGGTGAATTTATACGATTTATAACGCTATATTCTATGATATTTTCCCCCGTATTTGTACTAAATTGCATAAGAAACGTGTGTTTAATGAAAATATTGAGTAAATGATATTTTAAGAGTGTTAATCGCAAAATATGTTTGATTTATGTGCTTTAATTACGATTTTATGATTATTTGGACAATATTACATTTTGTGGTGTTTTTATGTGTTATAGATACATGTTTGAGGCTCAAGAGATGATCAAAAAGAGATAAGAGTCGAAATATATGATGATTACAAGAGATAATGAAGAAATTGAAAAGATGAAAAGAGATAAAGATCAAGAAATCGAAATTCAATCATATTGGACTGGCGTCCAGAACCTCCGTCCAGTGGACGGTCGTCTGATTCAGTGAACGAGCGTCCAGGGATGGGAAGTTGATTCAGGAAGTTTGGACGCTGGAGTGGACGCTGGCTGGACGAGCGTCTGATCATGACTCGGCCCGACTCGAAGTTTTATTGAAGAATGGACGCGCGTTCAAGGATTCAGACGGGCGTCCGATAGCCGACTTAGCGAAACCGACTTAGAGATCTATAAATATGCGGTTGTTTCTCAACCCTAAGGACACCGTACAATGATTATTCGAACCCTAAACCCTAGGGGCGGCTCAGGCTGCGTTTTTCCTTAGTTTTCCTTCAGTTTTATGCACTTAAATCTTAGATTAAATTAGTTTACTTTATGTTCTTTTCTTCAACAATTCAAGCAACTCGAGTGATGTTTAGAGGCTAAGGCTTCCTTGAACAAGCGTTGTGAAGCCATCCATCAAAATATTGATTTCGTTTCCGGATTATCTTGTGAGTATTTTATATATTCAAGTTGTATCTTTATTATCGTTTATCATTGTTTATTGCAATTATATCGATAGATCGTTGCTTGATTGATTGCTTGTTTGATTTAGATGAAAATCTTGTTAAACCCTAGAATCAACATAATAAAGATTAGATTTTTAACCTATAAAATAACGAGAGTTAATTAGGTTGAATTTCTAGATAACTAGATTGAGAAATCTTACACCTTTGCTTTGAAAGTAATAATCTTTAAAATCGAGAGATAGAAGATTAAGAAACGAACTTTTCTAAGAAATTAGGAGTTCATGCCTTTGATTTGGTGAATCACAACTTGGTTAGAAATCACGAGATAATCTAGATCGGGATTGATAGTTGTAGGATAGGTGGATCAATTGCTTGTTCGTTCGTAAATTATTGATTAAAATCCCTAGAACTTGAATTGTTTAGCTTAGTTAGTCTTTTATTGCATATTAAGTTTAGTTTAGTTTAAATTGGTTCGAAACTATCTTTCCTGGCTTTAGATCCTTGATCTTCTGTCCAGTTTACGTTTGTTATCTTCCTTGTGCTTTATTTTACTGTTTTCATACCTGTTTAGTTTAGTAATCGTGACATAGGTTAGTTAGTGAAACAAAAACTAGGGTTAGCAATCGCCAGTTCCCCGTAAGATCGACCCGGTATCAACCTCTTTACTACGATCCTTGCACTTGAGGTATATCGGATTATAAATTTATTACTTGTTTGTTTTCATTGCAAAAATCCGTGACAGATATGTCAACCCCTTGATAGACGGGGTTGAGCAATTTGATTCACTGGAGATTTATTAGTCGTTCCGAGGTCACTAGAACGGACGACCTGTTGCCCGAGAGCTTGGCGTCGACTTGGAGGATTGTGGCACTATCTTGCCACGAGTTATGAAGTTTCACGATATTCTGCTTATGCCAGAGGCACCAAACCGGTTCAATGCTATGGTGGTGCATGAGTTTTATGCGTATCTGGCGCATAACCCCGGAGCTACATTTGCCATGGTCCGAGGGGTAAAAGTTGATTTTACGATCGAGCGGATCAATGAGTATTACGGGGTGCACAACCCACCAGTGGGCCTAGAAGAGTATACTTCCTCCACCGATGTTAATGTTATGGAGCGGATGCAGATGATAGCTGAGTACTTCGGGGTGGAATGAAAGCACAATCCAATGTGAATCCCCACCATCTTCCTAGAGAATGACCTATCCTGGGATATGAAGCTGTTGAACAGATTTGTCTGTTCTCGCCTTCTACGGACCAAGCACACGGCATCTGTCACACCGAAGAGGGCGGAATTGATGTTCTATCTGGAGTAGGAATCTCCAGTTAACATTAGCATCCTGATGAATAACCGCATCCAGGATATTGCCAATGAATCCGAGCGAGAGCAGCTGCCTTATGGATTTATGATAGATTTGTTCGCTCTGGAGAACGAGGTCAATGTTCTGGTTAGTGACGATTGAGAAGAGCCTGAACCGATGATCAGTTCACAGTCAGTTTCAAGAACACCGAGACGGGTCGGTCAAAGAGCTGAGAGAGAACGTACTCCGGTCCACGGAGGGCCTCGATCTTAGAAAGATTTGATTGAGGAGAATGTACGAGAGATTGCGAGTCTGCATTGCAAAATGGATCGTATTATGGACTTTTTAGGCGCTCCTCCTTCAACCCAACAACCTAGGACTGCCCCGCGTCATGAAGAATCTTCTTCTGCCGCGGTTGCTTCATCTTCTGGACCACCTCCCGGTTTTGAGCCTAGAGACGACTGAGAGGAGTATTTTGACGAGGACTAGTTTATTTCCTTTTTTCCTGTTGTTATTTTCCATTTCTTGTATTTTTATTTTTATTTCCTATCTAGTTATGTAGCAGACTTTATAATAATAATATAATGATTTTGTCGGCTTAATTTGTTTGGAGTTAATTACTTTCTCTTTTACTGCCGCAATTTTATTATACGGTTACTGTCACCCAAATTCTTCTTGGATTGTTTGAGATATTTAAAGCATATATTTTTTTCCGAGGACTTCTTGCCTAATGCCCATTGCAATTTTGAAGATCCAGTTTCTTACTTTGCTCCATGTGTAACCCAAGCTAAGTTCCTTTTCATTTTATATTTTCATCCTCTCATTGGGGACAATGTTTTGATTAAGTGGGGGGTAGGAATGCCACTTAGCTTTTTAACACTATATTCCAAATTGATAAGTTATCTTGATTCTTTTAGATGCATTTTTCACCACATAGACTTTTTATTTATTCTAAGTGAGAAAATTGAGCTAATTAATTATATCTTTGTTTCACAACGCTTAGGTGAGTGTCATGTCCACTTTTGAAGTAGTGACACATTATTCTTACATTCTGTTATGAACCACACATTTTTAAGCACGAATGACTCGATTATTCAGTATGTCATATGGATGAAGTATTATTCGACTTAGTATGTAAGAATAAGCATGTGTTATGACTGAATAAAGTAGTGACTTATTAATTGTTATTTTTCCATTTGCATTCAATCTTTGAGCATGCAATCTGAGTGAGAAGTATTTAGATTCGACGAAGAGTTATACTAGACCGGGAATCGATATTTGTTGATGGATATACTTTAACCCCTTGTTGTAAGAGGAGGGTAGCAACTTGAGTTCCAAGAAAGGTACACCGGGAAAAAATAGACTTGTGAGTGAGAGCGGAAAAAGAGTGAGAGCCGATGGAGCGTAAAACACAGGGCTATTTTAGAAAAAAGAAAAAAGTAAAAAGGAAAAAATATATAGAAAAAGAAAGAAAAAATTATATATAAGCAATAAAACAAACGATGACCTAAAAGAGATACTCAGTCCCCAAGTCTGTCCGGCCCAATTAAGGTTCCATGTTGCTTGCCTAACTCTGAAAGCGAGAGGGGCGAGTATGCACATTGGTAAATAATGATTGTGGGGCCTCTATAACTTCAATCTTTTCTTGAGTGCACTATCACAAAAGATTTATCACACGACACATTGATGCATTGGTAGGTGATGATTAATGGGGAGCTTATAGAATGAGGCATGATATGTGTTTTGCCCAAAATACTTGTCGATATAATGTGATTCTGTATGCGTCCCTGATGATTGAGAGTCATTGCACACACACATTTGTTCATGTCATGAATGGTGTTTAATGTGTAACTGATGGATATGAGTGGTATGATCTTTATCTTAGCTGTGTGAGGCATTGTTTCTTTTCGCTTTCTTTGCTCCAGACGATCAAAAGCTAAGTGGGGGTAGTTGATAACGCTCTAAATGCACCATTAAATTAACCCTTATTTACTCCGAATTCTGCTCTAGAGAACGTAGATAGGCTATTATTGTGAAGTGTTGGTCCCTTGAAAAGGCTTTGGTTAAGTTTGGCGGGGGGGGGGGGGGTGAATAAACTTAACACTTAAAACTTTGGAGTTAAAAAATTCTGCAACTTGTCTGCTGATACTTCAGTAGTCTGCTGAGACTTCAGTAGCCTGTTGATAAACAGTAGTCTACTGACAGTTGAGTTTGCTGAATTTGTGCAGCGGAATTATATCAAAATTAAGCCTTAATACTTGTTGTTAAATATGATACTAAGTATTAGATACTCAGTAGTGCAAGTGTGTGATTTCAGTTGCTAGATTCAGTAGGTTGATGTGTAAAATAAACTAAGTGCAGAATGTAAATGCTGAAAGTAAGTAGGCAGTTTTTATAGTGGTTCCAGGTGGTGTAATCCTGTCAGTCCACTCTTCTCCTGTGATGTTAGAGGAAATTCACTAGAGATCTTTGATGTAGCTTTTACAAAGATTCCTAAATTGCTTGTCCTTCACCAATAACTATGGCTTCACAAACTGAAAACTGGGAACATGTAGGATTGCTGCTCCTGAGTCTTCCACTGGTCCTTGAAGGGTAGGATTGCCTCTTCACCAGCTCCACCTCAAACAACAATCTTTCACACCCAGCAGATGCTTCACTGTCTTCAGCAGGTTCTTTATAAAATAAAGATTGAATCAAATAAATGATTCAGTTGCAGCAGCTTGATTAGGATGATATAATCAGCAGCTTGCAGACTTCAAGTGTGTATGATTAATGTAGTTTGAATGTAGAATACACTTGAAGAATTTCTCTGGATCAGTAGCTTTAAGTTCAGTAGGTTCAGCAGGGTGTTTTTCAGCTCAGAATAATATCTCTTCAAAGTTTGTCAAAATTCATCATCTTGTTTCTGAGTTGAAAGTCCTCTATTTATAGGCAAGAATGCATGTGACTTGTATTTGAAATTCAAATGTAACCGTTCCTTGTTTTTGTCCCATCTGATTTGCATTCTGTCACTATTCATAGTACTGACACTGTCAGAATTCCTTTTTGACAGTGCAGTCTGTCCACCCTTTGACTTATATCCAATGGTTAAAATTCTGAATCATCCCAACGTCTTTTTAATCTCAGCCTTTGATTTGTTTGATAAGTCAGAGGTAGTTGGCTGTCATTTTCAATGTAATCTTGAATTACCCGAGGTATTTCATCAGCAGGTTCATCAGTCTGCTGTGATACATGTCAGTCTGCTGAATTTCAATTTGCTGTGTATAAAATACAATGCAGCTGACTTCTTTTATCTAACTTTTATTTGTGAATTTAGATTACACCTTTTTTTAAAATATAACCAAGTTCCAAACATAAACCAACTAATGGAACTTAGACCTTGTACCCAAGGTATATGTAATCAGTTTAGGTCATCACAGACTTGCCTAAATTCTGATTCCATATCCTTGACTTTATTTACTAAGATTGATCCCTTAGCCTTCCGTAACTGAGTTTGATCCCTCAGCCTTCAGTCTTCAGCAGGTTCCTGACTAGTCTACTGACCTATCTACCCTACTGATATTTGACCAGTCTGCTGATATAGATCAGCAGCCTATTATAGTGCTTGTTTGATCAAACCTATTTATGAATCAAACTCTAATAAGCCTATACATTTGATCTAGACATCTTTTTGCCTTTGCACTATAACAGCTAGTCTGGCACTCATCATCAAAACATAGAAATAAGTCCAACAATTTCCCCCTTTTTGGTGATGATGTCACTACCCTCACCTAACATCAAAGCAAAAAGATAAAACAAAAATAGAACAAACATAGTCATCTTTCATTATAAATATTTGTTCAAAGATATTACAGTCTAGAATCAGCAAGAACATAATGCAGTAAAAGTATGCTGATCTACTGTCTTCTTTCTCTTTCTTGTCTGGCCTTCTCTACTTGTTCTTGATAGGCCCTGATCTCTACTATCATCTCCCTCATGCATTCATTTTCAATCAGTGTAAAATCAATGTAGGGATTGACCTATTTCCACCAATTCCATGCTTCAGGCAGGAGAAGATTTATCTGATTCACTTTGAATCCAAACTTCATGTATAGTTCCTTAAACTCTTCAAGTGAATCCTTTGCTTTTGTGATAGGCAAGTTCCTATCACCTCTGCCACTTCTTCCACCTCTTCCACTTCGGCCACCTCTGTTGGTTGCCCTTAAGGCTCTAATCCTTGCCTCCCAAAACTTCAGTCCTAAGAAAGAGTTGAGTCCTTCATGAAACCCCTTGTCTTGATAAGGTTTCCTCCTGTTGTAGTACTCTTTCTTGTACTGCCTAAAGAGATCATCAGTAAGCTGGACTCTGCCAGGTGCAGGTTGCCTGAAAGCATTAGTCTCATCCTCCCATCTTTTCTTTGCAAAGAGTCTAGCAGCCTCTTTTGCTGCAGCTGTTTGGTCCTCTTCCCCCTTAGTGACATCATCAACAAATCAGGACATTAGGCCATGAACACTCTCCTGTGAGATAACCAGATTATTCAGTTGCCCTTTCATTATTTCAGTTCTTGTGTCAACTGCAGTAATCCTGGATTGCAGAGTTTCTTCCAGTATATTGATCCTCTCAGTAATTTTATGATCCAATCCAGCAGGTTGAGATGTTCCAGCAGGCTTAGGTTTAGCAGCAAGGTTGTCAAGTTTCTGATGGATGGAAGTGAATTGGTCTTTCAAAAAATTCTCTTTTACAGTATTTCCAACCTTGATTCCCCTCACATCTAGTATCAGATCATTCATAGCATTTTGAGTAGATGTGAAGTTTGAAGCAACTGTGGTAGTAGATTGTCTGTTTTCATTTACCATTTTCATCAGTTCTTCAAATCTTTCTTCCTGTCTTTCCAGTTGAGTTCTTAACTGTTGCATATCATGCCTCACAGTTCTTAACTCATTCAACACTTCTACTGGTACCTCACCAGTCATTCTTCCACCAGTAGTGCCATCAGCAGGCTCCTCAACATTGTACTGTGGCCTCTGATTGCTCACAACCATTGCCCAACTCCTATCCAATCCAGCAGGATTAGGTCCTTGATATTCTTCCAAGATAGGATCAAGGGCTGGTTCTTCAAAAGTCGGAACAAATGCCTGTGGTGGATCAACATTAATATTCTCTTCCCCAGGCATCTAGAACTCCTCATCACTAAAGTCATAGTCCAGCAGCTGCTCATCCTCATTAACAGCAGTCTGCTGACCATCTTTCCCTTTAGTGGTCTTGTCTCAAGTATGCTCCACTACAGCAGCCTCTTCAGCAACAGGGGTTTCCTCCAAACCCAAAGTTTGTTCCAACCTTTGTCTAGGTGCTGTTTGAGACTCAGCAGCCTGTACCCCTGTTCCAACCTGTGTCCAGGTGCTGTTTGTGACCCAGCAACCTGTACCTCCTCTTCAACTCTCTGTGGATTGAATACAGCCTCATTATCCACTAGGAATCCTTCAGCTTGACCAATCTTGGTTAGGATAATGGCAGTTTTAGTAAGAATGCCCTCAAAGTCAAATCCATCTTGATATTCAATAGATTCTTCTGAGCTGGCACTGGGTTCACTGAAGTCAGTGACCTTCTCTTCATCCAAATCCTCACTCTATTCAGGTTCAGTTTGTGCAGTAGGCTCTACAACATGGAATGTAATTGGTTCATCAGCTAGCCTACTTGCACTTAGATTTATTCCATCATTGATCAATGCCTCCAGATCATCCATGGTGAGATCCTGCAGATCCTCATCCATCTCTCCAGTCTGCTGGCCCTCAGCAGACTTACCAGTATCAGTGGACTGTTGTGCAGGTGGTTCTGTGATTACTGCAGTCCCACTGGTTTTTCCTGGACCGGAGGGGTGATTATCATCAGAATCAGATGATGAAGAGTCATCATCATCACCACTTGGATCCCTGAACTTGATACCCTCTTCTTTCTGTTGATCATCAAACAAATCCATCAGCCTTGATTGCAGCAAGGTGGTATCAACCAGATCCATCAAGTTTTCCACTCCCAACTTTTCAAAGGCCCATTCCTCAAAATAGGCTCAGCAGCTGGCTTTTGCTTCTTATAGAATCCAAACTTCCATTGAAAGTAATCAACCACCAGCAGGATTTTTGGATCAACATACCCCTCTTTCCTCTTCTTCTCATGTTTTTCATAGGGTAAGAATGATCCTTTGGGAGCTCTTCCAATACCTTGTTGGCCTCCAAAGGTCCCAACAAGCTGATTCAAAGTTTCTTCAATAGATGCCTCAAAGTCAGTAGGTTGCTGAGGTTGTGTATTGGTACCTACTACTTCCATCTGTACAATACTTGGTTCCCCCTGACTTACATGCTCATCAGCAGGGTTAGCAGCAGACTGCTCTTCCCTCTGAGTTCTTGCAACACTTGCGGGGTCTTCAACCAAGTCTTCAACTACCACAGCAGGTTCAGGTTCAGTGGTTTGCTGTGGGTCTTCAGTAGATACTACAGCAGGCTCAGGGTCAGTAGACTGCTGTATATCTCCAACAGATTGCTCAACAACAACCTGTCCAGCTTCAGTAGACTTAACAACCTCTTCAGGTGAGGAGTCACAGGCTTGATGATAGTCAAGGGCTCAGCCTCAATAGCCTCTTCTTCCTCTTCTACTGATGCTTCTTCTTGGATTCTTTGTGCTTCCAAATTTTTCAGTTCTTTCCCTTTTCCATGTTTTTGTTTATGGATAATTTCTTTTCTCCTCTTGGAAAGGGGTTCATCATCTTTTGCAACCATAGTAGACTTCCTCTTTCTACTATCTTCTTTCTGTTGTTCCCTCAAGATTTCAACAACAGTTCTTCTTGCAGCAACAGCAGGGTCAGTAACCTCCACTGAACCCTCAGCAGACTCAGCAGTCTGTGTTGTTTGCTTCCTTGTTCTTTTTGAAGGCTTTAAAACTTCAGTTATCTTCCTTGTTTCTGCACCCTTTCTTTTATCAGCAGCTTTCTTTGGTGCAACAGGTTTAACAGATTTCTTTTTAGTTTGCTTGACCTGCTCACCACCAGCATCACCATCATCTCCACCATTACCATCATCAGCAGCTTCTCCAGCAACCTCTTCATCATCATCCAGACCAGGAATTGCATGATTAATCTCTTTCTTGTATCTAGACTGATTTATCTTCTTAGGTTCTATGTCAGGAACTTCCAAGTGATTCAGCAGGGTCTGAACCATTAATCCTAAGGGCAGGGCCTTGGATATCCTCTTTCCCTCTTTTTCTTCCTTGGCTACCTTCTTCATGTAATGAATGAAATAGCCAGCCCAATAAAACTTCATGCTCCTGCAGATGATTATCATCAGCTCTATCTTGGGTCCTGATAGAGTATCCATACTTCCAACCAGTCCTAGTATGTTCTTTGCAATGAGTTTGCTCAGCAGGTTGTACTCATTGCCAATATGTCTGCAGTTGATGCCTGGAACAGATTTGGTGGCTTCATTTGTTTCGATTTGATCAACAAACGCCATCTTGTCCAATCCCATTGCTTCAGGATTTACTGGACCATCCACCATTTCTTCAAAACCAAAAACTTCCCTCAGTAGACTGGGGGAAACTTCAATCTCCTCAGCATTCACAGTTGTTTTGAATGCTACGCTTCCTTCTTCCACAACCATGTGTTTCCAGAAATCCACAACATTTGTATATGAGATTGTTTCCAATCTTATATTGAGTTTGTTTTCCAAGCCAGCAAACCTTCTTATTCTACGACCAATGTTGATGGCCAGCTCTGTTTGGTTTGCATCAACAACATAGCCTCTAACACTTTGGCTTGATTCGATTTGAACATCAATCTTTTCGGCCATTGTTATGATAAGTTAAGATGAAGAAGATGGTTTCTCAAATCTGTGTTCACACAGTGTAAAATTCGCAGTAATAAAGCAGATTTTGCAAGTAGAGAATCTGCTGTGTAACAGTCTGAATATATAGACAGTGAGTGGTTGCAACTGTCTTTGCACGTACATTGATGCTGACCACGATTAATCTGAATAAATGCAGTCTTGACACGTGGCCCATTACTCTTCCATAACGTTTGTAACCGTTGGATAGTGTTAACTACGGTTATAAAGGATAAAATAAATATCCCGCCAATCTGCTTTTTGACTTTAAGAGCTTTGACTGTGTAACGTTCCATTCAGCAGGGTAGTCCTCAGCAGGGTGGGCTCAGCAGTCTGCTGATACTGAAGCTTCAGCAGGCTGCTGACAAAGTGACTCTGCTGATCCTTGATTTCTTCTTGTGTTGTTCAATTGATAATACAAAATGAAGTTTAATACCAATGACTGATCTGTCAAGTGAGCTCACCCAACATGACAAAGACCAATCCCCTTGGCAACCTTATTTGCTCAATTGTCCAAACATAAGTACATGGAATTGTTGATACCAATGACAAGTCTGCTAAGTGAGCTCACCCAACATAGCAAAGACTAATACCCTTGGTGAATTCCAGTACACTGCTGATTATCAGTCAACCTTGATAATTCCAAGTTCAGTCCTTAATTTGGCAAATCTTTCACTATCAAGTGGTTTAGTGAAAATGTCAGCAAGTTGATTTTCAGTAGGGATATATAGAACCACAACATCTTTCTTCTCAACATGGTCTCTTATAAAATGATGTCTCACATCAATGTGCTTGGTTCTTGGGTGCAAAACAGGATTTTCTGTGATTGCAATTGCATTTGTATTGTCACACATAATTGGAATTTCCTTTTCTTCAATTCCATAATCCTTTAATTGTTGTCTTAGCCATAGTACTTGTGCACAACAACTTCCAGCAGCTATATATTCAGTTTCAGCAGTGGAAGTTGATATTGAATTCTGTTTCTTCCTGAACCAGGAGACCAGTCTACTTCCCATTAATTGACAGGTTCCTGTAGTGCTTTTTCTATCAATCTTGCATTCAGCATAATCAGAATCTGAGTAGGATATAACTTTGAAGCTTCCATCCTTGGAATACCATATCCCTACTCCCAGAGTCTCCTTTAGATACTTGAGAACTCTCTTGACTGCACCTAAATGACTTTCTTTAGGTTTAGATTGAAATCTTGCACAAACACCTACAGCAAAGGATATATCAAGTCTGCTGGCAGTAAGGTACAGCAGACTGCCATCATCCTTCTGTATAGAGTCTGATCAACATCTTTGCCTTCTTTATCTTCATCCAGTCTTATGTTTGTACTCATTGGAGTTGATATCTTATTGCTGTTTTCCATACCAAACTTCTTCAGCAACTCCTTGGTATACTTGGTTTGATGAATGAAGATTCAATCTTTCATCTGTTTAACTTCCAATCCCAAAAAGTAGTTCATTTCTCCCATCATACTCATTTGGAATTTACTCTTCATTAGATTTGCAAATTTTTCACAAAGTGAATCATTTTCAGAACCAAAGATTATGTCATCAACATAAATCTGTACTAGCAGGGTGCTGTTCCCTTCACTGATTCTGAAAAGAGTCTTGTCAATAGTGCCTTTTGTAAAACCATTATCCACCAAGAATTGAGATAGAGTTTCATACCATGCTCTTGGTGCTTGTTTCAATCCATAAAGTGCTTTGTTGAGTCTATACACTTTATCTTCTTGATCTTTAACTTCAAATCCAGGAGGTTGCTGTACATACACTTCCTCCTCTAGAATACCATTCAGAAATGCACTTTTGACATCCATTTGATATACTTTGAAGTTCTTATATGCAGCATGTGCCAAGAATAATCTGATAACTTCCAATCTTGCAACAAGTGTATAAGTTTCATCAAAATCTATTCCTTCAGCTTGAGAATAGCCTTTTGAAACTAGTCTGGCCTTATTCCTTACAATGGTACCAGATTCATCAAGTTTATTTCTGTATACCCACTTAGTACCAATGATATTTGAATGACTTGGCCTTTCAACTAGTGTCCAAACTTGATTTCTTTCAAATTCATTTAATTCTTCTTGCATAGCTATTATCCAATCTGGATCTTAAATGGCTTCTTCAACAACTTTAGGTTCCATTTGAGATAGAAAACAAGTAAACATGGCTTCCAGTTGTCTTCTAGTCCTTACACCTTGCTGTAAATTGCCAATAACTTGTTCAGCAGGGTGATTCCTTAACCATTGTGGATTCTGGTTATTTTGATTATCAGGAACCTCATCTTCAGTAGGGTCTGCTGTAGCTTCTTCTACAGGGGGTTCAACAGATCCTTGAACTGCTACAGTTATTGCATTAGTAACATTACCAGCAGGGTGTTCAGCAGGGGCAGTATCAGAAACTTTTAAGTCATTGAATCTTTCCAAAACTTCAACACAATCTGGATCAGTCACTTGTTGATTCTCAGCAGGTTCACAATCTTCATCTTCCATACCAGTAAACTTGGGTTCATAGAACACAACAAGGATTGTTTCTTCATGTTTCAGTGACCTCTTGTTCAGTACCCTGAATGCCTTGCTGACTGAAGAGTATCCTAAGAAAATTCCTTCATCTGATTTTGGTTGGAATGTTTTCAAATGAACTTTGTGATTTAGGATAAAACACTTGCTTCCAAATGGATGGAAATAGGATATGTTAGGTTTCCTTCCATTCCAAACCTCATAAGGTGTCTTCAGCAGCTTCTTGTTTACTGAAGTTATGTTTTGTGTATAGCATGCTGTATTGACTGCTTCAGCCCAATATCTTTCAGGTAGCAATGCTTCACATATCATTGTTCTTCCTGCTTCCTTTAAAGTCCTGTTTCTTCTTTCAGCAACCCCATTTTGCTGAGGTGTACCAGCAGCAGCAAGTTGATGTAGTACACCATTCTGTTCACAGTATTCTCTTATTACTTTGTTGAGAAATTCAGTACCCTGATCTGATCTTATTTTCATTACTGTTAAACTTTTCTCATTTTGTAACCTCTTCAAAAGATTAGGCATGCTTTTGAGTGTCTCACTTTTCTTGTTCATAAATATCACCCAAGTGTACCTTGAATAATCATCCACAACCACTAAGGTGTATTTCTTTCCAGTTACACTTGTTGGAGTTATTGGTCCAAAAAGATCCATATGCAAAAGCTCCAACACTCTATTAGTTGATTGTTTAGTTTTTGACTTGAAGCTTGACTTTATCTGTTTACCCTGCTGACATGCATCACATATAGCATCCTTTTTGAATGTGATCTCAGGCAAACCAATCACCAACTTCTTCTTCACCAACTGATTAATATCATCAAAGTTTAAGTGATTCAACTTCTTGTGCCATAACCAATTGAGTTCAGACTTGGTATGCAGAATCAGGCAGGTTTCTGGAACTGCAGTAGACCAATCCACAACATACATGTTTTGTTGTCTTCTACCAGCAAGTACTACTTGATCACCTCTTTCACTAATGACAATACAGTTGTTTTTGTCAAAAGTGACCTTGTATCCCATGTCACAGAATTGTCCAGTGCTTAGCAAGTTGTAGTCCAGTCCTTCCACATATGCAACATTCTTGATTGTAAGTCCATTTCTGACAAGTGTGCCATATCCTCTTGTATATCCAGGTGTATTTTTGTTGCCAAAATTCACCCTTGGACCATCTTTTGCCACAAAGTTTGATAAACAGTGCTTATTCTTTGTCATGTGTCTGGAACATCCACTGTCAAAGTACCAGACACCCTACAAAACAAAGTTAATGCATTTTAGGTACCCAAACCTGTTTGGGTCCATAGTGGTCAGTAGTAAGCATGACTTTTGGTAAGTTTCCATAAGGTCTTCTCCTAAAAGTGTCATACTTTGGTTCACACATGTATTCCACACATCCATAAGTTTTAACAGTAGGTTGTGTAGGATTCACATATGTTTTCTGGCTTTTTGGTTTATAATGCTGTTTGAAGTGATTCTTGATGTTAGAAGCATTAGTATAACCATTTGTTTGCTGTCTGTTAGGAACAGCCCTGTAATATGGAGTCTGCTGAGGTCCCTGCTGAGGCCTCTTATAAGTCCTCTGTTGAGTCCTTTGCTGATTCCATTGCTTAGGTTTTACCCTAGCAGCATGGTTATACTGGTTGTTTCTATCAGCAGGTACAGGAATATTCCAATCATCATCAGTAGGGAACAATCTACCTTTCCCCCTGAGATAAGTATCCCATGAATGACTAACATTTTTAGATTTAGGATTATTATCCTTGGAATATTTCTGACCTTTACCTTTTTGTGGTCCAGCAGAATTGGTAGCAGGTCTGCTATCAGTAGGTCTAGAAAGTCCAGCAGTCCTATTTTTAGATTTGTTCTTTTTATTAGGAGCTGTTGACTTCTTTGACTTCTGATTTGGCTTCTTTGAAGTATTCTCAGTAGGTTTTACTGCCTCAGCAATCTTACTTGGAGTTGGATCTTGTGCTGGTACAAACTTAGGACCAATTCTGGTGCTAGGTTCATTAACCTTACTGGATCCACTCTTTTTGGATTGTTGAGTTCCAAATCCAAGCCCTGTCTTAGCACCATAAGGCTTTCCAGATTTGTATGCAGTAGTGGAGCAAGATGGTTCAGCAGATTCAGGGGCTGCTGGATGATCAGCAGGCTTATACTGATTCTGTCCAACATCTTTTTCCTTACCTTTGAGAACTCTTAATTCAGCTTTCAATCTTCCAACTTCTAATTCAAGAGCTTCTTTTTCAGCCTTCACAATCTCATAACCAGATTGTATTATCCTCAGTTGATTAAGGATGGCATCCAATGTCTCATTATTATCAGAATTTCTAGGATTTGAACCACAAGTTGATTCCCAATCACTTCCAGCAGGAGTATTGATGGATACAATATTGTATACCTCCTCAGTTTCATCCATATTGGCCATTAAGGCATAATATTCCATATCAGCAACCAGTGCTGTGTCATCTGAATCATTTCCCTTTTCAGATTCCACTTCATACCCTGATTCATCTTCAGCAACCATAGCCTTCTTGCCATGTCTTCTTTGTTGACTCTTGGTCTTCAGTAGGTCTGGACAATCAGGTCTAAAATGTCCAGGCTTCTTGCAGTTGAAGCAAAGATAATCAGGTTCCTTACTTTGTTTTAACTCAGGACATTCAGGTTTGAAGTGTCCTGGTTTCTTGCAATGAAAGCACAGATAGTCATTGTCTTTCTTTGATTCTTCTTTCTTTCTTTCAGTAGGCCTCTTTGTGAAATTTCTTGAAGGGGCCTTTCCAGTCTTCATCATCCTGATTTTCTTGCTCAGTAGGGCAATCTGCTCCTGCATTTCATCCAGCAGATCATCTTGTCCTCCAGATGTTTCATCTTGATGTGAAGCAGCCAATGCAGTGGTCTTTGGCTCTTCTTTTTCAGTTTCAGGTACAAGCTTTTTGCTAAATTCATAAGCCTTGAGATCTGAAAACAACTTGAAGGTGTCTTCTTCATGCAACTTTCTCATTTCTTCTATTGCAGTCACCTTCATTTTCCAAACATCTTTTGCAGGTAGAGCCTCCAAGATTTTAGTGTTTATTTCTTCTTTTGAATAACTTACACTCAGCAGGGTAAGTTCATCCAGGATTGCATTAAATCTAGACTCCATTTGCTCAATGGTTTTATTTGGCAGCATTTTGAACTTTTGGAACCTCTTTCTGGCCACACTGATTTTATTCTTCTTTATTGCATCAGTGCCTTCACAGATCAGATGTATCTTGTCCCAAAGTTCCTTTGCAGTTTTGCAATCTTTAACCTTCATGTACATATTGCTATCCAAGGTTCTGTAAATGATGTCAATAGAAATATTGTTGAGGTTTGCTCTTTTTCTGTCTTCTGCATTCCATTCTCTTTTTGGTTTAGGAATGTACTCGGTTGTATCACCCACTGTTATTGCCTTTGTAATCTCCAGTGGTCCATCAGTTAGTACATCCATCATCTCATCATGTGTTGCAGCAAGGTAAGCCTGCATTCGATGTTTATACTCATCAAATTTATCTAGAGAACACATCAGCATAGTTCTAGCATACTGTGTGTTATCCATGATGCAAGTCTTTGAAAATCAGTAACTTGAAAGAAAGTTTCAAAGAATTTTCACAAGCACAACAAGTAGGATTTCTTCAGAACAGAAGCACTGCTCTGATACCAATTGTTGGTCCCTTGAAAAGGCTTTGGTTAAGTTTAGAGGGGGGGGTGAATAAACTTAACACTTAAAACTTTGGAGTTAACAAATTCTGCAACTTCAGCAGTCTGCTGATACTTCAGTAGTCTGTTGAGACTTCAGTAGCCTGCTGATAAACAGTAGTCTACTGACAGTTGAGTTTGCTGAATTTGTGCAGCGGAATTATATCAAAATTAAGCCTTAATACTTGTTGTTAAATATGATACTAAGTATTAGATACTCAGTAGTGCAAGTGTGTGATTTCAGTTGCTAGATTCAGTAGGTTGATGTGTAAAATAAACTAAGTGCAGAATGTAAATGCTGAAAGTAAGTAGGCAGTTTTTATAGTGGTTCTAGGTGGTGTAATCCTGTCAGGCCACTCTTCTCCTGTGATGTTGGAGGAAATTCACTAGAGATCTTTGATGTAGCTTTTACAAAGATTCCTAAATTGCTTGTCCTTCACCAATAACTATGGCTTCACAAACTGAAAACTGGGAACATGTAGGATTGCTGCTCCTGAGTCTTCCACTGGTCCTTGAAGGGTAGGATTGCCTCTTCACCAGCTTCACCACAAACAACAATCTTTCACACCCAGCAGATGCTTCACTGTCTTCAGCAGGTTCCTTATAAAATAAAGATTGAATCAAATAAATGATTCAGTTGCAGCAGCTTGATTAGGATGATATAATCAGCAGCTTGCAGACTTCAAGTGTGTATGCTTAATGTAGTTTGAATGTAGAATACACTTGAAGAATTTCTCTGGATCAGTAGCTTTAAGTTCAGTAGGTTCAGCAGGGTGTTTTTCAGCTCAGAATAATATCTCTTCAAAGTTTGTCAAAATTCATCATCTTGTTTCTGAGTTGAAAGTCCTCTATTTATAGGCAAGAATGCATGTGACTTGTATTTGAAATTCAAATGTAACCGTTCCTTGTTTTTGTCCCATCTGATTTGCATTCTGTCACTATTCATAGGACTGACACTGTCAGAATTCCTTTTTGACAGTGCAGTCTGTCCACCCTTTGACTTATATCCAATGGTTAAAATTCTGAATCATCCCAACGTCTTTTTAATCTCAGCCTTTAATTTGTTTGATAAGTCAGAGGTAGTTGGCTGTCATTTTCAATGTAATCTTCCAATGTAATCTTGAATTACCCAAGGTATTTCATCAGCAGGTTCATCAGTCTGCTGTGATACATGTCAGTCTGCTGAACTTCAATTTGCTATGTATAAAATACAATGCAGCTGACTTCTTTTATCTAAATTTTATTTGTGAAGTTAGATTACACCTTTTTTTAAAATAT